>OU342743.1:382564067-383764067 GCA_910589775.1 Avena eriantha
ATACCACATATCGATCCACTAGTGTCATTGCATGTGTGTTCTCTTCACAATCCACACATGGATCCCCCGGTGTCATTGCATGTGTGCTCTTTTTAGTAACAACAACCAGAGTCATTGCATGTGTGCTCCTTTCACAATCCACCTATGGATCCACCAGTGTCATTGCATGTGTGTTCTTTTAGTAACAAACAACCAGTCATTGAAATGTGTGTTCTTTTCACATACCACCTATGGTTCCACCAGTGTCATTACATGTGTGTTCTTTTTAGTAACAACAACTGAGTCCTTTTATGACAGTTCTTTCACATACCACATATGGATCCACCAGTGTCATTGAAATGTGTGTTCTCTTTAGTAACAACAACCAGAGTCATTGCATGGATGTTCTTTTAGTAACAACCAGATTCATTGCATGTGTGTTCTTTTCACATACCACATATGGATCCACAAGTGTCATTGCATGTGTGCTCTTTTCACAATCCACCTATGGATCCACCAATGTCATTGCATGTGTGTTCTTTTTACTAACAACAACTGGAGTCATTTCATGACTGTTCTTCTCACATACCACATATGGATCCACCAGTGTCATTGCATGTGTGCTCTTTTTAGTAACAACAACCAGAGTCATTGCATGTGTGTTCTCTTCGCAATCCACAGATGGATCCACCTGTGTCATTGCATGTGTGCTCTTTTTAGTAACAACAACCAGAGTCATTGCATGTGTGCTCTTTTCACAATCCACCTATGGATCCACCAGTGTCATTGCATGTGTGTTCTTTGTAGTAACAACAACCAGAGTTATTAAAATGTGTGTTCTTTTCACATACCAGCTATGGATCCACCAGTGTCATTGCATGTGTGTTCTTTTTAGTAACAACAACCAGAGTCATTGTATGTGTGTTCTTTTCACATACCACATATGGATCCACCAGTGTCATTGAAATGTGTGTTCTCTTGAAAGACCACACATGGATCCACCAGTGTCATTGCATGTATGTTCTTTTCACTAACAACAACTGGAGTCATTCCATGTGTGTTCTTTTCACACACCACATATGTGTCCACCAGTGCCATTGCATGTGTGCTCTTTTCACAATCCACCTATGGATCCACTAGTGTCATTGCATGTGTGTTCTTTTTACTAACAACAACTAGAGTCATTGAAATGTGTGTTCTTTTCACATAGCACCTATGGATCCACCAGTGTCAATGCATGTGTGTTCTTTTTAATAACAACAACTAGAGCCATTGCATGTGTGTTCTTTTCACATACCACATATGGATCCACCAGTGTCATTGAAATGTGTTTTCTCTATAGAGACCACACATGGATCCACCAGTGTCATTGCATGTATGTTCTTTTCACTAACAACAACTGGAGTCATTGCATGTGTGTTGTGTTAACATACCACATATGGATCCACCAGTGTCATTGCATGTGTGCTCTTTTCACAATCCACCTATGGATCCACCAGTGTCATTGCATGTGTGTTCTTTCTACTAACAACAACTGAGTCATTTCATGACTATTCTTTTCACATACCACATATGGATCCACCATTGTCATTGAAATGTGTGTTCTCTTTAGAGACCACACATGGATCCACCAGTGTCATTGCATGTGTGTTCTTTTCACATACCACATATGGATCCACAAGTGTCATTGCATGTGTGCTCTTTTCACAATCCACATATGGATTCACCAGTGTCATTGCATTTGTGTTCTTTTTACTAACAACAATTGGAGTCATTTCTTGACTGTTCTTCCCTAATACCACATATGGATCCAACAGTGTCATTGCATGTGTGCTCTCTTCACAATCCACACATGGATCCACTAGTGTCATTGCATGTGTGCTGTTTTTAGTAACAACAACCAGAGTCATTGCATGTGTGCTCTTTTCACAATCCACCTATGGATCCACCAGTGTCATTGCATGTGTGTTCTTTTTTGTAACAACAACCAGAGTCAATGAAATGTGTGTTCTTTTCACATACCAGCTATGGATCCACCAGTGTCATTGCATGTGTGTTCTTTTTACTAACAACAACCAGAGTCATTGCATGTGTGTTCTTTTCACATACCACATATGGATCCACCAGTGTCATTGAAATGTGTGTTCTCTTCACAGACCACACATGGATCCACCAGTGTCATTGCATGTATGTTCATTTCACTAACAACAACCAGAGTCATTGAAATGTGTATTCTTTTCACATACCACCTATGGATCCACCAGTGTCATTGCATATGTGTTCTTTTTAGTAAAAACAACCAGAGTCATTGCATGTGTGTTATTTTTACTAACAACAACCAGAGTCATTGAAATGTGTATTATTTTCACATACCACCTGTGGATCCACCAGTGTCATTACATATGTGTTCTTTTTAGTAAAAACAACCAGAGTCATTGCATGTGTGTTCTTTTCACATACCACATATGGATCCACCAGTGCCATTGCATGTGTGCTCTTTTCACAATCCACCTATGGATCCACTAGTATCATTGCATGTGTGTTCTTTTACTAACAACAACCAGAGTCATTGAAATGTATATTGTTTTCACATACCACCAATGGATCCACCAGTGTCATTGCATGTGTGTTTTTTTAGTAACAACCAGAGTCATTGCATGTGTGTTCTTTTCACATACCACATATGGATCCACTAGTGTCATTGAAATGTATTTTCTATAAAGAGACCATACATGGATCCACCAATGTCATTGCATGTGTGTTCTTTTCACTAACAACAACTGGAGTCTTTGCATGTGTGTTATTTTCACATACCACATATGGATCCACAAGTGTCATTGCATGTGTGCTCTTTTCACAATCCACATATGGATCCACTAGTGTCATTGCATTTGTGTTCTTTTTACTAACAACAACTGGAGTCATTTCATAACTGTTCTTCCCTAATACCACATATGGATCCACCAGTGTCGTTGCATGTGTGTTCTTTTTACTAACAACTGGAGTCATTTCATGACTGTTGTTCTCACATACCACATATGGATCCACCAGTGTCATTGCATGTGTGTTCTCTTCACAATCCACACATGGATCCACCAGTGTCATTGCATGTGTGCTCGTTTTAGTAACGACAACGAGAGTCATTGCATGTGTGCTCTTCACAATCCACCTATGGATCCACCAGTGTCATTGCATGTGTGTTCTTTTTAGTAACAACAACCAGAGTCAATGAAATGTGTGTTCTTTTCACATACCACCTATGGATCCACCGTGTCATTGCATGTGTGTTCTTTTTAGTAAAAACAACCAGAGTCATTGCATGTGTGTTCTTTTCACATACCACATATGGATCCACCAGTATCATTGAAATGTATTTTCTCTATAGAGACCACACATGGATCCACCAGTGTCATTGCATGTATGTTCTTTTCACTAAGAACAACTGGAGTCATTGCATGTGTATTCTTTTCACATACCACATATGGATCCACCAGTGCCATTGCATGTGTGCTCTTTTCACAATCCACATATGGATCCACCAGTGTCATTGCATGTGTGTTCTTTTTACTAACAACAACTTGAGCCATTTCATGACTGTTCCTCTCACATACCACATATGAATCCACCAGTCTCATTGCATGTGTGTTCTCTTCACAATCCACACATGGATCCACCAGTGTCATTGCATGTGTGCTCTTTTTAGTAACAACAACCAGAGTCATTGCATGTGTGCTCTTTTCACAATCCACCTATGGATCCACCAGTGTCATTGCATGTGTGTTCTTTTTAGTCACAACAACCAGAGTCATTGCAATGTGTGTTCTTTTCACATACCACCTATGGATCCACTAGTGTCATTGCATGTGTGTTATTTTTAGTAACAACAACCAGAGTCATTGCATGTATGTTCTTTTCACATACCACATATGGATCCACCAGTGTCATTGAAATGTGTATTCTCTACAGAGACCACACATGGATCCACCAGTGTCATTGCATGTATGTTCTTTTCACTAACAACAACTGGAGTCATTGCATGTGTGTTCTTTTCGCATACCACATATGGATCTACCAGTGTCATTGCATGTGTGCTCTTTTCACATACCACCTATGGATCCACAAGTGTCATTGCATGTGTGTTCTTTCTACTAACAACAACTGAGTCATTTCATGACTGTTCTTTTCACATACCACATATGGATCCACCATTGTCATTGAAATGTGTGTTCTCTTTAGAGACCACACATGGATCCACCAGTGTCATTGCATGTGTGTTCTTTTCACTAACAACAACTTGAGTCATTGCATGTGTGTTCTTTTCACATACCACATATGGATCCACAAGTGTCATTGCATGTGTGCTCTTTTCACAATCCACATATGGACCCACCAGTGTCATTGCATTTGTATTCTTTTTACTAACAACAACTAGAGTCATTTCATAATTGTTCTTCTCTAATACCACATATCGATCCACTAGTGTCATTGCATGTGTGTTCTCTTCACAATCCACACATGGATCCCCCGGTGTCATTGCATGTGTGCTCTTTTTAGTAACAACAACCAGAGTCATTGCATGTGTGCTCCTTTCACAATCCACCTATGGATCCACCAGTGTCATTGCATGTGTGTTCTTTTTAGTAACAACAACCAGTCATTGAAATGTGTGTTCTTTTCACATACCACCTATGGTTCCACCAGTGTCATTACATGTGTGTTCTTTTTAGTAACAACAACTGAGTCCTTTTATGACAGTTCTTTTCACATACCACATATGGATCCACCAGTGTCATTGAAATGTGTGTTCTCTTTAGTAACAACAACCAGAGTCATTGCATGGATGTTCTTTTTAGTAACAACCAGATTCATTGCATGTGTGTTCTTTTCACATACCACATATGGATCCACAAGTGTCATTGCATGTGTGCTCTTTTCACAATCCACCTATGGATCCACCAATGTCATTGCATGTGTGTTCTTTTTACTAACAACAACTGGAGTCATTTCATGACTGTTCTTCTCACATACCACATATGGATCCACCAGTGTCATTGCATGTGTGCTCTTTTTAGTAACAACAACCAGAGTCATTGCATGTGTGCTCTTTTCACAATCCACCAATGGATCCACCTGTGTCATTGCATGTGTGCTCTTTTTAGTAACAACAACCAGAGTCATTGCATGTGTGCTCTTTTCACAATCCACCAATGGATCCACCTGTGTCATTGCATGTGTGTTCTTTTTAGTAACAACAACCAGAGTCATTGAAATGTGTGTTATTTTCACATACCACCTATGGATCCACCAGTGTCATTGAAATGTGTTTTCTCTATAGAGACCACACATGGATCCACCAGTGTCATTGCATGTATGTTCTTTTCACTAACAACAACTAGAGTCATTGCATGTGTGTTCTTTTCACATACCACATATGGATCCACCAGTGTCATTGCATGTGTGCTCTTTTCACAATCCACCTATGGATCCACCAGTGTCATTGCATGTGTGTTCTTTTTACTAACAACAACTGAGTCATTTCATGACTATTATTTTCACATACGACATATGGATCCACCAGTGTCATTGAAATGTGTGTTCTCTTTAGAGACCACACATGGATCCACCAGTGTCATTGCATGTGTGTTCTTTTCACTAACAACAACTGTAGTCATTGCATGTGTGTTCTTTTCACATACCACATATGGATCCACTAGTTTCATTGCATGTGTGCTCTTTTTACGAACAACAACCAGAGTCATTAGATGTGTGTTCTCTTTAGAGACCACACATGGATCCACCAGTGTCATTGAAATGTGTATTATTTTCAACTACCGTCGTTGGTCACAAACAATCGGGACGCAGAACTAACCAGCAACCGCTCTGGGCTTTTAGAAGACCCGATCCCCGATTGTTAGGCGCCGTTGGATCGGGGTGCGTGGACGATAGTGATGTCCTTCGCGAGGGCGATCCGCGAGAAGTCTGTTCTGCGAACTGATTGGCCGTGGCAACTACGCTGGGCCTACGTCCTTTCCCTTAGCCCCTTAACCTCGGGGCCAAAAAATCAGATCGTGTTCCTTCATCGCCATGGAGAGGGAGAGGCCCAGACTCAGCTTGCACGAGGCTGAGATGTTCGCTCACTACGACATACTCGCGCCGCCGTTAGCGAGGCTTCCGACTGGCTTTGAGCTCAGCTACGCCGGGGATCCTGTCGCGCCACTCTTGCGCGACAACGCATTGGCGAGGCAGATCGAGGAGCGCCGCCGCCAGCTGTCGGAGCGGAAGAGGGCAATGGCGCGGTACTCGCGTACGAGCGCGTACTAGCAAAAGCTGTTCAAGAAGGAGCGGGCTGCGTTGATGGAGCTGTGCGGAACCCACCGGCAGGAGATCCACCCGGATCTACGCAACCCCGAAGGGAGGCAGCGCTTCTGGGCAGTGCCTAGGCGTACGACCTCCACCGTTATCGATGCAGCGCGCTGTGAAGAATCCATGAGGAGGAGGAACGCTGCCGGGAACGTCGGCATCGATTCCGACACGGAGGAGGCTGGTGGCGACGCGGACAACGTCTTCAATGATGGAGACTGCGGGAGCGTCATAGTCGATTAGGGCCACTTAAGCATAAATTAAATCTATGTAGGGTATCTTAATGCGCTCTTTGGATCTGGGTCACCTGAGTCATGGTCGATTATCGTTATAATCTATATATGTTGGCCATGTTTTAGTTGTCCTTGTCTTTGAAACTAGTCGATCGAAACTCGTCCGATCCTGAAAATAAAGTCCACGCGTTCCCTGGCATATCTGATTGGACAATACGCTGACTCTGCTCCCAGCACTTGACGGCACAGTCGTAATTTGGAGTGCGCCTGAGGAGAAGGGATTGTGCGTGTTGTAATAGTGTACTACTCCTATCCAGATATAACTGACTTAGTTTTTTTAGATATTTAATAAATGTGTCTATACCCAAAACATGTCTAGATACATATTTTAGGTTTCTCTGTCTTTCAAACTAATCAAAAGTCATCAAATTCTGAACAAACAAAGTCATCGCGTTCACACCTGATGGGACAATACGATGACTCTGCCACTTGATGGCACATGCATAATTCTGGAGTGCACCAGAGGAGATGGGAATGCAAGGGAGATGGGAAGTAGTAGCCGCGTCCAAACGCAGGTAAAAAATTAATGTAATAATATTTTAAAAAATGTAATCTGGTCCACATGACCCCATCACAGACACGTTGCACGCGCCAGATATAAATAAAGACGACACGGCTAGTTTAGTTTCAATGATATAATTCAACATACGACGTTACTGTGCCCGCATCTTTATGCTCCTCTTATTAGTCTGCTAGCCCACACTGCAGTAAGCATCAGTTGATGAGGATAAAAAAAATGATAAAATGGCAAGTAAAACAATTTTTAAGCTTACCTTTCATCCGGAGAATCATACAAAGATGAAATTGGCAGGGATTTATTATTTCTCCTGCAGTTAGCCGAAAGATCCTCAAGAACATCCTCAATCACCCCTGCAACTTCTTCATGTTCTAATACACCTCCATTATTTGCCCTTTCCTCCCTGTTTTGCTTACCCTTTTGTTTCTTTTCACACCCTTTTCTCGCCGACACCTCCACTTCTTCATAAATTGGCTGCTTAAGTACGTTTTCCTCCGAGTGCTCATCACCATCTTCGCGCTGCTCTTCCGCTAGTTCTGGCTGAGAAGCCTCATTTTCTGCCACCGGGGTGTGAACAGGGACAATAGCATGTGTAACTGGGTTTTTGCACAACCTCTTGATATGGCCGAATCCACCACAACGTCCGCATTTCCTTTTCCTAGCTCCCAGCCTTGGACCTTTATTGGTGGAGGCTTCGATCCTTAGCTTTCTAGGCCTCCCAGGTGGCCTCCTAAGAACTGGTGGTTGAAGTTTGAACCCTGGATCGACAATCTCCCAATCATTTTCATCGGCCATAGGTGGTACGTTTTCTGCATAAGTTGCAGCAAACTTGTCCACGGAGAAATAGTTGTCGACATAGTTCTCTATTTCAGCTCTGTTACCTCTAAGCTTTAAGATGAAGTGAATTGCATGGTGACATGGTAGACCAGTAATCTGCCACTTCCTGCATAAACAAGTCTTGTTTCCAATGCCTACAGTGTACCTCCGTTCACTTCCACACTTGTATTCTGCATAAACCTCAGCCAATGTTCTGGAACTTTTGACCACCCTCATCTTTGTCGTTCTCATTGCCCTGGTTCTTGTATTCAGTAACATAACCACCTTTGGAACTATTTTATGGCCTAAAAAATTTCTTGCACAAATTATTTGCCTTAAATCTATCTTCACCATTATGCACTGTCTTATTGCATCCAACAAAATAACAATTCCAAGTGTCTTCATGCCCGAAATCTTATCATTGAAACTCTCTACCAAATTATTGGATACAAAATCCACCTTGCTTAACTCACCAAACTTGCTTCTGGCCCATAGCTTGGTGTGTGTTCCTCAAGGTATTTTTTCACCTTTGGCACTACATACATGTTCTGCAAGTAAGTAGCATGCGTGCTTGGGATGTATGTGTATGCTGATCGCCACAAGTCCTCTTCAAAGATCTTTCCTTTGAACTTCTTCGTGAAGTTAGTAGCGAGGTGCCCCATGCATTCCCTATGCTCAACCCCAGGAAACACAGCATCAACAACATTCTCAAGACCCTCGGATGCACTGGTGTGTATCACCAAGCCTTCAGGGTGACCAATTACTTCCCGTAGTCTCTGCATGAACCATATCTAGCTTTCATTTGATTCACCCTCAAGAACAGCATAAGCTACGGGTAGAAGCCAATTATGTGCGTCCAAAGCACAAGCAGAAGCAACATGTCCCCTGAACTTCCCTGTTAAAGAAGTTGTGCCTATTGCCAAGTATGGCCTACAGCCGTCTAGGAACCCCTTCCAGCATGCCTTCAGGCAGACAAAACATCTCCTGAAGCATATCTTATCTGCCTGCTTATACCCGACCCCCCTCGAGACCTTTTCTCTCCCTTTCACAACCTCGTAATCGATGTCAACAACACTACCAGGTGATGTTTTCTCTACCTGAGCTTTGAAACTATACAATATATGAAAACTGTCATTCTACTTGCCTTGAATGAAGTCTAGAGCCATCTCCTTCCCATAAAAGACTCTGTGGTAAGGAATCAGAACGTTAAACTTTTTGCTAATCTTTGCTCTGAGTTCAGCAGGTCCAATGTTATGATCCTGCCTCACCCAGTCAAGTACAGTAGAAGCAATCCACTTGGTAGTCGCTGGTCTAATTTTACCACTTAAAGAAGATTAGGGCAGTTCTGTTTCTTCGTGTTTACTTTGATCTACATTCGATAAGAATCCAAATAATTCAGAGCTAGTTATTAGCAGAATAAATATGAGAAAGACTGAAACTAAATATAGCTATTGCCACCTGAAATGGGTGTCCACCCCGCATTGGAGATGCATGTAATCTCCATTTACACACATTACTTTCCCTACAGTGCACCCTAAATCTCTTTTGGTCGCTCTTTTCAATGATAAATTCGAACCCAACTCTGATTGCATAGGTTGCAACTGCATATCTGTAGTCCTCCACATTATCAAAGACAGTCCCCTCATCAATTGTAGGATTGTCCCTGTCAAAGTGTATCCCTGGCCTGTCCACGTCTTCGTCATCGTATCTACATCCCATTTCCACATCTTCACATTCCTCTTCCTCATCAGCCCCATAGTCAGGCTCAAAGTTCGAATAAACCAAATATTCCCTACTCTCCATCCTATCAGGGTCAGCAGCCATGTCTGGATATGCTTTCTCATCATCATCCGCACCGCCACACGTTTTAGTGCCTTCATGCTTACTTGACAAAGCATCATGCTCAAGGACAAGCTGTACAGACGTCCTGCGGTTACCAACACATATCCTTGCCATCACCACGGGACTAGAAACGCTAATTGGGGTATGTAGATAAGGAATCACAGTTCTTACCCTTCAATGTGGACGCACAACACCTTCTCTGGGCTCCATACCTCCAAAGCTCTGCACCCCGCTCCCTCTCCCCCCGTTTCGCTGTCCTTTGTGCTCTCCGGACTTGAAGGAGATTCCGTGTTCTCCAGTCGCGCAGGACCCATATCCGTGCTCTCAAGCCTCGCAGGATCCATCTCCGAGCGCGATCCGGATCACCAGCGTCGTTGGGCCCCTAACCTAACGGCTGACTCTCAATTTTCGTTTACAGACACTCCTAGGCGGTGGGCGGCGGCAAGGAGACAGGGCAGGGAGGGGAGGGGAGGGGACGTGAGGGGATGGCAGGGAGGGGAGGGCGGGAGGACAACGACCCAAGGGGACGACAAGAGCGGTGCACGACTGAGCGGAGTGGCGGCGGCTGGAGCAGAGGAGAGGAGCGGAGCGGAGCTAGTTGCGACAAAGCATGGAAAATTGCACAATAATGTGTTGGTGGGCGGCACCAGCCCTCGAACCTGGGACGCGTGCCGTCGTAGGTGGAGGAGGCGGGCCCGTCTGTCAGAAAACATGCCACCTGTCAGCGCACTATGCATGGGGAGCACTTCACGGAATTTTTAGCAGGTCCCACATGTCAGTCTGTTTGATCAAAACTTGCATGCAGTGCATGGCTGGTTCACGCGCTAGTTCCCAAAAAAAGCCCGTTGATCCAAACTTGAATTGGCAGTTCCGCTTCTTCTCCCCCGTGTCCTTGCAGTGGTAGTTCCGCTTCATCTCCCTCGTCTGTTATCCTCTTCTTCTTCTCCTCCCAGTGGTAGTTCTTCTTTCTTTCTCGATTAAAACATTCCCGCACGTAAGCCATGGCCAGTAGCCGAATGAAGAGAACTGGGCCGATCTCCCGGCTGACCCACTTCGCAAGATCGCCGACTATTTGGTGGAGAAAGAGGAGTACGTCGACACCTATGCTGCTTGTCGGGAAGTCTGCACCGATTGGCGCCACACTTTAAAGGTGCCCGAATTCCATCTCAACAATTGGATCATGATAGATCTCACACTTCCAGATGTTGGCGGCTACACCTTCCTCAACCTCACCACTGGTCGTTGCTTCAGGACAAATCTAATGGACGTCCATCACAGGTTCACATTCACATCCGATATTTATTGGTATTTTCCATTGTAAACATCTTAGTGCTAACTGATGCCCTCTTCTTCCAAAAGATTCTACTTCGTCGGTGTTTCTCGTGGCGTCATCGTGCTTGCTCAGAGGGTGGAGCCGTACCAGATTCGGCTTCTGAACCCAATCACTCATAAGTCTAACACTGAGTTTCAAGAACACATACCATCTGATCCTCTGCAATCTGTCGTCATGAGAGCATCCCAACGGGGCAAATCAATGAATCATTTGGAGAAGGATTGTATTCGCCACCTCCTGCTATGCTTCTGGACTGCATGACGACATTCCGAGGGGAAGTATATGCATTACTTGAGAATGGAGACATCTTGTCGACCAACATCAAGTTAGAGCAGCGCGCGAGCACTGTCACGATGGCCAAAATAATTTCGGCCCTAGTCTTTGAACAGGTACGCGGAACTTACAAATTTTACCTTGTGGAGTCAGATGGTGATCTGCTTCTTGTGTTGAACGGGGATTTCGCCAAAGGGCAAGCGGTGTTGTACTGGGTGGACACGGAGAACCGCTCTCTCGAGGCCGTCGGTGACATTGGAAGTCGTGCCCTCTTTGTTGATTATAGTCGGTCTATCTCCATTGACACCAGGTTAGACCCCACAGTCAAACCCGGTTGCATATACTATAGGAATTATATCAAACTATACGATCATGAGGTTCAAGCCAGGGAAGAGGAACCAATAATGACGTATGGCTTAAGTCTAGAACATACACCGAGGCCTTACCCTATGGAGGAGATACTGGCAGCCCATTGCAGACGGAGGGAGTTCTCTGAATGTGTGTTGCAGCACGCGGGAGCCGACGACGACGAAATATATAGGAGAGAATGAATCCTATATTTATCCTAGGTTATTTACTAGCATTTTCAGGTCTATTTTTCGAAGTAGAAATTTGTACTGTATTTATATTATTTCGATGAGCAGTATGCGTATTAACTTTCAGACAAAATTGTAATGTATTTAAATTTAGTACTTTCAGAATTCAAAGTATTTATTTTTAGTAGCTTCTTTTAGAATTCTCAGTGTTCGACATGGGCATTAGCTCAGCGCCAGAATTTAGGTCCCACATGGAAAATTGCACAATAATGTGTTGGTGGGTGGCACCACCCCTCGAACCTGGGATGCGCGTCGTCGAAGGTGGAGGGAGCGGGCCCGCCAGTCAGAAAACATGCCACGTCGGCATCCCCTGTTTCTAATGCCCTTTAAAAAAATAAAACACGCCACGTCGTTATCCCCTGTTCCTGATGGTGTTGCTACACTCGACGGTACATGGTGACATATAAATAATATCATATAAACATAAGGGCACAGTCGTCAACATTTCTAAAATGAAACCCGGTCTTGTCTCCTACCTGTCCTGGTACATTGCCCGATGAGGTGGATAGCCACAACCGATCTTTTGAATACGTTCGCACTCTTATGCTGAGAAGGGAAATAGAGATTGAGCTGTTAATGCAACGAGTGTCGAATTATTATCCTCTAAGGAAATGGGAAATGGTTATTTTCACGTGTGCCCGTAGTCCAAACCTACAGTCAGTCTTTCACTCCCCTTCTCTGACTAACCATAGTTCACCATGCGCAGCTCCTCCGCGGCGCACCAACTAGGGTAACATGGCCCCGCCTAAGCCGCCGACGCCGCCACCACAGCTGCCGAAACTAGTGTATTTAGCCCCTCTAAGGCAGGCCATGAAGCTCTACTTCAAGGCCGGTCTCCCATTGCCCTACCAGGCGGATGATTTACCCGAATGTGCCGAATCGTCCGCGGCGGTGACTGTGCCGTCGTCGGCGCCAGATGCGGCAAGCAGGGCCAAGAGAGCGATGTGGAGAAATCACGCGGCGGCATCACGACATGCTCTAGGCAGTGGGAACAAGGTACGTATCAAATCGTTCATGAGAGCATGCCGCCGCCGAGGGTACACACCCTCGAACAGGGAAGCGCCAAGGTCTAGGAACTCTCGCGTCCATGCTTTGGCGCGGACTACCTTACCTCAGTGGGGGAGGCTGGGAGCATGCCGTCTGCGGCAAAGATGCTCCATCCTACGCACCGTCGAAGGCCGTATCGTGGTGGCGACCAAGCGTCTACACTCAGCATGCTGGATTGTTCGACAGCCGGAGCCGGCGGCGGGCATCAGCTCAGCCCCGGAATTCAGGTTCGAGTTCACACGGACCTACGATCTTGAGAAGGAGATGTCGAATTTCAGTTTTGAAGAAATCGTTGCGGCGACGCGGATGGTCCAACTGAACGATGCAAAGATCAGTTTGGGTTAAATGATCAAAGAACTTATGTCCTCTCAAGGCAATTGGCCAGCCAACTTTTCTGGTGGAGATCTGTAGTTTCTTTAGTGTAGAATAGTTAAGTTCAGACTGAATAATGGCTTTTGTAGATGAAATGCTGACAAATTGTTCTATAAACTAGTAGGAAGTTTAACCCACTTTTGTGCAGGTATAAGACCCACTACAAGAAATCTGCTCACTAGTAACCTTTTTTTAACGACCACGCATTTTTTGGTCATGGATCTATGACCATTCTGAGCCAATTGGTCGTAAGGCATTTCGAAGGGTCCAAACCTTGAAATATAACGACCAATTTAGTCAAAAAGGTCACAGTTTGCTAACACCAAATGGTCATAAATTAACGGCTTGGGTGCAGAGCCTTTTATTTGGCAGACTACGACCAATTTAGATGGTCATAACATCTTAATCTGGGTTGAAATAAAATGACTAGGCAACCACCTCAGCATGTGGGTCCTCGAAATTGACACGCGGGATGGATCTGACAGGTGGGTCCCGCTCTTATACAATTTTTTTAGCATATATCAATGGTATATGTCCTATGGGCTAGAGCCAGTGGCCCATATTGGGCAGGCGGACCTTCAGATAGGCCCAAATCAGTGGGCCTACATCCTATGGGCTGGAGCCGGTGACCCAAATCGGGTGGGCGGGGACTCGAATTGTCAAAAAATTGGTGCGTAGGGGGGACTCGAACCCACGACCATGTGCTGGTATGGTATGCGCCAAACCACTGGAACAAGGCAGTGTTGTTGTCTATGTATGAGAACTACACTTATATATACATTCATTCTTTCTCTAACTTATCAAAGGGCGACTCGAATCTGGGACGGGACTTGGCGTGATTTCCTTCCTCCGAGAACGGCGACGACCAGCTAGGGTTCGAGTCCCCGCCCGCCACGGTCGATCCAGGGTTCCAGCTAGGGTTCGAGTCCCTTCTTGCTCGCCACGGTCGACCAACATGGGTCCATCCCCTGCCGCCAGCTCCGGCAGTTCTTCGTCGCGTCGCCGCCGCCGACCCATCCCCTACCGCCAGCTCCCTTTTGACTATGCTCCCACCAAGTACTGCGACTACGGAGAGATGATGCCACAGTGGATATCTTGGAGCGATGACAACCCTGGCCGGAGATACCACAATTGCAGGATACGCTCGGTTAGTTTCCAGCTCCATCTCTGAATTTTGTTCAGTTTTTTCATCTCTGAATTTGGTCTGTTCATCTCTGAATTTGGTTTATCTCTTAATTTTGTTCATCTCTGAATTTGGTTTGTCAGATTGAGGGCCGTGTCGGGTGTGACAAATTCAGTTGGGCGGACAGTGAGATGCCCAAATTTCAGAAAGATTTAATCAGGGACCTAAGAGATGTTGTGTGGGAGAAAACTGAAGCACTTGAAAGGCTTGAAAGCAATACTGAGACAATGGGGATGGTGCATGATGAACTGAAGATACATGGAGATGGTGCAAGTGAGAAAGAGAAGTTGAAGATGCAGGGAGATGGAGGAGTCAATTTTTTCATTATTTGGATCATTTCTGTAGCTTTTCTTATGTACTGTGAATGTGTATGTCCAGCAAGTGAAAACTCCCTGTAGCTTTTGTGGAATGTGTATGTCCAGCAAGTGAAATTTAAGATCATTTGCTATGTCCAGCATTTCTGTAGCTTTTGATATGTACTGTAGCTTTTGCTATGTCCAGCAAGTGACAAGTTCACCATTTTGCTATGTCCAGCATTGTATGCTTAAAATACTAAATTTGGGCAGCATTTCGACTGTATTTTGTGGACATTTTAGCTGCAATTTCATAGTGGAAAACAAGAGGGGAAGTGCACACAAATTTACAGCAAAATAACTATTTCATATAGTCATAAACTTCAGTACATAAATCTTGACAGAAACTTAACAGTAGTTCACTCACATAGGATAGGAACTTGACAGTAATTAACAGTAGTTCACACACATAAAACTTCAGTCCTAACCAGTAGGTAACACTACAGTTAACAGGAACTTAATAGAAACTACTCGTCATTGTCGAATCGATGCCTCTGCCTATTATCTTCACCATCGCTACAATACTGATACATTGTATGATCTATCCTATTTCGTTCTTCATCCTCGCCATCAACTACCTCCTTCCTCTTTTTCTTCATTTTTTCTACATATGCAGCATCAAGTACCACACGCTCTCTGTCCCTTCGCGACCTGGTTTGCACATTGGCTTCTTTAGCATGCACCGGAACTTCTGGCGTGTCATCATCTTGGTATGTTAGCCCAGCACCACCACAGGGATCCTTTTCCACTTCAGTTTCTGTAACACTCCACAAATGCCTATGCTGGAATTTTTGCACAACTCGCCAACTTCCACCCAAGTCAGTATCTGGCACATAGAACACCTTTGGTGCTTGTGTTGTTAGAATATAAGGATCAGTTTTGTACCAAAACCTTGCAGTGTTAATTCTCTTAAAGTGTCCATCGTCTTGGAATCCTGAATTCTTCTTGCCACCAACATTGAACCAATCGCAACGAAACAAGACAACCGACCGATGGATGCCACCGCTACAATTGTACTGCAACTTGATGATGCTTTTGAGCTGACCGTAGAAGTCAATAATTGTATCCTCATGGTCTCCCTCAGCAACAATTCCACAATTCTGCGTGTTTCTATTCTTCTCGCGGTCAACGGTGTGGTAGCGGACACCATCGGCAACACATGCTGAATATATTCTCACCCTCCTATCCGGTTCACATGCCAAAGCAAAAATATCATCACTCACCTTCTTCTCCTTGTGCAAATTTCCAATCTAAAGAAATAAACCAAAACCAGGGTGAATAACACACACATACACACACACAAAAATCATGGGTAAATTGATACAAAGGCAAGATATCTCACATGTTCCTTAAACCATTTAGCTAATCCTTTTGCGAGCCATTTATCAACCTCGATCCGGCTATCTTGCTCTGTCAACTCTTTCTTGCAATGCCAACAACAATATATCACAAGCAACAAAATGGGTTCCTTCTAAGCCAAGAAAAAAGATATCGAGGGCACATGCAAGAGATGACGTACTCGATATATGGTAGCACCTCGGGGCAACTTCTGAGCACATACCAAACCATCTTATCATAGTCAGCAGCTTGAGCCTCCAAGTATTGTGATGCTCCAAGAAAGTTCACACCATGCTTGAAAACCGAGACATCACCGCTATGCGAATCATCCTTTGTCATATTTCTGCTTGGTCAGTTAAATCTTGTTTCGACATCATCGAAGTACCTCGAGCAGAATGTAAGACACTCATCAACAATATATGCCTCGGCAATCGACCCTTCGGGTTTGGCCGTGTTTCGCACAGAACGCTTACATGTAAGCAACCTTCGTTCTATTGGGTACATCCAGCCATACTGAACAGGGCGTCTAAGCATTGCTTCTTTTGGTAAATGTAAGGCCAAATGAACCATCACAGTGAAGAAAGCTGGAGGGAAAATCTTCTCTAGCTTGCAAAGGATAACCGGGATTTCTTTTTCGAGCCTTTCAAGAACATCCAATTTCAGAGTTTTGCAGCACAACTCTCGAAAGAAATTTCCAAGTTCAGCAACAACTTCATATATATCCTTATGCATCATTCCTCGGAGTCCCGCCGGTAAAATCCTTTGGAGCAGAATGTGACAGTCATGTGTTTTCAGACCTTGTAGTTTGCATCCATCAGGAGACACACATTTTGCTAAGTTAGCGGCGTACCCATCAGGAAATCTAACTGCTCTAATGAATTCACAAAATCTAATCTTTTCTTCTTTATTCATTGTATACCATGCTTCTGGCATTTCAAATGACTCTCCATCTTCAACAGGTTGTAGATGCAAATCTTCTCTTATTCCCATGTCTTCCAAATCGAGCCTAGAGTTGACCGTATCCTTTGTCTTCCCATCAATGTTTAGAAATGTGCCAAGCAGATTGTCGCATATATTCTTCTCGATGTGCATCACATCAAGATTATGCCTCAGCTTCAAATCATCCTAGTACGGGAGGTCCCACAAAATGGACCTCCGGCTCCAGCATTGCCCATCCCCACGTTTTCTTTTCTTCTCAAGCTTTCCTGGTCTCACATGCTTCACCTTGTCAAGTTGCTCCAGCAGCTCTTCTTTAGTGAATTCAGCCGGCTTGTCGCGAGTTTCAGTCTCGCCATTAAAGTCTTTACTTCTTCACCAACGATGGTTGCGAGGAAGAAAGTGGCGGCTCCCAATGAAGCATATCTTATTCCTTATTTTCTTCGAGCAAGGCTCCTTGTCACACCTCACGCATGCTTGATAACCCGCCGTGATCCTCCCCGACAAGGTGTGCAGCGCTAGGAAATCATGGATACACCAGATGATCGCAGCACGTAGATCGAATTTGTTGGGACTCAGGGCATCATAGGTGCGTACACCTTTCCACAGCAGGAGGAGCTCTTCGACAAGGGGCTCCATAAAGATGTTGAAATCCTTTCCTGGAGAATCTGGACCCGGGATCAGCAACGCCATCATGAGGTTGGACTGGTCCATACATGCCCATGGCGGCAGGTTGTACGGCACCACAAACATGGGCCACATGCTATATGAGTTGCTCATGTTTCCAAAAGGATTAAAACCATCTGTGGCGATGCCTAGTCTTATATTCCTTGCATCAGAGGCAAAAAATTTATATTTCCTGTCAAAATCTTTCCATGCCTCTCCGTCAGCTGGATGGCTAAGCTCATTCTCCATGGGTTGCCGCCTTAGCTTGTGCCACTGGACCTCCTCTGATTGTTCTTTCGAAATGAACATTCTTTGTAGCCTTGGAATCAAAGGGAAGTGCCTCAAGACCTTCTGCGGCATCTGCCTCCTCCCATCAGCATCTTTCCACCTAGAAGCACTGCACTTTGGACAGTTGTCAAGTTTGGCAAACTGCTTCTGGAACAACACGCAATTATTGGGGCACACATGTATTGAATCATAGCCAAGCCCTAATCTTTCGACAATGCTCAACGCTTCATCATAATTTCTGGGAATTGAGCTTTTGGGGTACTGCAATGTCAAGATTCGGAGTATCGCGTTGAAGGCAGCATTGCTTATCCGGTAGTATGATTTGGCATGAAGCAACTTCACAGTGAAGGTAAATCTAGAAAAGGTACCACCATCACTAGCTGGACGCTTCGCCTCCTCTATCAGCTCTGCAAATATAGTCTTCCCTCCCTCACCACCTTGCGGTTCTGACTTGTACAGATCCCTAAAAAGGTCAGGAATTCTATCATCTTCATACCCGTCCTCTTCCTTAAAACCATCATTGACTAGCGGATCACCTTCTACAAAATCAGCGCCTTGATGATCAACATGACGTGCCTCTCCATCAGGTTGAACATGTTTAGGTTGAGGTGCATGTAAAGGTTCACCGTGATGGATCCATCTATCGTAAGTTCTTGCCATCCCATTCATCAGCAGATGAGCCTCTACATTATCTAGAGTTTGTTGCTCTCGGTTGATACAGCTGTGGCATGGGCAAAGAACTGGAGCATCCTTGGCAAAATTTCCGTGAACTAATCACATGAACTCATCCACTCCCCTTAGATGCTCATAGGAAAGCCTTCTAACTCCTTTCCTAATCCAGCTTCTGTCCATCTGCATGCAAAAGACCAAAAAATTGTTGCAAGTTAGCATTCACAATCGAAGCACAGACCAAAGTAGCTAGTACATTCACAAAACAGCAGTACAATGCTATTAGAATTCTACTATTCTACTAGAAGCACATACCAAAGTAACTAGTACATTCACAAAACAACAGTACAATGCTATTAGAATTCTACTATTCTACTAGAAGCACAGACCAAAGTAGGTAGTACATTCACAAAACAGCAGTACAATGCTATTAGAATTCTATGCTCCTTCTAAATACAAGTTCACCATCTGCTATTCTACTAGAAGCACAGACTAAAGAATTCTGCTAGAACCTTTACCTTGTCCACACGTGCCCCTTCTGCCGCCCCCCGCTTGCCGCGCGGGTGATGGCCGGCCGTGCCCCTTCTGTCGCCGCCCCAACCCTAGCTGGTCGCCGCCGCCGCCCCAGCCCTAGTGGTCACCGCCGCCACCCCAGCCCTAGCTGGTCGCCGCTGCCGCCGCCGCTGCCCCAGCCTTAGCTGGTCGCCGCTGCCCCAACCCTAGCTGGTCGCCGCCGCCGCCCTAGCTCTCTAGGCTCTAGCCGCTCGGGGGAAATTCTGCCATGTCCCGATCCCGATTCGAGTGGCTCTTTGATAAGTTAGAGAAACAATAAACATATATATAGTTGTAGTTCTAGTACTCAGACAACAACACGTCTTTGTCCCAGCGGTTCAGTGCATACTATACAAGCGCGTGGTTGTGGGTTCGAGTCCCAGCCCACGCACCCTTTTTTGAGAGCAATATACTTTGTAGTTAATTTTTTAATTTGAGAGCAATTGACTCTGTAGTTATTACACAGTAAATAACTGTGCATATATTTCACATGAACTGGTATTTTGTGCATATATTTCACAGTAAATATTCTTGGAACAAACAAACAAATCTCAGTAAATATTTCACAAGATTACCAAGGGCACCAACAGACCACCAAAAGATTAGCAAAGCAAGGGCACCAACAGACCACCAAAAGATTAGCAAGGTACCCAGCATATAGACCTCCACTTGTGCTCAAACTAGGTAGCAAGTCTGAACAAACTAGGTAGCAAGTGACTTAAGCTCAACATGAGCCGACTAGCATAATTACAAGACCACCAAAAGATCATGCAGGTTCACAAGTCTGACCATACTAGCTACTAACTTAGAAGCTCAACTAGAGGTGATTACATGACTTCCTCAACAATCAACTCCAGACCACCCTTTTTGGGGCCGCGGCGGAACCAAAACATGAAGATATCGCCGACATGCATATTGGTCGTCACCACCACTTCATTCCATTTGGTTGTCATCTGGGCACCTTTTTCCTTTGATTTGCTCATGATTACTCTGACTCTAGCTTCCATACTATAATTCTGCATAAAGACCTTCACTTTTGTTGGTAACTTAAGATGCTTCCTGATGTTTGCAAGGGTATACTTCCTTGAGAAGTACTGCATATAAGTTAAATTGGTCAAGATTAGTCAAATTTGAAAGATTACAAACTGATTCACCAAAGCAAGGTAACAAAACAGTACAGCTACCATATTTTCAAAGATTACGGACTTATTCGTATGTAAAAAAGAACATCATAACAGGAAGTACTGCATAGAAGTTAAATTGGTTAAGATTAGTCAAATTGAAAAGAATACAAACTGATTCAACAAAACAAGGTAAAAAACTGTACAGCTACCATAACATGGATTACTGATGATATGGGGTGGCCCGATCTTCTCAGCAAGCTCTTGTCGATGGTGATGGTGGATGATAGATAACTAGTGCGTAGCTATGATCTCTCCCACTCGATCCCTGATGCCAATGCAACAGCTCTCGAACCTTGTAGGATATTCACAACACCACACTCTTGCGCACGCAGCCGTGACCACGAACGGTAGTATGCAATCTACTAATTCCCAATGGAACAACAGATCACACTCAATTATAGTTGGCAGATTCGAACACAGGGTAATTCCAGAGGTTCTATGAAAGAAACAACTCCAAAATATTTTAACGTGGTCTTAAAAACCCAACTTGTGATGGCTACGGAGGTTTATAAGAGGGCTGGGGCGTCCTCCCCTCTAAACGGGCCTAAAAACAGCCATAACTTGGCCCAAACTGACTCGGTTCGACTCAAACTGATACATACCGACCCATATATGGGTTCGGCCTTATTGGCACGCAGTCCAAACGTCGTGGAACACCTCAAACATGTAATTCTTGGTGCGCCATCTCTCTCTCTTGCTCATACGTGATTTCCTCATTGCATCCTAGTGCGCCTGCCTCCCGCTCCTCCCTCGCGCACTTGTTGATATTGGAAATCAGCGCTTGTCCTTCTTGCTGCAACTCTCCTCCTCCTCGCGCAACACTTGTGTTATCAATAAACCTGATCATACAAAGATGCATAGACTTAGGTAGTATAAAGTTCTCATTAAGTAAAACATCAGGTTCAATTAAGAATGAATTCACCTGATAGTCATTATTGATTTGACTTAGTATTTCCTTCCAGTTCAGGCAGTCAGAATCATCATAATCCCTGTAGATATCCTCATCAACTGAGTTACTAATATGTAAGAAAGCACATCATAACATGGATTACCGAAATTTTTACCATTTTTCCTTTGGTAGCCTCGGTGTGTGCTTTCTTTATAGTGCATATATAAACATGTATAGTT
The DNA here is from genome assembly GCA_910589775.1 of Avena eriantha. Classification (NCBI taxonomy): domain Eukaryota; kingdom Viridiplantae; phylum Streptophyta; class Magnoliopsida; order Poales; family Poaceae; genus Avena; species Avena eriantha. The sequence goes on from OU342743.1 coordinate 382,585,793, forward strand.
GGCCTCTTCCTAGCAAATTCCTTTAGATAGCTCATTTGTGCAGAATTGAGAGCCACATGGTTTCCGTACACGTAGAACTTGTCATAGAAGCAACAACCCGATTTATTTGAACCTACATGTACCACCATGAAAATAAGCTACAGGAAAAAAGGAAAAGAGGAAGCTTGTGATGGGAAGCATGGTAAAACATGATTTACATATTACCTCGGGTCGCCACAACGCGATTAGCTATAGCTTCCCTGGTAGCTGCTTTCCATGCACGCCGCCTAGCAACATCGCGCTTCCTAGAGGCAACTTCCATCGCAAGGACAGCTTCATCATCCGAACTGATATAGAAGAGCTCGTCATTCGTGTCCATGGTCACCTAATCAAGTACAAAACAGTTATCAACTCGTTAAATATCATCAGTATTTTATTTTACTACATTTAGCTAACTAGGTGTCCACATAAAGAGAATTCAACCAATATAAAATGCTGCCCCTACTGAACATGTATTTTTACTAGATTAAGAACTTATAACCACTCAAAACAAGGATATACAAAACTATGAAGAGTATTAATGTATAAGATCACAAACATACTAAGAGTCCAGAATTAAACACAAAGCACAAGTTTGAATGTTCATGATCAACCTTAATGGAGGTTGCATGACAAGGGACCATGATTGTCAAGCACTCATTCAGGAAAGTAACTAAGAGTGCTGGAGATGCTCCCAACTGAAACAGACAGTCCCAACTGTCAAGCACTCTGAATTAAGCACACAAGGCTCACAAACATATAGAAGGCAGTCATGGTATTTGTACCTAACCAACCATCTGTATGCAACTACATATTTGGCAACCATCTGTCAGTTTTTTCATCTATGACTACACAAACATCTGTCAGTTTTTTCATCTATGACTACACAAACATATGTCAGTTTTTTCATCTGTATGCACACAAACATGAGTACATGACTCTCCACACAAACATGCATGGGCGGATCTACATGTTCTCACCATGGTGCAAATGCACAAGGGTAGAAAATTAGCCTGTGCACCACCCTACACCATGTAAAATGCACCATCGCTAGTCTAGCTCCGCCCCATGACTCGAGCTAACACTAATCGATCCAAAAATAATTCAATCGAGAGAGGTTGGACCCCGACATCCATGCCCCGATGAACCCCAGAAATAGATTCAACAGGAATCCAATCGAGAAGGTTGGAGCCTAACATACATGCACCGATTAAACCCCAAAATCAACAGGACCCAACTGAAGAAAGGGAGAGGGGGAGGGAGAGGGGCTTACCCGGGAGGACGGAACCTACGAAAGAAAGGGAGATAGGGAGGGAGGGGAGCCGCGGAGGTGCATGTGCAGGTGACGGGAGGGAGGGAGGTGGCGGTGTCTGTGCAGGTGAGGGGAGGTAGGGAGGCTTTTCGATGGAGGAGGGAGGGAGGCGGAGGCGCGGCTTTTCGATGGAGGCGACGGCAGAGCGGATTTTTATCCCTCCTGCGCGGCGTTTCATATTTTCGTTTCATTTTTTTGGTTTCATTTTCTAGAAGAAAACTTCTTTTTGAAACATTTGCAATATTTATAATAGTATATGTATTTGGATTTTTCTAGATACTAGGGTACATAAAATAACGCAGCGCAAATGTTTCACATCTTTCTGGTAGCCGCTTTACAAAAATCAGTCGGCGGTGCCACTTCACAAGGTAGCCGCTTCACACAAAAACACATTTCATGATGCTTATTAGAAAATGATAAATCATAGCCATATAATAAAGTTGGAAATTGCATCTATGGAACTCCCACAACACTTGTACATGTATGATAGAGCCACACACAAGTTTCCTTCACAGTTCGGCGCATCGGAGCGCTTCGGAGCATCGGAATACCTCTAAACCTTGCAATGGACCCTAACTAGCATGTGCATTAAAGTGTGGTGGAATGCTGAAATGTGCAAAACCTAGTTTCCAAGTGTGACCCCCTTCGCAGACATGCGTTGTCACCTAAAAACGAAGGTGTTCTAGAATTTAATTATTATTAGTGGGAACTCCCCGTTTTGGTGAAACCAGGTTGGATCTTGTCACAACATGTGCCCAAACATGGTTCGGAATTATCCTATGACCCAACCAAACACAAACCAAGAGAAAAATCCACCGGGCTACCACTGTTAGAAGAACATCTAGGGGGTAGACGATCCGGGGTCCACGGATCAGGGTTTCATTGGAAGAAGCGCTTCAGAGCATCGGAATACCTCCAAACCTTGCAATAGACCCTAGCATGTGTATTAAAGTGTGGTGGAATGCTAAAATGTGCAAAACATGGTTCCCAAGTGTAACCCCCTTTGCAGACACGTGATGTCACCTAAAAACGAAGGTGTTCAGGAATTTAATTTATTATTAGGGGGAACTCCCCGTTTCGGTGAAACCAGGTTGGATATTGTCACAACTTGTGCCCAAACATGGTTTGGAATTATCCTATGAGCAAACCAAGCACAAACAAATAGAAAAATCCATCGGGCTACCCCTGTCAGAAGAACATCTAGGGGGTTAGACAATCCGGGGCCCACAGATCAGGGTTTCGTAGGATGAAGTGCTTCAGAGCATCGGAATACCTCCAAACCTTGCAATGGACCCTAGCATGTGTATTAAAGTGCGGTGGAATTCTAAAATGTACAAAACATGGTTCCCAAGTGTCACCCCCTTCTCGTAGACATGCGTTATCACCTAAAAATGAAGATCCTGGAATTTAATTATTAGGGGGGAACTCCCCGTTTCGATGAAACTGGGTTGGATCTTGTCACAACTTGTGCCCAAACAAGGTTTGGAATTATCCTATGACCCAACCAAGCACAAATCAAGAGAAAAATCCACCGAGCTACCCCTGTCAGAAGAACATCTAGGGGGTAAACGATCCGGGGCCCACGGATCTGGGTTTCATAGGATGAAGTGCTTCACAGCATCGGAATACCTCCAAACCTTGCAATGGACACTAGTATGTGTACTGAAGTGTGGTGGAATGCTAAAATGTTCAATACATGGTTCCCAAGTGTAACCCCCTTCGCAGTCAGGCGCTGTCACCTAAAAGCCAAGGTTCTGGAATTTAATTATTATTAGGGGGAACTCTCCGTTTCGGTGAACTGGGTTGGATCTTGTAACAACTTGTGCCCAAACATGGTTTGGAATTATCCTATGACACAACCAAGCACAAACCAAGAGAAAAATCCACCGGGCTACCCCTGTCAGAAGAACATCTAGGGGGTAGAAGATCCGGGGCCCACAGATCAGGGTTTCGTAGGATGAAGCGCTTCAGAGCATCGGAATACCCTCCAAACCTTGCAATGGACCCTAGAATGTGTATTAAAGTGTGGTGGAATTCTGAAATATCCAAAACCTGGTACCCAAGTGTCACCCCCTTCTCGCAGACATGCGCTATCACCTAAAAACGAAGATCCTGAAATTGGGTTGGATCTTGTCACAACTTGTGCCCAAACATGGTTTGGATTTATCCTATGACCCAACCAAGTACAAACCAATAGAAAAGTGCACTGGGCTACCCCCGTCAGAAGAACATCTAGGGGGTAGATGATCCGGGCCTACGGATCAGAGTTTCGTAGGAATAATCGCTTCGAGGCATCGGAATATCTCCAAACCTTGCAATGGACTCTAGCATGTGTATTAAAGTGCGGTGGAATGCTAAAATGTGCAAAACATGGTTCCCAAGTGTCACCCACTTCGCAGACATGCGATGTCACCTAAAAATGAAGGGTTCTGGAATTTAATTATTATTAGGGGGAACTCCCCATTTCGGTGAAACCGGGTTGGATCTTGTCACAACTTGTGCCCAAATATGGTTTGGAATTATCCTATGACCAAACCAAGCACAAACAAAGAGAAAAATCCACTGGGCTACCCCTGTCAGAAGAACATCTAGGGGGTAGACGATCCGGGGCCCATAGATCAGGCTTTCGTAGGATGAAGCGCTTCAGAGCATCGGAATATCTCCAAACCTTGCAATGGACCCTAGCATGTGTATTAAATTGTGGTGGAATGCTAAAATGTGCAATACATTGTTCCCAAGAGGAACCCCCTTCGCAGACACGCGTTGTTACCTAAAAACGAAGGTGTTCTGGAATTTAATTATTATTAGGGAAACTCCCCGTTTCGGTGAAACTGGGTTGGATATTGTCACAACTTGTTACCAAACATGGTTTGGAATTATCCTATGACCCAACAAAGCGCAAACCAAGAGAAAAATCCACCGGGCTACCCCTGTCAGAAGAACATCTATGGGGGTAGACGATCCGGGGTCCACGGATCAGGGTTTCGTAGGAAGAAGCGCTTCGGAGCATCGGAATACCTCCAAACCTTGCAATGGACCCTATAATGTGTATTAAAGTGTGGTGGAATGCTAAAATGTACAAAACATGGTTCCCATGTGTAACCCCCTTCGCAGACACGCGTTGTCACCTAAAAACGAAGGTCTTCTGGAATTTAATTATTATTAGGGGGAACTCCCCGTTTCGGTGAAACCGGGTTGGATCTTGTGACAAATTGTGCCCAAACATGGTTTGGAATTATCCTATGACCCAACCAAGCACAAACCAAGAGAAAAATCCACCGGGCTACCCCTGTCAGAAGAACATCTAGGGGGTAGACGATCCGGGGCCCACAGATCAGGGTTTCGTAGGAATAATCGCTGCGGGGCATCGGAATATCTCCAAACCTTGCAATGGACTCTAGCATGTGAATTAAAGTGTGGTGGAATGATAAAATGTGCAAAACATGGTTCCCAAGTGTCACCCCCTTCGCAGACATGCGATGTCACCTAAAAACGAAGGTTCTGGAATTTAATTATTATTAGGGGAACTCCCCGTTTCGGTGAAACCTGGTTAGATATTTTCACAACTTGTGTCCAAACATGGTTTGGAATTATCCTATGACCCAACCAAGCACAAACCAAGAGAAAAATCCACCGGGCTACCCCTGTCAGAAGAACATCTAGGGGGTAGACAATCTGGGGCCCATAGATCAGGGTTTCGTAGGATGAAGCGCTGCAGAGCATCGGAATATCTCCAAACCTTGCAATGGACCCTAGCATGTTTATTAAAGTGTGGTGGAATTCTAAAATGTACAAAACATGGTTCCCATGTGTAACCCCCTTCGCAGACACGTGCTGTCACCTAAAAACGAAGGTGTTCTGGAATTTAATTATTATTAGGGGAACTCCCCGTTTCGGTGAAACCGGGTTGGATCTTGTGACAACTTGTGCCCAAACATGGTTTGGAATTATCCTATGACCCAACCAAGCACAAACAAATAGAAAATCCCACTGGGCTACCCCTGTCAGAAGAACATCTAGGCGGGTAGATGATCCGGGGCTACGGATCAGGGTTTCGTAGGAATAATCGCTGCGGGGCATCAGAATATCTCCAAACCATGCAATGGACTCTAGAATGTGAATGAAAGTGTGGTGGAATGCTAAAATGAGCAAAACATGGTTCCCAAGTGTCACCCCCTTCGCAGACATGCGATGTCACCTAAAAACGAAGGTTTTGGAATTTAATTATTATTAGGGGAACTCCCCCTTTCGGTGAAACCTGGATAGATCTTTTCACAAATTGTGTCCGAACATGGTTTGGAATTATCCTATGACCCAACCAGGCACAAACCAAGAGAAAAATCCACTGGGCTACCCCCGTCAGAAGAACATCTAGGGGGTAGATGATCCGTGCCTACAGATCAGAGTTTCGTAGGAATAATCGCTTCGAGGCATCGGAATATATCCAAACCTTGCAATGGACTCTAGCATGTGTATAAAAGTATGGTGGAATGCTAAAATTTGCAAAAAATGGTTCCCAAGTGTAACCCCCTTCGTAGTCAGGCGCTGTCACCTAAACACGAAGGTTCTGGAATTTAATTATTATTAGGGGGAACTCCTCGTTTCGGTGAAACCGAGTAGGATCTTGTCACAACTTGTGCCCAAACATGGTTTGGAATTATCCTATCACCCAACCAAGCACAAACCAAGAGAAAAATCTACCGAGCTATCCCTGTCAGAAGAACACCTAGGGGGTAGATGATCCGGGGCCCACGGATCTGGGTTTCATAGGATGAAGCGCTTCAGTGCATCAAAATACCTCCAAACCTTGCAATGGACCCTAGAATGTGTATTAAAGTGTGGTGGAATGCTAAAATGTGCAAAACATGGTTCCCAAGTGTCACCCCCTTCGCAGACATGCGATGTCACCTAAAAACGAAGGTGTTCAGGAATTTAATTTATTATTAGGGGGAACTCCCTGTTTCGGTGAAACCGGGTTGGATCTTGTCACAACTAGTGCCCAAACATGGTTTGAAATTTTCCTATGACCAAACCAAGCACAAACAAAGAGAATAATCCATCGGGCTACCCCTGTCAGAAGAACATCTAGGGGGTAGATGATCCGGGGCCCACAGATCAGCGTTTCGTAGGATGAAGCGCTTCAGAGCATCGGAATACGTCCAAACCTTGCAACGGACCCTAGAATGTGTATTAAAGTGTGGTGGAATCCTGAAATGTCCAAAACCTGGTACCCAAGTGTCACCCCCTTCTCGCAGACATGCGCTATCACCTAAAAATGAAGATCCTGGAATTTAATTATTAGGGGGGAACTCCCCGTTTCGATGAAACCGGGTTGGATCTTGTCACAACTTGTGCCCAAACAAGGTTTGGAATTATACTATGACCCAACCAAGCACAAACCAATAGAAAAGCCCACTGGGCTACCCCTGTCAGAAGAACATCTAGGGGTAGATGATTCAGGCCTACGGATCAGGGTTTCGTAGGAATAATCGCAGGAGGCATCGGAATATCTCCAAACCTTGCAATGGAGCCTAACTAGCATGTGCATTAAAGTGTGGTGGAATGCTAAAATGTGCAAAACCTGGTTTCCAAGTGTGACCCCCTTCGCAGACATGCGTTGTCACCTAAAAACGAAGGTGTTCTAGAATTTAATTAGTATTAGGGGAACTCCCCGTTTTGGTGAAACCGGGTTGGATCTTGTCACAACTTGTGCCCAAACATGGTTTGGAATTATCCTATGACCCAACCAAACACAAACCAAGAGAAAAATCCACCGGGCTACCCCTGTCAGAAGAACATCTAGGGGGTAGACGATCCGGGGTCCACGGATCAGGGTTTCATTGGAAGAAGCGCTTCAGAGCATCAGAATACCTCAAAACCTTGCAATGGACCCTAGCATGTGTATTAAAGTGTGGTGGAATGCTAAAATGTGCAAAACATGGTTCCCAAGTGTAACACCCTTCGCAGACACATGATGTCACCGAAAAACGAAGGTGTTCAGTAATTTAATTTATTATTAGGGGGAACTCCCCGTTTCGGTGAAACCAGGTTGGATCTTGTCACAACATGTGCCCAAACATGGTTTGGAATTATCCTATGACCCAACCAAGCACAAACCAAGAGAAAAATCCACCGGGCTACCCCCGTAAGAAGAACATCTATGGGGGTAGACGATCCGGGGTCCACGGATCAGGGTTTCGTAGGAAGAAGCGCTTCGGAGCATCGGAATACCTCCAAACCTTGCAATGGACCCTAGCATGTGTATTAAAGTGTGGTGGAATGCTAAAATGTACAAAACATGGTTCCCATGTGTAACCCCCTTCGTAGACACGCGCTGTCACCTAAAAACAAAGGTGTTCTGGAATTTAATTATTATTAGGGGGAACTCCCCGTTTCGGTGAAACCAGATTGGATATTGTGAAAACTTGTGCCCAAACATGGTTTGGAATTATCCTATGACCCAACTAAGCACAAACCAAGAGAAAAATCCACCGGGCTACCCCTGTCAAAAGAACATCTAGGGGGTAGACGATCTGGGGCCCACAGATAAGGGTTTCATTGGATGAAGTGCTTCAGAGCATCAGAATACCCTCCAAACCTTGAAATGGACCCTAACATGTGTATTAAAGTGTGGTGGAATGCTGAAATATCCAAAACCTGGTACCCAAGTGTCACCCCCTTCTCGCAGACATGCGCTATCACCTAAAAACGAAGATCCTGAAATTTAATTATTAGGGGGAACTCCTCGTTTCGATGAAATCGGGTTGGATCTTGTCACAACTTGTAGTTGCAAACTATAGTTCAATTTTACTTAAAATGTGGCCGAATATTTTATAAAAATGTGCCGGTGCCACTTCGCAACATTTTTTTGGTACGCCCTAATAATAGGGCACATAAAATGATGGCAGCTTCCAAATGCCCAAAATTTCCCTCCTTCCCCAAAATTTCCCTCCACTTCCCCAAAATTTCCCTCACTTCAAATTTCCCTCGACTTCCCCAAAATTTCCCTCACTTCACCAAAATCTCCCGCTGGAAAACTCCCGCCTGAACTCCCGCCTCGACAACAGAATGACACTGATGCCCACCAAAAGAGAAAAAGAGAAGGGCAATTCGGACAAACCACATGAGGAGATGGCCATCCACCCAAATCCCCCAGATCCCCATCCATTCGTCACTTCTCCATTCCCCTCCCCCTCCTCCTCCATTCCCCATCCACCCCAACCCGAGAAGACGATGGCCAGGCATCGCGCTCGCGAAGACGATAGCCAGGCGCGCACTCGGGAAGACGACGGCCAGGCGCGTGCTCAGGAAGACGACGGCCACGCGCGCTCCGACGACGGCCACGGGCGGGTAGCTGCGACCTACGACGGCCAGCGATCTGTTTAGGCAAGTTCATCTGTTGTTCTCCTCACATCCTCCTATTCCATGTCGTGCCATGACTTGGTTTATGCCGTTAGGATTTCGTTCCAATCCTAGGGTTAGGGTTTCTTGCCATGCCTAGGGTTCGGGTTAGGGTTTCTTGCCATGCCTAGGGTTCGGGTTCGGGTTTCATTGCCATGCCTAGGGTTTAGGTTTCTTGCCATGCCTAGGGTTCGGGTTAGGGTTTCTTTCCATGACCAGGGTTCATGCCATTAGGGTTTCATTGCCATGGGATTTTGGGGGTTTCATTGCCATGGGATTTAGGGTGTCCATTTTCAGAAAGGAACACGCCTAGGGTTCATGCTGTTAGAATTTTTTAGACATGCTGACTAAAAAATCAAACCGGAGCTCGCCAACACAACAGTACTGAACAGCTAAACAGGGTATGTTGCAACTATTGCTTGCTGCTTGCTTGCTTTGGCATAAGCAACAATAGTAGTAGTATAGGTGCTTGCTATAATATAGTAGTATAGTTAGTGCTCTTGCTGCTTGCTTGCCGATTGCTTGCTGTTTCTGTGCTGTTTGTTGCTTGCTTTGGCATAAGCAACAATAGTAGTAGTATATTTACTTGCTTGCTGTAACATAGTAGTATAGTTACTGCTCATGACAGTAGTAGTAGTACTATAGTTGCTTGCTTGCTTGCTAATGACATCCTAAATTATTTATTCTGCTGCTTCTTGGTTTGGCATAAGCAACAATAGTTACTGATGTAACATAGCAGCATCCATATAACATTACATGCTAGTTTATTTGTTTAGTTATTACTGCCCAATCAGGAAAGGCATAAGCAACAATAGCAGAATTTGAACAATGTGTATTGAACATGCTGATTCTAATTTATCTATGGTGATCTAACTCTTGTTCACTCTTTTTTCCGAGATATTAGTGCAATTGGACATCATCAAACTAACTAGCAAGGATCCAACAACACCGACATCATCCATGACAAGGATGACAAAGAAGACACAGTTGGTTGGTATGGAACTTGCACTCACACTGTTAGTTTTATTTATGAATGTGTCTCTGTGTTTTAGTGTTTGTATGAAGCATGACAACTTGACAAGAATTCTTACCCATGTTTTTTTTTCAATCTGGTTGTTGATATGCATTGACATAATATGAATAACCGTGTTATATTCTGATTGTCCCGTTAGTCTACTAGGAGTAAATAGAAATATAAACTGATAGCATACTTATAGCTGTTTGAGTTGTAATGCTTGTCAATGCATTTCAACCATACATCTAATAGTATGTTTTTTCTATCCATGTAAAGAAGCGCCGCTCACTGAAATCGAGAAGCTTAGGGCTAGAACAATGATGCGGAACAACCGCATATTCCAGTCACTTGGCATCAATGCACTAGTGTCGATGATTAGAAATTCGAATGATGGTCCAGCAGTTAGTGGAATTACCAATGCTGCCTCAGCATCTGAGATATCACACGGCGAAAGCTCAGAATACAATCCTCGAGATGATGTCATTGATGAAGAGGAGGCCAATGACAATGTTGTGGAGAAGAATGTCAAGGTGCAAACTTTAACCTTGTTTGCAGGGGGGTTTACTTTGTTTGCTTTTGTGCTTTATTGTTTTCCTTTCATTATGTGCTCACACAATATTTTTACTTGTGATCTAATGCCATTCTATTTTCTGTTCATACAAGGCCAAGAAGTTTTCTAGGAGGAAGAAGAGTGTTGTGAAGAAGCCTAGTAAGAGACTAGAAGCATCTAGTGCAATGGCTCCGGGTAGGGTGTTCGCGGTAGCTCCAGGAGCATCAAAGAGCATTTTGGAAGCTGATGTACCTGCTCCTGCTAGAGTGACTAGGCAGAAAGGAAAGGAGACTCATGTGCAGAGCTCACCACGCCTTGATGATGGGTTTCAGTCCACTGATGAAGGAAGCTTTGTCTGCATGGACCTCAGCCCTGTGGCCAGGAATCAGTGTTTCGACTCTACTGCCATTTCTGAAGAAGCTGAAGAACTTGAGCCGCATGATCAAGGCAAGTTTATATAATGCTATTCTTTTACTGGTTCATTTCCTAGATGTAAGAAATGCGTGTATGCCTGCCTGTTTGGCAGAACCATCCCTTGATTTGTACCTGTTATTAATGTGGTTAATTTCATTTTCAGAGATAACCATCGTGGCCAAGCGTACCAAAAGAAACGGTCCAGTGCTTGTCTCCATGGATGAAGCAAGCTCTGCCTACATGGACCTCTGCCCTATCAACACGGATCAGCGACTCCGCCCAGCTATCATTTCTGAAGAACCCGAAGAACGTGAAGAACCCGAGCAGGCAATGTGTGATCAAGGCAAGCTCGTCACCTCTGTTTTTTCTAGTTCATTTCCTAATTGGAAGCAATGCATCTATGAGCCATTCTTTCATTTGTACTTCTTACTAATGAGGTTAATTTCATTTTCAGAGATAATCGTTGTGGCCAGGCGTAACAAAAGAAAGGGTGCAGGGCTCGAAAGGATGACCAAGGCGCTGGGTACCAAGGTGAAAATACACATTTCCGAAGGGATGGAGCGTCCACAGGATCCTGTGCAGGCTGCAAAGCTCGCCTCAGAGTGTGGACTTAACGCAAGAACCCATACTCCGGTGCTGCCACATCTCAAGGACTACAAAAAGGACGAGAACCTCATGGAGAACTTCATTGGGAAAGTTCCTGTAAGTTAATTCTCTCATAGCTGGGTGTGTTTCTTTCTCACTGTAACACCTGCCATTTGACCGCTAACCATGTCCTTGCCTTGTTTGCTATCTTGGCAGGCTAACTTTGTGATGGACACCAACTCGGAGATCATTAAGAGCGCATGCACTGATATGTTGTAGAAGGTATCAAAGAACAAATGCCAGAAAATCAAGAAGCTATTCTTTGATGACATACCAGCAAATCAAGTTAGCATCAAGTCTCCGGTTAATGGCCTGTCGGATGCTGAATGGCAAGGTCTGGTTGCGTTGTGGTCTACCCCAAGACACAAGGTATGGTTGTGTTTGTGCCCATGGTCTTTTGTACATGTATTGGCTGTGCTGGGTGCTGTTTCTTGTGGTAGCTGGCTGGGTGCTGTTTCTTGTGCTAGCTGGCTGGGTGCTTATAGTCTTTTTTTTGTAGCAAACTTGTGAGTCGAACAAGGTCAATCGAGAAAAGGTCAAGTTCCAGCAGAAAATTGGTTCGAGGTCGTACATCGCGCATATATTTGCCACCGTAAGACTTGATTTTATTTACGCCCACAACTATTGTCTCGAAAGCTTTTGCTTTGATTCTGATTCTTGTTGAATAACATTTCAGAGGGAGGAACGCCAGGGTGAAGAGCTAACTGCCATTGATCTGTTCAAAAGCACACACAACAGCAAGAAAAACGGCTTTTCGGAGCAAGTGAAGGAGGCTATTGTAAGTAAATATGTGAATGCTCCTGTGACTTGTTTCTTGCTCCGATTGTCATTCAATATTGTTGCTGGTTCTGTAGTTGTTCACTTGTGCTTTAGATGATTGTTGTCCTAAAAATCTATTCTGCCAATAATTTGCAATCCTCCATGTACCAGGTCGAGATGGAAAATATGAAGGCTGCACCTCTACAAGAAGGTGAACAACCCAAGTCTGATGTTGAGGTTGTTGCTGCAGTGCTTGCGTCGGCGGATTGCAAGTCAAGTACTTTCTTGACTAATGTTGGGCTCAAGTCATCTACAAACAAGGCCGGCAAATCCAGTGTTGTTGTAGCTGCACATGTACGTGACCTAGAAGACAAGCTGGATAGATCTCGAGAGGAAGTGGCCATGCTCAAGAAGAGGTCGGAGGACGCTGAAGCTGCACAAGTTGCACGCGACAAAGAGTTCGAGTTGTTGCGCAAAAAGACCGAAGAAAATGACGCGAGGTCTGCTCACTTGATGGCACTGCTTGGTGGTAAAGGATCTGAGAACTATTGATGCAGCTGTGTTGGTAAAGCAACTGTTGATCTGGGAACTAGTAGTTTTGGGAACTAGCTATGTTGCTGGACTAGTTATCGGAGCTACTCGTTCTGTATCTTTGTAAACCGTGGTTGATGTATGGCTGTGAACTTGTGAACCCGACTTGATGTATCTGTTCGTGAACCTGAACCTGTTTACTATCTGTTTGTGACTTGATGGATCAAGTATGTTTGTGACTTGAAAATCTGTTTGTATTTTTGTATTTCAGTGTATCCTTGATATTGTTGGTCGATTATTTTATTTGCTGTCTATCTATCCTGGGTCGTATTTGGTACTAGGGCTATGATGCCATGGGCTGAACATTTCCAAACTGGGCTGAAATTTATGTTGATATTCGGACCTAGTTGGGCTGCAAAATGGCTACGGCCCAAAAGAAATATGGGCATTTTTAGGAAACGAAAATTTGAAATCTGATATGAAATTAAACTGTAAAAGGCCAAATGACCCAAAAAGAAACGAATTGCTAAAAGGCCAAGAGAAAAAAGGAAATGAATTGCTAAAGGGCCAAGGTCCAAAAGGAAATGAATTGCTAAAATCCCAAGGCCAGCAAGAAAGTGGAAAGTAAAAAGGCTGAGTCCAAGAAATTAAAAAGGCTAAACTGTTGGGCTTGGCCCATTTAGTGGACCAGAGTTGACAGAAATAAGCATGAAAATATGCTGAATTGTTGGGCTTGGCCCATATAAAACACCTATCTGGACTAGGCCAAATCTGATCGACGACCTTTCGAATTGGTCACAGATTTGCCACGTAGGATCGGCCACGTAGGATCTAACGTGGACAGGGCAGACAGTCTGTGACCAATACAATTGGTCATAGAATCGACCAATTGTATTGGTCATAGACGTCTATGACCAATTCATAAGAAAGGTCGTGGTGTTTAACTAGTGACCCTCAGCTTTTGACCTTCTGTATTTGGTCACAAAAAGGTCACAAATTAAAAACTATGACCTTTCAGTGACCAATATGGAGGGTCATGTATCAACAAATTCCTTGTAGTGACCCTTTTGTATGGAAGTACTACTGTTGTAAGCAAATACTATCAAGTATCTATTTCCTTCAATTACTAGTCGTGGTTCAATCTAGTTAACTAGCATGTTTTTATCCCAGACTACAGATTTTGCGTCTGCTGTCTGTGTTGTAAACCATTTTTCCTTTGTCTTGTGTTGCCTACAAAATGTTCCTGTAGTTCAACGTGTTACAAATGTAGCTACCTTGTACTTGAAGAGGAGATGGACTGCATTTTCCTGGCATCCACAGAATTGACATTGCTCATTGCCAGGCCACCCTCTTTTCATGAGGTTGTCCTTGGTTATTCAAACTATTACACACACATACTACATCGATTCAAACTATTACACACACATACTACTTCAAACTATTACACACATGTACTACATCGATTCAAACTATTACACATTTTTAGTCGATGCTAACTTCCTGCTACTCTCTCCATACTACAAATTCATTAGCCACACATACCACGGAAATTCACTAGAGCTCTTTCTTCACTCGAGGGAAATCAAAACCACCAGCTCGTCCAAGCCCGGTCCCCCCACCAAAACTCTGTGCGCTGTCGTGAAACGGTGGTGGTCCTGTGCCATCGATCCTTCCAGGCCAACACTGCAGGCGACGAGGACGCTTGCTGGCAGCCTCTTCGGGGCCCTGAATGCCATGTACCGATTCCAGAACCTCCTCTAGGTGGATGATGACCGGGTGCTTCCAGCAAAGCTGTTGCCCTGCCCTGCTTGGAATCTGCACCTCGTACATCTTAGGAACGGAGTTAGGATCTTTCAGCCACACCTTTACCTCGATGACCCATCTGTCGCTCGGTGGCACGATTTCCACCAGCTCACTGCCAAGGCTACTGACGACCTGCTTGAGGGCCTCCGGCTCCCAAGCATCCAATGGGAGGCCGTCAAAGCCGAGTTTGGAGAAGAAACAAAGCTGCCCCAAGCGATCGTCCCACCCACAGGCGCGATGCCAACGCATGAAGCTCATTTTCTCCCCGCAGCACTCGAAAGAACGGGAAGAATGCAGAACGCTCTTGGTGTCTGAGCTGTGCTCGAACCGGACAAAAAAATCGAATGGCAGCACGCATGCCTCAATGTTGACCTCATTTCGTCTGATCCCAAAATGAGACCTGAAAGCCAACAGCAACTCTGCCGGCGACACGGCAGGACGGACGCCTAGCACGGTGGCCATGAGAGCGTGGTCGTCGAACTGCTGTGCCAGGGTTACCATGCCTGGGGTGCGCGGCAGCACGCAACTTCCCGAGGCCGGTCGCTGACCTGGATCGCCCGACGGGACACGCTCCGTCGTGCGAGAAGGACTAGCCAGAGGCGAGATATTAGTCTGGTGACGTGAAGCTCCGATACGGCGAACGATGCAACGGCGACGGCTGCGAGCTTCGATTAGAGGCGTGGGAGGTTGACCGGACATGGCGGGGATGCAAATTAGAGCAAGTGCAAGCTCCAATCTGAGACGAGCAGCCGAAGCTGAGCAAATGTTATGGGGAGGGGAGCAGGGGAGAATACTAGAATAGAGCAAAGAAATAGATCTGGTCCACTCAGGGATCTGGTCCACGCAGGGGTAAGCTAGTCCACGACCGCAAAAGATAACAGGGAATACTGACATGGCGGGCCAAGAAGAGTTAACCTAACAGCGGTATTTGAGTTCAACCGTTTTTCGTCTGGTTCAAACGACCGTTTGGCCGTTAGATTTGTATTCACCCCCATTTGGCCCTTTTGGACAATTGGCGTATCTACTATGGCCCCTCCACGCAATTGATGACAACTCGGGTACTGCGGTGTGCTCACCCACCAAGTTTGGTACCGCCAATGAACATTCCCGGGGGCAGGTTCGCGAGGAAACGGACAAGGAGAGCGGGGCACACATCGGTGGGTGGTTGTCGCTAGCGGATGGTGCCGGTCGCGGGCAGGGTCCAGCGCAGGGTGCAGTGCTGTGTGGAATGCGTCGTTGACGCGAGGTGGAATGCGGGAAAAGCGAGCGAGAGAGAGAGAGAGAGAGAGAGAGAGATGTGCGGGCGGTGTGCCGGGTCGGTGGGGGTGGGGCCAGATGCGACGTGGGATGGAGCCACGGTTGCATGGTGTGGGGTTGGTGGCTCCTGGCGGCTGCGTCTGGGAGAGGGTTGGTGGGTTAGCGTTTAGTTTGGAGGTGGCTGGGCTTTTGGACCTGGCTAGCTGACTCCCAAAAATAATATAATTTTTATTTGTTTCAGTTATAAAGACTATTGTGAATAGTTTTTAGACAAACAAAATATCCAGGTAGACCCAGAGTTTTGATTTGAAATAAAGAGAAAGGATATTTAGAAAACAAAGATAGGCGTTTAGAAAATAGTTTCTAGGCAAACATATGCATGCAGACATGAAGATGCTCAAATGCAATGTGGCATGATGACATGAGCATGCATTCATGATGATGCACAAAACAAAAACACAGTAATTTTCTACTAGTGGTTTTACCGGGGTGCTACAATTCGACACCACTAACAAGGGATCTCGCCCTCGAGATCCGCCTCATGGTACAAGGGAGAAGGATGATGACTTGTATCTTCTCACTTCGTGTAGATCCTCGTGACACCACTAACAATGATTCCTTCTCCATCTTGAAATCCTAGACACCACCAATAAGGGGTCAATGCTCCCGTTCGCCGAGAGGACACTCCGAAGAAACAAAGACAAAGCTAAAGGTCTCAAAAGGTAAGTCCACCTTTAACTTCTGTCGGAGGAGTAAAATTGCATCGATCCACCATTCAATGTACAAAAGCGAATGATAGGAGTAGTCGGATGGCGATCAATACATCACACACCCAAAGCATTACTCTGCACAAGAATAGGAGAATTATGCAACCAACTCTCAGAATTTAAACTGGAGATCTTGACAAGCGTTGTCCGAAGGAGTGATGCAGGGTCTTCATAGATGATGTCGTCGTGTTAAAAAACACCGGAAGATACAAAGAAAATTGTATGAAAAGACACAATGATCAGGTTCCGTGATGGTTCCATTGGCATGAATAGGACATGCTCAAGGTATACTCCAACTTCACCAATGCTCATCCTTCTCATATGTTTTTCAATGATACAGATATCCATCAAGGTGTAGATATAGATAAAGAGTTCAAGGACCAAAAAGATTGGGTGAAGGATAAAACAAGCGAGATGTAGACTTGATGATTGCAGTATCACTGTTATAAAAAGGAGGAAGCGAAACCCTAAAGGTACGATGGAATCCCAACCACGAGAATCCCTGGACTCGAAGAAAAGATAAGAGAGCAGATTCAAAATACGCAAAGGTAAGACGAGAACAGCATAGAGGTAAGGAGTAAAAGGAGACCTAATCAGATCTATCCAACCGATTTTGCAAAATATTTTTGACACTCTACTTCGTCGATTAGCTAGGTTATCCTACAGGCTCAACCACTAGGGTTTCACAACTGCTGAGCTCTGATGCCACTTTGTAACACCCTCGAATCGGCCCTATGCAAGTTTTATCGATTCCCGCCAAACCCACATAGAAACAATTCAAAGATGTCCACCAGGCACTTACGTGCGGGTGGGAAACGAAGTAATCTCATTACACAATAGTCCATGATAGAACCCACAAAACATATATATACAACAATGAGTCAATGAGTCAAGAATATAGATATATAATACAAAGATTCAAATCACCTTGAAATCGATACACATCTGAGTATGGATAAGAAGCAAATGGGGCTAAGAGCCCTGAAGAATAACCAATGGCATCCATAACCCTGCCTAGGCCAATCCGGAACGATAACCCTGCTAACGATGTCCAACTTATACGGTTCAAAAAAAGGGGTGCTAACAAAGGGCAAAGGAAAAAGGGAGCGGTCAGTATTGAGACCTGTACACGGCGAGCCTAGAATTCGGTGGCTCTCCCCTACATAGGTATGGTGGACTGAAGCGGTAGCGAAGCATGCACTAAACAACCTATAGAGACTCAATACAACTATCGGTTATCAGAGAGGGATAAGAAAGACCTATTCGGAATCACCTGATACTAGCACCAAACATACCCATCCTGGTATTTCCCCCTCGAGACCAAACGAGGAATACATTCCGAGGAAACTCACATAGTTTGTAGTTTTATTCATTCTTTCCATGGTGGTAGTCCAACTTACTAGTCATATCCGATACAAGTCATATTGTAATAGCAATTCTTTAGTTATAGTTGTCTATGATCAAGAAATTGTGCTCCAAGTCGTCCATAACCATGGACACGGCTTTTTGAAAGATTTAACCCTACAGGGGTGCACCAAAGTATCCACACGCACTTCAACCCTTATTGTCATATCCGAGCAAGATCCTGAACATACACCCAACAGTATGCGACGAGGCCTCGGACACGCCGTTTCCCTGACCCAAAGCAAGTACATGGGGGCCACCCATGCTAAGCTACCCGCAGCGAAGTCGGCCGGCTCCGAGATGGACCCAGGGTTTGTGACGATGGCTGTAAATGACTGGGAACCTGAAAGCGTGACTGGGCTTGTTGATACAGCGAAAACGTGGCACGGGGTTCCTAAACAGTATAGGCACTCCACGCGCAATCATAAATAAAGCAGTAAAGCATGGCATAAGTACATAATACTAATAATGCCCCAAACTACTGTTTGGCCCCCAGCACAGTACTTTGAAATTAGGTAGTAAGCCGATGGGGTGCCCACCCACCCACCTGTGGTTAGCGCGCTCGATCTCGGAATAGGTGTCAAGAACTCGGGTCCTAGGTGGACACAAGTGGGCGGTTAAAAACCAAATATTGACTATTACCACCAGTGCCTCTTTATTATATTTATTTCCATTTTAATTGACAAGTTATAATGAAAGTCATGATCATCTCCACCATTAAGCATGTGCCAACCTCCCAACAATGGTGGAACATCGACGACATGGACCTGCACCTGAGCAAGCAACTACAACTCGCAAGGTCGATTGTCTATAAAACAACAGGCAATAGGATGTGTCCAAGGCAATATAGAGGCTTCAAGGAATATAAATGGTGTACGGAAACTAAAGCATCGCAACACAGATAGCAATAGATCAACAGGAGGAAGTAAAGACTATAAACGCAAAATAGGTAGAAAGGGGGAGAATGCTCACCTGAGAAACATTGCTGAAGGTATATTATCTAAAGAACTTGTCACCACTCAATGGCCTAACCTGTGAAGAAGCAAAGCACTAAAAGAAACACCAGATGCACTATTTAATACTACGCAAAAGATCCCACATGTTCATGATAAGATGCATGACATGGAAAAGATGTGATGGTGTCGGTGGGATTATCCCGGATACCCCAAAGAAGCGCTCAAGACGGATAAAAAAGGCAAAACCAGATAAAGATAAAGGGAAACTGGAGCACTTGGGTGTCCTAGGCTGACTGCCACCTCCCAGCCGACCCACTTCCGGCTCCACCTCTCCCGCACGCCTCCTCCTTCCGGCTGGGCCGCCCCAGCCGGCCCACCTCATCGCCACCCCGGTTGAGCTGCCCTGCTCCTAGTCCGGCTAGGCCAGCAACCCCCGGCTGGGCCCTCTCCTCCGGATCAGGGCGATCCGCCTCGCCAGGGCGGACCCCAATGCCCAGGCAGGCCACCTCCTTCCGCCTGGCCCGCTAGCGCTCTAGCCCAGCTGGGCCTCCTCTGCGTCGCTCGCCCAGGTGGACCGGCTCCACCCCGCCCGGCTGAGATCCCCCGGCTGGGCCGGTTCGCCCCTGGTGGGCCCATTGCTCCCAGGTGCTGTCAATCGATCCATTGGGGATCGCTGGCCTCGCACGGCTCGCCCCAGCGTCCCCAGGCTGGATCGGTGCAGCCGGCTGGACCCCTCCAATCGGTAGCTGCACCTCTGCTCATCGACTAGTACCAGCTCCGGATCGATCAAATACCAGCACTTTGGATCCTGTCGCTAGGGAATATAAGAAGGACAAGGATAAGACAGCGAGAAGACCTTAGAGCACTGAGCCCATGCTGCTCATGTACGCACTAGTGTGTTTGTACCTGTACACTGTGTACTACCTCATGCATGACATACTACATAGTAGAAGTTAGGCCGGCGGGTCCCACCATGTCCCTTGGGCCAGCTTTATAAGGCACCAGGGAGGACACGCTCATACATTCACACTCACATGCACCCATCGATCACTCCCAGGGAGCCAGCTCTCCCAGTTAGCTAGCTCACACTCAGTTAGACAGACACTCACACACTCGGTTGGTCGCAGTGCATTTAAGACAGTAGCTAGAGAATACATCTCGAGGAGCTATTGTAGCCCGTATACCACTTATAGTCAGATCGGCAGGAGTATGAGCTTTACCTCACCACGAGGGCTCCGAACCTAGGTACTTCCTATGTCTCGCTACACTTGCTTGTACCCAATCCCGCCTACAGACGCCGTCGAGACCTTCCCTGCTAGTCCCCACACATCTATCTAACCTGCTTAGGTATTGTTGTTCCCAATACAACGGCATGATGCGACTATGCAATATTGAGCGGAACTGGGGTTCCGGCAATTAATTAGATAGTTCATGTTGTTTAGATACCTTGCAATTTAGATGTTGTATTAACAAGGCAAAACATGGCATCGGTTTGCTACACAAATTTAAATGGAGGCAATATAGGACTAGAGTAGCCCACATATAGTCTCCATATTTAATTATGAGGTGAATCGACAACATACCCCCGAAAAAATGAATATGTATGTGACATGAACAATTTATATGCAACACGTTTATAGGTTGCATTTATAAAATAGGGATATCAGATCAAGGTCACACATCTCGGATCGATGATCTTATGGGTTTGGGGTTCGCCGGGGTTCGGGTTTTGTCTCGGACTCCGGGAACGGGGGCCTTCGGTTTCCATGTGGGCGATCTTGGCTTCCGTGTAGAAGACCTTCGGTCATCCGATCCGTGTTAGCGCAGCCAGAGTCTCAACGTCTTCGGGTCCAGGGCGAGTGTCCGTAGTGAACTTGCTCGGCACCAATGGCCTTCAGGTGTGGTCTCGAAACCCATCGGGGCTCCTCGATATTAATCTTGGTTAGCACCATCTACAGAACATAACCATATCTTCACTCATCCAACTCGAAGTATCACCTTACCAGAATAGTAGTACCACAATGTCACATACAACACCGTACCAACGCAAGCAGAGCATCTCTAATCTTGACTTGAGTTCACATAGTCATGTGTTCGCGTGCCAACACACCAGTGGAGGGCCCATGGCCAGGGTGCTGCGGCGCTGCAGGGCCGAGCGCGCCAGCAGACAAGGATGGGGAGGACACGTGGCAGCGCTGCGGTTAGAGCCCCGGTGAGGTC
This sequence comes from Avena eriantha, assembly GCA_910589775.1. Lineage (NCBI taxonomy): Eukaryota > Viridiplantae > Streptophyta > Magnoliopsida > Poales > Poaceae > Avena > Avena eriantha. The sequence continues at coordinate 382,606,845 of OU342743.1, forward strand.
CAGTGAAGGAGGCGGCGTCTGCTGGCAAGCTCGAGTGGCGTCGGGGAGGCAGAGGGCGACACGGAGTCGAGGAGGCAGCGGGCGGTGACGACGAGCTTGGTGGCCTCGGGCACTACAGGGCGGAGGCAAGTCCACGAGGCGGCGCATGGGGCCTGGCTCCGGCGGTGCTCTATGGGGGGGTACGGGGGCGCGGCGCTGCAGTGAACGAAGGCGGCGACGGGATACTCCGCCGACGACTCGGTGACAAGGCGGCGAGCCAGAACAAGCTCGCGAGGGGATCCGATGGGACGGCCTCCTGTGGGGCATCCGGGGACTGCGCGGGCAGGGGAGAGGATGATAGGGCCTGGGGCGGTGGCTCATAGGGAAGAAGAGAGGCGGGGAACGGGAGCTTGCAAGGAAGAGGCAGAGGGGATCATGGACATGGAGTATGCGAGGCTAGGGCGTGGTTGGTGGTGAGATCCAAGTGGAAGGGAACGTGTCGGGGTGGGGCTAGGCTCGCGAGGAAACATACAAGGAGAGCGGCGCGTGCGTCAGTGGGTGGTTGTTGCTGGCGGGTGGGGCCGGTCGCGGGCAGGGTCCAGGGCAAGGTGCATGACTGCATGGAACGCGTTGTTGATGCAAGGTGGAATGCGGGTAGAGCAAGAGAGAGATGTGTGGGCGGTGTGCTGTGTCGGTGGGGGTGGGGCTAGATGCTACGTGGGATGGATCCACGGTTGCGTGGTGTGGGGTTGGTGGCTCCTGGCGGCTGCGTTGGGAAGAGGGTTGGTGGGTTAGGGTTTAGTTTGGAGGTGGCCGGCTGGGCTTTTGGGCCTGGCTAGCTGCCTCCCAAAAATAATATAAGTTTTATTTATTTCAGTTATAAAGACTATTGTGAATAGTTTTTAGACAAACAAAATATCCCCGTAGACCTGAAGTTTTGATTTGAAATAAAGAGAAATGATATTTAGAAAACAAAGATAGGTGTTTAGAAAATAGTTTTTGGGCAAAAATATGCATGCAGGCATGAAGATGCTCAAATGCAACGTGGCATGATGACATGAGCATGCAGTCATGATGATGCACAAAACAAAAACACAGTGATTTTCTAGTAGTGGTTTTACCGGGGTTCTACAACTATGCCCAAGGTCCTTCGTCAAAGGAGACCTCATCCTGTGATTGAAGCAGAAAGGGAACCTAAAGCTCTAATATCCATGGAAGTACCCTACAAGGTCACCGAAGTGATCCTAGGTGGCACCTATTGCCTCAAGGAACTAGAGACTAGAACTGCATACTCCAACCTGTGGAACGTCGTGCATCTATGATGTTTCTACCCTTAGATGTTTTTACCTTTATAATAAGGCTACTCAGCGAGGATACTTAGCCAAAGAATGTACCTCCTTATAGGGGTTCCGTGTATGAAAACAATAAAATTTTACCCTACGCCCCTGAACCCCTGAAGCTGCCAGGACCTATCTATTAGTAATACAGTAACAGGAGGGGCTTTTCGCCAACTTACCCTTGAAGACCGAAAAGCGTTGTCAACGCTTAGGAGAACGTGGTTGATGTAGACGAGCCGAAGCCGACCTCAAGGTCGTGATGAAGTCCTTGCGCTCCTTGGCTCCAACGACTTGAGTGCCTCAAGTGTGACACCTCGCGGGGAGTTACACACGTCTGGTGCCTAACGATGACTCCCGCTTCCCCGATCCAGCAGCAGTTGCGGAAGCAGAGCTCCCGGATCCAAATCCCGCAGCGCGACGGCGCTTTGCGGTGAAGATGTCTCTCGCTCGCGCAGTCCAGACTTGGGACCATGGTCAAGAGAGAGAGAGGGGAGAAAGAAAATATCAATTAGAGGTCCTCCCAAAAGTGGGGAGACCTTTATTGATTATTGGTGTGTTTATCTTGGCCAAATACCCCACTATATATAGGGGGGGAGGGGGTACACCCTCCCTCAAAGTCTCGGGGTGGGACTAAAGGAGAGGAGGGAGTGGGGAGGCTGCCGGCCAACCCCTAGTGGTCCCCGCGCGGGGGGCTAGGCCCAGCCGGCCAGCCCCCTTGGCCCCTCTCCCTCTCTCCTTTCCCTAATGGGCCCTCTCCCTCCGGAAATTGGCCCATTAAGCCTTTTTGACCTTTAATTGATTTTCTCTTTATTAAATAATTATGAATAAATGATTAAATCAACATTTAACATTCATTCACACATTATTCAATCTCCGTGGCCATGGAACACCTTCCACCTCCACTCCGGACATCCTCCGGACTTACCGAAACCCTTCCGGTTTTCTCTTTACTAATCTTCGGCGATTCTACCGATCCTATAAACACTCTCTAAGCATCATCAAGCCATTAAGCGTGATACCCCACAGTTCGGGAACACTCCAGACATGGTTGGGACACTCCCGCACCAATGATCAACAGAGGGACCTGGATGGCCATGTGACCCCTATGCGTTCCACAAATATCTTTCGTCGTTTGAACCGGGACAGTCGTGTCTTATTCCCTTTGTCACTCGATACTTGCATTGCCCGAGATCTGATCAATGACATCACCATGTCGTGTTCAATCGCGTTACCGAACAACGCTACTTGACTCGTTCCGACAAGTGATATCCCCGTGATCAAATCACACGATGCGCAGCTATTGGATATAACTTCTTCGAGTGGGCCCTTGAGTATCTTCCTGTCACATGGACGGACAAATCCTGCTCTTGACATATATTGCCTCTACGGTTTCTTCCGAGTACCTGAACACACCTTTATAACCACCGTATTACTAGATAGCGGTTGATGCTATCTAAGCACTCTCGGGAGATAGTGATTGATATAGCCTCACGGTCTAAGGAATAGTCTACGAGGATCCATTTCTAATCATCATAACTTGAACTTCGTGACATTATCGGGTCACGATGTTTAGGTTGGGTATTGGTTCATCATCTCATTCTCAGAATGAGATGACCTCATTTCCAACTGGCATAAATGCCACATGATCAGGAAACATGATCATCTGTAGACCAATGAACCAGTGACTAGAGTTTCACTGGGAACCCCTGGTTGTTTGTATATCACACGTGTATTGATGTTTCCACTCAATAAAGTTATAGCATGATATAAAACTTAATCATAAACTATATGAAATATGATAATAGTCCTTACTACTATTTGTCTCTAGGGCATATTTCCAACAGTCTCCCACTTGCACTAGAGTACAAATACACTAGCTGCATTTGTTCTCAATCATTAACACCATATACCCGGTACCTTGAACATGCTTTCTCATGGAAGAGGTTGAGTCTTGGGCCTGTACTTTACAGTCCCAAATCCTTTGCAACTTACTAATGTCACCTTGATTGACATTAATACTTTATCATCACATGATAGCATCTGTGTGTATGCATCGTCGCTATGGCAGCAGAAGGAGGCCTGATTCCAGGAGCCTACAGTGACGTTAGATCAACCTCGAGGGCTTTCTCATGGGCACTGTGCCCTGGGACACATCATTCTACATTATAAGTGAATTAGCCCCGCCATAACATTATACAACACTCTAGATGGTACCCTTATCTATTATTATAAATGTATTCATCGAAACACTAGTGCACTCTGTGCAACTTTCGATGTTTTTGTTCACCTCGCTTCCTACTTAACTTTAATTGGTATTTACAGGAGTTTCCAACATATTCCCTTATAACATAACTGTTTATGTTTTAAGATATGTCATCCTTTACGGATTTGGAAAATATATCCAAAGTTCTCCATTAGACACTGCAGACAAACTCAGCTCAATGTTCTGTAATTCAAACTTAATCACTTTTAAACGTTCCTTATTTGGATCATATATTATGCTAAGTTATCATCATGGTTCACTAAGATAGAACCTATGTCTCAACATAGTGGACGATGATCATCCTTTTCTTTCTATTAACCATTGATGTTAAACTTAATTACTATTCCTAATTTGAGTTAAAGGACTAGTTCCTTAATTAACTTCTATTCTGAAACCCTTTTCAGAATCCTTTAAGGAATACTACATAATATCATAATACACCTATTATCAACTTCTATACCTTACAAATCTTTATTTATAAGTATTTGCACTTTCATTCTTAACGTACTTAAGAATTACTCCTATAAGCTCCCACTCAAAGTATGTTTCTACATATTTGAATTTGAGACTTATATTGCTCCCACTCAAAAATATGTCAATCACACATTGTTTTAGGAAGGCTTTCATAGCTCCCACTAAATTTTATGCAAATTGCATAACTCCTTACTATTTTGAACAATTTCAAAATCCTTTGATCAAATATCAAACTTGGAGATTTACTATGAGATACTAGTACTTTACTAGTTTTAAATCCACTAGACATTTAGCACACATGAATCAAATTCATTTGAATTCATCCAATACTTGACAAATTGTGCTTTTGTCATTCACCCCATTTTCCACTATGGCTTTGCAGTCATTTGGGAAAAATTCCAAGTAACCCTTTTTATTTGTGAGATTCAGCAACGAATCGCTTTCTAATCTCAAGTGAATTTTGCTTTTAGGATTTCTCATAATTATAGTTTACCATTATTTCCTTAGTAGTTCGTAGGTATGTCATATTCCAAGAATCATGACAAATGATTCACAGATATTTCCATACAAGATATGTATTACATTTTGAATCCTACTTCATGTAGTGAAAACACTAGTGGGGAAAACACAATGATCAATATCATCGATTCTTTCCTTCTGTGAAGAGAGTCGTTCAGGAACGTTGTCCGTTGCGCTTCTCAACACTCGGATGCAGGGTTTTGAATCCTCATCGTGTTTTACACTATTTTCCATTTGCTCCATAATTGAGAAACATCACTAAAAGTGAGCTTTCTCAAGAATGCACCAAAGTCCAAGCAATACAAGTTTTGCTTTCCTTTTGGTTTCATCTATGGATTTCGTATTCAAAGTTTCCAATGAATACTCTACAAGGACTTATTCGCTATTGTTTTAGTTATATCGAATAACCCAAAACTTTCACGAATTCAAATGGTTCACTACATTATAATTGAGTGCTAATTATTTCTAACTAATGGTCTTTACATCTACACTACAACGATTTATTTGGTGCCTTCTATTCAACCCCTTTGATATCTAATATCACATTGTGATGCTTTGCATTTTGACATTTCAAAACGCTTTGCATTCCACAATTTCTTTTATGCCATTCTTATAAAGTTGAATTATATTACTATTGATCAAATCATAGTAATTAGATTCCTTTTTATCTTTATACCCTTTGTTGATGAAACATTTTGATCAAATCAAATAGTTTCATATTCTTGTTTCCTTTGGTAACCTTCTTTACGCATTTAAACAATCGTTTAATGATAATTACCATTTTCGTTAAAACACAATACATCGAATATGTATTTTATTTAACAATTCATTAAACACTTTGTATTCAAGTAATACACGGTGTTCAAGTTATTTTGCCGAACTTAGGCATGATTTATATGTGATAAGAAATCGAATGACTTTCACATATTATCACATAACTTTGAATTGAAACAACGGTTTTTCATTCATTAATGAACATATCATTAAGTTGGGTATTTTAAGGCATTTTTAATGTTTTACAAATGTTCATGCATTATCAATTAGGTTCAAACAACAAGGATATTTTCACATAATCAAACAAGATATGAACACGAATTGAAATCATTCATAAAAGTGGAACAACTGTTTGTTACAAACGCATATGAATAACTGTCTCATGAAATGTGAGAAGTTAACTATCTCTTGATTACAATAATCATCCTAAAATGTAAACTAAGTGATAAATGTCGAGGAAGAGTGTCATCGGCCATCATCATCATGCTCGCCATCAACACGCAACGTCACCTCCTCTCCAGCAAGCACCTCTCATGCAGAAGGACCTATTTTTAGCAAAATAGAACAAGTATCAGATATACTTAACACTGTAAATGTGTTTGCAAGATTATAACATTTATAAAACTGTATATCAAATATATACCTTTGTCGTTGACGACTCCAGCAACGTTGGGTTCATCTACAACATTTCTGAAATGTGATATGAACTCGAGGAAATCCAGTGTTTCCGTGTCGCCTCTCATAATGCAGATCCTGACTTGTGCTTGGAAGCTTGGTTGAAGCGACCGTAGCACAACTCCCATCGCAAATGAGCTTGAGAACCAGTTGTCCAGGTAATATGCCAGACTCATGTACGCATCGTAGATGCGCAATAAGTGCTCATCCAGTGAGGAGCCCTCCTCCATCTTTATGGAGAGGAAGTCCCCCATCAGCTCATACTCCCACATGCGCACTTGTTCCACGAAATGCGAACTCAGATGTGCCATGACCACTCAGGGCTTGAGACTTCCCACCATTGGCCATAGCCCATCCTCCATTCCGAGGCGCAGCTCCTGGGTCTCATGAGAATAGGGTGGCTCCCAATACATCTCGCAGGTCATGTAATCAGCTACATTGTTCTCTCCAAGGAGATCAAACAGGCGTATGACCCATGTAGAAAAGTTGGATCCATCTAACTTGAGCTTTTCTCCTTTCAACCAATCGTCGATAGGAAAGGTAATCTCAGGAAGAACCATTTTCTACATTTATAATTGCAAAAGGAATTTAGACTAAGTTTATAATTAAATGAGTTAATAATAACTCCACTCAGAAACACCTATCCCCAAAAGGGTTCCTAGTGATAACACGACCCCTATCATCCACATCTCCCCCGATTGATCACGGCCATCGATGTGGGTTCAAAGGTGGACGCTAAACGTCGGTCACATCATTCATGTGACTCGTGCTCGATCTTTCGACCATCCGTATTCCGAGGCCATGCTTATGTGGCGTGCTAGGCTCGCCAACTCAACCTTAGTGTATTCGATGTGCAACATGGCTTACACCCACTGTATGCGAACGTAGATATGTCTGACACCCAGGCTTGTAACCCTGGATCGCCTCATACCGAAGAACTTCCTCAGTGGTGCACACTAAAGGGGAACACAATCGTTGGTAATTTTAATAGGGATCATCTTATTAGGCTACCGTCGAGTATCTAATACTAGCACACAATAAGATATACAAACAATAACATTTAATGTAAATGCTATGTGATATGGTCCTTCACGTCGTGATCTCCATCTGTCGTCACCGGATTCCGGCGCCAGGGTTCCGACGCCGTAGACACCAGGGTACCGGTGTCATTCCGGCGTGGTAGTTCATGACCTCCGTGACTATCTACTACTACGTAACTAAAGTTAATCACTTTACCTTTGCCACAACCATATCACAAAGCAGCGCCCCCCTGCAAAACAAAGTTAGACGCCTCTACTTTATCCTTGCATGTTTTACGTGGCTGAATGGGCTTTCGCACAAGAACCGTTCTTACCTACGACCTTTCAACACAACGCTGATCAAGTAGTTGTCTCTACTACACCCCTTTCGGGGCCCTCCGTTGCAAATGGCATACCAACTAATGCAAGAGAGACAGACACCCCCCTAAGCCACTTTATACGGTACAAGCCGTATGTCAAGCGTGGACCAGTCTCGCGAATGAACGCGTAAAGTCGGTTGGGGGCCGCTTCATCAAGCATTACTGCGGTATACACAAGTACACGTGGGAGGGTAACAACTAAAAGATCAATGCCCACACGCCACATCTCGTGTGTTCTACCCGTACTAGCATTACTACGCATAGATCTAGCTCTGATACCACTGTAGGGGTTCTGCGTATGAAAACAATAAAATTTTACCCTACACCCCTGAACCCCTGAAGCTGCCAGGACCTATCTATTAGTAATACAGTAGCGGGAGGGGCTTTTCACGAACTTACCCTTGAAGACCGAAAAGCGTTGTCAACGCTCAGGAGAACATGGTTGATGTAGACGAGCCAAAGCCGACCTCAAGGTCGTGATGAAGTCCTTGCGCTCCTTGGATCCAACGACTTGAGTGCCTCAAGTGCGACACCTTGCAGGGAGTTACACACGTCCGGTGCCTGACGATGACTCCCGCTTCCCTGATCTAGCAACAGTTGCGGAAGTAGAGCTCTCGGATCCAAATCCCGCAGCGTGACGGCGCTCTGCGGTGAAGATGTCTCTCGCTCGCGCAGTCTAGACTTGGGACCACGGTCACGAGAGAGAGGGGGAGAGAGAAAATATAAATTAGAGGTCCTCCCAAAAGTGGGGAGACCTTTATTGATTATTAATGTGTTTATCTTGGCCAAATACCCCACTATATATAGGGGAGAGGGGGTACACCCTTCCTCAAAGTCTCGGGGTGGGACTAAAGGAGAGGAGGGGGTAGGGAGGCCGCCGGCCAGCCCCTAGTGGGCCCCACGCGGGGGGCTAGGCCCAGCCGGCCAGCCCCTGGGCTCCTCTCCCTCTCTCCTTTCCCTAATGGGCCCTCTCCCTCCGGAAATTGGCCCATTAAGCCTTTTTGACCTTTAATTGATTTTCTCTTTATTAAATAATTATGAATAAATGATTAAATCAACATTTAACATTCATTCACACATTATTCAATCTCCGTGGCCATGGAACACCTTCCACCTCCACTCCGGACATCCTCCGGACTTACCGAAACCCTTCCGGTTTTCTCTCTACTAATCTTCGGCGATTCTATCGATCCTATAAACACTCTCTAAGCATCATCAATCCCTTAAGCGTGATATCCCGCAGTTCGGGAACACTCCAGACATGGTCCGGACACTCCTGCACCAATGATCAACAGTAACACCCTCGAATCGGCCCTATGCAAGTTTTAGCGCTTCCCGCCAAACCCGCATAGAAACGATTCAAGGACGCCCAGTAGGCACTTTCGTGCGGGTGGAAATCGAAGTAATACCATTACACAACAGTCCTCGATGGGACCCACAGATTAGATATATATACAACACGACTCCATGAGTCAAGAATACAGATATACAGTACAAAGATCAAATCACCTTGAAAACGATAGAGCGTCCGTCTACAGACAAGATGCAAATGGGGCTAAGAGCCCTGAAGAATAACCAATGGCGTCCATAACCCTGCCCAGGCCAAGCCGGAAGGTAACCCTGCTAACGATGTCGATCTTAAACCTGCTAAAACAAAAGGGGTGCCGACAAAGGGCAAAGGAAAAAGAGGAGCGTCAGTACTGAGGCCAGTACACGACGAGGCTAGAATTCGGTGGCTCTCGCCTACATAGGTATGGTGGGCTGAAGCGGCAACGCAGCGGCACTAACAACCTATAGAGACTCGATACAACTGGCGGTTATCAGAGAGGGATAAGGAAGACCTATTCGGATCCAGCCTGAAACTAACACCAAACAAACCCATCCTGGTATTTCCCCCTCGAGACCAAACGAGGAAGTCAGACCAAGGAACTCACACAGTTGGCAGTTTTATTCATTCCATTATAGTGGAAGCACTTACTAGTCAGATATAGATAGCATGAGTCATCCTGAAGCATAAGTAGTGGGCAGTTTTAATCACCTTTCCGTTATAGTTGGAACATTTACTAGTCAGATATATTTGTCCTGAGGAATCCCAAAACCCAGCATTTTGTTGGCACTTTTATCACATTCCATTGGAGTTGCAATACTTACTAGGTAGGTATAGCATGTCACAAAACAACCTAGATCCACCAGTTGTTGGCATTTTTAATATCCATTCTGTTATAGTTGAATCTGATTACTAGTCATATATTGAGTCAAGTTTATAGCACTACTTTAGTTATGCTTGTCTATGATCGAGATACTGTGCTCCAAGTCGTCCATAATCGCGGACACGGCTTTCAGAAAGTTTATACCCTGTAGGGGTGCACAAATAGCAACACACACTCGATCAACCTCGGAAAAACCAACTCAAAACCCAACGAGGCATTCACGACAAAGCGATCACAGGATTCAGAAATATTTCAGGGGGCCACCCCACTAAGCTACCTGCAACGAAGTTGGCCGGCTCCGGAACGGACCCAGGGTTTGTGACAGTGGCTGTAAACGACTGGGAACCCGAAAGTGTGACTGGGCTTGTCGATACCGCGAAAACATTCCACGTTCCAAAACAGTACAGGTGCTCCACGCACAATCGTAAATAAAGCAGTAAAGCATGGCATAAGTACAGGATAGTAATAAAACCCCAAACTACTTTGTGGCCCCAAGAAATAGAAATGAATCAAGCTCTGGCTCAGGGGGGTCCACGGCCTCCCGGATGTGGATAGTGCGAAAAATCAAGGAACATGTATCAAGTACTCGGGGTCCTACGGGACACAAGTGAGCGTGGAAGAACCAAATAACATCTATTGCCTACCGATGCCTCTGCATTAGTTATATCTAACATTTTAATAGTTATAATTAAAGTCATGATCATCTCCACCATTAAGCATCTCCAACATTAACATCTGCCAGCATTTCAACAACTGTGGTACTTGACAACACGAGATCCAACCTGAGCAAGCAACTACGACTCGCAAGGCCAGCTATCTACCAAACACGGGTAATAGGAGGTGTCCAAGGCAATATAGAGGCTGCATGGGATATAACTGGTGTACGGAAACTAAAGCATCGCGACACGGATAGCAATAGATCAACTGGAGGAAATAAAGACTATAAATGCAAAATAGGTAGAAGGGGGAGAGATGCTCGCCTGGGAAACACTGCCGACGGTTCATATTCGGAGAACTTGTCGATACTCGCATCAACTCATCGGCCTAATCCGCGAAGAAGCAAAGCACTAAAAGAAACACCGGATGCAATATTTAATACTACGGCAGAAGATCCGGCATGATTATGATATGATGCAGATGCGGTGCAATTAGGCAATATTAAGCGGAACCGGGGTCCCGACAATTAATTAAAAGGTTCAAGTTATTTAGAAACCCCGCAATTTAAATGTTGGATTAGCAAGACAAAACATGGCATCGGTTCGCTACACCAATTTAAATGGAGTCCGAAATAAGACTAGAATAGCCCTCATATAGACTCCATATTTAATTTAGGTGGATCGGCATAATGCCCCCAAACCACAGACAGGTATGCATGTATGAACAATTTATATGCAACCGTTGATAATGTCATATTATAAAAATAGAGGCTTAGGGGCACACATCTGGGTTCAGAAGATCTTGGTTCCGGGAGTTCGGGGGTTCGGTCTCAGGGTTCAACGGGGATCGGTATCGGACCACGGAAGGAGAGCTTGGCGTTCCGAGAAGAAGGACTTGGTTTGGCGTCGAAGGATCATCGGGTTCGCCCTAGTCGGTGTCGATCTTGTCGTCGCGAAGATCTTGACGGGTCCGCATATCGGGTCGGTCTTGGCATCTGGGGTGAAGTACTTGTCGTCCGGGTTGCAGAACTTGGCGCGCCAGGGTTCGGTCTTGGGATCTTGGTCGGGTCGCCGGGTCCGGGCTTCGCCTCTGGGAACGGGTCTTCAGGGTCTCGACGAACTTGGTTTTCCGAGCATCTCCGAGTCGTGGATCTTGGCGTCTGGGTCCCTCGGCATTGGATCCGAGATGGAGTACTTGCCGTATCGGAGAGAAGATTATGAAGGGTGCCGGCTTTGATTGTCGGTGACGACCTTGAATTGGCGCCGATGGTTCATCGGGTTCGTGTGGAAGAACTTGGCGTTCCGTGAAGAACTTGATGTCCCGGGAAGAAGAACTTGAGGGATGGCGTCCTCCGATTCCCTATCGACGGTCTTGTTGCCCCTGACGGGGTACTCCGGTTTTCACTTCGATTGGTGATGACGGACTTGGTTTGACCTGTGGTCTTCGGATGCACTCATCTCGGTGTGGGTTCTTGATACAACGATTGGATCGTGGCGGACGTCCGGGTACTGAGAACATGGGCTAGGACACTGCCTTAGATACAACACAGAAGAAACAACACATACACACATGTGCACATGCTTGAGCGAAGTGTGGCTGCTGCGGATATCAAAAACACGGGCACACCCGCAAGCTCAAGGCACTGCAGCGGTGCGACCTGCAGGTGCGGACAAGACGGCGGCAATGGGCGCTGCTGCCGGCGGCGGCTCAAGGTACAGAGGCGAGGTGGTCCAGGGCGACGCAGACGACCGAGAGAGGCAACAACTGAACCGAGGCGACACCACGGAGAGCTCGGGTAGAGCGGCGACGACGGACCCAGGCGGGGGTCAAAGGAGCGCTGCGGCGGCGGCCCGGGGCTCGAGCCGGAGGCGACGGCGACCGGAGCGAGGCGGCCGGGTCGTGGAAGGCCAGAGGTGAGGGCGGCCAGCGGGAGGTGGCCACCCCTAGCGGTCAGAGGAGGCGCGGGAGGACCAGCGAGCGGCTGGGGCCCCGCGGCGGCGCGGCGGCCCGGCGGGCGAGCTCGCGGCTGTGAGGTCAAGGCAGGGACGTGCCCTGCAGAGAGGGAGCTCCAGGAAGCAGGGGCTCGTGGCGGCCAGCTGCTGGGAGCGAAGCGGGTGGCCTGCATGGTCCGACGGCTGCATAGGGAGCCGCGGAAGAGGCAAGGCAGAAGGTGGGGAAGGAGAACAAACGGGCGGTGCCCGGGCAGATGTGAGGTCGTCGCGACACCGGAGTGCGGCGGCATGGCAGGATGAGGACGACAGCCGGAGGAGAGCGCGGGGCGGCCGGAGCTCTGTCTGGGGCTGCGGGGGAGGGGGCGCATCCGGCGGCGGCGAGCGCGGATGGTGGAGGAGCAAGGCAAGCGAACAGGGTCGGGGAGAGAGAGGGGATCGCGAGCAAGAGCAACGGTGCGGGGTGGGGATCGAGGCTAGAGATGGTGGGACCGGGGGTTGGAGCGGGTCGGTCACGGGAGCAGGTGGCGGGGTCGGTGTGGGATTGGCCCAGGGGGAGGGGATCGAGGGGCATCAGGAGGCGGTAGGTGGAGGTGGGTGGCGTGTCCAAGTGATGTGCGGTCGGCGCGCGGGGTAGGTGGCCGGCTGTGTGGAGGGCTGGCGGGCAGTGTGGTGCCAGGTGGGCCAGCAGGTGGCGGCTGGGTGGTGAGGTGGAGGAAAAAGGGAGGGGTTGGTGAGGTGGCGCGCTGCTATAGGGCGGGTGAGGTGGAGGGGGGCTGGGTAGGTTTGTAACATCCCAAATTTCGCAATTACAGATGTTACTAGAAGCATGCATCATATCATTGCATCATGGCAACACATATCAAAAAAACTGCATCAGGTATTTTCTTAACCCCCTAGTCACTTATAGACTAAAAGGGGCAAACCCTTTTTGAACCACCAAAACCTTTGCAAAAATGTTATTATATAGTCCTACTCTAACCCTCTTCTTTTTACGAAATTTTAGAAACAAATTTCGTCTAATTCGGGGTCCGTTTGCAAAAGTTATTAGTCAAATAGCAATTCAAAAATTATTAAAAGAATAAAAAAAAGGAAACCTAACCTAACCGGGCCGGCCGAGCCAGCCCGGGGCTTACCTGCCGCCACCTGACCGGGTGGGCGACGCGCAGCGCGCGTCGGACCGCCCCAGTCGCAGCCCGCCAGTAGCCGCAGCCGCCGACAGGCGGGCCCCACCCATCAGCCGCCTTCCCCGAGTCCGGCTCGAGCACGACCGCCGCCGCGCCAGCGCCAACCGCCTCCGGCGAATCCGGAGCGGATTCCGCGACCCCCGCCCCAAGTCTCTGCCCTATTTAAGCCCAGGCACGCCTCCCCAAAACCCTAGCTCCTTTTCCGCCCCGCACCGCCGCCGAGCTGCCGCCAATTCCTCGCCGGAACCCCGCCGCCTCCAGTCGCCGTTCGCCGTCGCCTCGGAGGAGGAGAGCCGACGCCACCCCCGGGAAGGGAACCGCGGCGAAAACCGTCCGCCGTCGTCTACTCCACCAAGCCGGGGAGCACTGCCTCCTCATCGCCGACCGTCGCCGACCACCGCTACCATCCGCCGTCGACCCCGTCGCCGCCCGCCTCGGTAAGCCGTTGGCCACACCCCCACCGCCATCCGATACCGATCCAACGACCAAGATTAGGCTGGCCGCGCCGAAGCGGTACCGGCGAATCACGCCGCGCCACGTGGCAGCCACCACGTCGTCGCCGCGTCGACGTCACGCGCGCCTCGAGGACCAATCCTGGGTCGCCACGTGTCGCCGCGTCACTGGCCCCCTTCTGTTTTTCTTTTTAAATAGGCAGAAATTGCTCCAATCTTGTAAAATCCATAGAAATTTGAGTATTAGTCCAAAAATTGAGTATAATATACCGTTGGATTCATATTTTCGAGTAGAACACAGATCTACAATAATATTCATGTTTTGTCACAGAAATCTTGCAGTAGGATTTAAAGTTTAGATTAGAGTTTTTTAATTCTAGAAATTTATCCGTAACTCCGTTTTACTTGATTCTTGTTGCGTTGGCTTTGTTTCGACAAGACCTTCTGTAGAAAATTACCATATCATGCTTAGGGTGTTCAGATCTATCTCGAGGAAGATTAGAGTTGTAGATCTAGTTTTGAACTTGGTTATTTAGGGTTTAACCCAAAATACCTAAGATCCGTGGGGAATCGATTCTAATGATATCCCCAACTCAACAACACCCCTGGTTAAAACCCTTGGTCGAAATCAAATCCATCCTAGCATACTACCATGTTGCATGCATGCATATTTGACTTCGTGACTTGTTTTGTGCAAATTGTGATTGGATCCATGTTTGTCTCATTAGATTGCCCTGAGTGCGCTGAGGAGTACTGTTGTGTAGATTGCTGCTCGGATCAAGGCAAGTTACACCACTTGTTCATGTTTATGTCCCAGTTTTGACTATGCATGTTTTATTCTTCAAATTCTGTAGTATGCATGTGTAGGATTTTGGTAGATTTTCTTAGTACTATTTTTTGCAAGTGCGGTTTTGTAGTATGCCATGAGTAGCTCTATGCTTAGGAATTTCCATCTCAATAGGTTATCCTGTTTTTCTAAGTTGCTTGCTATGCTATATACTTGTATATATATCAAGTACCGTTGGGAGGGTTCGAAAGACTCAAATTTTTCTAAGTATGAGAGCTCTCTCGAGCGAACTTTTCTTCTCCAAAACTCCTTCAAAATAAAACTAAGTTTTCTTCTAGGCGGAATGGTTGTCGGGACAACGAGTGGGATTTTGGTGGAGGACGGCTGCCCAGGAATTAAAGAAGTCTGCCACGTTTCAGAATTCAGAAGCTTTCCGTGCAACCACAATACATATGGGTCTGTCTTGGCTTAGTACTTAGTGGGAAACCTCACCGGGGTACCAACATTTGGAGGTTCTTGGCACGGTTGGATCCAGCTGGTGGAGGGGCTACTAAGGGAAGGCTTCACCATGGTCTTGTCTGTAATAGGACTTGATCATGGATTGTGGGGAAAGTGCACAACCTCTCGAGAGTATTGCAATCTGATCGATCAGCCGTGTTCACGGAAACAGAACAACTTTGAGCATCTAAAGGATGGAGCCTCTGGAAGATCTTCCTCTCTCTTTTCCAAACTTAACGTTTTATAAACCCTAGGGCGTGAGTAATATCGCCATTGGGTGGGATTTTGGGAACTTGGTGCGTAATATCCAAGTGTTAGGTTGATTGGGAACTTGGTGAGTAATATCCACGTGTTCCATTCGACCCTATACTATTTACCAAAGTTTACAAAGTAGGGAAAACTTTCTCCCTCTTTTCTTATTATATTGATAAAATTGGCTTTACGCAAATGAACCCCAGAGCCTACTCTTAGCCTTGCAGGTAGAGATAGTCTTACTCTTTCCTTGGTGTAATTTGCCAATACATTCAAAGTATTGACCCAACTTGTTGGCTGCATGTCTTATGTGCAGAATCCGAAGATTGAAAGGTGCGTAGGGATCGCGGGTCTTCACGCAACTAGCCTGAGGCGTTGATGGACTCAAGTTTTACTTAGTTTCCGCTGTTTTATTTGAGCTAGCTATAAGCTATGCAAGTTGTAATAATTATACTCTGGATTATTCGTGTAATAATGACTTGTGTTTTACATGATATTCATCGACTGTGAAGTGCTAGCTATTGATCCAGGGACTAGCATGTTAATCACAGGGACTTAGGATCCTTAATGATCCGAGGTCGCAACAGATTAGGGGTAGGGTATTTGGTACAAAAGGGTTTGGGTAGTTCTGGTTTTTTGTACTGGGGTGGCCGGCTGGGTCGGATCGGCCCGGTTTGGCTGCCCCCTAAAATAAAATAAATATCATATTATTTAAAACGGGGCTTTTGAAATCTGTTGGTAGAAAAAACAAAATATTCCGGAGACCCGGCTTTTATAGTTTGAATAAAAGACGGGGGTTTAGAAAACAAAACCAGACTTTTCGAAATATAGTTTTAGACAAAACCGTGCATGATGATGACGATGCTCAAATGCAATGTGGCATGATGACATGAGCATGTGGTCATGATGATGCAATGCATAAAAACACCACGATTTTCTAGTAGTGGTTTTAGCGGGATGCTACATCAACAGAGGGACCTGGATGGCCATGTGACCCATGTGCGTTCCACGAAGATCTTTCGTCGTTTTAACCGGGACAATCATTTCTTATTCCCTTTGTCACTCGATATTTGCATTACCCGAGATCTGATGAATGACATCACCATGTCGTGTTCAATCTCGTTACCGAACAACGCTACTTGACTCGTTCCGACAAGTGATATGCCTGTGATCAAATGACATGCTGCGCAACTATTGGATATAACTTCGTCGAGTGGGCCCTTGAGTATCTTCCTGTCACATGGATGGACAAATCCCGCTCTTGACATATATTGCCTCTACGGTTTCCTCTGAGTACCTGAACACACCTTTATAACCACCATATTACTAGATGGCGTTTGATGCTATCTAAGCACTCTCAGGAGACAGTGATTGATATAGCCTCACGGTCTAAGGAATAGTCTACGAGGATCCATTTCTAATCATCGTAACTTGAACTTCGTGACATGATCGGGTCACGATGTTTAGGTTGGGTATTGGTTCATCATCTCATTTATAGAATGAGATGACCTCATTTCCAACTGGCATAAATGCCACATGATCAGGAAACATGATCATTTGTTGACCAATGAACCAGTGACTAGAGTTTCACTGGGAACCCCTGGTTGTTTGTATATCACATGTGTATTGATGTTTCCACTCAATACAGTTATAGCATGATATAAAACTTAATCATAAACTATATGAAATATGATAATAGTCCTTACTACTATTTGTCTCTAGGGCATATTTCCAACACTCCTACCATTCTTCAATAAATAAAAATAAGTTCCTCAACTACGAGTCTGGTTATGTTTTACTTTATGCATACTGCAATCGGGGGATTCGCCTCCCTAACAACCTCGGCGTACATACAACTCACCATCGTGATGGCCCAAGTAGCTGACTATGCTTACAATCTAACCCTTGAAACTCCAACCCAGTTGCATCACAACTGATAGGTTGGCAACGTGCTGAGATCTGCAGGCATCAGGATAACGAAAAGACATCGCATAACCACGCCTACTCTTAGCCTTGCATGTAGAGATAGTCTTACTCTTTCCTTGGTGTAATTTGCCAATACATTCAAAGTATTGACCCAACTTGTTGGCTGCACGTCTTATGTGCAGAATCCGAAGATTGAAAGGTGTAGGGATCGCGGGTCTTCACGCAACTAGCATGAGGCATTGATGGACTCGAGTTTTACTTAGTTTCCGCTGTTTTATTTGAGCTAGCTATAAGCTATGCAAGTTGTAATAATTATACTCTGGATTATTCGTGTAATAATGACTTGTGTTTTACATGATATTCATCGACTGTGAAGTGCTAGCTAGGGATCCAGGGACTAGCATGTTAATCACAGGGACTTAGGATCCTTAATGATCCGAGGTCGCAACAGATGGTATCAGAGCACAAAGTTGCCTGTAGTACGTGACCCTAGGATTGGAAACTACCTTTACCATGTGTGTTTTGCTTTCTATATTCTTCTAAGTTATTTGCACTCTTCTAGTATTTCTCTTCCTTAACACCTTGTGTCTAATTTTCTTTCTCCTAACCTAAAGATGATGGCCTTCTACTATGACACCGCCGAAGACATCAAGTGCCTGCCCTTCGGAGAATGCCTTCTGGACATCATCAAGACATTGTAGTTACCCATGCCATCAATCAAGGGAAGCGAGTTGAGGAAGATGCACAAGGAAGGATGCTGGGAGATTGAAGTCATCCAACCAGGGCGCAGTCAGACAGAACCCAAGACAGAGGCCATGGTACTCAACGTCACCAGCGACTCCAAGGAAAAGTGACTTAGCATCTGTTTACAGGAGCTCATTGGACGCCTTTGCGGACGCCACCATGAATAGGTTGAAGGGCACTACATCAAACTCTTTGGAAGACATGATGAGAAGGGGGTTCCAATAGAGTTAACCTCGGAAGAAAGGAAGACATGCAAGCGTCGAAGAATCCAATATCAAGACTTGGAGTTCCACATCAATGACCTTCAGAA
Source organism: Avena eriantha (assembly GCA_910589775.1). NCBI lineage: Eukaryota > Viridiplantae > Streptophyta > Magnoliopsida > Poales > Poaceae > Avena > Avena eriantha. Next base: position 382,625,237 of record OU342743.1, read on the forward strand.
GGGGAGCTGCCTTGAGATCGTGAGGAATTACGAGCTTGTGCCCTAGTCAAGGAGAAGGACGAGAAGATCGAGGAGCTGGAAGAGACGATCAAGTCCCTAGGAGGGGAGCTCACCGCCCAAGACAAGAGGTTCGCTAATCAAGAGAAGAGGGTGCAAGATAAGAACAAGAGGATTAGGGAGCAAAGTCTAGTACTCGCAAAGGACAAGCTAGAGTTCAAGAACCTTGCCACCATGTTGAAGGACCTGCGAGCAGCCAAGAGGAGCTTGGAGGAGAAGATCACGCCCGTGACTATGGGGTCAAGTTTGATCAAGAAGCTACAGAAGGAGAATAAGGAACTCCGAGCGAAGCTGGAAGCTGCTACCCAGGAGCTACAAGAGGTGAAGGAACTTCAAGGAAGGCTCGAAGCTGCAACACCGGAGCCACAGGAGATGAAGGAACTTCAAGAGAAGCTTGAAGCCACGACGAGGGACATGGAACTATACAAGTCACTGCTGGAAAAGGAAGGCTTCATCATTGAGGATGAGGAAGTGGATGATGAGTAGAGTAGTTGGACCACGTTTAGTTCTATAGTCAAACGTTATTCGCGATTGTAATGAGTACCAAAAATCTTATATTGGTTGAGTGTGTGGATTTTTGTGCTATGTGTGCCTTGCTTTTCCCATGTGTTTTTCTTGTTTACATAAGGGTAGGAGTTTATTCCTTAGACTTTCTATCTACTTCTTAACTTGTCTCCTGAACCATCCAGATGGCGAGACGTGGAAACAACAATAACAACATGCCCCCAGAGATAGCACAACTTCTGAACTCCCAGAATCAGTTGATCCAACTCCTCACTCAAAACATGCAAAACAACAACAACAACAACCCGCCGCCTCCGCCACCTCCACCGTCCCAACAAGATCGCTTGACTCGGTTCTTGAGGTTGAACCCTCCAATTTTCTCTAGTAGTTCTGAGCCAATTGTGGCAGATGACTGGCTCTGCACCACCAACAAGAAGTTAGACACCGTCCAAGTTGTTGGAGCTGACAGGGTGCGCTTTGCCGCGCACCAACTGGAGGGACCTGCTGCAGAATGGTGGGATAACTACCAGGTCACCCACCCCGAAATTGAAGCTATCACCTGGAACCAGTTTGAAGCAGCCTTCCGTACTCATCACGTAGCCACGGGAGTCATGTCACTTAAGAGACCTGAGTTCCGCGACTTGAAACAACTACACCGCTCTGTCTCCGAGTATGGGGACCTTTTCAACAAGCTGGCATGTTATGCACCTGATGATGTATCCACTGATGCCAAGAGACAAGAGGAGTTCTTGAGGGGACTTAATGATGAAATATCTATTCAGCTTGTGGCTCTGAAGTTTGATAACTACCAGGAACTCCTGGACAGGGCAGTAGTGGTTGAAGCAAAGCAAAGGAGTATAGAGAACCGAAAGTGGAAGTCCACCTCACACAAGCACAACTCTGCCCCATATCAGAAGCAACGCACTTCGTCACCACCACCCCACAACCACAATGGCCACAACCACAACGGTCATCGTCATGGAGGACATAACCACAATGGCCATAAACACCGCAATGGAAATGGCAATGGGAAGGATCTGAGTGAAGTGACATGCTTCAAATGTAACAAGACAGGGCACTATGCGACTACTTGCCCCGAAAAGACGAAGAATGGGAATGGTAATGGAAACGGCAACGGACACAACCATGGCAATGGTAATGGAAATGGGAAGAAGCCGAACCCGTTCGTCAAAGCCACGGTGAATCATGTCTCCGTGGAGGATGCTCGTGAGGCACCTGACTCCGTGATTGGTAAGTTCAAGCTTAACTCCACCCCCGCAGTTGTTCTTTTTGATACTGGTGCATCGCATTCATTCATATCAAGGGTATTTGTGGATAGAGGGAAGATACCTATGGAGACTATTAGTACTCCCCTAAGGGTAAGTTCTCTTGGAGGAGAAATAGTGGCAAACTCTGGATGCCGTGGGTTAGAACTAAGAATTGGGGCGCACACCTTTCCTACCAGCCTAGTCGTTCTGGAATCACAAGGCTTAGACATAATTTTGGGCATGAATTGGATGACCGAGTATGAGGGAGTCATAGATTGTGCCAAAAGGACTATCGCACTCACGACTTCGGAAAAGAAAAGGATCCGCTTTAAGTCAGCTTTCGCACTCAAAGGAAGTATGGTGAACTCTCTTAAGGGGGTTAGCTTGGAGGATGTGCCAATTGTGAAGGAGTATCTAGATGTGTTTTCGGAAGAATTGCCAGGGATGCCTCCCGACCGAGACATCGAGTTTCTTATTGACTTGATGCCAGGTACTGGACTAATAGCAAAGAGACCATACAAGATGGATGTGGATGAGTTGAAGGAACTTAAGAAACAGCTTAGAGAGCAATTGGACAAAGGCTTCATTCAACCAAGTGCGTCATCTTGGGGAGCACCTATCTTATTCGTGGAAAAGAAGGATAAGACCAAGAGGCTAGTCGTGGACTACCGATCGTTGAATGAAGTGACGATCAAGAACAAGTACCCTCTACCCAATATTAACGACCTGTTTGACCAATTAAAGGGAGCTAGTGTGTTCTCTAAGATTGATCTCCGATCAGGATATTTCCAGCTAAAGATCCGAGAACAGGATGTACCCAAGACAACCTTCACCACAAGATACGGATTGTATGAGTACACCGTGATGTCGTTCGGCTTAACCAATGCCCCAGCATACTTCATGACTATGATGAACAAGGTGTTCATGGAATACTTGGATAAGTTTATTGTGGTATTCATTGATGACATACTCATGTACTCCAAGGACGAGAAGGAACATGAGAGGCACCTCCGCCTAATAATGGAAAAGTTAAGGGAGCACAAGTTGTATGCCAAATTTAGCAAATGTGAATTTTGGTTGAAAGAAGTGGGATTCCTTGGTCATATTGTATCAGCTAAAGGTGTTGCCGTGGAACCAAGTAAGGTAGCTTCCGTTACAGAATGGGAGTCTCCTAAGAATGTGGGTGATATTAGGAGTTTCCTGGGCCTTGCGGGATATTACCGAAGATTCATTGAAAACTTTTCCAAGATAGCAAAGCCTATGACAGAGTTGCTGAAGAAAGAGAAGAAGTTTCAATGGACCGAGGCTTGTGAAGCAAGTTTCGAGGAGTTAAAGAAGCGTCTAGTAACAACACCAGTTTTGTGTCTCCCTGATATCCAAAAGGATTTCCAAGTCTATTGCGACGCTTCTCGACAAGGACTGGGTAGTGTTCTGATGCAAGATGGAAAAGTAGTGTCTTACGCCTCTCGGCAACTTAAGAACCATGAGATTAACTACCCCACGCACGATTTGGAACTAGCATCAGTTGTGCATGCGCTCAAGGTATGGAGACATTACCTAATGGGCAAACATTGTGATGTGTTCACGGATCACAAGAGTCTTAAGTATATCTTCACTCAAAAGGAATTGAATATGAGGCAAAGGAGATGGCTTGAGCTCATCAAGGATTATGACTTAGACCTGCAGTACCATCCTGGAAAGGCCAACGTTGTGGCTGACGCCTTAAGCCGGAAAGTCTATGTAAATGGACTTACCGTGGGAGAACTTCCAAAAGATTTGTGTGAACAATTCAAGGACCTCCGGTTGGAAATAGTTCCGGAGGGATACTTAGCAACTATGGAGATAGTGCCAACACTTCTGGACCAAAATAAAGAGGCCCAGAAGGGGGACAACGAGTTGGAAGAAATAAGGGCTAATATAAGCAAGGGTAAAGCAAAAGGGTTTCACACGGATGAACAAGAAACACTTTGGTATGAGAAGCGTATGTGCGTTCCCGATGACCCTGATATCAGGAAGTTAATCCTTCAGGAAGCTCATGATTCGCCTTACGCGATCCATCCAGGTAATACAAAGATGTACATGGATGTGAAAGAGAGGTTCTGGTCAAACAACATGAAAAGGGAAATTGATGAATATATCTCCTTGTGTGACGTGTGCAACAGAGTCAAGGCCGAACATCAAAAACCCGCAGGACTGTTGCAGCCATTACCTGTGCCCGATTGGAAGTGGGACAAGGTAGGCATGGATTTTATCACAGGACTACCGCGGACTCGTTCTGGGTATGACTCAATCTGGGTAGTGATCGACCACTTCACAAAGGTGGCCCACTTCATTCCCGTAAAGACCACCTATATGAGTGCTAAACTTGCCAAGATTTACATGTCAAGGATCGTAAGCCTTCATGGTGTACCCAAAGGAATTGTCTCTGATAGAGGTACCCAATTCACCTCTAAGTTTTGGCGACAGCTACACGAGTCTCTAGGGACACGACTGGAGTTTAGTACTGCCTTCCACCCACAAACCGATGGTCAGACGGAAAGAGTTAATCAGATCTTGGAGGACATGTTAAGAGCCTGTGCGCTAGACTATGGGTCTAGTTGGGATGATAATTTGCCATATGCGGAATTCTCATACAATAACAGCTACCAAACTAGCATAAAGATGGCCCCATTCGAAGTTCTATATGGCAGAAAGTGTAGGACTCCGCTACTATGGAGTGGAGTAGGAGAACGTAGTTTGTTTGGACCTGAATTGATCAAGGATGCCAAAGAGAAAGTGAGACAGATTCAAGACAGTTAAAAATAGCCCAATCCAGACAAAAGAGTTATGCTGATTCCAAGTGCAGGGATGTGACTTATGAAGTGGGAGACCGTGCGTATCTCCAAGTTTCACCACTACGAGGAGTTAAGAGATTTGGAATCAAGGGGAAGTTAACACCCCGATTCATAGGGCCCTACAAGATCTTGGGTCGTAGAGGGGAAGTTGCCTATCAGTTGGAATTGCCCGAAGTACTAACAGTTCACGATGTTTTCCATGTGTCGCAACTAAAGAAGTGTCACCCGGAAATGGCTGAAACCCCACTAAAGGATACAGTTCCATTGGAAGAAGTTCAATTGGAAAACGATCTCACTTATGAATAAAAACCTACCCGGATTTTGGAAACAGCCGAGAGAATTACTAGTACCAAGACTATCAGATTTTGCTAAGTTCAATGGAATCACCATTCCGAGGAAGAGGCCACGTGGGAGCGTGAAGAAGACCTAAGGAACGAACACCCACACCTATTTGCTAACCAACCTGAATCTCGGGGACGAGATTCTTCTTAAGGGGGGTAGGTTTGTAACATCCCAAATTTCGCAATTACAGATGTTACTAGAAGCATGCATCATATCATTGCATCATGGCAATACATATCAAAAAAACTGCATCAGGTATTTTCTTAACCCCCTAGTCACTTATAGACTAAAAGGGGCAAACCCTTTTTGAACCACCAAAACCTTTGCAAAAATGTTATTATATAGTCCTACTCTAACCCTCTTCTTTTTACGAAATTTTAGAAACAAATTTCGTCTAATTCGGGGTCCGTTTGCAAAAGTTATTAGTCAAATAGCAATTCAAAAATTATTAAAAAGAATAAAAAAAGGAAACCTAACCTAACCGGGCCGGCCGAGCCAGCCCGGGGCTTACCTGCCGCCACCTGACCGGGTGGGCGACGCGCAGCGCGCGTCGGACCGCCCTAGCCGCAGCCCGCCAGTAGCCGCAGCCGCCGACAGGCGGGCCCCACCCATCAGCCGCCTTCCCCGAGTCCGGCTCGAGCACGACCGCCGCCGCGCCAGCGCCAACCGCCTCCGGCGAATCCGGAGCGGATTCCGCGACCCCCGTCCCAAGTCTCTGCCCTATTTAAGCCCAGGCACGCCTCCCCAAAACCCTAGCTCCTTTTCCGCCCCGCACCGCCGCCGAGCTGCTGCCAATTCCTCGCCGGAACCCCGCCGCCTCCGCCGCCTCCAGTCGCCGTTCGCCGTCGCCTCGGAGGAGGAGAGCCGACGCCACCCCCGGGAAGGGAACCGCGGCGAAAACCGTCCGCCGTCGTCTACTCCACCAAGCCGGGGAGCACTGCCTCCTCATCGCCGACCGTCGCCGACCACCGCTACCATCCGCCGTCGACCCCGTTGCCGCCCGCCTCGGTAAGACGTTGGCCACACCCCCACCGCCATCCGATACCGATCCAACGACCAAGATTAGGCTGGCCGCGCCGAAGCGGTACCGGCGAATCACGCCGCGCCACGTGGCAGCCACCACGTCGTCGCCGCATCGACGTCACGCGCGCCTCGAGGACCAATCCTGGGCCGCCACGTGTCGCCGCATCACTGGCCCCCTTCTGTTTTTCTTTTTAAATAGGCAGAAATTGCTCCAATCTTGTAAAATCCATAGAAATTTGAGTATTAGTCCAAAAATTGAGTATAATATACCGTTGGATTCATATTTTCGAGTAGAACACAGATCTACAATAATATTCATGTTTTGTCACAGAAATCTTGCAGTAGGATTTAAAGTTTAGATTAGAGTTTTTTAATTCTAGAAATTTATCCGTAACTCCGTTTTAGTTGTTTCTTGTTGCGTTGGCTTTGTTTCGACAAGACCTTCTGTAGAAAATTACCATATCATGCTTAGGGTGTTCAGATCTATCTCGAGGAAGATTAGAGTTGTAGATCTAGTTTTGAACTTGGTTATTTAGGGTTTAACCCAAAATACCTAAGATCCGTGGGGAATCGATTCTAATGATATCCCCAACTCAACAACACCCCTGGTTAAAACCCTTGGTCGAAATCAAATCCATCCTAGCATACTACCATGTTGCATGCATGCATATTTGACTTCGTGACTTGTTTTGTGCAAATTGTGATTGGATCCATGTTTGTCTCGTTAGATTGCCCTGAGTGCGCTGAGGAGTACTGTTGTGTAGATTGCTGCTCGGATCAAGGCAAGTTACACCACTTGTTCATGTTTATGTCCCAGTTTTGACTATGCATGTTTTATTCTTCAAATTCTGTAGTATGCATGTGTAGGATTTTGGTAGATTTTCTTAGTACTATTTTTTGCAAGTGCGGTTTTGTAGTATGCCATGAGTAGCTCTATGCTTAGGAATTTCCATCCCAATAGGTTATCCTGTTTTTCTAAGTTGCTTGCTATGCTATATACTTGTATATATATCAAGTACCGTTGGGAGGGTTCGAAAGACTCAAATTTTTCTAAGTATGAGAGCTCTCTCGAGCGAACTTTTCTTCTCCAAAACTCCTTCAAAATAAAACTAAGTTTTCTTCTAGGCGGAATGGTTGTCGGGACAACGAGTGGGATTTTGGTGGAGGACGGCCGCCCAGGAATTAAAGAAGTCTGCCACGTTTCAGAATTCAGAAGCTTTCCGTGCAACCACAATACATATGGGCTCTGTCTTGGCTTAGTACTTAGTGGGAAACCTCACCGGGGTACCAACATTTGGAGGTTCTTGGCACGGTTGGATCTAGCTGGTGGAGGGGCTACTAAGGGAAGGCTTCACCATGGTCTTGTCTGTAATAGGACTTGATCATGGATTGTGAGGAAAGTGCACAACCTCTCGAGAGTATTGCAATCTGATCGATCAGCCGTGTTCACGGAAACAGAACAACTTTGAGCATCTAAAGGATGGAGCCTCTGGAAGATCTTCCTCTCTCTTTTCCAAACTTAACGTTTTATAAACCCTAGGGCGTGAGTAATATCGCCATTGGGTGGGATTTTGGGAACTTGGTGCGTAATATCCAAGTGTTAGGTTGATTGGGAACTTGGTGAGTAATATCCACGTGTTCCATTCGACCCTATACTATTTACCAAAGTTTACAAAGTAGGGAAAACTTTCTCCCTCTTTTCTTATTATATTGATAAAATTGGCTTTACGCAAATGAACCCCAGAGCCTACTCTTAGCCTTGCAGGTAGAGATAGTCTTACTCTTTCCTTGGTGTAATTTGCCAATACATTCAAAGTATTGACCCAACTTGTTGGCTGCACGTCTTATGTGTAGAATCCGAAGATTGAAAGGTGCGTAGGGATCGCGGGTCTTCACGCAACTAGCCTGAGGCGTTGATGGACTCAAGTTTTACTTAGTTTCCGCTGTTTTATTTGAGCTAGCTATAAGCTATGCAAGTTGTAATAATTATACTCTGGATTATTCGTGTAATAATGACTTGTGTTTTACATGATATTCATCGACTGTGAAGTGCTAGCTATTGATCCAGGGACTAGCATGTTAATCACAGGGACTTAGGATCCTTAATGATCCGAGGTCGCAACAGATTAGGGGTAGGGTATTTGGTACAAAAGGGTTTGGGTAGTTCTGGTTTTTTGTACTGGGGTGGCCGGCTGGGTCGGATCGGCCCGGTTTGGCTGCCCCTAAAATAAAATAAATATCATATTATTTAAAACGGGGCTTTTGAAATCTGTTGGTAGAAAAAACAAAATATTCCGGAGACCCGGCTTTTATAGTTTGAAGAAAAGACGGGGCGTTTAGAAAACAAAACCAGACTTTTCGAAATATAGTTTTAGACAAAACCGTGCATGATGATGACGATGCTCAAATGCAATGTGGCATGATGACATGAGCATGCGGTCATGATGATGCAATGCATAAAAACACCACGATTTTCTAGTAGTGGTTTTAGCGGGATGCTACATCAACAGAGGGACCTGGATGGCCATGTGACCCATGTGCGTTCCACGAAGATCTTTCGTCGTTTTAACCGGGACAATCGTTTCTTATTCCCTTTGTCACTCGATATTTGCATTACCTGAGATCTGATGAATGACATCACCATGTCGTGTTCAATCTCGTTACCGAACAACGCTACTTGACTCGTTCCGACAAGTGATATGCCTGTGATCAAATGACACGCTGCGCAACTATTGGATATAACTTCGTCGAGTGGGCCCTTGAGTATCTTCCTGTCACATGGATGGACAAATCCCGCTCTTGACATATATTGCCTCTACGGTTTCCTCTGAGTACCTGAACACACCTTTATAACCACCATATTACTAGATGGCGTTTGATGCTATCTAAGCACTCTCAGGAGACAGTGATTGATATAGCCTCACGGTCTAAGGAATAGTCTACGAGGATCCATTTCTAATCATCGTAACTTGAACTTCGTGACATGATCGGGTCACGATGTTTAGGTTGGGTATTGTTTCATCATCTCATTTACAGAATGAGATGACCTCATTTCCAACTGGCATAAATGCCACATGATCAGGAAACATGATCATTTGTTGACCAATGAACCAGTGACTAGAGTTTCACTGGGAACCCCTGGTTGTTTGTATATCACATGTGTATTGATGTTTCCACTCAATAAAGTTATAGCATGATATAAAACTTAATCATAAACTATATGAAATATGATAATAGTCTTTACTACTATTTGTCTCTAGGGCATATTTCCAACACTCCTACCATTCTTCAATAAATAAAAATAAGTTCCTCAACTACGAGTCTGGTTATGTTTTACTTTATATATACTGCAATCGGGGGATTCGCCTCCCTAACAACCTCGGCGTACATACAACTTACCATCATGATGGCCCAAGTAGCTGACTATGCTTACAATCTAACCCTTGAAACTCCAACCCAGTTGCATCACAACTGATAGGTTGGCAACATGCTGAGATCTGCAGGCGTCAGGATAACGAAAAGACATCGCATAACCACACTCAAACATATACAAACTAGCAAGTTTATAAGAATTATAAGGGCCACAATGCACACTCGAAACTATACATGCTTTACATCATTTGTGCAGGCTAAAACTACTCTACTGCCGCGGAAGGAGTACGTTGGTTTGCTCATCAAATAAATGAACGATATCATCCACAGGCTGAGCAACCGCCCGATAATGCAGCCACATATTCCAAGCCATGCCATACGGAGGTGCCGGAGGACCTTGCGCAATGGCCACTAGATCCACATCAGGTTGTTGCATGCGAACGAGGGCCAACGTAGCCTTAACCCCCACCACTAGTAGCTGACGGACGCACTCGCGAACCATGCTCTTGTCATGAAACTTCTGCAGCAGCACGAGGACACTAGACGGTGCCTGATCCAACGGAAACATGGCACCATACACATCCTCTAGTTCCATACGCACGCGCTTCAGGAAATTCAATACCTGGAAGACGCGGTCTTGTAGTGTAGCCATCACAATTGCCCGATTGCTATCAGTCTAGAAGAACCCTCGACACACGAGCTCGGATTGAGTAAGGCAATTGAGTTAGATATTAACCCGCTCTTTTCTTCCTACGGGATAAGGTTCACAACTGCACATACAAATAGTGGCGTGTCAGTCGGCATCATAACGAGTCAAGGAAACATAAATCAGTCGATGAACACTCACATTGGAGCTGCTCGTTGATTTGGGCCACCTCATCAAGGAGACAACCCTCTTGTTCAAGTGCTTTCTCCGCCTTCGACTTCCACACATCAGCATTACCGCGGATGATTAACACATTTTTCTCCAACTCCTTCACACGGTCGCGCTGGACGGGGAGCTAAGACAGCTCGTCCACCCTCGAGCATGGAGGAGCTAAAGACGGAGATGAAGATGACACATCCTTCGTGTCACTCACAAGACCCTAATCAAGTCAATAATCGAAGGATAAGCATTTCTGATCAAGAGGTAACAAGTCGAAGAGAAGTAGCAAGAAATCAACATATACAGAGGACTTAAACAAGTTTCTGATGGTCCAAGCCCACAAAAGCATTCGAGGATACTCTCAAAATCCTAACATTACTATACATCACAAGGCACTAGCAAGGACGCGGCAAGGCCTATGCAGAAGCATATGTGGGCTTCGTGGAGTCCGTGGCAGCCTCCGATGCCATGGCCTTTGTGGTAGTAGCCCCTAACATCGTGCCCTTCACCGCAGTCAGCAGTTTCTACTTTGCGGAATACTTCACGAGTGTCTCAATGAATCAAGTCCCATACTTCTGATAGAGAATGGCAAAAGGCACAAATGCTACCTCTTCACCTTTTATGGTCGTTGGCATCTTACAAGTAATCCTACTAATGTTTAGCCCAGTGCCACAAGCCTGCACTATTGCCAGCCCAAGGGAGGCACCCGCTCCTTTTGCATTAGGCACGCCCTCGGTGAAGGCTTCAGCAAGACCACCAACATCTTCAACAGCCTTGGCCTTCGGCATCATCTCCTCCCGGAGACGACCAAGCACAACCTTGTACTTTTGGAGTGCATCCCTGGCAGAAACGCCATGGACTTCGATCACAGCTATGGTGCCAACACAAAGGTCATCGTGAGTCAGCGCTTGGCAATAAAAATTAAGACCGACAGCATCTGCAAAATCAGAACAATCAATGATCAGGCACAAAGAAGCCAAAAGGAGGTAGGGCAATAATAAAAACTCACACCAGAAAACTTACCGGAGAGGGCCTGGGTAGCTATCATCAGCTGATCAGTGAACCCTTTCTCTCTCTCTCTCTGTTGCGGTTGCCATCAAGTCTTTTCTCGCGCGTTTCAGTTCTATCATATAGCGCTCGAGGGCCTTGATTGCGTCCTTCCTATTGGTCTCCGCCGTGCTGAGACTCTTTTCAAGAGATCTTAGCCGATAGAGAACTTGATTGTTATCCTCTAGCACAAGGAAAGGTGCATCAATTAGAAGCCGACCAAATATTTGATTGGATTATGCAAAAGAACAAAAGATTTTACCTTGAAGCTACCGGAAGTTAGCATCCAGCCGCACGTTCTCTTGGCCCAAGCGAACCATGTCCTGTTGGAAGGGCTGAAACAAAATCCATGTCAGAAGAAGCAAAGGACTCTAGTGCTCCCTCGAATGACTAAACACCCACTTACATGATCACTCAAAGACTCTGAAGGTTTTTTATGGACGTCCGGGCGAGAACCCTGCGTCCCACCAGCTTGGAGGAGCTCAAAGAGCTATCGCCAGAGGTGGCCACTATCTTTGGGGAGGGCTTGGTTGTCTCTATGCCCTTGCCCTTTGAGTCCATGACTCCCTCATCTTCCATGTCCTTGCCACTCGTGGACAAGGACAACGTAGTGACACTTCATAAAAAGCAATAGATGATTCATCTATGAAGAACAATGAGAAAAGTACTCCAAACATTGCTGAAGTGCAGATGCTTACCCATCAAATCTGTCGAGGTCAAAAAATTCCTCTCGTTTCTGCTTCTTCTGAGGCTTCGGAGGCATGGTACGGATGGGTACCGCACAAAATGAACTCGTGGCACCCGCCTCAGGAGCCATATCCTTTCACATATCTGGTGTGGAGGCATTCGAATCTTCACTCTGCCCCGCTTGCAAGTCCTGCCCTCGCTTGACTCGGGGGCTCCATGCGCCTCAGTAGCAGGCACAGTCGAATCTGATTCATCTTACTCTCCAACCTTGGGGGATTACTCCCTCGGGTTTGGGAGGCATCGAGCCTTGAACTTTTCACTCCTACAGCAAAAAACATAACATCATCAGCTCTCCACCAAAACTGTCCTACGGACAAGGAAATATGCGACAATATTACCACCGATGTAGGATTGGTGGCGTAGAACGGCTTGGTGTTCGACTCCCTAGGAAGAGCTTCTTTCGCGGTGATCTTGGTCAACGAGCTAATTTTATTTTTTAGCTCCACCAATGTCATGTCTTCTACGCAAATGCGTGTCGGATCCAACAAGCCAGACTAGAGGAACATCGTGTAACCCCTAACCTGGAGTGATTACACCTGACGCTGCAGCCAGGTTCGAATGAGGTCCACACCAGATACCTCCTTTCCTCAGATGATCTGAAGGTCCTGCACCCACTTATACAAGATCTCCTCTCGTCCACTTCACCTAGCATAACCACGTTCTTCTAGGACCTCTTCATCTTCAGCTCTGCCTTCGGGTCAAAGGGGGCAAAGGCGGAACCTCTACTCCCCTACCTTCTGGTCCTCGATGTAGAACCATTCTCCATACTTGGGAAGAATCGACAAAAATGAGGCTAAAGTACTAAACATGGGGACTCACGGATATACCGCATCCGCCAATGTTGTACACTACGGATTTCAACCCTAATTGCCTCTTCATATTAAAAAGCTTTTTGAAGAGGCCGAAGTGTGGCTCGATACTGAGCCAACACTCCCACAGGGTGATGAAGCAAGCAATGTGAATAATGGAATTGGGAGTTAGCTGGTGAAGCTAAATCCCATAGAAGCAAAGCAATCCACGAACAAAATCATGGAGGGGAAGAGAAAGACCATGAAGGAGGAATGCAAGAAACATAACGTGGAACCCAGCGGGAGGATCAGGGATTACCTCTGGTCCAGAAATTAGGCAATCAGCCTCCTTGTACAGAATAATAATGGCATGGTGAAGAGAATGGAGCTCGTGGGCCTTCAATATGGAGTGCCGCCAGGATCCATTGGTAACACAAATCTTGGTGCCCTTCTTCTTGGGGGTAGCAACGGCGGCACCAGATCCAGCACCAGAAGGATTCTTCTTCCCCATCTTCCTCCGACGGAGAGATCGCAAGAAGTAGCTTGGAAATGCTTTAAGAACGTATAGTGCAAAGAGAAGGATAAGAACAATGGTGCAGAGCAGAGAGACAATGGCAGCAACACAAGGAGGAAGAAGACGTAGAGTACCAAAATTACTGTTATGGATTGTTACTTAAGCAATGAAGATATACCATCTGATGGCCAGAAATCCTCTCTTCTAACGCGTGGTACGCATCGATGCAGTGGCAGCGTGTACACTGAACCATCGTCGCACAATCCCCACTAAGCACGGAAATCGAGGAGCCGTAGTTTAAAACACCAATTTACGTGTGACCGGTCAAATCTTGGTCAGACATTGGGACCCACGTCTGTCAGGTCCCATTAGCACCGCTCACTTCGGCGGCTAAGCTCAGTAGATCATCAGCATTGACGTCATTAGTATTCATACTTCAGCAAAAGTCAGAAGTGAGCAACGGTAAATTTCTCTAACTCACTAAGTTTTTGCTCGAGTCTATGATTCGACCAAACACGTAGGGGCTACTCCTAACAGGAGCGCTGGTCCCGCATCCGAAGATTTTTCAGGCCCTGTGCTACCCCATCAAATTCAAGCATAAGCATACTACGCCTCGATTCCTTCTTCGAATCCACGATTCGATTACAGACTCGGGGTCTACTCCCATAGGGAGTGCTGGAAGCACATTTGAACATATGGCTATCAACATCTGTCGCAAAAAGTTCAAAGTCCCCACTCGAGTCTACGACTCAAATAGGCACTCGGGGGCTACTCCCATGGGGAGCGCTGGTCACACACCCTATGAAAATATGAAAAATTGAAATAAATTTCTATGGAAAAAGTGTGTTAACTATGTCCGCATCATATCATCATAAGCAATCGATGCTTTCGGTGACCTCGCCACTTTTCCCTGCAATTCCCTTGTATAGAGACAACGTCTCCTGGGCCACCTGAATCACCTCCGTGGTGACAAAACATTTGGATGTCGTGTTTACAACGTGAAGATAAGACCTGTGGTTACAATCCAATGGCCTGGCAACGCACCTGCTGCGCTCTAACAGAAACATGTCATGCCTGCAGGCATGATGAAAAAGCCTCGATGGACGCATCGAGTGCACACCTAGAATACTGGAATTCAGCTTTGTAAGGCCTCTATGGCATGATTCAAATTACGCCAGCAATTTTTGAATTCGAGTCTGAGGACTCAAGTTTGAGTAGATAGCGTTGTTTTCCCCAAAGGCAATTAACTGATCCAGATCCATCGAATGAATCATGCACGCATATAACCTATCCCTATGACATAAGTAATAACACCCGATAAAATATTTGGATGATACAACAGGCACTTGTGCACACTTGAAGACTTCATAGTCTCCCTCCGAATCTATGATTCATATGGACACTCGGGAGCTACTAACATGGGTATGCCCTATGGGTACCCGGGATTAGGCTATATGGTTTCGTCCAAGGAGAAGCCCACGACATAAATAACACCCATGAAGGTTCAGGTGGCCCAAGCCCAGGGAGATGCGACTCCTTGGAGGACACAACAAAGTGTAGATAGGAAACTTAAAAGGGGAAAACCCTAATATGTAACCGACTCAGCCTACTATCCCGAGACCTGGCCTCCCTGTATAAAGTTAGGAGGAGTAGCAAGAAGGACATTGCAACCCTAGTTCATACACCGCTAGATTGCATCTGTGCACCCTTCTAAACCTTCGGTTCTCCCATTAATCAAGAGCAAACAAGCAGGAGTAGGGTTCCTTCCGAGGATCTGAACCTGGGTAAACACTCATGTCCCCGGTGTTCTTGCTTGCTAGCTGATTGATTCCTCCCGCGCTCCCCACTTCCTTAAACCCAAGTCCATCAACCATGGGAATTGATGATTTAACCCGTCGTTAGAGGTACATCTCACTAGAGCGGTCAAACAGCACCTCCATGGGCCGCATGCCTGTCGAGTCGCCGTGCACCCGCGGCATGACCTTGTGGGGTTCCTACCCATTGATCAACGACATAAACTTGTCGGGAGGCATAGCCTATCCCAGATCATGCCCGGTAGAATGGCGACGCGAAACTCGAAACCGGCGAGGTTGATTCTGACTCACTCAACCGACAGCGGTGGCGACGGCTGTGGCAATGGAAACATTGGTGGAAAAATGTTGCGTACTCGCTCACTCCGTCCTCACCGACCATGGCCATGTGCCGGTCCAGGAGGCCATCCTAGAGACCCTCATCCTATGTCGCCGCCCATGGATGTAGTTGTGGGAATGTATGTGGCAGTGGAAGACGAGAGCACGGGAAACGGATGTGGGTGTCTAGTTTTAAAAGGCCAGGGCATTATATGTCAGTGTGCCTCGATGCCCACATTGATGAAAGCTAGTGCGGGCTTCACACGGTGCAACCAGAGTAAGCGTCAGTCAGCGTGACTAGCTTTCAAGTTAGCAAAGAATAAGATATGTCGGCGCAGGTATCTCAACATACGCCATTAATAGGCAGCATAGGAAGAAGGTGCATATTGGTGCCAAGTGGTCCCGCACCATAGAGAAAAGTGAAGGAAGATGGAGAGAAGAGAAAGCAGCATCCTCGAGACTGCACCCGCGCCACAAAAAACAATAATAGATAACCGTGGAAGAAGAAGTAGAGAAGGAGGATCAGCGACCCCGGGACTGCGCTTGTGCCACAACAAAACATCAACAAACGACCGCAGAATAAGAAGCAGGACAATATGATATGGTCATAGTGTGAACTTTAGATATAGAGAACCATCTAAATTCGTGAAAACAACACCATATGAGTTATGGGATGTTGTAGTTTCTAGAATTTTGAGTTATGTGATAAATCGAAATTATATCGAATAGATAAATCTTTGTAGTGTATTCTTAGAAAATTATGAATACATCTTTCACAACTAAAACCAAAAGGGCAAACTTTGTTGTCTGGCATGGTGCTTTTACGAGAAGGAGCTTTCTTTATAAAGGTGTTGGTGGAAGAAAGTAAAAGCTCAAACAAGGTAGTTGACCTTACCTCCAAATGTTCAGTAGCACAACTGAATATGTTATAGAACCAAACTCTACAAGTAGAGGAGAAACCAATGACAGTTATCATGACATTTCAACTAAGTACTTTTACTAAAGAAAGTAGGATTCAAGAATACATTCTGCCCCTTTATAGAATTATATTCATGCTTTATTTGTCATGTTAATGGAACAAGACATGCCTACAAACTATGAAGAAGCGATGGTGGACTTAAATACGAGAAATGACTAAGAGTCGTGAAATTCCGCATTAAGTTACATTTAATATTGCAACAGTAAATGTTACTTGATCTTATTAAGTAAAGATGTTACTTGATCTTCCCAATAACTGCAAGGTTACAGAGAAGAAATGAAACTTTAATAAATAGATAAAGCTTGATTTGTCACAAAGAATGTTTTGACAATATGTTGACTACGATGTGTAGCGATGCTTAAGTCAATTGGGTTTACAACAACTAACTACGATTTTGAAACTGGTAGAAGGTTGTCAAAACTGTGTCTCCTTCAATATATAGATTAAAGAAGGGTTGTAATTGGTACAACAAGCAAGTTTTTGTCAATCATATGAATGTTAGTGTCTCGTTGATAGAATCCTCGATTTGATAGGTGATTAAAGAGTTTTGGAATTACCAAAATATTGAGAATACCTGCACTTATAAGAAACTGAGTGGGAGCTAAATATCTTTCCTAATATTAACATGTAAGATAACATATTTTGAGAGGGACCTGAGTAAGTTTCCTAGTCTCATATGTGGATGACATATTTTAGTGGGAGCTTAACAATATTCCTATATGTAGATGACATATTGTGAATGGTATAGTTGTTATTAATGAATATTAATGATTATTTAAGCAAGTAAATATTCGATAGATGAAGTTGAACAAGTATTAAACATTAAAATCTATTGGTATAGATCGATATGTTTAATAACATTAAAGTCGAAATGCTCTCTGAATTAGATTTTGAAGGAGTTCAGAATGTCTTAGATCATATTCTAGAAAATTTCAGAATGGAACAAGCCAAGAAAGAAGTTCTTACTTGTATATCTAGGTGAAGCATTTGAGTTGAACTCAGTACAAGCAATAATGGTTAAAAGATAGAAAAGGGATGTGTTACGTCCCCTATGTCTCAGTCATATGTTCTGTCATATAAAACCATGGTGTTTACTTGATGAAATGTGACCCAAGTTCTGAGTTAGAAGAAGTGATCCCTGATTAAATCACTAAACAACAGTTAAGTATATCCTTAAGCTGGAAGAAGCGTGGTTAGGCATCAAAGTTGCACACTATGCACTATCGATTAAATCTACATTTATATAAAAGTGTGTGGCTACTTTAGAAGTGGCAAGTATGATATGTTTGTCTTGGAAAGTTCTACTTTCAACCGAGTATGTTTCTAGTATACATGACTATGTGAAAGTCCACTTGACTAAATGGATGTCACTGAAGACACGGGAAACAAAGTCTCGATCTACCGCTAAACATATACTTCAATATATTATGTGATAATAGAGTAAATGTCAAACAATGTGACATTAAATGATTGTCAAAGAACATACAGATCTAGAAGATACAAACCATTGACGAAACATTTTGTATTAGCAAGCATGATCAATAGCACACTATGTGATATGGTGTTATGATTAGTAACAAATGCAACTAGATCATTTGTACTCTAGTGCAAGTGGGAGACTGAAGTAGATACGCCCTAGAGGCAAATCAGAAAGGACGTTTATTATTATATCTCAATTAGTTTTATACCATGCTATAACTATATCAATCAAAAACAATGGTACATGTGTGGTATGTAAACAAACCAAGTCCCCAGTAGCCTCTATTGAACTAGTTCATTGGTCAACTCATGATCAAGGTTTCCTAATCATGGACATTTATGTCAACTGACAATGAGGTCATATCATTCGTGAATGATGTGATAGACACGCTTACTCAATATAAGTATTGCAACACAATCAAGTCACAAATTTTATTGTTGGGACAATTAGGAAATGAAGTATCATACTCCTTAGACCATGAGATCATCTCTGATCACTGTCGCCTGAGGTTGCCTTGATTGCATCAACCGTCGCACTATAAAAGGGTGATCATAAAAGTGTCTCTCGGGTATTTCGAAGGGATAGGTTGAGGCGTATGTATCAAGATCGGGATTTGTTCTCCACGTGACGGGAAGATACACATGGCCCACTTGGTGAGATTACATTCATGAAGTTGTGCAGCGTATGACTAGGTCATGAGGATAGAATAACACGAAATGAGTTAACCAACACTTGTCGGTAACAAGATAGAACTAGGTATGGTGATACCAACGATTGGATCTTAGAGAAGTTAGGTATCAAAGTAACAAATGGAATTGGACTCGATGTTTATGGTTCAAACGACATATAATCATTGAATGCACAAAGATCATTATGGGCATCCGGGTCCCGCTGATGATCATTGGTCAGAGAAGCATCTCGATCATGTCTATGATGTTCCCAAACCGTAGGATAACACACTTAAGGGTGTGATGACATTTAGAGATAGTTTTGGAATCATTGGGATCACCGGCTTGAAGAGAAGATATAACCGGCAAGGTTCAGTGAGAATCCGCAATATGTTTGGAGTGAACCGAAAGGTGTATTGGATCATAGAAAAATAAATATATGTATTTAATATTAATTAATGGAATTAATATTAAAAACATATTTAATTTAAATTTTAGGAGCAGCCCACCCTAATTGGGCCCCTCCTAGAGGGAGAGGCCCATGAGGGAGCCGCTGCCCCAAGAGGGAAAAGGGGTCGGCCAACCCTAGGTCATAGGGATGTGCTGGGTGGGCCCCTCCCTGGCCTCTTCCGGCTCCACCCCCTCCTTGGCTGCCGCCTCCTCTAGGGCTCCCCCTCCCCTATATAAGAAGAGGGGCACGTGGGGAGGAGAGGTATCCAAAAATCTCCTTGGGGCATTTGCTCTCGCCTCCCCTGGATCTCTCTCCTCTCTCTCTTGTTGGCTTTCGTGCTCGCGGTTCCAAGAAAAAATGTGCGTGTGGGAGATGAGTTCAACACTGGCACACCGTTGTGCTGCTGGATCCCATATCCAAAAGATCTACTTGCACAATCTCGGCTGGATCGGAGAACCCGGGAGTTGTCGTTGAGCACCGAACATGTGCAAAATCACGGTGTTGTTACCAGTTGTGGCACCTGGATTATCGTGCGAGGAGCAACGCGACCTTGAGGTCATCTATGTCGTTCGACTACATCATCCATGTTCATCGTGAATGTCAAACACTTTCAGTCTATAAGGGTATGTCACTGAAACCTTCATGTTACATCATTACTCTTAGATATATCCTGACATTTGGTGTTGTGCTAGTCATAGAAAATTATTGTTTCTGCTGTGAACCCCTTCATTCTTAACTAGTACTGTAGGCTCCGCAATTTTACTTCTTGTTGGTACTTTAGCAAGGCAAAGAATTTGCAGAAGAACAACTATTGGAAACTGAACAACATCATACAAATTTCTTGCACTCAAACTCTCACCATAATCAAGTACATAGGATAGGGAAGAAATGATGCCCATCTTCCACTAATGTTACCATAATTCAGTGTCTACTTCATGTGCGATCTTCAATCATGTTTTCCAGTAACAAAGGTGACCATTTTACACTATCCATATGATTATACCAGATTATGCGATCATCAATATAACTACTATTAATTCCACTTCTAACTTATAACCACCATGATTAATTTGAAATGAGAAATAATCATTGCCTCGACATGCAACAATTGTACATGTGTGCAAACATTACCGTCCTCTCCAAAAAATTACTCTAAACCCTATGAGAAACTCCCAAACCCGACGCTCACGAAACAGGTTTTTTTTCTTTTCTGGCCAACAAATCATTGAAAATCATGACCTAACCTAGAGCTGCTACCCTAAATCCACAAGAAGAGCCCTATTTCTAGAAAAGGGACGAGCATTTGGGGACAGATTGGCTGGAATTGAGGGCCTACAGTATACGCGAGGTAGAGCCCCTTCCGGTCGAGGACGACGAGTCGTCTCCTCCAATCACCGAAGCTACGCCGCGCCAACGCACGGCGATGTTGACTGCCTTTTCTTCCAACCACGTCACGTTCATCCCGAAACCATCAATAGGCTACCAGCAGCGCCAACAACCAACAACGCCTACCGCCGCCTCCCTACACTTGTCTCTAGGGGATGGATGTGCACGCGGTGGACTAGATTGCACCGCCCAGTGAGGGTGGGTGCTAGATGACGCGGGATCGCTTGACACGGCCGACAACGTGAAACCCTAGCGTCGCCTGTCGTCAATGGCGACGGGAGGAAAGGGGGAATGCACTGCACGAAATGAGAAAACGAAAAGACAAATCTACCCTCCTCACATCTAAAATGCAATTATGATTCTACCCATAGTTTTTGCGTTGGAGGGACTTTTAAAATCATGTAATGTGCAGAATATGCTGAGGACCGAATTTTATGAGATTTAACCTCGTTGCACTTGCCGTTCATTTATCTTTTCAATTGTTTTTGTCTCCCATAAGCATCTGCGTACGTACGTAGTTGGAGCCCAGCACACTGTTTTGTTTTGGGCCTAGTGGTTTGTAGTTATTCAGAGTCTTGACATGTTTTCATCAGACTTAGTGTAGCGTTTACCAGTTCTTGTAATCGTGCTACACATCGGCCACGTTTCCGTCCGTGGGATGGCGTGGGTCAATCGGATCGTGGGCGAGGTGTACGCTCGAGTTGGTTGTAGAGAATAAAAGGAAACAGAAAAGACGCAGAACAGTTGCGCGTCGCAAAACCTCTCTATTACTCTGTTCTTGCGTGTGTTCATCAGAGTCTACAGAGTTCCACCATATCGCGTGTGTAAGATCACAGGGGCTGCTCCGTCATTTGGTATCAGAGCCCCGGGTTCTCGGTGGCAATTTGTGGCGGCGTAGGTGTTGGAGGCGTAGAGGCGGCGGTGATCGATGGGTGATAAAACTCCTCCGAAGGGCAGCAGCGGCGACAACGAAAAGTACACGCCGTTGACCAAGCTGCTCGGTGCGGATGCCGCGACGAGCGATGGCGCCGTCGTGGTACACTCGTCATCAAGAGGTGGTGTCCCGATCCACTATCCGCAGCTGACTGACACGAATTACGGCTTGTGGGCCGTGAAGATGAAGACCATCCTCCGATCTCTCCGTTGCTGGAGCACAATTGAGGGAAAGGGTGACTACGACACGACGAAGGACGAGGACGCGTTCACAGCCTTATCTCAGTCCGTCCCGGACTCCATGGTGATGGCGCTCGCAGAATACGACACCCCGGCGGAGGCCTGGGAGCCGATCCGGCGCATGCGCGTTGGTGAGGATCGCGTCAAGAAGGCCCGCGTCAAGCAGCTCAAGAGGCAGCTCGATCGGATGGAGATGGATGAAGGAGAGACGATCACTGTGTTTTCGCAGAGGCTGACTACTCTAGTTGGAGAGATCCGTTCACTCGGAGAGAAGATATCAGATGAGGCGGTGATTGAGCACTTATTCAACACAGTTCCCAGCCGATTTGCTGATGTGGTGAACACAATTGAGCAATGGGGGGACCTGACGACCATGTCGGTCACAGAGGCAGTGGGTCGCCTCGCCTCTCACGAGGAAAATCAGCGAGGTCGCCGCCACAGTGGTGGTGGCAAGGATGAGCGGCTGATGCTTGTCACGAGGCACTAGAGCAGCTCATGAAAGGGAAGAAGAGCGGTAACGGTGCAGGAAGTTTGGGCGGTGCCACAGGAAAGAAAGGCGTTAACCGTGGCAACCATGGCAAGAGCAGCAAGGATGGCAAGGACCATCCAAAGCAGAAGAAAAAGGGCAAGTTTGATATCACCAAGGTTAGGTGCTACAACTGCAATGAGTCCGGGCATTTTCAGTCAGATTGCCCGGAGCCAAGCGAGAGAAGACAAATCTTGCTGAGAAGGAGGATGACGATCCAGCGCTGCTGATGATAGAGGCTAGCGAGATCGTTCTGTCAGCAGCAGTACCTGAGGGACAGATATTCCTCAACGAGGAAAAGGTGCTGCCAAAACACACTGGTGACAAGGAGGTTGTCTGGTATTTGGACACTGGTGCAAGTAATCATATGACAGGGTGCCGTGAGAAGTTTGTAGTGATGGATGAGACAGTCAAAGGCAGAGTCCATTTCGGTGATGGCTCAGCTGTTGAGATATGCGGCCGCTGCTCGATCTTGTTGCAATGTCACACTGGTGAGCACCGGGTGTTGTCTGATGTTTACTACATCCCTCATCTAAAAAATAACATCATAAGTTTAGGACAGTTGGATGAAAACGGGTGCACGTATGCAGCCGAGGATGCTGTGATGACAGTGTGGGATCGCCAAAGAAACGTCCTAGCTCGGGTCAAGCGCACCAGGAATCGATTGTACATCCTGGAGATCCAAAGGACTAAACATGTTTGTCTACTCTCAATGGGAGATTCAGAGGAATGGCTCTGGCACAAACGTTTTGGTCATGTCAACTTCCGATCGCTGAAAAGTCTAGCAAAAGATCAGATGGTAGTAGGGATGCCACTTATAGAGCATGTGGACAAAATCTACGAGGGATGTATGATCGGGAAGCAAAAGAGGCACTCGTTCCCCTCGGAGGCGGTGTATAGAGCAGAGCAGACACTTCAGCTCGTACATGCAGATATGTGCGGTCCAATTACCCCAGCTACTCACAATGGAAAGAGGTACTTCCTACTGGTTGTGGATGATCACTCCAGGTACATGTGGGTTGCATTTTTGCGCACCAAATATGAGGCTTTCAATGCTTTTTGCGAGTTCAAAGCTCCAGCTGAGCTAGAACGTGGACTGAAGCTGAAAGTAGTGCAAACCGACAGGGGTGGAGAGTTCATATGCACTGAATTTGCAAGACTCTATTCTCAAAATGTCATAAAGAATTTTCTGACTGCACCCTACTCCCCTCAGCAGAATGGGGTAGTTGAAAGAAGGAATCAAACCATGGTCGGAACTGCTAGAAGCTTACTGAAGAGTATGGGAATGCCAGGGAAATTCTAGGGAGAGGCTGTCACTACGGCAGTTTATCTCCTAAATCGATCCCCAACTAAAAGTGTGAAGGGGATGACACCTTACTAGGCGTGGCACGGACGAAAACCCAGTGTGAGTCACCTAGGCACTTTTGGGTGTGTGGGTCACGTGAAGAAGGTTGGCCCATGCATCACTAAACTGTCAGATCGCAGCTCACAAATGGTTTTCATTGGCTATCAGCAGGGATTGAAGGCTTACATGATGTTTGATCCCGTCAAAAAAGGACTGGTGGTGTCCTGCGATGTGGTCTTTGAAGAAAACCGGCAATGGAACTAGGGTTCAGCCATCATCGCAGCAGACAGTGTCGACGGCACATTTGTTGTTGAGGATCCCCCCTGCCAAAAACAGTAGGTGCAGCAGAACAGAGTACGGCAACCATGGTAGGAGTTTCGTCCAACAACTCTATCACGACAGAGCCTACCCTGGACACACCAGCGATCTGCAAATCAGCTAGAGGTTTGACACCGATCCCAATTGAGCTGTCCCTAGGGTCTCGATCAGAAGGAGAGCAGCAGCAGACACCCTACTCTGAGTCGTCGCAAGGGCCACAGGGTAAGCAACTCTTGTCAGACGTATATGATGAGACAATGCAAGTCGAAACTGCAGATTCAGGTTTGTGTCTGCTTGCACTAGGAGAGCCAAACAATTTCCAGGAGGCTCAGAAGGATGCAAACTGGCAGAAAGCCATGAGGGAGGAATTAGCATCGATAGTGGGCAATGACACATGGAAGCTCTGCTCACTTCCGTCGGGTCATAAACCCATAGGATTAAAGTGGGTCTTCAAGCTTAAGAAAGATTCAGCAGGAAATGTGATCAAACACAAAGCGAGACTGGTGGCAAAGGGCTATGTGCAGAGGCAAGGCATAGACTTTGAAGAAGCTTTTGCCCCAGTTGCAAGATTGGAATCAGTTCGGTTGCTAGTGGCTTTGGCAGCACAAGGAGGCTAGAAATTGCATCACATGGATGTCAAATCAGCATTCCTCAATGGTGATCTAATTGAGGAGGTGTATGTTTCTCAGCCACCTGGGTTTGAGCTTGATAGAGAGGAAGGCAAAGTATTAGACTGAAGAAAGCACTATATGGACTCTGTCAAGCACCTAGAGCTTGGAATTCCAAGTTGGATCAAACTCTCAATCACCTAGGATTTCAGAAGTGTCAGTCTGAACATGCTATCTACAAGAGGAAGAAAGGGGATAGCCTGCTGTTAGTAGGCGTCTATGTAGATGATCTGATAATCACAGGAAATGTGTCAGCTGATATTACTGAGTTCAAGAAACAGATGAAGAGCATGTTCAGTATGAGTGACCTTGGTCTCTTGTGCTACTACTTGGGCATTGAGGTGTCACAAACCGAAACTGAAATAGTGTTGTCCCAAGCTGGATATGCCAGGAAACTGTTGGAGAGGATGGGATTGAAAGACTGCAACCCAGCTACTCCTCCAATGGAAGCAAGGTTAAAGCTGAGCAAGGAAAGTACCTCTCCTGAAGTATATGCAACTGAATATAGAAGCATAGTAGGAGGTCTTCGATACCTTGTTCATACACGTCCAGAATTGTGTTATGCCGTGGGCATCGTCAGCCGTTTCATGGAGAGGCCGACGACAGAGCATATGGCAGCCGTGAAGCACATCATGAGATACATCAAGGGTACCATAGCAGATGGATGTCGATATGAGTTTGCAAGCAGGAACAAAAACTCACATCTGTTGGGATACTCTGACAGTGACATGGCAGGAGATGTAGATGATCAGAAGAGTACGTCAGGAGTGATGTTCTACTTGGGTACTTGTCCGATCAGCTGTGTGTCACAGAAGCAAAAGATAGTGGCTTTATCTTCATGTGAAGCAGAGTTCATAGCTGCTACCTCAGCTGCTTGTGAGGCCATCTGGTTGTCTAGGTTGTTATCAGAACTGCTTGACAAGGAACCGAATACAGTGACACTGAAGATTGACAACCAGTCTGCGATTGCTTTATGCAAAAATCCAGTGCTTCATGACAGAAGTAAACACATTGACACTCGTTTTCATTTCGTGAGGAACTGTGTTGAAGATGGCAAGATTTCGGTGGAGCACGTGCATACTGATGATCAACTTGCTGACATTCTGACCAAACCTCTTGGAAGGATCACGTTCCTGGAGATGAAGGGGAAGATCGGGATGCATTCTGGGCGACAAGGTTAAGGAGGTGAAATGTGAGAGTTAACCTCGTTGCACTTGCCGTTCATTTATCTTTTCAATTGTTTTTGTCTCCTATAAGCATCTGCGTACGTACGTAGTTGGAGCCCAGCACACTGTTTTGTATTGGGCCTAGTGGTCTGTAGTTATTCAGAGTCTTGACATGTTTTCGTCAGACTTAGTGTAGCATTTACCAGTTCTTGTAATCGTGCTACACATCGGCCATGTTTCCGTCCGTGGGATGGCGCGGGTCAATCGGATCGTGGGCAAGGTGTACGCTCGAGTTGGTTGCAGAGAATAAAAGGAAATAGAAAAGACGCAGAACAGTTGCGCGTCGCAAAACCTCTCTGTTACTCTGTTCTTGCGTGTGTTCATCAAAGTCTACAGAGTTCCACCATATCGCGTATGTAAGATCACAGGGGCTGCTCCGTCATTTGGTATCAGAGCCCCGGGTTCTCGGTGGCGATTTGTGGCGGCGTAGGTGCTGGAGGCGTAGAGGCGGCGGTGATCGATGGGTGATAAAACTCCTCCGAAGGGCAGCAGCGGCGACAGCGAAAAGTACACGCCGGTGATCGGTGGGGCTGCTCTGTCAAATTTTACTACTCGAAAAACAGAGTACTGAAACTGATCTAGGCCGTAGGATCGAGCCTAATAAACGGCCCATATTGCACCGATGCAATGTAAAACGTCCCTTATAGTCGTGTTTGCCCAGGAATCTAGAAGTTGGGGTCCGCCATTATCGATAATCTCTACCTCTACGCCGTCTCATCCCGAAAGAAGTCAGACCCATTCACGGTGGGTGAGATATGCTTAAATGACGATTAAAAAATCAAAGGTCAGAGCTAAACCTACTGGATCCATGTGCTTCTTGTTCAGGACCACATGCGCGCTCGTACTACATGTTACATTTTCAACGAACTACTATCCAACTAAATTCCGATCTTGCTTTCGTCTAGCTAGTCTCATCTCAAGAGAGAAGAACCAAAACTATCTAGCTAGCCAGAGGGAAGGCGAGGATGCTCCGGAAGAGCTCGAGCCAGAAGACACTCCGAGACGTGATGCAGGAGGAGAGGACGGGCAGCAGCATGGGCATGGCAAGCCGTCTTCTGGCCCCGGACGCCTCCCTCTCCAACCCCTCGTTTCTCAACTACTACGGCGTTGCCGCCGCCGGCTCGGTGCCGTTCCTCTGGGAGTCGGCGCCGGGCACTCCCAAGAACGGCATCTTGTCGACGGAGCTCCCGCCCCTCACGCCGCCACCATCCTACTACAGCAAGACTAGCAAGTCCAAGTCCTCCAAGAAGCTGCTGCCATCACCCAAGCCGGCCGCCAGTTTCGTCTCGAAAATCTTTAGGAGGAGCTACACGATGCCGTCTCCCTCGTCGACCAAGGAGAGCATACAGGCCCAGTGCAGTCGGAGGAGGCGACTGGTGGATGATAGTCCTCGGTCGTCCTTCTCGTCGACGTCAAGGGTGGACGACGAAGAAGGGGACGACGAGGTGAGGTCAACCCTGTGCTTCTTCGGGACGCGGCACTCCGGCGGGGGAACCGGTAGGCTGCATGGCCCGCTTGCCTCCGTTGTGAGAGGGTAAGGTTCAGCTGCATCCTCCTTAATTAGGGGGTGCATTGTTCGACCTTTTCCTACGGTTCTACTGTATCTGATCTGTGACTGGAATTTCCTACAGTAGTATACTGAAATACGAGCTCGTGGCAACCCGTGGATAGATTTATCAAATTTCTTTTACTGAAATACGAGCTGTATATCGAATATTTCATGTTACGCCCACTTAATCAGGGAAGTTCTGTTTATCAAAAAATAATAATCAGCGAAGGTCTGGAACCTCACAGCTTGTCCTCGTTATCATCATCATCAATTCATCATCAGCAGCATCGTCTTTGAATGAGAACATTATTTGATGGGTTACTATTTCCACCGCTAACTGGGCTGGATGTAGAAGAACACGAGAAACATAATCTGGAAGAAATATACTATTTTCTCCGATCCATATTATTGTTCTTAACTTTGACTAGATGATGCATCTCGCTTAAATAGTTAACTAGATATATCCGAATCTACGTAAAGTTGAGAACAATAATATAGACCGGAGGAAGTAGTACTATAAAAAATCAGAGCAGATCGAGAAGATGATTATTGGCCATTAATACTAGGGAGTCATAGAAGAATACACGGGCTTCGAATACTAGTCATCATGTACTGCGCGGTCGTCGTGGTGCTGGCGACTCTCCTGGTCCGTCACCGGCGCCGACGACAGCCGCAGCGATGAGACGGGCAGGAGGTGTGGCAGCGGCAACCGAGCAGCAGACGAGGCTTGAGAAGGGGAGCTCGTCACAGCGTCTCTGTCCGCTCGAATTTCGGTCTGGCCTTGTGCTGCAGGGACGCATACGCATCCACCCAGCGCGATCTCGAGGTGCACCTTCCCGGGCTCCAGCTGGTTCGTGCATACATGAGGAAAGAAATTAAGAAGCCGACGATTATGCTAGTACGTACTACTCCACTGTAGCTTCTTCCAGAGATGGATGCTGAAGCTGGATACCAAAGAATTGAAAAGGTATCAAGGGATAGTGATGGCGGTGGTACTTTTTTTTTTTTGAGAAAAGATGGCGGTGGTACTTGAAAGCCGGCAATTCTATACCTAATAATAATAAATAAATAAATAAATAATAATGAAGAAAGAATAATAAAGGACAAATTATTTCTTGCGGTCTAACATTTTTTTAACCATTTTACCCCCATGAGTTAGCAAGTATTACCGACCACGGAAACCGTTAAGTAAAAAAGGATTTGTCCCTGCGTCGCCGTCTCCCTACCCTTTGTTGGCCCGATCCTAAGCGACCGATCTGAGACCGGTATTGAATTGATAATAGTCCCACATTGCTTCCTCACAATAAATTTTACCAGTTTAAATACCGTCCCAATTCGTCTGTAAACAAGCCAAGTAACAGGAAGTCGATGTGAGATAGAACGGAACAAGGATGGTTGCCTCGAGAAGAAACAGGAGCAGGAGCAGCCTCGACTGGAGGCGAGGCCCTTAGGAGAGAGAATCCGAGAAGCGAGGTGTAACATCCCCAATCTTTAATCAAAGTTATCAAGATCCAAATCACCGAATTTAGGGTTAACAAAAACTTTTTATCATTAAAATAATTAAGAAAGCATATGTGTGTTGCATTAAAATAGAATTGTTTTGAATTGCCATGTTTGTTTGTTCTAATGGTTGTAAAATGATTCAAAGGTGAATGCCACATCATCTAGATCATTCCAAAACCAAATCCAAAGAAAAAGAAATCAAATGGAATTAATAAAGGCAAATGGTCACTTTTGCCATTTTAATCCACTAGGCCACTTTAGGTGTTCCTAAAAGTCAATTTCAAACAGAAACAATTCTAACTCTTTGCACCTCTTGCTAGTACAAGTAATGATCTACTAAGGCCCACCTTAAAATCTTACAAAAACATTTAAACACTAATTTTAAATGGCATTTGAAAATAGAATCCATTTCATATGCATAGATCACACTTTTTCAAAAACCACTCAAATGAGTTCACCTTGACAATCCCAAGCAAACACAGACTACCAAGCATGACATCAAGTCACACACCAAAAATCATTTCAAAATTCAAATAAAAGTTTCTTGCGGCCATTGTGTCGAACACCTTGTAATCACAGAAAAACTAACACTGTTTTAATCAATGCATTATCGAGCCATTTGGTTAAAACTTTGTCCCCTGGTCACCCTAGCACCAACCACAGCCTCTAATCCTAGCCCTCTTCACTGTATGCACCAATAGCGTGCCACCCGTTCTTGGTCGCCGCCGGCCAAACGTGGACAACGCGTCAGAGACAACGCCATGCCAAACCAGCACGTCCCCTAGCTCTGCCGCACCCTACCGCGACCCCTTGTCCACCCCACGGACGCAACCGACCCCTGAACCACCGAGGAGCGCCCACGCACCGACCCTCTGCGCCATGCATGGAGCAAGCCAGAGCGTCGTCCCCGATAGGCCAGCACAAGCCACGCCTCGACCCCAGCTTGCACGCGCCGCTCCGCCATAACCCCAGCAAGCCACCAGATATGCCCTTTTCCCGCCGCACGACCAGTAGCCACCGTACGCAGCATCGAGCACCGTCTCTGCCGCTCAGTGCGCCAGCCTTTCCCGACCGCATACCACCGCCCCTAGCTGCGCCATTGCGCTGTAGCTGACCGCCAGGAGGCAAGCCACCGTCCGCCTACACCGCCCATGCCTCTAGCATCCTGTACCACCGTCACCGACGAGCTCACCGTTGCCCTCACGGTTCCCTCGTCGACCCTATATAAGGAGCCCTCCCTAGCACCATTTCTCCACACTCCCCACCTCCCACTGAGTCCCTCACACCTCTCGTCGGAGCCGCTCGAGCAGCCATTCGCCGGAATTTCCAATGGAGTTGCCGTAGTAGAGGAGAAAGGGGCCCATCGATTGCGACCACCCCAGGAGCCGCCGCGACCTCGCCAGAGTCCGCCGTCGTCTCCTCGTTCGATCACCCCCATCGCCACGTTAGTTGGAGCCCTGGTAAGCCCCCAATTGACCCCCACCGAGCCGCTAGGGTTCAGTCTCGCCAGTGACCAGTCCGTCGTCGACAATGAACCAGATCCGTTGATCTAGGTTCTAATCGCACGGTCCACATAGCCCCGTACTGCTTCGCGTTAGAAGAGCCACTGATATGTGGGACCCCCTGTCAGCTGTCCTGTGCGCCGCGGAGTGTCACTGGGCCGGCCCATTTTCTTTCCCGCGCTGGCCCTAGAATTCAAATAATGATTTATCTATTTAGACTTAAACTCAATTCTGTCCACTAGTTTAAAAATCAATTCAGAGAGTTGTACTGAACCAAATTGAATGATTCAAATTTTGATAGAAATATAATTTAAATCTCTATCAAGCCCGTTGGATTTAAATCAATTAGAGTTATAGATCACATATAGCAAAAATAACAAGACAAAGACTTTTCTACACTCAAACATTTTTGAAAAATCAACCATAATAGCTTTTGAGTTGATTCAACCTCTCAAAAATCACATTTAACAATACCTATCTAAATATGTAATAATGTTTAGGTTTGCATGCAGTGACTTTGGACTAGTACCAAAATAATGCTATATAGGAATTTCTAGTCACTTTAAATCATTTAAATATAAATCCTAAACTTTATAAAATGTGATCCAACATTTAAATCACATTCCCATGTATTAGAATATGTGGTGATGACATGTATCCACATGATCCCATATTTTAATTGGAGAATATTAAATCTTAATTATTTTCAATGAGTAGAAATTACTTTTCTCAAATAAAATAAATGAAACTAGTTCATTAAATCTTGTGATGAATGTGATGATACTAGATCATCAAGTATGTGCCTTAGTGTGCTAAATAGACTAGTTAAGTATTGTTTGGTGATTGTGTATTCCGTATATATTTATAGACAATAGTACCGACCAAGTCTACAAGGAGGAGGAGTTCTACCCCGAAGAAGACGAGGAGAATTTCAACCACTACACCAATCAAGGCAAGCTAACACTTGCAAGTTTCTTAACTATGCAAGCCATCACTACTAAGAAAGTTAGCCCCTTGCAAGCTAACACTCACGAGCTATTATTGGCAAGCTAACCCTTGCAAGCAAGATAACCTAAGCAAAGATGCATTAGGCATGCTTTGGTTATACCTCTTTGATTTATACCAATCCCAAGTTTTACTTACAAGCTTTACTTTCTGTTACTTTACCAAAGTTCTTTACTTTGTTTATAGATAGCATAAAGAGTATAAAACTTGGCCTATCTAGTTAGACTTAGATGTCATTCTATGGCATGAGATTGAGATTAGCATCCCACTTTACTGAACACTCTTAACTTAGTAGTTTAGAGTTAAACCAAAAACTTGATCACTTTAGATGGGAATACTTGGTGAAAATAATTATGAAAACCTTGGAATGATGAGTCATTCTACTGAGATGTTTTGACATGTGTTGATAAACACAACTGGTTTATGATGATGATGAAAATGTTGAGGCATGAGCCTTAGCCCGTTATAAAAACTGATGGTTGGGTTCGAATGCGATACCATTCCAATTTTTACCGTACAACCACAATACCTGAATTGGGTAAGGCTTAGCCGGAAGTTTATATGCATTATTATGAGTTCCCTTGCGGGAGAGGTTTGAGCTGAGGGTACCTCTCAATGTTGTCCACCTATGTAGTGCCTAGGATGGCAGATGGCCATGGCTGGGAGGCCAAGCTCATAGGAGAGGTGCTTATACTAGAGTGTGTAAAGGAAAGGTTATGTTTGATTATTTGCATACTAAGTATGATGATTCAGGGTTATCCCTGACAGATGTATCGAATTTTGTGGTGAAAGTGTACCACCTCTACAGAGTGTCAAACTATTGGAATAGCCGCGTCGGCGGTTATGGATAGTTGGAGTGGCCATACTGCTCCGTTGTCAGATGTTTTCAAAATGACTTATGAAATGAATTGTGACATGACTTGACCACAACATGGTTGTGACTATGACAAGTAAGTTCCCACTTAGGTGATTTCAAACTTTATTTTATCTTTCTTTGTTTCTGAACTCAGCTTAGGTTTCAAACTTAACTTTACAAACAAACTTAGAATTTAGCATTCCTACTAGAACTACCTTACTTGTTAGTGATAGTTTGTGAGTACTTAAAGAGTACTCATGGCTTTGTCCCTGGCTATTCCCGTGGCTAGACTATGAGGAGGACTATCCGGAAGAAGGATAGCAGGACGGCTATGACAACTAGGATCATCTCTCATCGTCAACATTGCTTGTGACACTGAAGATGGAGCCCACCGCTACACTATTTTTTCCGCTACTTGTTTGTACTAAGACTGGATCATGAGATCCTTTATTTGTGTAAGACCTTATTATGGTTTGTAATGGATGATGTACTGTGATATCCAATCTGTTATGTCTCGCAAAAATGGTAATCCTGGGATTGTGATGTATGGCATAATAGGCATCTGTGATTAAAAACCCGGGTGTTGACAAGTTGGTATCAGAGCCATCCTGACCATAGGAGACCCTAGTTAGAATGGTCGTCTGAACAAAAACTTAGTTTCAAAACAAAAGTGAGTATTTATGAAAATCTATTTCCCCTCTTACCCTTGAGATTCTTTCAAAAAGATACATGTTCCTCAAAAACTCTTACATTACTCCATAAAATTTGACACACTTGATCACCTCACTAACTTTCTCATCCTAAATTCTTATAGATGGAAGTTCAGTACTGCAAGTTCTACCAGTTGGCTAACGGAGGCCAACTGATCTTCGAGAGGGATCTTGATGCACTGCCTGAGTACCTTGAGCGTCCGCATCCGGAATTCTTCGGAGCTCAACTCAATGACCACCCAGGAGGAGATTTACAATGGCTGATATTTGCTGATCTTCGAGGCAGGATGGAGGCACCACTTTCTGAGAAGATTCAATTCACCATGATAGAGAACAACTAGCTAGATGGATTAGCCAGGGCAATGCATGAAGCTCTCACTCGTCTTCGTGCATAGAATGTCAACTTGATCCAGGGAACTCGCTTTGCTCACTATGCAAGGAGTGATTCTATGGAAATGCCTCTAGAGATGCCAAGTCACCCGGAGTTGAAGCGCCAAGTGGAGAACCTCGACTTCCTACTGTATGATAGACAGAAGGAATTGGACATGCTCGAGAGTACGCCAACCACAACCTTGCCATTGCCGCCCAGAAGGCCCAGACTTTCTCACTGCTTGTCAAGGATCGTCAATAACTTCGCCGTCAACGCGCAAAGAAGGATCGCACCATCGACCGTCTTCACAAGAAGGTGGCCAACCACGAGAAGACCATCAAGGAGCAAGAAGCTCAGCTTGCAGCAAAAGAAGAAGAGGAGGAAGGTGAAGACATCCAGGGGGATATTCACTCGTACCTTAGCAA
The DNA here is from genome assembly GCA_910589775.1 of Avena eriantha. Taxonomy (NCBI): domain Eukaryota; kingdom Viridiplantae; phylum Streptophyta; class Magnoliopsida; order Poales; family Poaceae; genus Avena; species Avena eriantha. Next base: position 382,658,867 of record OU342743.1, read on the forward strand.
TGATGATGACTACCTGGAGGATGATGCCATGGACTTATACACAGATGATGATGACTCCGACTTCATCGATGATGAGTAGATGCACTAGAGCACTATCGTAGGAGTGATAAGTATCGGTACCATTGTATCTTAGCTTACAAAATGGTTCTTAAAACCATCTTTTTTCCTTTGATGTTGTGTGTATTTGTATCGTGTGCTTTGCTTGAATGAATGAAAAGAAGTTAGTTTGCACAACCTGAGTCAAACTCAAAGTTTTAGCTTTGAAACCAAAACCATAAACCTTAGGACTTTCCCTCTTACCCTATTATCGATCTCAATCTTCAGATGACTCGTGGAAACCAAGGAGGGAGCAGCTCATCGTAGGACCCAATGCTGCAGATTCTGTAGACGCTAATTGCGGACTGCGAAGCTAGTAGGGTAGAGCGCCAAGAAAATCTAGCCACCCTGCAGCAGATCGCCCAGATGGCCCACAACAATCAGGGTCATGGAAATCAAGATCATCATGGATCCAAACTCAAAAACTTCCAGAATACCAATCCCACAATCTTTAGCAAGTCTGAAGACCCATTAGATGCTGATGATTGGTGACAAACCATGGAGAATAACTTAGAAGTCATAGGAGTGGATACCAACGAGAAAGTTCTGTTTTCCACCCACTATCTGGCAGGAGATGCAAGAGCATGGTGGAACAGCACCCGCACAATGGACCACGGTCAAGTGATGACGTGGGAAGCCTTCAAAGTCAAGTTCAGCCGCACCCATGTGCCGGAGGGTTTAGTCACCAGAATGAGAGATAAATTTAGAGAACTGAAGCAAGGCAGAATGACTGTAGTGGACTACCGTAATAGATTCTTGTCCCTCGCCAGGTATGCACCTGATGAGATCAACACTAAAGCCAAGAAGAAGGAGAGATTCCTGAACGGACTACATGATGAGATGCAGATGGTGCTAGTCAACATCCGTTTTGAGGATATCGAAGAACTAGTCGACTCTGCCATTCAGATGGAATGGAAGATCAACCAAGCGAATGCCAATCGCAAACGTCGGATGATGCACCAAGATGGGTCCCACAGTGCCCAGAAGTATCTCCCCAACCCGTCTGCCGGATATGCCCCTAGGAACAATAGACCCCCAATGTCTCTTCCAAGCTACCCCAACCGTAGCGGAGGAAATGTGAAGTCCGGAGGAAAAACAACAACCACCCCGGCAACTCCAACAACTTCAACCGTGCACCACCCAAGTCCAACAACAACAACAACACTGCCCCAAGGACTGGAAGCAATGTGGTGCCTGTTGCCGCAAAAGACAAGTCTCAGATTACTTGTTTCGAGTGTGGAGTAAAGGGTCACTACTCCAATGAGTGTCCCAAGAAGATTGCCGCCACTGCCAATGTGAATGCCCCAGCTCAGTAGCAGCGCTGTGTTCAGCCTAGAAGAAGATTCGCCCCAGGAAACCCTCACAACCGCATGCCGTCTCTTCCACATGAACGCCGAAGAAGCCCAAGAAGCGCCAGATGTCGTGCTGGGTATGTTTTCTGTTAACTCAGTATTAGCAAGAGTGTTGTTTGATTCTAGAGCATCGCACTCATTTGTTACCGAAGAATTTGCATGCACTAGTAAGATTCACCCAACCAACCTGAAGCATGTTATGATAGTTCAAATACCTGGTTCAACCACCAAAGCTAGAAAAATTTGCAAAGTTGTGCCTATCAGAATACATGGGATAGATTTTTATGCCAATCTAATAGTACTTGGAACCAAAGGTTTGGAAGTAGTACTAGGAATGGATTGGATGTTGAAGCATAAAGGATTGATCGACTGTGCCAAGAAAGCCATCACCATGACCAGTAGCTCTGGAGTATCAGTAGAGCATATATCTGAAACCTTGCCCCGTCAATTCAAATGCAACAAGAGTCTAGCCCTACCCACCATAGACCAAGTCAGAGTAGCCTGTGAATACCCCGACGTATTCCTAGATGAATTGCCCGGTATGCCCCCAGATCGGGATATCGAGTTCATTATTGAACTAATCCCTAGAACCGGACCCATAGCTCAGAGACCCTATAGCATGAACCCCTCAGAGTTAGTCGAGCTGATGAAGCAACTGGATGCTATGCTGGAGAAATGCTTGATTCAACCAAGCGCATCGCCATGGAGATCGCCCGTGTTGTTCGTCGACAAGAAAGATGGAGGCAACCGTTTGTGCATGGATTACAGGAAGCTGAATGATGTCACCATCAAAAACAAGTACCCATTGCCAAAGATAGAGGGTCTGTTTGATCAGTTGACTGGTGCCAGAGTGTTCTCTAAGATTGATCTTAGGACTGGTTATCACCAACTTAAGATTCATGCAACGGATATTCCAAAGACCGCCTTTACCACCAGATATGGATTATATGAGTATACGGTCATGTCTTTTGGATTAACCAATGCTCCCGCATATTTCATGAATCTCATGAATAAGATCTTTATTAATTTTCTGGATAAATTTGTCATTGTGTTTATCGACGATATTCTTATCTACTCCAAGTCAGAAGAAGACCATGAGAAACATCTAAGAATCATCCTTGAAACCCTGAGAGAGCATCAGTTGTATGCCAAGTTTAGAAAATGAGAGTTTTGGCTGAAAGAAGTAGGATTCCTCGGACATATTGTGTTGGTAGGAGAAGTCGCTGTTGATCCCGCCAAGATCAAAGATGTTGAAGAATGGGAAGCCCCAACCACTCAAACCCAAGTCCGTGCATTTCTTGGATTAGCGGGATATTACGACAAGTTCGTAGAAGGATTTTTGACCATCGTAAGACCCATGACCCAATTGTTGAAAAAGGACAAGAAGTTTGAATGGACCGACAAATGTGAAGCAAGTTTCCAAGAGCTCAAAAAGAGATTGACTTCAAGCCCAATATTGATTATGCCAGATATCAAGAAGCCGTTTGATGTGTATTGTGATCCATCCAAGATCGGTCTCAGATGTGTGTTGATGCAAGAAGGCAAAGTCATCGCATATCTGTCTCGACAACTGAAGCAGCATGAGCAGAACTACCCTACCCATGATCTTGAACTAGCAGCCGTAGTTTTGGCATTGAAAACATGGCGTCATTATCTTATGGGAAATCGCTGTGAGATTTACTCAGATCACAAGAGCTTGAAGTATATTTTCACTCAGAAGGAGTTGAATATGAGGCAAAGGAGATGGATAGAGCAAATCAAGGATTATGACCTTGACATTCACTATCACCCCGGCAAAGCCAATGTGGTAGCGGATGCTCTTAGCAGATTGCCATGTAGGTTAAACACCATGATCAAGGAGAAGCAACCAAGTTTGCATGAGGAGTTGGAGCAGTTTAGAACTGAGCTATTTAGCAAAGGATTTTTAGCTAGCATTGAACTTCAACCCACTTTGATTAGTCAAATCAAGGAAGCCCAGAAGGGAAATGCAAGTATCGACGGAATCAAGAGTTGTATTGGTACAGGAAAGGTACCTGGATTCACCGAAGACGAAGAAAGAGTTCTGTGGTACAAAGGACGTATCTGTGTGCCAGCAGATTCGGAACTGAAGCAAGTTATCATGCAAGAAGCTCATGATACTCTTTATTCTATCCACCCCGGAGGAACGAAGATGTATCAAGATTTGAAGGAGCAATTTTGGTGGCACAAGATGAAGAGAGAAATCGGAAGCTACATCGCCAAGTGTGATATCTATCAAATAGTCAAAGCGGAACATCAGAGACCAGCATGACTGTTGCAACCATTGCAGATTCTGGAATGGGCTTTATCACCGGTTTGCCTACTTCTAGTAGGGGAAATGACTCAATTTGGGTCATCGTTGATAGACTATCCAAGGTAGCCCATTTTATACCTGTCAAGACAACCTACTAGAGTTCGAAGCTAGAAGAGATATACATTGCTAGAATTGTCAGTTTACATGGAACCCCCAAGACCATAGTATCAGATCGAGGAACCCAATTTACCTCGAGATTTTGGCAGAAAGTCCAAGAAGGATTAGGAACCAAGTTGAATTTTAGCACAGCTTATCACCCGCAGACCGACGGACAGACTAAAAGAGTCAACCAAATCTTAGAAGATATGTTGAGAGCTTGTGTGTTAGAGTACGGATCAAAATGGGAAGATTGCCTGCCTTTCACAGAATTCTCATACAACAACAGTTATCAAGACAGTTTGCAAATGGCCCCATTTGAGTTCCTATATGGAAGAAAGTGTCGTACGCCTTTGAATTGGTCGCAAGTAGGAGAGAGTTAGATTTTCGGACCCGACATCCTACGAGAAGCTGCAAAGAAGGTTCACAAAGTCCGTGAGAACCTCAAGACCGCCCAATCCAGATAGAAGAATTATGCTAACAAGAGATGGAGAGACCTAACTTTTAATATCGGAGATTTTGTGTATCTCAAAGTTTCGCCATTGAAGGGAACACAACGTTTTAGTCTGAAAGGAAAGTTAGCCCCCAGATATATCGGACCCTTCAAGATTCTGAATCATCGAGGAGAGGATCGTATGAACTGGAACCGCCTGAAGAGATGTCTGCCATCCACAATGTGTTCCATATCTCGTTACTTCGGAAATGCTTGGAAGTGCCGGAGAATACCGAAGTTTTCAAGAACATCGATCACCGAGTCGTTGATATCAACAAGGATCTGACATATCGTGAAGTGCCCATTCGTATCTTGGAAGAAGCTTACAGAACCACCATGACCCAGAGTATCAATTTTCTCAAGATCCAATGGAGCAACCACATCGAAGAAGAAGCCACTTGGGAGCGAGAAGATTACATTAGGACTAAGTTTCCAGATCTCTTTAGTTCCTAGTTTTCTTTCTTAAATCTCGGGACGAGATTTTGTTTAAGGGGGGAAGGTTTGTAACATCCCAAATCTTTAATCAAAGTTATCAAGATCCAAATCACCCAATTTAGGGTTAACAAAAACTTTTTATCACTAAAATTATTAAGAAAGCATATGTGTGTTGCATTAAAATAGAATTGTTTTGAATTGCCATGTTTGTTTGTTCTAATGGTTGTAAAATGATTCAAAGGTGAATGCCACATCATCTAGATTATTACAAAACCAAATCCAAAGAAAAAGAAATCAATTGGAATTAATAAAGGCAAATGGTCACTTTTGCCATTTTAATCCACTAGGCCACTTTAGGTGTTCCTAGAAGTCAATTTCAAACAGAAACAATTCCAACTCTTTGCACCCCTTGCTAGTACAAGTAATGATCTACCAAGGCCCACCTTGAAATCTTACAAAAACATATAAACACTAATTTTAAATGGCATTTGAAAATGGAATCCAATTCATATGCATAGATCACACTTTTTCAAAAACCACTCAAATGAGTTCACCTTGACAATCCCAAGCAAACACAGACTACCAAGCATGAGATCAAGTCACACACCAAAAATCATTTCAAAATTCAAATAAAAGTTTCTTGTGGCCATTGTGTCGAACACCTTGTGATCACAGAAAAACCTGCCTAACTAACATTGTTTTGATCAATGCATTGTCAAGCCATTTGGTTAAAACTTTGTCCCCTGGTCACCCTAGCACCAACCACAGCCTCTAATCCTAGCCCTCTTCACTGTACGGACCAGTAGCGCGCCGCCTGTTCTTGGTCACTGCCGACCAAACATGGACAACGTGCCAGAGACAGCGCCACGCCAAACCAGCACGTCCCCTAGCTCCACCGCACCCTACCGCGACCCCTGTCCACCCCACGGACGCAGCTGACCCCTGGACCACCGAGGAGCACCCGGGCACCGAGCCTCTGCGCCATGCACGGAGCACGCAAGAGCGCCGTCCCCGACAGGCCAGCACAAGCCGCGCCTCGACCCCAGCTTGCACGCGCCGCTCCGCCATAACCCCAGCACGCCACTAGAGATGCCCTTTTCCCGCCGCGCGACCAGCAGCCACCGCACGCAGCATCGAGCACCACCTCTGCCGCTCAGTGCGCCAGCCTTTCCCGACCGCATACCACCGCCCCTAGCTATGCCATTGTGCCATACCTGACCGCCAGGAGGCAAACCACCATCCGCCTACACCGCCCATGCCTCTAGCACCCTGTACCACCGTCATCGACGAGCTCACCGTCGCCCTCACGGTTCCCTCGTCGACCCTATATAAGGAGCCCTCCCCATCACCATTTCTCCACACTCCAACACTCCCCACCTCCCACTGAGTCCCTCACACCTCTCGCCGGAGCCGCTCGATTAGCCGTTCACCGGAATTTCCACCGAAGTTGGCGCAACAGAGGAGAAAGGGGCCCGTCGATTGCGACCACCCCACGAGCCGCCGCGACCTTGCCTGAGTCCGCCATTTGTTTCCTTGTTCGATCGCCCCCATCGCCACGTTAGCTGGAGACCTGGTAAGCCCCCAATCGACCCCCACCGAGCCGCTAGGGTTCAGTCTCACAAGCGACCAGTCCGTCGTTGACGATGAACTAGAGCCGTTGATCTAGGTTCTAATCGCACGGTCCACATCGCCCCGTACCGCTTCACGTTAGAAGAGCCACTGACATGCGGGACCCCCCTGTCAGCTGTACTCTGTGCCACGGAGTGTCACTAGGCCGGCCCATTTTCTTTCCCGCGCTGGCCCTAGAATTCAAATAATGATTTATCTATTTAGACTTAAACTCAATTCTGTCCACTAGTTTAAAAATTAATTCAGAGAGTTGTACTGAACCAAATTGAATGATTCAAATTTTGCTAGAAAGATAATTTAAATCTCTATCCAAGCCCGTTGGATTTAAATCAATTAGAGTTATAGATCACATATAGCAAAAATAACAAGACAAAGACTTTTCTACACTCAAACATTTTTCAAAAATCTACTATAATAGCTTTTGAGTTGATTCCAACTCTCAAAAATCACATTTAACAATACCTATCTAAATATGTAATAATGTTTAGGTTTGCATGCAGTGACTTTGGACTAGTACCAAAATAATGCTATATAGGAATTTCTAGTCACTTTAAATCATTTAAATATAAATCCTAAACTTTATAAAATGTGATCCAACATTTAAATCACATTCCCATGTATTAGAATATGTGGTGATGACATGTATCCACATGGTCCCATATTTTAATTGGAGAATATTAAATCTTAATTATTTTCAATGAGTAGAAATTACTTTTATCAAACAAAATAAATGAAACTAGTTCATTAAATCTTGTGATGAACGTGATGATACTAGATCATCAAGTATGTTCCTTAGTGTGCTAAATAGACTAGTTAAGTATTGCTTGGTGATTGTATATTTCGTATATATTTATAGACGATAGTACCGACCAAGTCTACAAGGAGGAGGAGTTCTACCTCGAAGAAGACGAGGATAATTTCAACCACTGCACCAATCAAGGCAAGCTAACACTTGCAAGTTTCTTAACTATGCAAGCCATCACTACTAAGCAAGTTAGCCCCTTGCAAGCTAACACTTGCAAGCTATTATTGGCAAGCTAACCATTACAAGCAAGATAACGTAAGCAAAGATGCATTAGGCATGCTTTGGTTATACCTCTTTGATTTATACCAATCCCAAGTTTTACTTACAAGCTTTACTTTCTGTTACTTTAACAAAGTTCTTTACTTTGTTTATAGATAGCATAAAGAGTATAAAACTTGGCCTATCTAGTTAGACTTAGATGTCATTCTATGGCATGAGATAGAGATTAGCATCCCACTTTAGTGAACACTCTTAACTTAGTAGTTTAGAGCTAAACCAAAAACTTGATCACTTTAGATGGGAATACTTGGTGAAAATGATTATGAAAACCTTGGAATGATGAGTCATTCTATTGAGAAGTTTTGACATGTGTTGAGAAACACAACTGGTTTATGATGATGATGAAAATGTTGAGCATGAGCCTTAGCCCGTTATAAAAACCGGTGGTTGGGTTCGAATGCGATACCATTCCAATTTTTACCGTACAACCACAATAACTGAATTGGGTAAGGCTTAGACGGAAGTTTATATGCATTAGTATGAGTTCCCTCGCGGGAGAGGTTTGAGCTACCTTACTTGTTAGTGATAGTTTGCGAGTACTTAAAGAGTACTCATGGCTTTGTCCCTGGCTATTCCCGTGGCTATACTATGAGGAGGACTATCCGAAATAAGGACAACAGGACGGCTACGACAACTAGGATCATCTCCCATCGTCAGTATTGTCTGCGACACTGAAGATGGAGCCCACCACTACGCTATTTATTCCGCTACTTTTTGTACTAAGATTGGATCATGAGATCCTTTATTTGTGTAAGACCTTATTATGGTTTGTAATGGATGATGTACTGTGATATCCAGTCTGTTATGTCTCGCATAAATGGTAATCCTGGGATTGCGATGTATGGCATAACAGGCATTTGGGATTAAAAATCCAGGTGTTGACACGAGGTCGGAGGTTGGGAGAGAGAATCCGAGAAGCGAGGCACGGGTAACTGGAGGAGGTCGAGCCCTAGTAGCGGCCGGAGCAGTCTCATGGGCGGCGACGAATTGTTTCTTGCGGTCCAACACTTTTTTGGACCATTTTACCCATTTGAGTTAGCAAGTATTACCCACCATGGAAACCATTAAGTAAAAAAGGATTTGTCCCCGCGTCACCGTCTCCCTGCCCTTTGTTGTCCTGATCCTAAAGTGGACCTTTGTCGGCCCGATCCTAAGTGACCGTCTGAGACCGGTATTGAATTGATAATAGTCTCACATTGCTTCCTCACAACAGATTTTACCAGTTTAAATACCTTCCCAGTTCGTCTATCAACAAGCTAAGTAACAGGAAGTCGATGTGAGATAGAACGAAACAAGGATGGTTACCTCGAGAAGAAACAGGAGCAGCCTCGGCCGGAGGTGAGGCCCTTAGGAGAGAGAATCCGAGAAGCGAGGTCGGAGGTTGGGAGAGAGAATCCGAGAAGCGAGGCACGGGTAACTGGAGGAGGTCGAGCCCTGGCGGCGGCCAGAGCAGTCGCATGGGCGACCGAAGTTTTCCTCATGTTGGAGGAGCCAGGAACAACCGGAGGCCGCTGGAAACGTTGCTTCATGGGAGGATGGAGGCTGGAGGAGGAGGAGCACCGATTGGAGGCCAGGCTCTTCATGCGGGAGGATGGGGGCGGGGGAGGAGGAGCAGCGCCGATTGGGGGAGCCGCCAGGCTATGGAGCGCTCTTGGCCGTGGGGAGGCCGCGATGCATCTGGGAAGGAAACCTATGGAAATAAATTGGGGTACACGAGTACGGTCCCCTTTGCTTCCTTCCGTACGCTTCTAGGAAGGAGGCTTATCTTTTTTCTATACCTGACGAGTGGGACAAATGAGCACCCAAGGCTCTTTTCTATTTTCTGACATGTTGCAATGACACATGTGGCCTGCTTCTGTTGGTTTTCACATTGAATCACAATTGAGCAATCCCAAATACATGCAGATATTTGTGCTAATTTGTTTGAAACAATAGTTCACATGTGTTATCCAAAAAAGACAGTATATATGGTGACTAGAAGTTGAGCGTTTGTCAAACTCGATAAATTATGTAGAGACTATTTTATAAAATTGGTAAATTTTATTACTTTTTAGCAACATGCCAGGTCCTTCCACACAATGAAAAAAAAATTCTTTGTTGGTTCAAGCTAATAAAATTTGCATTTTCTGTCTAGATGATTTGTTGATTGAATCTGACAAATGTAAAATGAAAAGCGATTGTTCATCAAGAAACTAGCATAGTGGAGACATTTTTGAGCAAAATAGACTCATGTTATATGGTTTTGGTACTCACGGGAAATTAAGAAATAATATTGACAGCAAACCAACCTGTGGTTGGGTGGCTAGGAGGATGGTTGTACCTCCAGCCCACCAGAGTTCAAACCCTAGGTTTGATACTATGTGTTGCATAAAAAGTAGAATATTCTTTTAGTGGGAGACGACGTTTCCATCGATAGCGAGGTGTCCTTGGTGACTTCGTCAATCTCAAGACCCGATCCGCCGACTCAATCGCTCGGAGGTGCTCATAGGGGGAGGATGTGTTTGTGTACATTCATAGGGATGGGTACATGTACGTGTTGTGAGCGTCTACGATTTGTGTTTCTAAAAAAATATTGACAGAATTTAGAGAGTTCATTAAAATATTAGTGCAAATAAGAGACTTAATTTTGACGCTTTGTTAAATAAAACTTAAGGATGATGATCACCATGTTGGGGGGATACCCCTGGGCCGGGGTATAATGGCCGAATTAGCCGAGGTATGGCAAGGTCAAAGCAAGTGCTGGCCGAGTCACCTCAAGGCAGGCCGAATCATAGAGTAACCTGGACCTGAGGATGTCCGCCTAACTGAGTCCCGGTCGACTTATGTCGTATGCCGGGAGGATTTATGTAACTTGTATGTAGGTACCGGTGTGGCCAGATTAACCAGGCATGATCCGGGTTATATCAGGCTTGCAAGAGAAGGAAGGTATCTCGCAGGTCAAAAGGAGGTAGCTGTATGCAGAGCGTGAGCGAAGAGGACAGAGTCCAGGACCACCAAGGCGTGGCCGACAAGGTGACGCTGCCTACGTCGGATGACGCGGGCGCCGCAGAGGCTCACGTAGCCTCTGCATGGCTTACGATAGGGAAAAGTGACCCGGTCGGTTTACTATTTTGGGAAGAGGCATATTCCCTAGAATATGCCTCCACGTATGCCCTAATTGGAGACCTAGCCACCCCTATATAAGGAAGGCTAGGGCATCTGTAGAAGGGGTTGAGTTTATTGGGTTATTCTCTAGTAGGTTCCCGAGGGCTAGCTAGTGGAGAGAGTAAGAGAGTTCCTTCTTCCTCCTCTCCCCAATACAGCTCAAGGAGCACATGTAAATCTTGGAAACCAACTGAATACAAAACATTTGTGTGTGGAATCACCATACTATCCCTCCCTGGATTCCTCTAGTGCATCTTGTCCCCACCATTAGGCTATCCATGGCATCTGCCATGACACCACCACGAGAGTTGGTGCCCACCGTGGGGCATGCGGCGCTAGCAGGAGTGAAGATCCGGACGGGAAACCTCATCGGCATCGGCGAACGCATCGTCTCTGGGCTTGTTCAGCGCTTTGGAGCGCTGGACTTTGTCAGCGACAATGCTGGCTGCTTCGACAAGCAACCTCTCCCGCGCTACAGCCTCTTCGTCAAGCTTGGCGTGCACAAGATCTACGTCGCTGTCGATGTGTCATGCGTTCACCCGCGGCACGTCGTCGAGGGAGGTGAGCCACCCCTTAGCGTGGCTCGTGGGACGCGTATCGCTCGCTCCCCTGACCGTGCCGAGGTGATGATGACTGCGCCTGACGCTGGCGCGAGCAGGGATCCAGCACCAGATCCGGAGGTAACACCAAAGGCACCGAGGAAAAGTAGAGGTCCTCCACTAGAGAGGCCAGAGAATGTGCTGCAACAAGCAATAGATAGCTTGACAAGTCCCATAGCACCTGTGGTAGATCCGGCTCAGGCACAGGTCGAGTTAGAGGAGACTAGGCAGAAAATACTAGTGGGTGCGAAAAAGATAGCAGCGGCTCAGCAGTCGTTGAACATGACACTGCGTGAGTATGCAAAGGCAAATAAGGTAGATGCTGTAAAAGTGAAGGGGAGAAACCTCATCAGTAAAATGAACAAAGAAGGTGATACTAGAGTCGAGGAATCAGAGAACGTTCTATCCGTGGGGCTGCCGAAGTATAGTACCCCGACAAAGAACCTTAGAGCAGCAGATGCACTTGCGTCCGAGTTAGAGGGTTTGACGGGTGAAGCCCGGCAAAGACAGCAGGATAGGGTCAATGAGTTAGTTCGATCGCGAACAGACAAAATGAAGAGTTACTCAGGGCTAATCCAGGAAGAGCTGGGGCCTCCAAAGTCGTTCACTCAGCAGTAGGTAACCCGGAGAAATCTACTGGAGCTGCATCGCCGCCTCATGGTGGCCCAAGAAGAGAGGAGGTGGTAACTTCGGTGAGGACAAACAATCAGATAGTCCCATATGACCCGGCAAGGGCAGGGAAAGGAAAATAAATGCAGAGAAATTAGGATCGACGAAGTGTGAGCCGAGGTGAAGCTGGCCGAGGTAACCGCGACCAAGGCAATGCCGGTCAGGGAAACGCTATGAATGGCAATGCCGGACAGCGTAACTCGGCGGGTGCAGGGCAACCGCAGCAGTGGAATATACCACGGCAAGAGCGAAGTGCCGGCCAAGGTATCCAACAGAGAGCAGCTCCACAGGAGCAAGATAGATACAATGATGGTGATTTGGAAATGGTGAACGCAGGATACCCTAGGCCGGACTATCACGTGATAGGGTCAAGGTTGGGAAGCAGGAACTTGATGCCTGACGACGCCAGGTTAAAAATGGATCGACTTTATAGGTCGGAGCAAATTGAGTGTCAAGGTCCTCCGGGTCCTGCATGTTTTGGGCCCCGGATCATGAAGGAACCTCCGGTGCCTAACTTCCAGTTACCTAGAGGCACAAAAACATATGACAGTAGCACCAAGCTAGAGGATTGGTTGATCAACTACGCGACATCGGTGAAAATTGCTACAGGCAAATTGAGATGGGCTGTGAGATATGTACCTCAGATGCTGGAAGGGCCAGCGAGGGTATGGCTGAACAACTTACCACCTGGAAGTATCAACTGTTGGATTGATTTTGAGGAAATGTTTGTCGGTAACTTCTCGAGCACGTATCAGAGGCCGAATAGGCCACAGACCCTAGCAATGTGCAAGCAGAGACCGAATGAGACGGACCGGGAGTTCTTAACCTGGTGGTGCATAGTGCGAAATTCATGTGAGGGCGTGATTGAGTCACAGGCCATAGCATGGTTTGCACAAGGGTGCAGATATGCAAGCATGTCGTGGCAAAGGTTGCAAAGGGATATATGCCAACTACACTGGCAGAAACAATATGGATCATTGATTCGTATGCCTTGGGTGATCCGACTCAACCTAGGCTTGTGTCAAGCGAGTCAAATGAGGAGTACTACCAGCGAGATGGAGCCGGGTCATCCCGGCGGAATGACTATCAGGGTAAAAGAAGAGATGATAGGCTGGATTACAGGTACAGTTCGCAACAAGTTGCAGCTGTAAATCAAGATCAACCTGGAGCAGGGAGTAATCAGCGTCAGAAAACTGGAGGGCAACAATGGACTCCAAGAAATGATGGCAAGAAAACTTGGACGCCAGAGCAGAAGAAACAGTGGCAAGAAAAGAAGGACCGTCCGAGGTATAATTATGAGGCAATGCTGGATTAGCCGTGTAAATTTCACACGCCAAATCCGAGTAACCCGGCGGGTCACACGACTCGGCAATGTGAATGGATGAGGAAGATAGAACAAAGTGGTTCGGGGAATGCTCAGGAACCTCGGAACGATCAACCTCGGCAGGAGTTACCCCGGCAGCAATTGCTCTCCGGAGCAAACACGCAACAGTTAATGTTGCCACCCCCCTCCGCCGAGGTATGAAAACCATAAAAGAAGAGATGCAGTGCATCAGGTAGAAAACCAACATCAGCTAGATCAGAGGTATCCCGGAAATGAGGGGAGAAATGAATACAGAGAGCATAACCAGAGTTATTGTGTGTTTACTATAGAGGAAACAGATAGAAAGAGTTTGTAGCACCAACATATGGAGGTGAATGCGGTAATGCCCACAGTAATGAGGTATATGCCTTGGTCGGATCAGGAAATCACCTGGAGTATCAAGGATCACCCCAAGCTCATGCCTAGCCCTGGTTCGTATACGTTAGTGCTGACCCGACTTTCATTGGGCCAAATATCAATGTGAGATTTTCTAAGGTGCTGATAGACAATGGCAGCAGCATTAATATAATGTATGTGGATACAATGCGCAAGTTGGGAATCTTGGAGAACATGCTCCAAGCTACTAGAACAACTTTCCATGGCATTGTGCCAGGCATTTCCTGTGAACCCATTGGCAAGGTCCGGGTAGACGTGCTATTCGGCACAAGGGATAACTGCCAAACTGAAAATTTGGAGTTTGAGGTGGTGAACCTAGAAAGTGTGTATCACGCGTTACTCGGCAGGCCTGCCCTGAACAAATTCATGGCAAGTTGTCACATCAGTTACCTGAAGATGAAGTTGCCCGGGCCAAATGGAGTAATCACTATAGCGGGAGATTTCCGACGTTCCATTGAGTGTGCGTCGGCCGGGTCTAACCTGGCCAAGTCACTCGTGATCACACAGGAAAAGAGAAAGATTCAGGAGGTGGCGGCATTGGCTCAATCCGCTCAGCAATATATGCCGGCGCTGAGTAACCCGCATGGAAGTGTTTCGTTTCAAGCACGAAAGATACGAAGAAAGTGCCTGTTGATGATCTGTTCCCAGAGTGCACCGTAACAATTGGTGCCGGGTTGAATGACAAATAGGAAAGCGAGCTCGTCAATTTCCTCCGTGAGAATCGGGATATTTTTGCTTGGTCCACACAGGACTTGCAAGGTGTACCGAGGGAGTTGGCCGAGCACTCTTTGAATGTGAGACCCGGAGCAAGGCCGGTGAAGCAACCTCTCCGCCGCTTCGCCGAAGATAGGAGAAAAGTCATTGGAGATGAGATAGCTCGGCTCCTAGCAGCTGGGTTTATCATGGAAGTACTTTACCCGAATTCGCTATCTAATCCGGTGTTGGTGGAAAAGAAGAAAGATGATCCAAATGTGGCAGTGGTTTAGCATATGTGCATCGATTACACGAACCTGAATAAGGCGTGCCCAAAAGATCCATTCCCACTGCCAAGGATAGATCAAGTCATAGATTCTACTGCTGGGTGTGAACTGTTGTCATTCATAGATGCATATTCTGGTTTCCATCAGATACCTCTGAATCCGAATGATCAAATAAAGACTGCGTTTATCACCCCGTATGGGGCTTATTGCTATCGCACCATGCCGTTTGGTTTACGTAATGCCGGGGCAACATACCAAAGATGTATGCAAAAATGTTTGCATGACCAAATCGGTCAAAATGTGCAAGTATATGTGGATGATGTGGTTATAAAAACCAAGGAAAGCAAAACACTCCTTGATGATATCAGGCAAACGTTCGCGAACCTAAGGAGGTTCTGAATGAAGCTTAACCCGGAGAAATGTACCTTCGATGTCCCGACTAGAAAATTACTCGGATTTCTTGTATCCAGCCGAGGTATCGAAGTTAACACAACTAAAATCCGAGCCATAGAGCGAATGGAGTTGCCGAAGTGTCTTAACGATGTACAGAAGATCACTGGTTGCCTGGCATCTTTAAGTCGGTTTGTATGTCGAATGGGAGAAAAGGCATTGCCTCTCTATCAACTGATGAAAAAAGTGGACGAGTTCGTATGGACGCCGCAGGCCAACGAAGCCTTTATCCAATTAAAGAAAATGTTAGCCACTGCACCAGTGTTAGCCTCTCCACTATCAAAAGAGCCAATATTGCTCTATATAGCCGCAACCAACCGAGTTGTAAGTGCAGTGGTGGTGGTAGAGCGCGATGAAGAGGGTAAGTCAGTGCAAAGGCCAGTCTATTACCTGAGCGAGGTATTATCCGCATCGAAGCAACACTATCCGCACTATCAAAAAATGGCATGTGGTGTGTATATGTCAGCAAAGAAGCTAAAACACTACTTTGAAGAACACCCAATCAAAGTGATATGTGAAGCCCCCATATCTGAGATAATGAGTAACAAAGATGCAAGCGGCCGAATCGCAAAATGGGCAATTGAGCTAGCCCCTTATGCTCCGCAGTACGACAGGAGAGATGCGATCAAGTCTCAGGCTGTGGCCGACTTTTTTGTGGATTGGGCCGAGATGCAATACGAGCCCCCGCTAGCAGATCTGAACTATTGGAGGATGCATTTCGATGGATCAAAAACAAAAATCGGGTTAGGCACCAGAGTTGTACTTACCTCGCCAAAGAACGACCAGCTGAAGTATGTGTTGCAGATCCATTTCGCAGCATCAAACAGTGTTGCCGAATATGAAGCACTTGTGCATGGGCTCAAAGTGGCAAAAGAGATTGGAATACGTCGGATCCAATGCTTTGGTGACTCGGATTTGGTAGTTCAGCAAGTCTTAGGGCAATGGGACGCTCTTGATCCAAACATGGCATTGTACAGATTCCATGTACAAAAGATATCTTGGTACTTTGAGGCATGCGAGTTTCACCATGTACCCTGGCTGGAAAACGAGGCTGCCGACATATTGTCGAAGCTCGAATCAAACTGACAAGCAATTCCACCGGGTGTCACACTAGAACACCTCATAAAACCATCTATCAGGCCGTCCCCAGAAACCGACTCAATCTACATCCCGGCAGATCCGGAGTCCGGAGCTGTACCCATGGACATTGACGTGGGAAATGGTTCAGGAAACCCGAGGACTGCTTTGCAGAACCCGGGGACTGCGCAGCGCGATCCGGATGAGGTTATGTCGGTGGAGCAAATGGAAATAGATGAGGATGTGTTTCCAGTGCGAGCTATACCGGCTTGGGCGCTACCCATATTTCAATTCCTGAATGATGGAACTTTGCCCAGTGAAGAGGTGCTTTCCAGGAAAATTCAGAGGCGCGCAAAGGCGTACACAATCATCAATGCCGAACTATACAAGAGAAGTGTCACAAATGTCCTGCAGCGATGTGTTGACCCGGAAGAAGGGCTTGACATCCTCTGAGATATACATCAAGGGGAATGTGGGCATCACGCCTCATCCAGAGCTTTGGTAGAAAAAGCTTTCCGGCATGGGTTCTACTGGCCAAGTGCCCTGGAACAAGCAGAAGATCTAGTAAGAAAGTGCAATGGTTGTTAGAGGTATGCTACCAAAACACATATGCCAATGTCGGAGCTCAAGACTATACCAATTACCTGGCCATTTGCTGTATGGTGTTTGGACATGGTTGGCCCGTTTAAACCAGCAAGGGGGAACATGACCCACATCTTAGTCATGGTTGATAAGTTTACAAAATGGATTGAGGTAAAGCCAATAAGAAAATGTGATGGAGCTACGGCCGTGACATTCCTCAAAGATATCATCTTGAGATACGGCTATCCTCATAGTATCATAACAGATAATGGCACAAATTTTGCTGAAGGAGTATTTGCGCGATCCTGCCGAGATAAGAAGATCCGGCTAGACGTTGCCTCGGTAGCTCACCCTGCATCGAACGGACAAGTGGAGAGATCCAACAGATTAGTATTATCCGGGATAAAACCCCGGCTCATTGAGCCGCTGCAAAGATCAGCGGGGTGCTGGATAGAAGAACTACTAGCAGTACTGTGGAGTTTAAGAACAACTCCGAATCGATCAACAGGCTATACGCCATTCTTTCTGGTATATGGGGTAGAAGCTGTACTACCAGCCGACATAGAGCATGATTCTCCTAGGGTCACCCAATACATAGAAGCCGAAGTGCGAGAAGCCCGGCAAAATGATGTTGATCTGCTGGAAGAAGCGAGAGAATTGGCATTGTCCAGATCCGCCATATATCAGCAAAATCTCCGACGCTATCATAGCCGGAAAGTAAACCCCCGAGTCTTCCGGGAAGGTGATCTGGTACTCCGGTTGGTACAACGTATCGCTGGCATGCATAAGCTATCCCCCCCCATGGGAAGGGCCATTCATTGTGAGCAAAGCATTGCACAATGACTCATATTATCTCATCGATGCAAAACCACAGGAGAAGAACAAGGCGGACAGGTCCGGCAAGGAATCTAAGCGTCCATGGAATGTAGCTCTACTTCGTCCGTTCTACACTTAGCAAAGAAGTGTGTGTATCCGAGTCTCTCATACGTCGGTATGTATGCCGGCAATGAGCCTATCAATGAAATCGTGGCACCTCGAGCAGTAACTCAGGGACTGCCTTAATAATATTTACTGTCTTCTGTATTTGTTATTTATATGTCAGTTGGCGTAAGTTGCTTCTACCTAAGCCGGATTAGTAGTGTGTGAGCACTAAAAACTCAACTCTTCGATTTGCTGCTGTCCAATAAGATTTGGCTTCATGGCAAGCAAGAGAACAAGTTTGGAATTGCATAGCACACGAAAAACGACTAAGGAAAGGAACTTAATCGAGCCAACATTTGCTATTTGGACTAACTTTATGTTTACTTTGTTTTTACTACGCTGAATTGTTTTGAGCTAGTCCTAAAGTTTCCAAGTATTGTTAAGTCAATTTGTGAAACTCGGGCTCGTAAGTCATAAAACCGAACCAAGGTAGACACGAGCCGGGCCAAGAAATTGGAGAAACAAGAAAATGAAAATCGGGGACTACACCCAAGTTAATCCGGCACAAACAACTCAGTAGCAAAATATAACCTGTGTGCTTAATACATTTGTACCCGACATACCGGGGATCTGATAAACTGCAAAGTGTCTGTTGGTGATCAAGGAGCAGCAGGGGGAGGTACCTCGGTGCCAGCAGGTGTAGCTCCGGCCTCGGCTTCAGCGTCATCTTCACCTTCTTCGATGTCCGAGGCTTCGTCCTCGTCCTCCTCACCTGAACCATCTTCGGCATTTTCGTCGTCTACGGCGCCAAGGAAGCTTGGTCCCTCATTCCATTGATGGATGGGGGCATACTGAATGGGGCTATGAGCGCAAGCCTTGCGCCGAGCTATCCAATCCGGATCATTGGACCACCTTGATCCGGTGCGCATCCGCTCAAGAAGATTGAGGTTGATTTTCTCATACCATGTGAGCACATAGTGGAGGACGATTTCAACTCCGGCGCGTCCAGCGGATTCCCTCCAAAGATCAAGCTGGGTCTCGCACTCCATTAACTTGGAAATAAGAGTAGTGGTCCCCTTCGGTGTATCTTCATTAGGCCAAAAGGCGTTGAAGATCCGGATCGCCACATCTAGGATATCCTTACCATAGTTCTTAACAATCTCGACGCGAGAAGATAAGTTGACCAGCAAGTCCTCCATGTCATAGGGGATAATTTCAGCGCCAGGACCAGTTGGGGTACCCCTCTTCTGGCGGAACTTGGCAACGACAGTAGTTGCAATGGCATCACCCTCTGGAAATTTGTCTGAAAACAAGACAAGTGAAACATGTGAGGGAGGTTGACCCGGAGAGATTTATGCCGGCTGAAGGAAAAGAACTTACAAGAAATATGGCTGTGGATCCGGGTCAGCTCTTTAGTGCAGTTGTCACGCCTCTTCCGGAGTTGCACAAGTTCAGTTTTTGCCGACTCGAGATTAGCGTCGGACTCCTTCAGCAGTTCTTGATCCTTGGCAATTTGAAGGTTCAGATGTTCTCACTCTTCAGTAAAATCTTGGCCAGCTTTATCCATCTCGTATTTGTGAAGCTCCTTGAGTTTTTTCATTTCTGCCTTAAGTTTGGAAATCTCATCATCTTTGGTCCGGAGGAGGGCGAGCTCATCATCCTTTTTCTTGAGTTCGGCCTGATGTTGCCCTGCTTGTTCGAGAAAATGCAACATCATATCAGGCATAGTCACACTATCTTCAAGAGACGCTGAAACAGTTTGTTGACCCGGCAAAGCCGAGGTATGAATATTTGCCGAGCCAAGAAGAAAAGGAGATAGAGCGCAGAGGAAGATTAAGCAAAAATGACTTACCCTTTATTTGGTCCAAGTTTTTCATCATGAGGATGTTCTCGGCCTCCACTCCGGCTGCCCAATCCGAGTAACAGATTAGTTCGGCAGAAAAAGACAAAGAGAAATGAGAAAAATGCCAAGGAAAAACTTACCCCTTTTCTCGAATTCGGCGAAAGCATAGTATGTTTCGAGCGTAGAAGCTTGTGCGTGTCCAAAAGACGCCGATTGGTTTTCACCTGAAAAGAGTACAAAAGGATAGCTTAGTCATGTGCATATTCGAAGTGTACAAAATCCGGGCCAAGTGGAACTTAACCCGGCTCTAGGTGTGTGCATATTCGAAGTGTACAAAATCCGGGCCTAGTGGAACTTAACCCGGCTCTAGGTGTGTGCATATTCCAAGTGTGCAAAATCCGGGCCAAGTGGAACTTAACCCGGCTCTAGGTGTGTGCATATTCGAAGTGTGCAAAATCCGGGCCAAGTGGAACTTAACCCGGCTCTAGGTGTGTGCATATTCGAAGTGTGCAAGATCCGGGCCAAGTGGAACTTAACCCGGCTCTAGGTGTGTGCATATTCGAAGTGTGCAAGATCCGGGCCAAGTGGAACTTAACCCGACTCTAGGTGTGTGCATATTCGAAGTCTGCAAGATCCGGGCCAAGTGGAACTTAACCCGACTCTAGGTGTGTGCATATTCGAAGTGTGCAAGATCTGGGCCAAGTGGAACTTAACCCGGCTCTAGGTGTGTGCATATTCGAAGTTGCTAAGGAGCTACACTAATTCTCTAAGGAGCATCCGGCCGAGTAACAAGTTACTCCCCCGGAGGCTCGGGGACTAATGGTTATATGACTAAGCACTAGTACATGTTAAAGAAAAGGCAAGGTAGCGTACCTCCATCATCCGGCCGGCAAGGTTGATTGCCTTGGCAGCTGTATTCATATGTGCAGCAAACTTGGCAGGCCCAAATTTCTCCGGGAGATCGTCGTTATGGACGAACTCCGCCTTGTTCTAGTTATTAACGAACTCGATCAAGGTCGGAGGATAGCGTTCTCCCCTAAGCATGTGAGGCACGATCAAACCCTTAGCATGGGCTTCCCTCCTTTCAACCTGGGCAACAGCGGGGCTAGTGTGCAATACGAGTTGCGCATCAGCTGACCCAGCAGTGGTATCCTTCTTCGGGGGGTCTTCTTCGAAAGCATGGACGCAAGTGTACGCTGTCCAGCTTCGATAGACGCTGTCCTGGCGGCGTCAGAAGTTTTCTTGGCCTTAGGCTGCTGCTAGGAAGTTGAGGTCTGAGCCGCGTATTTGGCCTTGGGAGCTGCCTTAGTGCTAGCCTTGGTGCTGCTGGTGCCTTCTCGCTGAGTCTTGGAAGACTCGGACGAGGCAGAGGGGCTTGGTGTTGTTGCTGATGCTTGTGCTGCTGCTGTTGGTGTTGGCGCTGATGCTGGCGCTAAGGTTGGTCTTGAGGGGGGTGCTGTAGGTACCTCGGTGGTGGCAGGTTGCAGCTGAGCCGAAGAGGAACTGGGAGCAACCGCCGCCTCGGCAGAGCTACTTCCCTCTGCACCGAGGTTGCCCTCCTCTGGACGAGGTGGGCTAGAACCCGGAGCAGCCGCTGAAACCTCCTGAATGGGGCTCAACGGGCGTGTATCATCGCCACGAGGGGGAGAAGGGCTATGTCGGAGCGGTGAGGTGATGCCGGATCCACTCTGAGGAACCTCCACCGCAGCCCTACCAAATAAAACGATGAATGATAAGAAACTATAACAAAGCAAAAACAAATGAATAGCAAAGCACGAAGCAGAAAATTGGATAAGGAAGAGGTGACTTACTCATCAGAGGTCAGAGGCTCCTTTGGCTTGCGAGCTCTCCGGGTTATGGCCTTAGTCGTGGGCTTGGTGGCAGCTTTGTCTGCGGACTTCTTTCGCCTCTTGGTTGGCTTAGAAGGTCCGGAGGAAGAAGCAGATGCGGCCGCCCTTTTCTTTGACGCGGCCGGGACTGGCTCACCCGTGGCAAGGGGAGGATCTTCATGGATCTGCCCACCTAGGTTAGCTGATGCCGGAAAGGCATAAGAAAGGGGGACAGCGTCAAATGCTTCCATCACCTCAACGTCGGAATCATCTTCATCGTCACGCCAATCTCTTAAGGAAGAGAATTTACCGGTGGGTCGTTTGGTGGCATCGGGGAACGACAGGAACATCTCCTGATCCGGATCCTCCTCGTCCGGGGCATCTCGATCATTCGCCCACTTGAGAGAAGGCTCGGTGCCATCCTCAAGAGTTTGCTGAAGAAACATCTAAGAAAAAGGAAATGTGAAGGGATCAAACAAACAAGAAATTCCGACATATGATTTAACTCGGAAAAGGATTGGATCACGAGATTTACCGCAGGAGGAAGCCTATCTTGGCAGAAGTGCTCGATCCCCCACTCCCAATCAGCGGAGAAGTTTTTGTTAGTAGTGAAGAGGGCCTTGACCCGACGGAATATCTCGGTATTGCTCAACGCGAATGAGGAGGTCCAGTTGGGGTCAAGGCGCCAGCTCATGTGGCAAAGCTTGTGAGTGCGTTTCTAGAGAGGGGAGATCCGGTTGCGGACGAATGTGATCATCGCGTCCTCGTTGCGCAACCCCTCGTCCTTCAGCTCCTGGAACCATTTGTTGACTTGGTTCGCTAGGACAGTGGGTTTCTTGGAGATCCGGTCCCATAGATCCGGATTAGGAGGACCCGGAGCGTAGGGGCGTAGCCAGATCAGATCTTCAGTTGTGCCATTTCTGACATAAAAGAAAGTTCGGGCCCAGCCCTTGCAAGAATCAAGCCCCGTGACTCGGGGAAAGACGGACTGTTTCCGGGGAGAAATGGAAGCCGCATCGAACTACGTAAGTTGTTTGTCCTCCGGGTCAAGCTCCCTATTCGGAATCACGTTCTGGCGGAGACCAAAAAACCAGATCGAGAGCTCCTTAGTGGGCCACAATCCGACGTAGCCCTCTATGGTGGAAGCAAAGGAAGAAAGGGAAGTGATGGCATTCGCCGGAAGGTGATGCGGTTGAAGCTCATAGGTGTTGAGCCAATCATGGAAGAAGTCACTAACAGGGAGGCCGAACCCACGCTGGAAGTGGGAGAGAAACACCACAAAACTCACCCGGATTGGGTGAGGGTGCGAGCTCCTCGGAGGCGAGTCGGGCAACAACGCCCTCCGGGATACAGCCCGTGCGGTAGAGCTAGTCAAGGTCGTCCTGACATACCCAGGACCCAACCCAGGCGCCACGCTCGGCGTTCTCCGCATCCTCCTCCATCTCCTGTTCCGCGATGGTGAGCTCTTCCTCTGTCATTTCTAGGTTGCTGCCCTCACTAGCCCTATCGGCGGTAGGGGGCAGTGCCTTGGACTGGTGCGAACCCGTGGCGGTCGAGATGCGCGGGAGTGGCGACGATGCTGGTGCGCGCGGAACGGTGCGGCGGTGGC
Source organism: Avena eriantha (assembly GCA_910589775.1). Classification (NCBI taxonomy): domain Eukaryota; kingdom Viridiplantae; phylum Streptophyta; class Magnoliopsida; order Poales; family Poaceae; genus Avena; species Avena eriantha. The sequence goes on from OU342743.1 coordinate 382,681,846, forward strand.
GCAGCTAAGCAGGTGCGGCGGCGGCGGCGCTGTCGCTGGGAAGAAGAAGAAGAAGAAGAAGAAGAGGCAGAGGGGCGCTAGGATGGGGAAAAGTCCCAAGGGGCGCGCCCCTCCCCTATTTAACCACGCCCAGGCTGGGTTAGTGGGATCATGCGATGCGGAAGGGCCACATGGTGTGGCCGTGTATAATCCGAATCAGCCAATCAGAGACGAGCCACATGAAGGGCCACAGGGCGCAGGAGATCCCACGATGTGACGTGGTGATACAGTTAACGATGAGATAGACACGATGTGACGTGTGCAACAGTAACACCTGACATTAACTGTGGCAGTAACTGGCACATGCCCTTAAAATGAGGCAAAATAATGATTACCCTCCACGTGGGGAAGCATACGAGAGAAGGAAGAATAACTCGGATAACTATAGGGTGACCCGGCCAGCGAGTGAAAACTCGGAATGTGCCAAGGGAAAAGATAGTCAATGAAATCCGGGATAGGAGGTAACTCGGAAAAGGGAGCAAAAGGCTCGGTAAAATTGAACCTACTGTGGCCTGAGCGGCTAAGGCAGCTAAGACCGCACCAGTTTAGGGGACTAAGGTTTGGGGGATACCCCCGGGTAGGGTCACGCCGGGGTATAATAGCCGAGTTAGCCGAGGTACGGCAAGGTCAAAGCAAGTGCTGGCCGAGTCACCTCAAGGCAGGCCGAATCACGGAGTAACCCAGACCTGAGGATGTCCGCCTAACTGAGTCCTGGCCGACTTATGTCGTATGACGGCAGGATTTATGTAACTTGTATGGAGGTACCGGTGTGGCCGGATTAACCAGGCATGATCCGGGTTATATCAGGCTTGCAAGAGAAGGAAGGTATCTCACTGGTCAAAAGGAGGTCGCTGTACGCAGAGCATGAGCGAAGCGGACAGAGGCCAGGACCACCGAGGTGTGGCCGACAAGGTGACGCTGCCTGTGTCGGATGACGCGGGCGCCGCAGAGGCTCACGTAGCCTCTACATGTCTTACGATGGGGAAAAGTGACCCGGTCGGTTTACTATTTTGGGAAGAGGCATATTCTTTGGAATATGCCTCCACATATGCCCTAATTGGAGACCTAGCCACCCCTATATAAGGAGGGCTAGGGCATCTGTAGAAGGGGTTGAGTTTTACTGGGTTATTCTCTAGTAGGTTCCTGAGGGCTAGCTAGTGGAGAGAGTAAGAGCGTTCCTTCTTCCTCCCCTCCCCAATACAGCTCAAGGAGCACTTGTAAATCTTGGAAACCAACTGAATACAAAACATCTGTGTGTGTAATCACCACACTATCCCTCCCCCGGATTCCTCTAGTGCATCTTGTCCCCACCTTCAGCCTATCCATGGCATCTGCCGTGACACCACCACGACACACCATTATTACAAATATGTGATATTACAAGTCACGCCAGCAAAGGGGCTTGCAATCTAATCTTATAGATATACTTTATATGTTCATCATGAATAGGAAGAAAAAGTGTCTTCTCTTTTCGTTTTTGGGTAGGTTGGAGACGATTGCCCAGGCTATGCATCCTTCTTACTCCAATGTGACTTTTATATTAAAATAATAAATGTACAAATTATTTGGTGGATATTTATTTTATTTCTCTTTTTAGAAATTATCGATCTGGTGCAACGCACGAGCACTTCTCCTAGTTAATTAAAAATAACCAAAATTCAAACAAATTTAACTAATAAATTTACTGAGCCAGTAACCTTTTTCGGCAACTCCCGCATGCGCGGCCCTGCACGCAAGGCTACGGCTCCACCACGGACGGCGCCACACACCTGCCACGCTGGCGATGTGGGACCTGGCGCAGCAACTCTGCCACGCTAGCAAGTATGTGCAGCGCCAGATCACACGGCGCCGCAGGCACCACAGCCGCGCCACTTTGGATGGCGCCGCACACCTTGCCACGTTGGCCCTGCGAGACCCCGTAGCGCAAGTGTTGTGCCAGTCAGGGTGGCACCGCACGCACGCCTTCCACTCCATCGCGCATGGCACCGCACAGCCACAACCACTTTGCGTGCTAGCCCTCCCCCAGCCCGACCCAACCCTAGTTCTTCCCCCATTTTGAGTAGAGCAAAAAGGTGGCGGTAGCTCTTATCTCTCCCCTTCTCTAATCTCCACCAAAAAGCACAAGATTTGAGGAAAACTTAGGGTATTTCTTTCCCCATCGTTTTCACAAGGTATTCTCCTCTACCTCCCTCAATTTCATCCGAAAATTTCAAATTATTTGTCCCTAGTTTGTAAAATTCGTCCAAATCAAAAATCCCATTGGATGTGTAACTTTGTATGGAGCAATGGCATGTTTGGTTGATATTTAGAGTTAGAATTGCTATAGGATTGGTATACTAATCCTTCATGTGCAGGTAGCTAAGATTTTTAGGGTTAGGGTTAAGATAAGGGTAAGGTTTTGGTTTTGTGAGCATGTTGTTAGTGCAAATTTTGGTATAGATACTTATTGAATTTATCTACCGTTATGTTGTTATACTTATTTTAGGTATGGCTAGTGAAAGGGTATTTATGCCCTTCCTATTATTTTAATGTTTGGTGACAACACTTGGATAAGTTTAATCGTCTGTTAAATGTTTCAGGAGATACCAGCTGCTCTCGTGTATGTTGCAATAAACAAAAAGGGCTCCCCGGGTTCTTGTCTGGGCAGAAAACATGTCCTAGCCGAACTGTCCGGCTGGTCCACGCCGGAGTGTCCGCCCCGACCGGACTGTCCGGCTGGACTGTCCGCCCCTGGGAAGTGGACGACTTCGTTGGACATTTAGAACAATAGATCGGACACCTCCCGGACACATTCCAGACTTTGGTGGGAAACTTTGCTAGGCCAGAGTGTCCAGCTAGTTTCACCCGGAGTGTCCGGCGTAAGTGGCTTCCAACGGCTCTAAATCCAGGGGGGCTATATAAAGGCCCCTTCTTCTACCTTGGAAGTTGCTCGTCCACCTCAAGAACTCCAGCACCATTTGAGCCACCAAATCCACAAGATCTCTTCACTCAACCATCCAAAGTCATTGATCTTTGGAGAATCGAAGGAGGAGGCCTTGATCTACAGCTTCACCAAGAGAGATCTTCATTTCCCCCTCATTCACTTGAGGGCCCCTTGCTCTAGTGTTTCATTGGAAACCCTAGCTTGTGATTTGGTTCTTACTAACTTGTCTTTGATTGTTTGACAGCAAGATTGTATTCGGGAGCCTCCAATTAGGTTGTGGATGTGTGCCTCGAACTCGTTGTAAACGTGATGGCTTCCACCTCGAAGGTTGCAGTATAGTGGAAGAGTTGAATCGAACCCGTTGGGGTGAGGTTCATCGGAGAACAATGGAGGCCTCTTGTGATGTTGGTGGTTTGAAACCACCCCTTCTCCAAACGTAGACCTACTTCCCCTCAAAAGGAAGGAACTATGGGAAACAAATCCTTGTGTCTCCGCGTGCTCCACTTTGGTTACTTATATCCTTTACCGCACTTACCTATCTAGTTATTGGCTTAGTATATGTGCTATATTAACATATAGGTAAATTCACCATAGTTGCATAATCTAGAGAATTTACCTTTCATGTCAAACCCTAAATTGAAAAAGAGTAAAATTTGAAGTAACACCTATTCACCCCCTCACCCCCTCTAGGTGCCCATACGATTCTTTCAATTGGTATCAGATCCTCGGCTCTTTATTCGGGCTTAACCGCCTAAGAGATTATGGGCAACCTAGGAGATGTGGGACAAAGTGAGGCTAGCCATTCGGTGACCATGGTAGATCTCAAGAATTTGGAAACAAGTTTGAGCTCTACCTTGGGCAGCGAAATCCAACAGTTGCGCCAACTCGTTGAGCAACTTGTTAGGAATAAGCCAACCTCACCTCCTCCCTCTCAAGAGGCAACACCACCTAACCCAAAGGAAAATACTCTGGCTAAGACTTTGGATGATGAAGTGGTGGGGGATGAACATAATTCCACTGACTCCACCACCAAAAGGGTGTGGGAAGGAAGAGCACCATGCAGTTCCCGGATGGTACTCTCCCGACCCTCCTATCTCTCACCCACATATAAATAATAGAGGTGACCCACCTAAGTTAGCTGCACATACTTTTGCTCAATGGAAAGTTTTAATGAAATCCCATGTGCGTAGCTGTTGCATTAATTTGTAGAATATTATTGAAGAAGGACTCAAAATTGCGGATCCAACCAACTTGACTAGAAGAGAAGTGGTCAATAGCCAACTCAATGCGACTGCCCACATTGAGCACTACAATACCGCCAAGGAAGATTGGGATGCTCTCATTGACTTGTTTGTTGGCAATGAGAGTATGAGAAGAAATAGATATGATGCCTTAAGCAATGAGGCCGAGGTTTTCTTCATGAAGGATGGTGAGGATCATGAAGACATGTATCAAAGAATCAAATCCACAGCCATCGCCTTCAGGAATGTTGGTGCCTCTCACATTGATGATGCTTGGATCAAGAGGAAGTATGTGAGTGCTCTCATGCCTTTCGAGCCTACTGACTTGAAGAGTCTCCAAGGAAGACACAACTACCATCTCATGACATCCAATGAAGTTATGCAAGAGATGGCCACCTTCAAGGTTGCTGCCAAGAATGCCAAAGACGCACGTGCTCGTGCCATTGGAATGAGTAGTGGTGTCAATCTTGCCTTTAAGGCCAAGGTTGTGGAGTATGATGAATATGAAGGAAGTGATGAGGGACTTTCAATGAGCCACCCCGAAGATGTCAAGGTTGCTCATGGTGAATACATGGACTTCTATGCAAGAAACTTTTGGAAAGATTCCGCCAAGGCCAAGATGGAAATATAACAAAGAAGCAACCCCAATGGAAGAAGAGATAATGGGTCCAAGTTGAGAACTTGCTTCAATTGTGGTGACCGCTATCACTTTGTTGCTGCTTGTCCCTATGAGAAAAGAGAAGATCATGGGGGTAAACTTGTGTTGAAGAAGACCTCCAAAGCTCCTTACAAGAAACCCTTCATCAAAAGGAATTCAACCAACAAGAAGTCGGGTAAAATTGTCTTGATCACACATGAAGAATTCTCCTCCAACAATGATGATGAAGATGAAGAAGAGGAAACATCAAGTGGTGTGGTGGCTCTTGCCACTACTTCTACCCCTACATTCTCACTCTTTGACTCTTAAAATGAGAATATCTCCAACAAGAACGTCACTTGCCTTATGGCAAGAGGAACAGAGATATTATCATCATCACACCCCACCTCTTTAATCAATGATGAATTTGATGATGAGTTATCTCTTGAGGTCAAAAAGGAATTAGTTGCTTTCAATGTGTTTATGAACAACTTTCAAGGGGAACACAAGAAACATGTTGTAGACCTCTTAAATCAACTTTCACACACACAAGAACTTCTAGATGAGAGATTTAAATTAGGAAGAGAGCACATGATTGAGGTAGAAGCTCTAAATAATGCTCTAGAAGAAGAAAAAGAAACTAGAATGTCTCTTGAAACTAAACTTGAAGGGCTTGATGAAGCAAATGATCTCATCATTAATAAACTCATCAAGGAACATGACCATGCTATTGCTAAATATAAAAGGGCTAAAATGGACAAGATTGAGTTTGGTGTTGTTCATGAAAAACTTGCCGAGGACTTTAGGATGCTTGACAAGGCAGACAAGGCCTTGGATAGTGAACTCTTGTTTCTCACAAAGTCTCGTGAAAAGCCTCAAACTCAATCGACCAATATTACTTCACCTAGTACTTTCATTCCCTTTAGTTGTACAATTATACTTGAATAAAATGCTAGGTAGAAGGGGGCTAGCTAAAGCCACCTTTCCCAAAGGAAACAAGTCAATTGATGACCTCTTGAGTAAGCAAAGGTCAAGTAGTGAGAAAGGGGTCATTGGTTTTGTCTCTAAAGGCAAGAAGAATAACAACAACAAGAAAAGGAAGGCCAAGCCCACACACGAAAAGGACAAGGTCATTGTGGATAGTAAGTCCACGAATGGCAAAACTATGTCCCATGATGATTTTGAGGGAAGTGCTAACCCTCACTATGTTTCAATGCATGATTATTATGGTGATGTATATGCACAATATGTTGGCCCATTTTATGGTTATATTGCTTGGTATATTTAGGTTCCCAAGACCCTTGTTTCTAACAAAAGAGGACTCATTGAAAAATGGGTACCTAAAAACTAGTTTGATCTTTTGTAGACCTATGCTTCTAGAGGGTCAAAATGGGTGCTTGATAGTAGATGCACAAGTCATATGACCGGAAGCGCATCTAGTGTCAAGGAGTTGAGACCAAATATTGATCAAATATCCATGACATATGCCGACAAGTCAGAGTCTAAGGTAATGGGTTTTGACAAAGTTGTGGTTGCACACGATATCACTCTCGTGGATGTCTTGCTTGTTGAGACCCTTGGCTATAATTTACTTTATGTCCGTGCTCTTGGAAAATGGGTTTTGCCGTATTTATTGATAACGATATTGTGATCCTCATGTGGAGAAAGTCTCTAAAGGTCGCTTTCGTTGGGTACGTCGAAAATGACTTGTATGTGGTGGACTTCTTGGGGCAAACCACTACAAGTCCGATGTGCTTATTCGGAAAGGCTGATGTGGGTTGGCTATGGCATCACCATCTAGCCCATGTCAACATGAGAACTTTGCAAATCCTCCACAAGGATGGTCATATTGTTGGACTAAAATAAAATGTTTGCTTTGCCAAAGATCGTGTTTGCAGGGCATGTGTTGAAGGAAAGATGCATGATTCTCCCCACAAGCCTAAGAAATACATCAAGTCCAGGAGGATCTTGGAGCTCCTTCATGTGGATCTCTTTGGTCCTCCATCTCATGCAAGCCTTGGTGGGAAGAAATATTGTTTGGTGATTGTTGATGACTACTCAACATACACTTGGGTATATTTCTTCAAGCTAAAAAGTGAGACCCAAGAAAACTTTATTGACTTCATCAACATGGCTCAACGTCAACAAAATGTCCCAGTATTAACAATAAGAAGTGACAATGGTACCGAGTTCAAGAACTACACACTGAATGGATTTCTTAGTGATGAGGGAATAAAACATCAATATTCCGCTGCATGTACCCCTCAAAAAAATGGTGTAGCTGAGTGGAAGAACCGGACTCTTATTGATATGGCAAGGACCATGTTGGCGGAGTTTAAATCTTCATACAATTTTTGGGCTGAAGCAATCTCCACCGCACGCCATACATCAAACTGTCTCTACCTCCGAAAAGAATTGATCAAGACTCCATATGAAATTCTTACTAGTAACAAGCCCAATGTTTCATACTTCCGGGTGTTCGGTTGTAAGTGCTTCTATCGCATTAAGGGTATTCGTTTGTCCAAGTTTGATTCCAAAGCATTAGAGGGTATTTTTGTTGGTTATGGTCTCAAATCCCACACTTATAGAATCTATGACAAGCTCTCTGGAACTGTCATAGAATCTTGTAGTGTGGTCTTTGAAGAATATGATGGTCCCCAAGCGGGGCGTGTTGATGTCTGTGATGTAGATGATGAAATGCCTCAGGATGCCATAGGAAGAATGGGTGCAGGTTTCATTCGCCCTGTTGAGGAACCCCTTATGGCAGATCGAGAAGAACTATGCTCTACTCAAGTGGAGCCCTCATCTTCACAACATCAACAAGCTCCTATTGAGGAGGACAATGACCCATGCCAAAGACAAGCTATGAACCCTCAACCTGTTGATCAACAAGAAACCTCTAGCCAGGAGGTTCTTGAGTCTCCATTTGCCAGAATGTCTAGTGGTGCTAAGTCTATTACACAAGGAAGATCTATAGAAACTGCCATAAGGGAAGCTCAATGCCTGTCTAGAAGTATGCTTGATCGAGACCAAGGTTAATCTTTGCCTCTTGTTGAAGAGAATAATTCTAATGATTATCAAGGTCAAGTTAATGGTCAAGACGAGGACCAGAATGACGAAGTGATCCCCACAAGAAACAACAAGGAGATCTAAACTCGTCGCCAAGCTAGAATGGATAGAATATTGGAACTGAGAGACCACACTCTTGAGAATGTGGTAGGAGATCTAAGAAGAGGGATATCCACTCGAGCTCAACTAAGGAACTTTGCTAAGCAATAAGCACACATTTCCATGGTGGAGCCAAAGAAAGTATGGGAAGCTCTTGAAGATTCGGATTGGTTGGATGCCATGCACAAAGAGCTCAACAACTTTGAGAGAAACAAAGTGTGGAAGTTAGTTGAAAAGCCAAAAGATTGCAGCAATGTTATAGGAACCAAATGGATATTCAAGAACAAGCAAGATGAGCATGGGATTGTGGTGAGGAACAAGGCAAGATTGGTTGCACAAGGGTTCTCTGAAAGTGAAGGCATTGATTATGGAGAGACATATGCACTCGTGGCTTGCCTTGAGTCCATATGTATCCTTCTTGCTTATGCGGCACATCATAAATTTAAACTACAACAAATGGATGCAGAAAGTGCAATTCTTAATAGTCCTTTGCATGAGTTGGTATATGTAAAGCAACCCCCAGGGTTTGAGGATCCCAACTTTCCAAACCACGTCTACAAACTTGATAAGGCGCTCTATGGGCTCAAACAAGCTCCACGCACATGGTATGAGCATCTTAGAGAGTTGTTGTTAGATCGTGGGTTTGATGTTGGAAAATTGATCCCACTCTTTTTACTAAGAAAGTCAATGGGGAGCTTTTTGTATGCCAAATATATGTAGATGATATTATCTTTGGCTCATCTAACAAAGCTTTTAATGATGAATTCTCTAAGCTTATGTCTGACAGGTTCAGGATGTCTATGATGGGAGAATTGGGGGTATTTCTTGGTTTTGAGATCAAGAAAGTAAGAGGAGGAACATTCTTCAACCAAGCCAAGTATACTCAAGATATGCTCAAAATATTCAACATGAAAGATCTAAATGGAGCTCTCACTCCCATGGCAACAAAGGCTCATCTTGAACTAAACCCAAATGGTAAAGATGTGGATCAAAAGGTATACCGGTCCATGATTGGCTCTTTTCTTTACCTTTGGGCATCTTGACCCGATATTGTGTTGAGTGTAGGAGTGTGTGCAAGATATCAAGCAGCTCCAAAAGAAAGCCATTTGATGGTGGTCAAGAGAATCTTTTGATATTTGGTTCATACCCCAAACTATGGTATTTGGTATCCTAGGGGTTCAACTTTCTCTCTTTGTAGATACACGGATTCAGATTGGGCTAGTGACAAGGATGATAGGAAATCAACCTCCGAGGGTTGCCAATTCCTTGGGAGGTCATTAGTGTGTTGGTCTTCCAAGAAGCAAAATTGTATATCTCTCTCCACCGCTGAAGCCGAGTATGTGGCAGCTGCTAGTGCCTGTACTCAATTTCTATGGATGAGGCAAACTTTAAAGGAACACGGTGTCCATTGTGACAAAGTGCCTCTTCTATGTGACAATGAAAGTGCTATCAAGATTGTCTATAATCCAGTGGATCATACAAGGACAAAGCATACTGAGATTAGTCATCACTTCATTAGAGATCATGTTGCTCGAGGTGATATTGAGCAATCCTATGTGTCAACCAAAGACCAACTTGCCGACATTTTCACGAAGCCACTTGATGAATCAAGGTTTTTTTATTTGAGGAATGAACTAAATATCGTAGATTCTAGGAGCTTGACTTGATCACCTTGCATACTCACCTATGTCTTGAACCTTATTTGGTTTAGGTGCATGCATGGAGATAGGGGGAGTGCGGTCCTAATACATTGGACTATCCCCCCCCCCCATAATGCCAACATTAAGAAATTCAATCCTCTTAATATCATTTAGTGATATGTGAGCTTCATTGATGAGTATTGGCTATGAACCCAAGGAAAATTCTTCGCGGTGTCATGCTACAAACTCTTACATGGTGGCCTCGGCCACCGCCCTCTTCATTGTTGAAGAGTCGGTTCTTGACTTGTTTGATTTGGATCTTAATTTGTCATCTTTTGACTATCTATGGTTTCTTGGTTCTTCACAGTACGTCTTCTGAATCCCAGGCCTTTCCTCATCTCTAAACATGATCCTCTTGCCACACATTTGTCCAACACTTATACCTAGATTTTTCTGGTCGTGGGGGGCGAAATGTCCGCACTGTACCGACCGGAGAGTCTGGCCAGGACGGACACTCTACTTGATACAGCCTGGACACTCCGGTGAATCTTGCCCGGACACTCCGGCCCCAACGGTTTCAATCCTATAAAGGGGGTCGGGGAGAAGTGGATGGTTTAGTCCTCCTACTCCTCCCTAAGTCCCTCTTCCCCAAAACACCGCTGCCCCTTCCAGGATATACACTGGGAGGGCCTCTCCACCCTGGATCCGGCCGTTGCCGCCGGCCATTATCATCCCTTTGCCGCTGGGACAGATTCCCCTCCGATGAAGGCCTCCATGGATGCTGGTATTTTGCCCCCCCTTCTCCATCTCTAGGGTTTCCTCTAGATGCATTTTTGGAGGCAATGACGTATCTTGATCCATGGATACATCATACTGCGTGCATGTGTCGTCATTGTAGTAGCTCTAGCAATCCTGATCTACTGCGGTTGAGCACTCTCGCACTGCCCGAAAAATCACCAGGTCTCCCACCGGACTATCCGACGTGTACAGGGCGGACACTCCGATCCAGCCGTAATGTTCGGCCTGTATGCACCGGACTGTCCGGGTCTGGCGGAGTCTTCGGCGAGATTTTGCCGGATAGTCCGGGTTTTCTCAACCAGTGTGGATCCTGCATTTCTTTAGCTACTGCTATGTGCTTACACCTCCTAGACAAATGTGATTACCCCTATGCTACCCTTCTACTCTGAATTCACAGGTAGCTCCCGTCATCGTCGCTTCTAGGGCTGCTCAGAAAGCCTGTCCTCGCAGGTACCGTGATGAAGAGAGTGATGTTCATGTTGATCCTTCCATGGTCAGACAGGCTACTCGTGACTGTGTTGTAGCTAAGAAAGAGAAGGTCAGAAAACTAAAAAGGGATGAAGCCAAGCGCATGAAGTTTGAGTCATTAACCACTTTTGTAGAATTTGGCATCGAAGAGTTTGTGGAGATGCGTGTCCAGCAGTTCTATTCTCTGCAGCGCACTTCTAAGGATGATCGCTTCTGGAGGAATGAGCAGGCCCTACTCTTTTCTGAGGTGCCCCATGTAGTGGTTAGATATTCCGAAGCTCCAAGACCATAGGTACTTTGAGGACACTCTCTGGGTGACTGAGAAGATGGGGTTGCATGCCATCTTTCAAACAAGAGAAGACTACAATATTGAGTTGGTCCAGCAGTTTTATGCCACGGTGATTTTTGGGGACACTACTGATATTCCCCTTGAGTGGATCTCTGGCACTACTAGGTGTTGTTCCAGCATGGCTCAATTTGCCCACATCCTTGGAGTGCCTTTCAACCTCAATGCTCCTAGTGGTCGCCGGATGCATGTAAATGGTCAGGCGTATGACAAGCAGCTGTTGGCCCCAATCTACTCTCAGAATGGTGTGGTTGGCCAAACCACCAACATCAAGCTCATCTACAACATTTTGCTCCGCATGTTTCACCACACACTTACTCCCAAGACGGGCAACAGGGATGAGATGAGTGGTGCTGAGATCAATCTTATGGCCCATACCCACTTAGTGTATGTTCGCGGTCCAGCTCATCAAGGTGGTGCCATAGATGTCATGGATTTCATCTATCAGGATATGTACAAGTGCATCACTAACAAGAAGTGTCCTCTATTTGCTCCATATGTGATGAAGCTCATTGTTGCTCAGGCTCCAGCCACTCCACTGCTCTACACTGACCTTGTTGCACACCTTCCTGTCAAGCTACAGAGGAAGGGTGCCCCCACTTCCAAGGCACCTCGTGGCTACCCCTGCTTAGGACATATTTGAGAATGATGAGATGGATGCAGATGCCTCTGACAGTGATGATGAGTCTGAGGAGGTTACGGAGGCTATGACCCGTGGCCCTCACATGGAGCAGGCCAGCAATGCATATCGCTTCACCACCTCCAAGGAGGAAGTGCAGAAGAAGGTGAAGAAGGCCTCCTGGTGGAAGAAGCTTCTTCTTTGCCAGAACATTGATATTCTCCATGGCCAGTATGATGCATACAAGGCAAACAAGAATGTGATGAAGGAGCAAAAGAGGATCAACCAGCCCATGGATGTTGATCCTTCTCAGCAGCAGGCGTCTGATGGCACACTTTCCTATGGACACTGGAGTCAGGGACGTGTGGACTGGTCCATGTTTGAGGACGTGTCTTCTTCTTCTCGCCCTCACGGCCAAAGCTCTACTCGGGAGGATCAGCATGATGAGGATGGTGATGAGGACGAGGATGAGGAGGAGGAGGATGACGACGACTATAGTGGCTAGAGTTGGCCTTGGGACACTTTAGTTGTGCTCTTTTCCCTTTTGCCGTCTCGATGCTAAAGGGGGAGAAGTATCCCCTTTATTAGGTTGCTACCGGGGATTTGCATGGGTACACGAGCTTCACTTTATTTCGATTTGCCTCTTTGAAGCTTCGTGTATTTATCCTACCCGTGAGTACTATGTTGTGTTGAACTATGTGTGTTGTGACATGCTTTCCCAGTTGTGCTAATGACTATGTTATGCCTAGCTTATTGATCTAGTTGGTATTATATTGTGTCATAACTTGTTAAGCTACAAAATCTAGTGGGGATGTGATCCTAGGGTGTGTGATCTTGTATTCAAATGCATAGCTAAAATTGGTCAGACATCTAGGTGGAGCCTCACTATATTTTGTATATCTCCTCTTGTGAAAATTTATAACTATCCTATTTGCAAATCCTTGGGTTGTCATCAAACACCAAAAAGGTGGAGATTGAAAGGGCATTTAAGCCCTTCCTATTATTTTGATGTTTGGTGACAGCACTTGGATAAGTTTAATCGTCTGTTAAATGTTTCAGGAGATACCAGCTGCTCTTGTGTATGTTGCAATAAAGGAAAAGAGCTCCCCAGGTTCTTGTCTGGGCAGGAAACATGTCCCAGTCGGACTATCCGGCTGGTCCACGGTGGAGTGTCCGCCTCGACCGGACTGTCTGGCTGGATCCGGCCAGACTGTCCGCCCGTGGGAAGTGGACGACTTTCTTGGACATTCAGAACAACAGATCGGACACAATCCGGACTCTGGTCAGAAACTTTGCCAGGTCGGAGTGTCCGGCTAGTTTCACCCGGAGTGTCCAGCCAGGCCGGATTGTCCGACTAATGTTGGTCGGACTGTCCGGGGTAAGTGGCTTCCAACGGATCTAAATCCAGGGGGCCTATATAAAGGCCCCTTCTTCTACCTTGGAAGCTGCTCGTCCACCTTAAGAACTCCAACACCATTTGAGCCACCAAATCCACAAGATCTCTTCACTCAACCATCCAAAGTCATTGATCTTTGGAGAATCGAAGGACGAGGCCTTGATCTACAGCTTCACCAAGAGAGATCTTCATTTCCCCCTCATTCACTTGAGGGCCCCTTGCTCTAGTGTTTCATTGAAAACCATAGCTTGTGATTTGGTTCTTACTGGCTTGTCTTTGATTGTTTGACAGCTAGCTTGTATTCGGGAGCCTCCAATTAGGTTGTGGATGTGTGCCTTGAACTCGTTGTAAAGGTGACGGCTTCCACCTCGAAGGTTGCCGTATAGTGGAAGAGTTGAATCGAACCCGTTGGGGTGAGGTTCATCGGAGAACAATGGAGGCCTCTTATGGTGTTGGTGGTTTGAAACCACCCCTTCTCCAAACGTAGACCTACTTCCCCTCAAAAGGAAGGAACTATGGGAAACAAATCCTTGTGTCTCCGCGTGCTCCACTTTGGTTACTTATATCCTTTACCGCACTTTACCAATCTAGTTATTGGCTTAGTATATGTGCTATATTAACATATAGGTAAATTCACCATAGTTGCATAATCTAGAGAATTTACCTTTCATGTCAAACCCTAAATTGAAAAAGAGTAAAATTTGAAGTAACACCTATTCACTCCCTCCCCCCCTCTAGGTGCCCATACGATTCTTTCAATTGGTATCAGAGCCTCGACTCTTTATTCGGGCTTAACCGCCTAAGAGATTATGGGCAATCTAGGAGATGAGGGAGAAAGTGAGGCTAGCCATTCGGTGACCATGGTAGATCTCAAGAATTTGGAAACAAGTTTGAGCTCTACCTTGGGCAGCGAAATCCAACAGTTGCGCCAACTTGTTGAGCAACTTGTTAGGAATAAGCCAACCTCACCTCCTCCCTCTCAAGAGGCAGCACCACCTAACCCAAAGGAAAATACTCCGGCTAAGCCTTTGGATGAGGAAGTGGTGGGAGATGAACATAATTCCACTAACTCCACCACCAAAAGGGTGATGGGAAGGAAGAGCACCATGCAGTTCCCAGATGGTACTCTCCCGACCCTCCTATCTCTCACCCACATATAAATAATAGAGGTGACCCACCTAAGTTAGCTGCACATACTTTTGCTCAATGGGAAGTTTTAATGAAATCCCATGTGCGTAGCTGTTGCATTAATTTGTAGAATATTATTTAAGAAGGACTCAAAATTGAGGATCCAACCAACTTGGCTAGAAGAGAAGTGATACGTTGCAAACATATCCATAATTTTTGATGGTCCATGCTTGGTTATATCTACTTTCTTATGTTTTGTCCACACTTTGGAGTACTTTCTGTACACTTTCCTGGACTAACCTATTAACAAGAGCCATAGTGCCAGCTGCCTGTTTTCTGCTGTTTTTGGTTCCAGGAAAGTCAGAAAATGAATATTCTCGGAATTGGATGGGACAAAAGCCAAAGTCAGTTTTTCACCAAGGGGGACACGGAGCCAGAATACGAGACGGAGAGGGGCCAGGGGCGCCACACCACTTGGTCGTGCGGCCAAGCCTGGCCGTGCCAAGGGGTGGTCTGGCCGCCTCGGGCACCTCCTCGGCCTCCCCTTTCGCCTATAAGATGCCTCCAATATAGAAACCCTAAGTACCCGATCAAAATTCCACGAAAGAGTCTGTAGCCGCCGTCATCTCCATCCCTAGATCGGGAGGGATCTGAATCTCTTCCTGGCACCCTGCCGAAGGGGAGAATTCCCCCTGGAGGCCTTATTCATCACCATGCAAGCCTCCGGTGTGATGCGTGAGTAGTTCATCCCTGGACTACGGGTCCATGTAGTAGCTAGATGGCTGGTTCTTCTCCTTTGTGCTATCATGTTTAGATATTGTGAGCTCCGTTCATGATCAAGATCATCTATTTGTAATTCTACATGTTGTGTTTGTGGGGATCCGATGGATATTGAAATGCTATTTCATATTGATTATTGATTCTATCATGTCTTTGTTATTTGTGATCTTGCATGCTTTCCGTTGTTAGTAGCTATCTTGGCCAAGTAGATGCTAGCAACTCCAAGAGTTAGTATTTATGCTCGATAGTGGGTTCATGCCTCTAGTAATCTGGGGAAGTGACATAAATCTCTAAGGTACTAGATGTGTTGTTGCTACTAGGGAGAAAACAACAATCCTTTGTTCATAGAACAATCGTATTGTTTACTTTACACGTAATGCGTAATGCAATTAACTATATCTTGCAACTTAATATTGGAGGGGGTTAGGATGATAACCTGAAGGTGGATTATTAGTCATAGATGCAGTTGGATTACGGTCTATGTATAATGTTGTAATGCCTAATCAAATCTCAAAGGAGTCAAGATGTTTAGTATATGCATGATTGCTTTCTTGATGTTTGTCAATTGCCCCACTGTAATTTGTTCACCCAGTATGGAATCTATCTTAAGGAGAGCCACCACTAGTGAACTATGGACCCCAGTCTTTTCTTTTACCATCAATCTACAACTGTTTACTGCTTTCTGATTTCTTTCTGCAAACTATTACTTTCTTCCACACAATATGTTTAATCCTTTGTTTTCAGCAAAACCGGTGAGATTGCCAACCTCACTGTAAGTTGGGGGCAAAGTTCTGTGGTTGTGTTGTGCAGGATTCCACGTTGCTACTGGCGCGGTAGTGCACCCTGCCAAAGTCCAGCTAGCAACACCTTGGAGGTGTTTCCTTGCTCCTACTGTTTCGAGAAACCTTAGTTTCATAACTGAGGGAAAACTTGCTGTTGTGCTCATGATACCTTCCTCTTGGGATTCCCCAACGAGCTTGATATATTTTGGGCCATCAAGGACTTTTTATGGCGCCGTTGCCAGGGAGTCAAGGACATCTTCACAAGGGGAGTCTCTCATAACCAATCTCTTTACTTTGTTTTATTTGTTTTACTTAGTTTATTTTTGCTTTGTTTGTTTGTTTCTTTAACAAAAACACAAAAACAATAGTTTTACTAGTTTGCTTTCTTTATGAAAAACACAAAAAAATGACTACTCTTGAAAACACTAAGTTGTGTGACTTCACTAGCACCAACAACAATGATTTCATGTGCACACCTATTGCTCCACCTGTTCATGAAGCTACTTTCTTTGTAATTAAACCTGCTTTACTCAATGTTGTTATGAGAGAACAATTTTCTGGTATTGGTAATGAAGATGCTAGTGCTCACCTAAATAACTTTGTTGAACTTTGTGAGATGCAAAAGCATAGAGATATTGATGGAGATATTATTAAGCTTAAATTGTTTCCTTTCTCT
Source organism: Avena eriantha (assembly GCA_910589775.1). Classification (NCBI taxonomy): domain Eukaryota; kingdom Viridiplantae; phylum Streptophyta; class Magnoliopsida; order Poales; family Poaceae; genus Avena; species Avena eriantha. The sequence continues at coordinate 382,698,487 of OU342743.1, forward strand.
TTGAGAGGAAAAGCTAGAGAATGGTTGAATTCCTTAACTAGGAATAGTATTGATTTTTGGACTAAATTCAAAGATGCTTTCATTGGAAAATACTGTCCTCCTGCTAAGATTATATCTATGAGAAGTGAAATAATGAAGTTTAAACAATCTGATAATGAACATTTTGCTCAAGCTTGGGAAAGAATGAAATCTTTGGTAAAGAATTGTCCCACTCATGGACTGACTGCTTGGATGATTATTCAAACCTTTTATGCAGGATTGAACTATTCTTCAAGAAATATATTGGATTCTGCCGCTGGAGGTACCTTTATGACCATTAATTTGGGTGCGGCAACAAAGCTTTTGGATAAAAAATGATGGTTAACTATTCTGAATGGCATACTGAAAGAGCTCCACAAGGTAAGAAGGTAAATTCTGTTGAGGAAACCTCCTCCTTGAGTGATAAAATTGATGTTATTATGTCTATGCTTGTTAATGGGAAAGCTCATATTGATCCAAATCATGTTGCCTTAGCCTCTTTGGTTGCCCAAGAAGAGCAAGTTGATGTGAACTTTATAAGAAATAATAATTTTAGCAATAATGCCTACAGGAATAATTTTGGTAACAACCATTATAGGCCATATCCTCCCAACAATGGTAATGCTTATGGAAATTCCTACAACAATAATAGGAGTGCTCCCTCTGAACTTGAAGTTATGCTTAAAGATTTTATTAGTAAACAAACTGCTTTCAATAAAACTATTGAGGAAAAACTCTCTAATGCTGAAAGAAATATAGCATCATTGGCTGAAGCACAATCTTCTTTGAATAAAATGGCTGCTAAACCTGAAACTATTGATAATCCCTTTGCTGCTACTAATGCCATACAAGTTAGAATTGATGAAAATGTTAGATTATTAGCTGAATTGCATGCTAAGTGGGAAAGAGAAGATGAAATTGCTAGAAACATTAGTGTTTCTACTATCATTACCACTAGTGTTGAGGCTAGTAATAGCTCTACTACTTTAGATGGTAATTACGATTTTGATCTTGATGGTTGCAACATCTCTGAAGTTATTAAGTTCCTACAAAAGCTTGCTAGAAGTCCTAATACTAGTGCTATGAATATGGCCTTTACAAAACACATTACTGATGCTCTCATAAAAATTAAAGAAGAAAAGATGAAACATAAAGCTTCTATTCCTATGAAACATGAAGATGGATGGGAACCCATCATTAATATGAAAGTGAATGATTTTGATTTCAAAGCTTTATGTGATCTTGATAGTAGTGTTTCTATTATGCCTAGAAGGATTTATGATATGCTTGATTTGCCACCATTGGAAGATTGTTATTTGAATGTCCCACTTGATGATAATGCTAAAAACAAACTCATGGGGAGTATTAATGATGTTCTTATTATGGTTAACAATGCCTATGTCCCCATTGATTTCTATGTTTTGGATGTTTAATGCAATGATTCTTGTCCTATTACTTTGGGAAGACCTTTTCTTAGAACTGTTGGTGCCATTATTGATATGAAAGAAGGCACCATTAAATATCAACTTCCACTCAAGAAAGGTATAGAACACTTCCCTAAGAAGAGAGAGAAGATTTCTTTTGCCTCTCCTATGAAAACAAAATTTGCTCTTAATGCTTCTTCATTTGAGAACACTTGATTCTTTTCCGTGCTTCTTATGCCTAACTTAAAGGAGTTAAAGAAAAGTACTTATTGGGAGATAACCCAAAAGTTTTAGATGAGTCTTGAAAGTTATTGCTTTAGTAATAACCGCTCCTTATCCTTTTTATTTTCTTTTTGTGCCAAGAGCAACCTCTAATGAGAGAGAATTAATGATTGGGAAAGTTGTTGTGCCGAAACAGATTTATGTGCTTCACTGTAAAAATTCGTGTAAAATCTATGTATGTTGTTTTGAGGCGTAACTTTTTGTGCTTCTGCCCCAGGTTGTTATATAACTTTCGTTAGTTCAAAACTTTTTGATTTGAGCAACAAAAAGTCTTCGAAAAAATTGGTTTTTACCTGCTGGTCTGTTTTGATAGATTCCTACCATTATTTGTGTTTGCTTCTTGTTGGTTCCTTTTTGAGTTCTTTTGGGGAATTGAGCTTTTTGAGGGAAGTGCTACCGAAGCTTGTGTTTTAATGGAAGTTTTATTGGTGTTGAAACTGAACCAAAAGACTTATTATCTTGAGTGCACTAATGTTGCTAATAAAGATTGTGTGAAGTTTTGTATGAGGGGAAAAATTGCAGGTGTATGGAGAGAATGATGTAATGAGATGAAGAATGGACTAAAGCTCAAGCTTGGGGATGCCACCCCATGTCACCCCAAGAAATATCCAAGAAGTACAAGCGTGAAAGCTTGGGGATGCCCAAGGCATCCCCTTCTTCATCAATAAAACTCCCAGGTTTCTTCCAAACACTTCATTTTTATTGTTTCATGCACAGTTGTGTTGTTCTTGGAGCGTCTTCGTTTTTCATTTTTGGTTTTCGTTTGCTTGGTTTTCTTAGTTGTCTGAATAAATTGGTTGGACCCCCTCTTTCATGCATTGGTTTTCAAATAGTTTGGTTTGGATTGGAAAAGAGTAGGAAAAGTTCATGCTTAAGTGGTAAAAGGAGCTTGTTTTTGACTGTGGCCTATGCTTTGTCATGCCATGCTTGATATTGTTTTGTCTTTATGCTTAGTGATCTTTGTTGTAGCATGACATGTTATAAACAATTGAGATTGCTTAATGTGCCTTGGAAGAATCATGCGTTGTTTTAGCATATTAAAGCATAGTATTATGGTATTCTCCTTTGATGCTTTGTTTGGGTTGACTTGGTGCATGCTCACACCATATTATGACTATCCCAAGTCACCATAGCCTTTATGATTCTTTAGTTTTCGACTTTTAGTATCACTTTATGCTTTGATTAATGATGTTTTCTCGCTCTGCATGATTATGGCCATTATTGCTCTCTTAGTTGGTCGCTCCCAGTCTTTCGCTAGCCTCCATAACCAAGTATGAGTTCCACTCATCCATCCAACTCCTAAAACTAAGTTATTCCAAAGAGTCCACCATACCTACCTATTAGCATTTTCTATTCCAAGTATATTCATGTTTTTATCTACCTTCCGAATTAAATTTGTTATGAGAAAACTAGTGATTAAAGCTCTCACGAAATTGATGGCACTCTTTACTTTTCTTGCCCTTAATAAACTTGAACCATTGTGTCGTCTATGTTGTATATGCTTGCACTTATATGTTGGGGATTAGCAGAACCATGTTGTCATGGGGAACGCTTTCAACATTGCACTTGTACTTTGTACCTAGTTGATATCATGCTCTTTTGTCTATGGATGTCGTCGGTGTGAAATGAAAGGGGAGCTTGTAAGTCCATGGAGTTATGTATGTGTGTTAGAGAAACGCCTGGGCCGCTGGTCTAATCTATGCTATCATGGTGGAAACTTGCAGCGTAACCATAATGAGCTGTCTATGAAGAATTCTTCTTATAAAAAAAGAGTCAGATATTGAGAAAAAAAGAGAAAAAGGAAAAGAAGAGATATGAGAAAAGAGGAAAGAGAGAAAAAGGTACCAATTTCCCATGGTAAATAAGAAGATTGCTGAGATGCTTGTTGTCTGCTTGCCTTGTCATTTTGATATGGGGATTCTTCCGTATCATCGGGCAAGGGGTACCCCGTTGGCGGTTCTCTATGATACACATGTACTTACTATGATAAGAACTTACCGGTGACTAAACTTGAGTAGCATGAGGAGCGGCCCCGTATTCAAGGGACATGAGATTTCCAACTTATACTTTGTCAAGCATATACTCCATAGTTTGTTCACTTTAACCTTAATCACTTCAAGATGCTTATGATAGGGGCAATGAGAGCTGAAAGCTAAAAAGTACCATAATTTTTGGAAGCTCTTTATGAAACTTGAATCCCTACTTCCTTCTATGAAGGCCCTTCTTTTACTTTTATGTTGAGTCTCCACCTTCTATCTTTATGCACCTACTTTGAGAGCATAGTGGCCATTCTTAGTTCTATGTGCATTGTCCCAAGACTTGTTGATTGATGCATAACTTTGATATTACTTGTTCTTAAACTATTTGTTTCTGGTCACTCTTATGAACTTTGAAGGTGTCCTATGCATTTATGTTTGCTACTCTATGAGGGACAAGCTGAATTCCACTATGCTATGTTTTCTTTATGTGAAACAAACAAACGTCTTGCAAAGCATTGTTATTCATGAATCTTTTGTTTGTGCCTTTTTATGTTGCAACATAGTTGCTATGTCTTATTGTTAGAACTTTGTCTTTCATGTTATGATTGAAGTACTTTGATCCTAGCTATCATTGTTTTACAAATACTTTGATCAAGTTTATGATGGAGCATGTCACCTAAAAAATTATTCTTTCTTTTTATCACTTACCTACCCGAGGACGAGCAGGAGTTAAGCTTGGGGATGTTGATACGTTGCAAACGTATCCATAATTTTTGATGTTCCATGCTTGGTTTTATCTACTTTCTTATGTTTTGCCCACACTTTGGAGTACTATCTATACACTCTCTTAGACTAACCTATTAACAAGAGCCACAATGCCAGCTGCCTGTTTTCTGCTGTTTTTGGTTCCAGGAAAGTCAGAAAATGAATATTCTTGGAATTGGACGGGACAAAAGCCAAAGTCAGTTTTTCACCGAGGGGGACACGGAGCCAAAATACGAGATGGAGAGGGGCCAGGGGGCCGCGACACCACCTGGCCACGTGGCCAAGCCTGGCCCACGCCAGGGGGTGTTGTAACACCCTCGAATCGGCCCTATGCAAGTTTTAGCCCTTTCCGCCAAACCCGCATAGAAACGATTCAAGGACCCCCACCAGGCACTTTCGTGCAGGTGGAAAACGAAGTAATTCCATTACACAATAGTCCTCGATGGGACCCACAGAACAGATATATATACAACAGCGACTTAGCGAGTCAAGCATTATTATATACAAATACGAAGATCCAAATCACCTTGAAAACGATACAGCGTCCGAGTACGGACAAGATTCAAATTGGGCTAAGAGCCCTGAAGAATAACCAATGGCGTACATAACCCTGCCCAGGCCAAGCCGGAAGGGTAACCCTGCTAATGACGTCGATCTCAAACCTGCTAAAACAAAAGGGGTGCCAACAAAGGGCAAAGGAAAAAGAGGAGCATCAGTACTGAGGCCAGTACACGACAAGGCTAGAATTCGGCGGCTCTCGCCTACATAGGTATGGTGGACTGAAGCGGCAGCGCAGCAGCACTAAACAACCTATAGAGACTCAGTAAAACTGGCAGCTATTAGAGAGGGATAAGAAAGACCTATTTGGATCCAACCTGATTCTAACACCAATCATACCCATCCTGGTATTCCCCCTCGATACCAAACGAGGAAGTTAAACCAAGGAACTCACACAGTTGGCAGTTTTATTCCTTCCATTATAGTTGCAGCACTTACTAGTCAGATATAGATATCATGAGTCATCCTGATAACATAAGTAGTGGGCAGTTTTAGTTAACCCTTCAGTTGTAGTTGCAGTACTTACTAGTCAGATATAATTAGCATGTGACATCCCAAACTCAGCAGTTGTTGGCACTTTTATTTCATTCCATTGGAATTGTGATACTTACTAGGCAGGTATAACATGACACGATACACCCCAGTTCCACCAGTTGTTGGCACTTTTATTATCCATTCCATTGTAGTGAAGCTGATTACTAGTCACATATTAAGTCAAATTTATAGCACTACTTTAGTTATGCTTGTCTATGATCGAGATACTGTGCTCCAAGTCGTCCATAACCGCGGACACGGCTTTTAGAAATATTTACCCTGCAGGGGTGCACAAATAGCAACACACACATGATCAACCTCGGAAGAACCAACTCAAAACCCAACGAGGCTTTCACGACAAAGCAATCACATGATTCATAAAATATTTCAGGGGGCCACCCCACTAAGCTACCCGCAACGAATTTGGCCGGCTCCGAGACGGACCCATGGTTTGTGTGGACGGCGGTAAACGACTGGGAACCTAAAAGTGTGACTGGACTTGTCGATACAGCGAAAACGTGTCACGATCCAAAACAATACAAGTGCTCTACGCACAATCGTAAATAAAGCAGTAAAGCATGGCATAGGTACAGGATAGTAATAAAGCCCCAAACTAGTTTTTGGCCCCAAGAAATAAGAAATGAATCAAGCTCTGGCTAAGGGGATTCATGGTCCCATATGCGGATAGTGCGATAGTCAAGGAACAGGTATCAAGTACTCGGGGTCCTACGGGACACAAGTGAGCGTGGAAGAACCAAATAACATCTATTGCCCACCGATGCCTAAGCATTAGTTATATCTATTTCCAGCATTTTAAAACTTGCAATTAAAGTCTAAGCATGTGCCAACCTTCCAATAATGGTGGAACAACAACGACGCGAAGCAGCACATGAGCAAGCAACTATGACTCGGAAGGCCGACTATTTATCAAATAATAGGCAATAGAATGTGTCCAAGGCAATATAAAGGCTGCAAGGGATATATCTGGTACGGAACACTAAAGCATCGCGACACAAATAGCAATAGATCAACAGGAGGAAATAAAGACTATAAATGCAAAATAGGTAGAAAAAGGGGAGAATGCTCGCCTAGGAAACATTGTCGAAGGTTCATATCCGGAGAACTTGCCGATACTCACATCAACTCATCGGCCTAATCCGCGAAGAACAAAACACTAAAAGAAACACCGGATGCAATATTTAATACTACGGCATAAGAATTGGCATGATTATGATATGATGCAGATGCGGTGCAATTAGGCAGTATTAAGCGGAACCGGGGTCCCGACAATTAATGAGATAGTTCATGTTGTTTAGATACCCCATCATTTAAATGTTATATTAGCATGGCAAAACATGGCATCGGTTGTCTACACAAATTTAAATGGAGCCAATATAAGACTAGAAAAGCCCACATATAGTCTCCATATTTAATTTAGGTGAATCGACTATTTAACCCAACCCACCAGATGACATGTATGCAAGCATGATGATTTAAGGATGCGACAGGTATATGTTATATATTAAAAATAGAGGTCTCGGATAGAGGTCACACATTGGCGTTTGGTGATCTTGGTTCGATGTGGTTCAGGTTCGGTCTCGGGGTTCGATGGGGACAACGGGATCGTCCTCGGCCAACGGAAGTAGATCTTGTCGCATCCGTGGTCTTCGGGTCCATGTCGCCGGTGCGCCGGGAAGGATGTCTTGGGACGCCGAGGGGTTCGGCATCGGATCGGTCTTGACGACGAGAAGAGCTTGGCGTACGAGGGTTCGGTGGGATTCGATCCTCAGGCCCGAGTTCGGGGACTTGAGTGCCACCATGTGCATCCCTCGGACTCATCGGCATTGAGCCGGTCTTGTCGGTCTTGGTGAGGTACTCGTCTACTCGTGAAACTCATAAAACGGAGCCTCGCCACAGATCCATCTTCACACAAGCGCCCTAACAAACATCACAGCCCAACTTCTCGCGATCAGAAACAAAACGCAACACATGGGCATCCCACTGGTACTAGAGGAACCCACCACGGTTGGCACCAACACACCAAGGAAAGAGACACAGATACGAGGATGAGGAACGGCAGGAGAGGGTGTTGCCCATGGCAATGGAGGGGCACGGCGAGGCAACGACAAGCATCAAGCGGTGGTCCCTGGGGCTTGGGCTAGAAGCGGCGAACGGCGACCGGCGCAGGCTCGACGCAGAGGCGGCGCTAGGAGGTAGGGCGCGAGGTTGAGGCAGGAGGGGTCCTTGGCGGCGGTCATGGGCAGGGCCGGCGAGGTCGCTGCCGGGGACACGCGGCGCCCTCGGGGGCAGGTCGGAGGCGTGGGGCAGAGGAGGCCATAGATGCGGTGCTGCTCCGGGAGGCGCGGGAGGAGGCGGCAGCCGAGGCGACGGGAGCCCGCGAGGCAGAGGAGCGGCGGCGCGGCCGGGGCCCGCTCGTGGTAGCGACCGGGTGCAGGGGGCGAGCGGAGGCCGAGGAGAGAGAGGGAAGGGGATGGGGACGGGAGCGTGTCGCATGTGGGGTGGTGGGGCCGGGTGTGACCGGACTGGCGGCAGGCGCGGTGGGCGCGCGTGTGAGGTGGAGGGAGGCAGGAGGGAATCAGGTGGGGTTGGGAGACATGCAGGTGGGCGGGAGATTAGGGGGGATTGGTGAGGTGGCGGGGTGGTGTTCGGTGTGGGCGGGAGTGTGTGGTATGGGTGGGGCCAGCAGGGTGAGGTGGTAGGATGGGAGTGGTCGAGGTGAGGTGGAGGGTGGAGGAAGGCTGGCGGCGGGGCTGGATGGTGCATGCGGTGTGGGGAGTTGGTGAGTGTGTTGTGTGCATGTGGTAGGATAGGGTTGGGATTAGACAGGTTTGGGTAATTTTGGGGGTGGCCGGCTGGGTCGGTTCGACCCGGTTTGGCTGCCCCCTAAAAATAATCTAAATATTTTATTATTTAAAATGGGGCTTTTGAAATCCGATTGTAGACGAAACAAACTATTCCAGAGATCCGGGTTTTGTATTTGAATAAAGACGGGGCTTATTTAGAAAAACAAAATAGGTTTTCAAAAATAGTTTTAGACAAAACCATGCATGATGATGACGATGCTCAAATGCAATGTGGCATGATGACATGAGCATGCAGTCATGATGATGCAATGCACAAAAACACAGCGATTTTCTAGTAGTGGTTTTAGCAGGGTGCTACAGGTGGTCTGGCCACCTCGGGCACCCGCTTGGCCTCCCCTTTCGCCTATAAGATGCCTCCGATACAGAAACCCTAAGTACCCGATCAAAATTCCACGAAAGAGTCAGTAGCCACCGTCATCTCCATCCCTAGATCGGGAGGGATCTGAAGCTCTTCTCGGCACTCTGCTGGAGGGGAGAATTCACCATGGAGGCCTTCTTCATCACCATGCAAGCCTCCGGTGTGATGCGTCAGTAGTTCATCCCTAGACTACGGGACATGTAGTAGCTAGATGGCTGGTTCTTCTCCTTTTGTGCTATCATGTTTAGATCTTGTGAGCTCTGTTCATGATCAAGATCATCTATTTGTAATTCTACATGTTATGTTTGCGGGGATCCGATGGATATTGAGATGTTATTTCAAATTGTTTATTGATTATATCATGTCTTTGTTATTTGTGATCTTGCATGCTTTCCGTTGTTAGTAACTATCTTGGCCAAGTAGATGCTAGCAACTCCAAGAGTTAGTATTTATGCTCGTTAGCGGGTTCATACCGCTAGTAATCTGGGGAAATGACAGAAATCTCTAAGGTACTAGATGTGTTGTTTCTACTAGGGAGAAACCAGCAATCCTTTGTTCATAGAACAGTCGTATTGTTTACTTTACACGCAATGCGTAATGCAATTATCTGTTGCTTGCAACTTAATACTGGAGGGGGTTCGGATGATAACCTAAAGGTGGATTATTAGTCATAGATGCAGTTGGATTACGGTCTATGTATAATTTTGTAATTCCCAATCAAATTCTCAAAGGAGTCAAGATGTTTAGTATATGCATGATTGCTTTCTCGATGTTTGTCAAATGCCCCGTTGTAATGTGTTCACCCAGCATGTCATCTATCTTAAGGAGAGCCACCACTAGTGAACTATGGACCCCGGTCCTTTCTTTTACCATCAATCTACAACTATTTACTGCTTTCTATTTACTTTTTGCAAACTATTACTTTCTTCCACACAATACGTTTAATCCTTTGTTTTCAGCAAAACCGGTGAGATTGACAACCTCACTGTAAGTTGGGGACAAAGTTCTGTGGTTGTGTTGTGCAGGATTCCACGTTGCTGTGGGCGCCGGTAGTGCGCCCTGCCAAAGTCCAGCTAGCAACACCTTGGAGGTGTTTCCTTGCTCCTACTGGTTCGATAAACCTTGGTTTCATAACTGAGGGAAAACTTGCTGCTTTTCTCATCATACCTTCCTCTTGGGGTTCCTCAACAAGCTTGATTTATTTTGGGCCATCAAGAAGTGGTCAATAGCCAACTCAATGCGACTACCTTGCACATGATCCAACTTGGAGTGGGCCCAAAGGATTTTCCCCACATTGAGCACTACAATACCACCAAGGAAGCTTGGGATGCTCTCATTGACTTGTTTGTTGGGAATGAGAGTATGAGAAGAAATAGATATGATGCCTTAAGCAATCAGGCTGAAGGTTTCTTCATGAAGGATGGTGAGGATCATGAAGACATGTATCGAAGACTCAAATCCATAGCCACCGCCTTCAGGAATGTTGGTGCCTCTCACATTGATGATGCTTGGATCAAGAGGATGTATGTGAGTGCTCTCATGCCTTTCGAGCCTACTGACTTGAAGAGTCTCCAAGGAAGACACAACTACCATCTCATGACATCCAATGGAGTTATGCAAGAGATGGCCGCCTTCAAGGTTGCTGCCAAGAATGCCAAAGACGCACGTGCTCATGCCATTGGAATGAGTAGTGGTGTCAATCTTGCCTTGAAGGCCAAGGTTGTGGAGTATGATGAAGATGAAGGGAGTGATGAGGGACTTTCAATAAGCCACCCCGAAGATGTCAAGGTTGCTCATGGTGAATACATGGCCTTCTATGCAAGAAACTTTTCGAAAGATCCCGCCATGGCCAAGATGGAAATGCAATGAAGAAGCAACCCCAATGGGAGAAGAGATAATGGGTCCAAGTTACACTACAAGAATTTGGACGATTCATGATGTTTTATTCATGACACGTTGTGAAACCATCATATATGCCCGACGTTTTGGCCCAATTGGTCGCGACGCACTCGAAGGGCCTCTAGCTCGGGTATCCATGATGTTCGAGGTTTTCGTCGACAAAAATTCGTCGCGGATTTCATCCGAGGCCCTGAAGCCCAGTTCGGCATTTCGTCCCGCATACATTCGTCACTGAATTCGTCAAGGGCCTTTGGTTGATTGTTTGTTTTTTGACGACCGGGCCATCCGTGCCTGCACCCCACCTGTCTGCTCGGTTTGAACGGCAGGGTTTAACGGGTTATTCTCAGAGTGTTAGCCGGACCCAGCTGTCGGCCCATCTGGTATAAATTAAAGTTGGCATAAAAAACAGAGTACCCTGACGAGGGTTCAAACTCGTGAGCACACTCGTTGGTCGAGGGTTCGTAACCACTAGACAAGCGGACTCTGTTCCGACAGATCTACTACTTTGCCATTCTTATAAGAATGTCCTAAATTAGTAGTCCCTCAATAAATAAACTGATGTTTTGACTAAAAGCCGCAACAGCTGGACAAGACAACTACGTTTCAAACATAGCACTACTTTATATTTCTTATACACATGTTGTCGATCACACGAAGAAGCAAAATGTGAAAGTACAGGAAACTACAGCAACAATGAACACAACACATAGCAACATGGAGATACAACACAATCTTACAAATATATAGAGAACATGGTTGACATATAGTTCCAACCCAACTAGAGAACCAGAATACAAAGAGTTCCAAACCAAGTACACGACATGCAGGTTCACATTCAGTTCCAAACCGACTACGAGTTCACATGAAGCCAACCCGCATAACTAGGTACTATGTGCCCTCATTTCACGCGACCTACATGACACATGAAGCCAGACATGAGCTCCTCAAAGAAGGTGAAGACGATCAAATCCCCTTTTTTGATGCGAGCATCCTCTGTTGGGGATATACTTCCCGGGTATCCTCACAGTTCCTCACTGACCAGGGTGGCCCACTTCGGGTTAGAGCTTTGCTTCACGGGCGGCCCAGTCAGGGGAGATGACCGAGTCCAATCCGGCTACGGGAAGGCCCAGAAGACTTACCGACTTAGGCCCATAATGTTACTTGTAGTTCAAGATGTACTCTGTAACCAACTCTTAGTCGTAGCCGGATTGATCTCATCTGTAAACCCTAGGCCGGATATCTATATAAGTCGTCCTAGGGAGAGCCTTTAGGGCACAACACAATAGTCTATAATCTCAACTCGCACAGGCGATACCCTTGTAACCCATATTCCGGCTCTGCCGCATTACTGGATTGCTAGCAGGAGTAGGATCCGTCCAAAGCCGGCGGATTCGAACCTGGGTAAACTTGTGTGCTCACCGTCTCGGAATACCGTACGTCTCACACCCCTCTCTTCCGCACGCCTCGAGGACCCCCTCATGGCGTACTTGTCATCAATCCGACGATAGTTGGCGCCCACCGTGGGGCAAGTGAGCTAAAGATATCCGTTCCGAGCGGAATCTGCAAGAATCAGAATCGGCGAAACCATCGCCGTCGGTCGTATCCTCTACACCAGCGACGTCCCTCTCATTGTTCTCGACGAGACTTGGATTCCGGCTAAGGAGGCCATGACTGCCTATACAATCATGTCTTTCGGCGAGATCGATGTTTACATCGGTTTCGCTGAACCTGCCCAACCCACCCCAGCGGTGATGATAGAGGCAGAAGAATCTTCTGGGTCCCCTTTGTCCATGGAGGCAGCAGAGTTCCGGATCTCAGAAAACCCTAATCCCACCCAGCCCACACCAGTTGCGGAGATAGTGGATAAATCTGAGTCTGAAGAAGACCTCACGGCCCAAGTCGAATCTGGAATGGATCTCCCTGGAGAAGCCGGATCCCAGATCGACCCACCCGTGGAAGTCGAAATCCAGGAGGAGCATATCAACGACACTGATTCCGGCTCTGACGATGCCGGGACAGACAGGCCTTTCCTCAGGTACACACTAAGACGTATGATACTGCAAGGCGCTAGCGCAGATGCAATCCTCGAAACCATTAAATTTTTTGACATGGCTGATCGCGAAAGCCGCAGGTACCTCAGGAAGCACGCGTCGCACTTCGTCGGATATGTTGGATCCGGATCCGGCTCTGTTGATGCTGGAGAAAACACCGACTCGGTGCTGGAGGCAATTGGAACAAACGCCGACGCTCCCGCATCCTCGGATGAATCTATGACGTTGGCAGATTTCCGAAAGTTCTCCGTGGAATATGAAGAGGAGTACAACTCCAAAGCTGCAGAAGAAGGAGAAGCCATGGATGAAGGATCCGGGGAACACTCTCCCAAAGCGCAAGATGACATGGACGTCGGAGATAATCCCGAAGTCCAGATGTCCGAAAGTACCGATCAGAGCTTGACTCCGGGAAACGGACCCAAAGCTGTCTTTGCTACCGGCACTGCCAAGAAGGCAAAGAAGAAGAACAAGAAGAACAAGACCCCGGCAAAAGACCCTCTGACAGAGAAGGTGATTGCTGAGGAATACGAGCAAGACTCTGATGGAGCACTTATCCCAAACGAGCCGAAAAAAGAAGCATCGGTGGATGGACACGTGATCACAGAAGGTGCGCGTAAACTCATCGATGTCGCACTAACCACACCTATCCCTACAGCTGCAGAACTTACTGCAGAAGAGCTGGACGAAAGGGCCCAAGCCCTAGAAGCGCGTCGGCAACAACTCCTCGATGAAGCTAAAAACATCGAGGTTGAGAAGAAACGCATGTCAACCAAGGAATACGTGTCTTGGTTGCATCAGAAGACACGGAAGCATCACATAAATGATGACCAATTCCCACGTGTCTGTGTCGTCCTCTTCGGGGACAAGATGGGCAAACCACGGAAAGACAGCAACAGAGATTGGGTATACCCAACCCCAGTACAGAATACCGTGGCAGCCCGAGAAATTCTATCGGCTAATCCAGGACCAGAGGAGATCCGTTTGGGTATCAAGCTACTCAACAAGGGACTGGAGCAGCAGAAGGTCGCCCTGTACGGAAGTCAAAAACTGGTCTCGGATTCTGACCAATATCGCACAGATCCGGCATGGGCTGACGTAAGATCCCATTACGTTCGGGCGCAATACCATAACCCCGAACGCAAGGAAGACAATTATTCAAGAACCAGATCGTCGGGACAACATCGCAGAGCTACGCATAACTAGAGCAATGTTGCTCTAGCGGCCGAGAAAGACGCGATCGCTGCACTGAATCCGAGGAATCCTCCCCGACGAGAGTACAATGATCGAAAGGGAGAAGATAAGGAGAAACGTCGGGAGGAGGATCGTCAGAGAATGCCACCTCCTAGATATGAGAGCCGTCCGGCTGAGCCTCACCATGGTAGGAACGACGGATGAAGGAACGACGGAAACCACGCTGGAACAAGCCGGCAGGGGGCTCGTCGTAGTCAAGAACCTCCCCGGAACCGGAATAATGACGCTCCGGACGGAGACCGGCGATCAGCCGGAAACAATCCAGCTGCCCCACCCCCTCCACTAGGCAGTTAACATAACGGCCCCCAGGGAGGTCAAGGAGGATGACATGGCAGAGGAGGGTGGTGGCAGAAGCCGAAGTCCGGCTCCAAGGCACCGCAGCCACAGCCGACATTCGGGATGATCTCTATCCCCGAACGACGCAAGGCACAGGATCAACTCCAACATAGAGGCTCGGCGCTATGAAAACGATGACGTGTACGTGGGCCCAAAGTGCTTCGGACCACGCATCAGAGCTACAAAATTCCTGGAAGGATTTGCTATCTCAAGACATATCCAAGCCTACGACAGCATTGCTCGGCCAGACACCTGGTTACAGGACTTCTTCCAAGCTTGCTGCATCGCTAAAGGCGAAAACAGCCTGGTCGCAACCCGATATCTCCCACTTATGTTGTGGAAGATGGCACGATCATGGCTCAATGAACTTCCGGCAAACACCATCCACAACTGGTATGACTTGCAAAGTGCGTTCTTTCGGAATTTCGAAGGCACATATCGGAGGCCCTGTTCGGTCGGAGACCTATAGCGTTGCACCTAGAAAGCCGGAGAAACTTGCCGAGATTACCTCGGACGATGGATCGACACCAAGAACTCCTGTGAGGGAGTAAACGATCAAACTACGATTGAAGCTTTCATCGCAGGACTCCCAATTGGTCTACTGCGTCACCACTTGAAATGTGACGAGGTCACTGATTTCGGAGAGATGATAGAAACAGCGAGCAAGTATGCAGATGCTGATAATGATGCAGAGGGATTACTCAATGTCCTGGCTGTACCTCAGTCAGCAAAGACAAAGCAACAGGCTCAGCAGCGCAAAGACACCTCGGAAGAAAAACCCAACGCAGAGACAGCGGTAGTCAATACTTTTTCCGGGTCTGGAGGACGAGGAGGGCGTGGCGGAGCCCGCGGGCGTGGTCGTGGGATATCAAGGGTCCAAGGTAGGGGAGAGCAACAACCAGGCAAAACCTACACTTGGGCCGACATTGCCAATAACCCATGTGTGCATCACTTGGACGCCAATGGGGGCTCGTCCCACACCAACACTGAATGTCGTTTTAATGACAACATCAAGAGAGATGATACTGCGGGCTACAAAGCTAAGCGGAAGAAGGGAAAGAAAAATCCCGAAAAAGACAAGGAGACCAAGGAAGATTCTGACATGGAGGAAGCTGATGCTTCAAATCCCAAGCCGGAAGGGAAGAAAACTTTTCCTACCAAGAAGGACACTTACGTCACCTTCCTCGGATCTCAACCAGCAAAGGTCAAGAAAGCAGTCTCCACGAGCTCAATGCAACAGTTCCGGCTGTCCCTCAATATCTGGACTGGTCGGAGGTGGCAATCACATTTGACCGCGCTGATCATCCGCCTAAGCTACACAGGCAAGGAAAATACGCCTTAATCATCAATCCACTTATTGATAGTTATGGTTTCTCCAAGACCCTCATGGACGGTGGTAGCAGCATCAATATTCTCTATGTCGAAACGCTACACCGGATGAAGATCTCGGAAACACAGCTGAACCATAGCTCTGTGATCATTCACGGAGTTGTCCCAGGAAGACAAGCTAATTCCCTGGGAGAGATCACTTTGGATGTTACTTTTGGAACTCCAAAGAATTATCCGACGGAGGCACTTTCCTTCGAAGTGTTCCCATTCAAGAGCGCATACCACGCTATATTCGGACGTCCGGCTTACTGGGCTTTTATGGCTCGTCCGTGTTACATTTACAATATGATGAAAATTCCAGGTCCCAACGGCGTGATCACCATCAGGGGAGACCCGAAGAAAGCGCGAGAGTGCGAGGATGGAAATGCCGCCTTTGCAGAAGCCGTGCTGCACGCCCAGGAGTACCAAGACATCAAGAAGAGCATAGATATATCCGAGATGCCCGCAACAAAGAAGGAGGTGACAAAACCAAATCCGGAGTTCAAGGCATCAGAAGAGACGAAGATGACGCCGTTGAAGAATGATGACCCCTCCAAGGTGACCCAGATAGGTGTAGGCCTAAGTAGCGCATAGGAAAGCGCGCTCGTCAAGTTCCTCCAAGCAAATCAAGATATCTTCGCATGGCAGCCATCTGACATAACCGGAGTACATAGGGAACTCGCCGAGCACTCTCTAAATGTAAACCTGAACGCTAAACCCGTCAAACAGTCCTTACGACAGTTTGGAGATGAAAAGCGTAAGGCAATAGCTAAGGAACTAGCATGGCTCGAGTTAGCCGGATTCATAGAAGAGGTCATCCACACTGAGTGGTCGGCCAATCCTGTAATGGTCCCTAAAAAGGACACCATTGATTTAAGGATGTCTGTTGATTATACTGCCTTGAACAAGGCTTGTCCAAAAGATCCGTTCACTCTTCCTAGAATTGATCAAGTCATCGATTCTACGGTAGGCTTGGAACTCCTCTGTTTTCTCGAAGCATATTCCGGTTATCACCAAATCCGGATGAAGGAATCTGACAAAGTCAAAACTTCATTCATAACCCCCTTCGGAACCTTCTGTTTTGTTACGATGCCCTTTGGGCTGAAGAATGTAGGAGCTACGTACCAGCGCACGATGCAGCGTTGCCTCCATGACCAACTCGGACGCAATGTACATGCATACGTGGATGATATCGCGGTCATGTCCAAAAAGAAGGAAACGTTGATTTCCGACTTGGAGGAGACGTTCACCAATCTACAAAAATACAACATCATGCTTAATCCGAAGAAATGCTTCTTTGGAATACCAGCCAGAAAATTGTTAGGTTTCATCGTGTCTCAGAGAGGCATAGAGGTGAACCGAGACAAAATTAAGGCTATACTCAATATTTCCAGGCCAACTCGCATGAAGGACGTACAAAGACTAACTGGTTGCATTGCTGCAGTCAGTTGATTCGTAAGCCGGCTTGGTGAAAGAGCCGCACCATTGTATAAACTCCTGAAAAAGACCAAGGATTTTGTCTGGACCGATGAAGCTGAAGCTGCACTACAAGATCTAAAAAGAGTACTCTCATCTGCTCCTATCCTTGCAGCGCCAGAACCTCAGGAACTGAGGTTGCTTTACATTGCTGCGACAAATAAGGTTGTCAGTATCGTCATGGCGGTGGAGAGACCGGAGGAAAATCAGGAACACCTGGTGCAGCGTCCGACATACTTTGTCAGCGAGGTCTTGACAGAGTCCAAACAGCGGTATCCGCATTATCAAAAGTTGGCTTACAGTGTTTTTCTAGCATCTCGTAAGTTACGACACTATTTTCAGGAGCATCCAATTACCGTGGTGAGAAAAGCTCCCATGAGAGACATAATCAACAATAGCGACGCCACAGGACGCGTCGCCAAGTGGGGAATAGAGCTTTCAGCTTTCAACATTGAGTATAAACCTCAGACAGCAATCAAATCCTAGATCCTAGCTGACTTTGTCGCTGATTGAACAGAGACCAAGGAGAACATGATCCTCCCTGAGTCGGAATATTGGACCCTCTTTTTCGATGGGTCTAAGGCTCGAGGAGGCTCGGGGGCTAGCGTGGTGCTCAAGTCACCCCAAGGAGATAAACTTTTATATGTGTTGCAGATCCACTTCACAGCGACAAACAACATTGTCGAGTATGAAGCACTACTGCATGGAATCCGGATTGCTAAGGATATTGGCATCCGACGTTTGATGTGTTACCGAGATTCGGATCTTGTTGCTCAGCAAGTCTCGGATATTTGTAATGCAAATAAACACATGGCAGCATATAAAGATGTCGTGGATGATCTATCTAAATCGTTTGAAGGGTTTGAAGTTCAACACATCCCTCAAGCAGAAAATGAGGAAGCAGATGCACTATCTCGCATAGGCTCTGCACGGAAAGAGGTCCCGGATGGCACTTTTTTAGAGCACCTCAAAGTCCCTTCGATAAAAGGAGTAGATGAGGAATATCCGACCAAATCCGACTCACCTTTGATAGTAGTTCTGGATTTAGTTCCCAGCTAGACTCAACCCTACCTCGATTATTTGGTAGATGGTAAATTACCCGAAGACGAGGTGCTGAGCCGGCAGATCATCCGACGAGCAAAAGCCTATACTATTGTTAAAGGTGAGCTCCATAAACGGAGTGTTTCTAGGGTTTTTCAGCGATGTGTATCTCCGGAAGAAGGAGTGGAAATCTTAAGGGAAATCCACGAAGGCGAGTGTGGTCACCACGCTGCAGCCAAATCTTTAGTGGAAAAAGCTTTTAGATACGGATTTTTCTGGCTTACAGCTCAGGCAGATGCCGAACGATTAGTCAAGACGTGCAAAGGCTGCCAAAAGTACGCCAAGCAAGCTCATATTCCGGCTGATCAGCTGTCAACAATACCTATAACAAGGCCCTTTGCAGTCTGGGGGCTTGATATGGTAGGACCATTTAAAAGAGCTCCAAGTGGATTTACTCACCTCTTAGTGATGGTGGATAAATTCACCAAATGGATCGAGGCTAAACCTGTCACTAGTTGTGATGGAGCAACAGCCAAAAGATTTGTCGAGGATGTTATAATCTGGTATGGTTATCCGCATAGTATTATCACGGACAACGGGAGTAACTTTTCCATGGGAGAATTGGCTAAATTCTGTGATGAGCAAAATATCCGGCTTGACATTGCGTCAATCGCACATCCACAGGCTAACGGACAAGTCGAAAGAGCTAATGGTATAATCTTACAAGGCCTGAAACCAAGACTCGAAGCACCACTATGACGTGCTGCGAGGGCTTGGGTTGAGGAATTACCCTCTATATTTTGGAGTTTACGAACAACTCCGAACAGGTCAACAGGATACACACCTTTCTTCTGGGTCTATGGCGCAGAAGCAGTTCTTCCTAGCGATTTAATTCATACTTCTCCTAGAGTGGCCGCGTATATCGAAGAGGATGCCGAGATTTCTCGACAAAATGATCTCGACTTAGTCGAAGAAGTTCGCGTCATTGCTGAAATGAGATCTACAGCCTATCAGCAGAAGTTACGCAAGTATCATAGCTAGAGAGTCCGAAACAGATCTTTCAATAAAGGTGATTTGGTTCTCCGGCTTGTGCAGCAAAGAAAGCACAAACTTTCCCCAGTATGGGAAGGGCCCTTTTTAGTTAGTCGAGTATTGCACAATGGATCGTACTACTTATTTGACATGAGGCCAGTCAAAGAAAGACCTGCTACTAAAAAGAGAAAGAGAGCTGGAGGCAGTACAAATCCGGATGAGTTAGACAGACCGTGGAATATTGCTCAGCTACGTCCCTTTTATTCTTAGTTTATCCTTCTTTGCAATCATATATATGTACATGTTCTTTGAGATATAAAAGTTTTGGTTTTTTCTGAGAAGTTTTTACCACCTTATTTCCAAATGATCATGTCATAGTCGAAAATCCCAGAATGCTTGAAAGTACTTTATGCTCATGTTTGTGATGGTCTAGATTTCCGACTCTAAAACTGCTACCTTCGGGTATAACTCTAACATTTCTAGTCTTTACTTTGGTTATTTGTCTGACTGCTGGATGCGGGTATTTTCCGAGTAGTGAATTGTTGGTACTGGAAGCCGGCTTTGTTTCCGAGTTTAAACTGGTTTAGCAAGTGAGCTCCGTTGCTCGGCAAAGTTTCTGGCTGAAGGTTTAGCCGGCTCACGAAAGGTACGAGGCGGAAAGCCAGATAAACGATAAGTAGAGACGAAAAAATTCAAGTGCTTATGAAAATATTTCAGGCACACAAAAAAAACAAAGCCAAAAGTGCTAAATAGATAAAAAGCTTAGTACTAGAAAAAGTCAATAGTACTTAATATTTACAAAACGCATCATGTCTTTCTATAATAATACATAGTTTTCTGATCTATGATGTAGGAGGAGATGAAGGAGCTGCCGGCTCGCTGGTTACTCCGCCTTGGTATCATTCTGAGATGTCCGGATCCGAGGTGGTCCGTTCATCGTTGGAAACTTCTTCGGCTTCTTCTGGAGGAGGTGGCGGAGTAGATACGTGGGTGAAGAAGGGGATCTCGTAGCTGGTCAGATCAGCTACGTGGCACCCGTATCCGGCGCAGGAGTGCATAATGGCTTGAAGGTCTTGCTCCTGGCTGTCTTCGTCTACCTTGCAGCACCCTCTGGTCACTTGCCATATCTCCATGTTTCCATGGTGGCTCATGACCATGGTGAGAGCGTTCTACGCAGCAGTCCGCACGTAGGACATGTTCCAGTTCCGAACAAGCTCCGGCATCTCCTTGGCCTTGTCCCAAACCTGAAAATCCGACATGCTTGGCATTTCCGGAATCCTGAGAGACTCGCCAATGTCCTCGATGGACTGGCGGAAGTCATGCAGAAGATCACCGACTTGGGTAAGACGGTGGGTGCGGGGCTCGGAGGAGGAAGAGTCCATCAAGTTCAAAGGACCTATACACAAAACAAGTCAAGAAAAATCCGACATTGATGAAAGTTGAAGAAATGATAAGTCAGACAGATGGAACGTACCAAGAATGACATCGTCAATCTTGGTCTTCTCCTCCCGGAGACTCTGGAGTTCAGCCCGGAGCGCTTCGGAGATATCCTTCTCTCTACCAAGCTCATTCTTGAGGTCCGAGATAATTTTATCTTGAGCAGCGATCTTGCGATCACGCTCTTCAGTGGCCATGGAGGAGGATTCCAGGACTTGAGCTATGCTCCTTTCATGACCCGCCTTAAGCTTATCCAGCTCTTGGCGAAGTCCCTTGTTCTCCACCACCAGGGTCTTGAGGTTCTCGGCCTCTTCAATCATAGCAATGGATTGTTTCACCAGCGCTGTAAGTCAAAAAAGAACAACAGTTCAGAAAAATTCGACATTGAAAAAAGCAAAGGACAAGGTTTGAATATCGGAATGTTTACCTTCGGCTTCATCCTTGGCTACTTTGAGTTCGGCATTTTTAAGCCGGAGAGCCTTGATCTCTCTCCGCTTATTGCAGACATTGGTCAATAATTCCTGGTTATAGGAACATACTTTCTGTAAGTCAGAATACCCAAAGTCAGAAAGCTACTTAAGACTCGGGCTAATATTTTTTGCTAAATATCAGCACGAGCCTTGGGGCTACACTAGTTCGTTCTTTGGCATCCTAATGAAAGCATAAACTTGGATTCTATATCCTACTTCATTCTTGGGGGCTAGAGGATATGATATAACATAATGTAAAAACAAGAGTTGGAATTCTGACTTACATATTGCTCGCGGGTGAGTTTGTCTAAACCCGCGTTCACTTCAACTGCCACCTTCTCGGCAAGAGTAAGAGGGATCACTGGGGCTGTTGGAAGCTCTCCAGCCTTAATCCTCTCGTCGCGAAGGTGGACTGGAGCGAGAAGGTCGGAGAACTTGACGTCCTCTGCTTCTTGCGCTTCCTCTTCGGGGGATAGATGGCTTTTGTCCAGGACTTGCCTGGCCAGCCGCTGGATTTCCTCCGCAGGTTTCAGGGACATGCCAAATTTGCCAAATCCCGGATTGCTGATGAGGTTGTCGGCGAAGACTTCAGCCGAGGGATCATTACCCGAAGAGGGTTTACCCTTATCTTGACCTGACGCACCCACAGTGACGTCAGTTTGTGACCCAAGGATCAGAGGCTCTGTTGGAGGAGCCGGATCTTCTGCAATCACCGGAGAACGAATAATCATCGGAGTTGCAGAAGGTTGAGGGGCAGGAGTTGGTGGAGCCACGGCAGGAGAAGCTATGGTGAGCTTCGTCTGTCACAGGGGCTTCGCGGGAATCCATTTCCCCTTACCCTTGATGAGAGGCTTTGCTTTGAGAATGTAGTAAAGTCGGAAACATTACATCTTAGAAAGAAATTCGAGAAAGGTACAAAGGCGGAAATTGTGAATGAAAGTTACCTCTTCACAACAGGCACCTCCTTTGTGCCAACAGCCACTGTCGGAGCTTTGCGCTTCTTGAGCGCAAGGTCTGGCAATGGGACCACTTCTGTCTCCTGAGAAAACTCAGGAGGATATCCTTCGAGCGGAGCAAGCTCCGACTCGGGGAGGTCAGCAAGCTGAAAACAAGAAAGCATATCAGTATTGCAGTACAAT
Source organism: Avena eriantha (assembly GCA_910589775.1). NCBI lineage: Eukaryota > Viridiplantae > Streptophyta > Magnoliopsida > Poales > Poaceae > Avena > Avena eriantha. The sequence goes on from OU342743.1 coordinate 382,720,790, forward strand.
TTGAAGATTGAAACACATAAAAGGTGTATTGATGGAAGCTTATCGGCACCACGGGGTTTTCCGCCGTGTACATATCTAGAGAAATCTCCGGAATCCTCCTCTCGATCCGCTCCTTGATCAGCCACTTGATCTGGCTGATGTAGCCTTGAGTGGTGTAGGATTTGGGGCTGATGCGGAGGGAGTCTTCTTGGGAAGACGTGATGGAGTGCATTAGTCTATCCCCATGGTACTGAAGTGGCTGGATCCGACGTGAGACCTAGCACAGGACCAAGTCGGATCCCTTTAGACCCATGTGCTTGATCAAATATTCGATCTGCCTCTTCACGAGGATCAGATCGTCAGTGAGAGCCGGAGCAGCCTCGTCCCAAGAAGGCTGGGCCGTGGCGGCTCCGTCGACAAAAGCTGGTAAGGCAGTAGCTTTGGTGGGAGCCGGAATATCCCTATGATAGAAAAAAGTGGCTGGCCATTGTTTGACCGAGTCACTGGCAGAAATTTTGGGATATGCCCGGTCACGTCTAAGTGAAAAGCTAATAGTGCCGGTGATGTAAGGAACACCGGCAGTGATGGAATTTCTCCATACATGGAAATAGTACCGGAAGAGAAGCAAACTCGGCCTAATGCCGAGAAAGCCCTCGCAAAGCGATGCAAATGCACTCATCTCTAAGAGAGAGTTAGGAGGAAGATTGTGGAGTTGAACTCCGTAATGATCTATCACCTCGGAGAAGAACTCCGAGGGAGGAAAAGATAGACCTCGGTCGAGATGGGTGCCGAAGTGGACCCGCTCGCCATCTTGCGGGTTGGGGACGGTTTCGCTGGAGCCGCTCCGCCAGTCGCCGGCGGCGATAAGCCCCTCCTTCTCCACGTTCTTGAGATCGTCCTCATCGAGGGCGCAGGGGATCCAGATGCCCCGGAAGCTTTCCTTCTCCGCTGCTGCTTCCGCCGTCACCGCTGCCGCCAAACCGGAGGAAGAAGACGATGAAGCCATTTCTCCGGTGAGAAGATGACTTGAAAGTGGCGGTGCTAGGAGTTTCTGTGGGGGGAAGGACGAGAGAGCTCTGAGCGCGTAGGAGGATTGGGAGGAAAGGAAACGGCAAAGACTGGTGGAAAGGAGAAGGAGAAATCCAAACCCCTTATATCCACCTAACTGCGCCAAGATTCGTGCAAATGCTACAGTGTAACCCCCACGCGTCGTGGAAAGAACTGGGAAGGACCCACGCGATGATTCCGTCTCCTCGATCTCCACGCTCGCATTGAAACGGCGCCTCGGTTCTGCGAACTGCGGACCCACCAACGGTCGTGCTGACGGCACGCCTGTCAGATGACGTGACTTGACCATGCTTGTGTCAGGTGGCGTAGGAACCAAGATCCGGCTTAGTTTAAAATCGAGCTGGAAAATCTGAGTAACTAATTGATAGGTCCGACTTATTTTTAAGACCCAGATCGTATTTTTTGTTGTGAAGTTTCAGGAACCCTTGAACATTCTGCAAGCCGAAGATCAAGCTAGACGATGATAAAATCCGACTTTGGATCTTGGAGGCCTCCAGGGGCTGCTGTTGGGGATATACTTTCCAGGTATCCTCACAGTTCCTCACTGACCAGGGTGGCCCACTTTGGGTTAGAGCTTTGCTTCACGAGCGTCTCAGTCAGGGGAGAAGACGGAGTCCAATCCGGCTACGGGAAGGCCCAGAAGACTTACCGACTTAGGCCCATAATGTTACTTGTAGTTCAAGATGTACTCTGTAACCAACTCTTAGTCGTAGCCGGATTGATCTCTCCTGTAAACCCTAGGCCGGATATCTATATAAGCCGTCCTAGGGAGAGCCTTTAGGGCACAACACAATAGTCTACAATCTCAACTCGCACAGGCGATACCCTTGTAACCCATATTCCGGCTCTGCCACGTTACTGGATTGCTAGCAGGAGTAGGATCCGTCCAAAGCCGGCGGATTCGAACCTAGGTAAACTTGTGTGCTCACCGTCCCGGAATACCGTACGTCTCACACCCCTCTCTTCCGCATGCCTCGAGGACCCCCTCATGGCGTACTTGTCATCAATCCGACGACATCCTCGACAACCTTTGACCAGTTGCTTGCCATTTGGGAAACATCATTCCTGCCTTGGATGAACTAAACATGCTTACGTCCTACATGATCTGCGACTATGACAGGAATCTCCAACGGTAGATACCTGTTGAGGTGGGCATTGTTGTACCTAGCTGGAAAGTATTGGATGTGAAGAATAAAGTCAGTTGTTGAACTATAGTTCAATGTGCATAAGTAGATTTAGGGCTCGTTTGGTTCAAAGGATTTGTAAAACACTGGGATAGGAAAAGTGCAGGAATAGAATAACCTGATAGTAAGCATCCTACAGGAATGAAAAATGCAGGAATCGGTAAGATAGGCTATTTGAAAAATGCATCGTAGGAAAAACACAGGTAATTTTATAGGGTTTAGGTATATGTCATAGTTGTCATAAACACGTAGTAATCTTTCCAATAGGTCTCACCTCTTGTTTGAAAATCCTATAGGATTGTAGTGTAGGAAAGTTATGCATAGGAATTTTGTAGGATTTATTCCTTTGAAACAAACACGCCCTTAAAGAGTCAAATCTCAGAAGTTTACCATCTGTGCCTTCCTAGGGATGACATTTGACTTTTTCATCTTGCACACATAGTGCGGTATAGGTGGCTTGTGTCCTGAAATTGCTCTGAGATACGCAACTTGGTTTGAAGTCAATTCCATGTCGTTTCCAAACATGCAGTAATCATCGAAGTCCTCCCCGCCCTTCATTGATGGACCTAGAAAGAATATATTAGAAAGTAATCTATAGCGGCATAAGAATGACTGTAACTTTAAGCCAATGTCAATGACTCTAACCTCTAGTAAGGTCCCTCGGTTTCTCAGCTTTCTTGGCTACATGTTGCTTCACCTCGTCATAAGATGGAACATTGTGCCGGCACTTGCAATTTCTCGGCGCCTTCGCCATGATGTTTTGCGCAATAACTTCCAAATTTTCGGGGTTCGGCACCTTGTGGTCCATTTGAAGATCATTAAGAAGTCTGAGGACGACTATTTCTATGATAGAATAGGGATGCAATGTGTTTAGTTAGTGCTAGTAGGAACAATTTTAGGACCTTCGCGTGTATCTCCCTAGCCTTAATGTCGCATAACCTACAATCCTCACAGTTCATCCTACCTAGGGCCTAGACCTAGATCGTGTGTTTACCTGGGGCCTAGACCTAGATCGATTGCTTACCTGGGGCCTAGACCAAGATTGAGTATTTACCTGGGGCCTAGACCCGTCGCCGGTGACCTAGAGCACAGACGCGGTGACCTAGATAGAACACACACGCACAGTAGTAGAGATACGTGGACATAGTTCGAGGAGCCTTACCTGTGAGCCTATAGCCGTTGTTTCCGCCGCCGTTGCAGGGGAGGGGGAGGGGCATTTGGTGGTCGCTAGGGAGGGAGGGGATTTTGTGGTCACTAGGCAGAGCGAATGTGCTCGAAGTGGTGGGGATTAGGGAGGGTTAAGCGAGCAGCAGCATGACGAGTGGGTCCCACACGGGGGATTTTATTATTTGCCATAGTGGATTTTTCAGTTTTATTATAGATCAATGCATTTGTGTTATATAGTATCAAAAGCCACACCTTGATGACCCACAGACACTCAAGTTGGGTGTGATGATGCAACTGCTTCTGTCAGACTTCAGGTTCACCATCTCCATGTGGCAGTTGCATATTGTAGGGGCTCTTTGGGATTTCTATCCAACATGGTTGTATGACACAAATGGAGTCCCTACAGATCAATGCATATGTGTTACATAGTCTCAAACGCCACACCTTGATGACCCACACACACTCAAGTTGGGTGTGGTGATGCAACTGCTTCTGTCACACTTCAAGTTCACCATCTCTATGTGGTAGTTGCGTATTCTAGGGGTTCTCTGGGATCTCTAACCAACATGGCTGTTTGACACAAATGGAGTCCCTACAGATCAGTGCATTTGTGTTATGTAGTCTCAAAAGCCACACCTTGATGACCCACACACACTCCAGTTGGGTGTGGTGATGCAACTGCTTCTGTCACACTACAGGTTCACCATCTCCATGTGGCAGTTGCATATTCTAGGGGCTCTCTGGGCTTTCTGTCCAACATGGTTCTATGACACAAATGGAGTCCCTACAGATCAATGCATTTGTGTTACGTAGTCTCAAAAGCCACACCTTGATGACCTACACACACTCCAGTTGGGTGTGGTGATGCAACTGCTTTTGTCACACTACAGGTTCATCCATCTCCATGTGGAAGTTGCATATTCTAGGGGCTCTCTGGGATTTCTGACCAACATGGTTGTTTGACACAAATGGAGTCCCTACAGATCTGTTATGGGGTAACCCCGTGGGTGGCCCGATCTTCACGGATCTCGTGGTCAAATCGATGGGAAAGCGAGGGGAAAGGGAGAAGGTATCAGAAGCGGATGCACACCTCGCGAAGACAAGGCCGATTTCTCTCACCGGTGGCCACCGGTGGCCACCGGTCCGATAGAATCCTTGCAAGGAAAGATCGGTCAATGTGCTCCCTCGATCCCACGCGGAGAGGGAAGAACACCTTGGAGAGGGTCTTGACGTCTTGGCAAAGGGACACCAATGCCAAGGCCTTGTACGACAAGGGAGGCGCGATGCAAACTCCAATGAGGTGGTGACGATAGTCCATCCCCTTTGTTAGAAGGGGATGAGGCAAAACTAGAGATTCCACAAAGGGGGTTGTGTTTAGTCTATCATCTATCCCTACGGAATACAATGAGGGGTGGGGGCTCTATTTATAGGCCATCCACAAGTTCAGGGGTAGTTTGGGCATAAAACTAGGGTTTGGTGTGGAATACAGGGGTACATGGGCCAAGGTCCCAGATGTTGGCTCGCAGGCCCATCACTTAGGCTGGACAGTCCGGGGTGGCCGGACACTCCGGGTAGTGTCCGGGTAGTGATGGGGATATGCCGCAGGGGGTATGCCCAGCAGGACGTTTCGATTGGGCCTAAGGGTCTGCGAGTGGACCTGAAGGACGGCGACTGGAATGTGACATAGGAGAGGGCCTCGTGACTAGAGATTGGAGGCCCAGAAGCGTACTTGAAGCCTAGTCAGATTAGGTCAATAGCCTTCGAATTCATATCTTGTCTGGTGGTAAACTGTAAACCCTAGCGAGGTGTCTCATATATAAACCTCCCTAGGGTACCTTGAGGACTTACGTTCCATCATACACACCCTCAAGCGACTCGTTGCTTAGACGCCGAGCTCGCCACCCCTGTAACTCACTCTCTGTTAATCTAATCTAGCAGGAGTAGGTCTTTACCCTCCGGGGGGCCGAACCTGGGTAAACCATGTGCATCCGCCCCCATCTCGCACCGCAGATGGCCGCCAGCTCTTCCTCACGTTACAATCAATCGTTGCCAGTAGCAGCGACTGTCGTGGCCATTTCCACGACAGTGGCGCCCACCGTGGGGCATAGCAGGACTGGCATGAGTTCTTTGGCGAGACCCTACTCGCTGATCGATCGGCCGCTCGCCACCGGCCGCATGATCGCCATCGGCGGGATCTTACAGATCCTGCCCAGCAGCTACATCCCAGCGTCATGCCCGATCACTCACGGCGGGGTGATGCCGGTCGGCTCCATCAACCTCTTCATCGGCTTCACGGGTGCGGTCTACCCAGCTGCAGCGGTGATCGTTGGCGGATCGCCGCCGCGCCGCGATCTGCTCTCGAAAGAGCAGGTCCGCTCCATCAGGAGCCTCGTCACCGAGTACGACTCGGCCGCCAGCAACACGACCGAGACCAACACCGCCACAAACGATGAGGCCCTAAACAACGACGCCGACTCCGCGACCCCTACCTCGGTCGACGGATCTATCAGCGCGGCATCACGGGAGGACTCCATCACGTGAGTCTCCAACCCGGAGGATTTTGAGGACCCTTCCATCCTTGGGATCTTCGACTCCGATTCTGGCTCGGAGTCGCCTGAGGACTTCTGTGCCAGATCCAATCGCTTTAACACAATCTACATGGCAGGCAGCACGGCCGCCCCGCCAAATCCGTTCTCCACGCCGATCCCGCCGACTGCTACGGTCACGGAGGTGGAGGAAGCCCGCCTGCGACTCGTGGAGGCGCAACGCAACGAACTCGCCGAGCACGAGAAATACCGCCTCGAGCGGGAAACAGCGCGGGAGCTATCGATCTATCACCAGCACTGCATCAGGACCCGCCTGAACTCCAACGTCCAGGGACGCGTCCTGAACTTCAACGACAAAAGTGACCCCGCACGCGCGGCCGAGCGCGAATACTGCGAGAACGTGCCGCCGGGCAGAAGCAACCCTGCGAGACCACCACCCGGCACACTGGCGACCGGAGCACCTCCACCACCCATTGGCCGCGTGCCCCCGCCGGACCAGCCGCGGATCATCATCTCGCCTCAAGCCTACGACGCCAACGGACTACCACTCTACTCCACCCCGATGGACAACGTCGTCGGGGCCGACGCCGCAGTCGCCAACATCGACGTCCAAGGTGATGGCACACTGCAGATCCAGTATGCCAAGGCCCAACTCGCCAGGGCTATCGAGCAATAGGCCGCGGGAGTCGAGCCACGGTGGCGGATGTATTCCCGCTCCTCAGCAAGCAGAGCAGCATCAAGCGGTCACCCCACCATCGCCAACGCACTAACCTGCCCACCAACGAGCCGCGACCGACGAATAACACTGTCGCCACAAACCCCGTGATGTCCACCAACGAGCCGCGACCGGCGAATAACACTGTCGCCGCCAACGGGTAGCCCATTGATGCCCGAACGCACATCGTCTACAACCTGGCGTGGCGGGCGTGCCACCCAATGACTTGAGGCACACCCTCACCAACCACGCCGACCTAGAACCAAGAGGCTTGCTCAGTCGAGTTGGACCACAATGCTTCGGGCCCATGATTCGCGGGGAAAAAGTGCCCCCCCCCCCCAACTTCAAGGCGCCCAAGGAGATCAAAAAGTACGACCCGGCGTACGATCCAGCTGTCTGGCTGGACACATACCTAATGGCGATGGGAATCGCTGGCCACACTGACCTGCTCGCCGCTCGCTACCTCCCCCTGATGATGGAGGGCGCGACTCGGCAATGGATCAACACCCTCCCTGCCGACAGCATTGACTCCTGGGAAGAAATGTGGGACACCTTCGTCAGGCACTTCGAGGGATCCTACACCCACACCACCACCATAGAAGACCTGGAGCGATGCATCCAGGGACAACGCAATTTGACTCGCCATTGGATTCAAAGGTGGCAAGAACTGTAGATCAACGCCTCCAGCATCCACCCAGATACGGCGATACATTGCTTCAAGAATGCGTGCCGGTATGAACCCCTGGTCGCTAAGATCAAGAGGATCTACCAGACGCTCGACAATGTCGCCGACCTCCTCGAGATCGCCAAGCGCTACACGAAGGAGGACCCCAACCAAGAGTCCGACGACGAGTCGGGAGGAAGATGCCGAACCAGCATCCACAACAGCGGGCGCCTACGCGACATGCGCTATAGCAACACCCACATCACCGGCAAGCGCCGCATGGACGGGCGAGTCGACTTCGTCGCCAACGCCGGCTACGGCCAACGTGACCACAAGAGCTACCGCCACGACGACGGAAATTACCGCGACACCGGAAACTACCGCTCCAACAATACAGCAAGGCCGAAATTCGACCCCGCTGCCCTGCTCAATCAGCCCTGCATCTACCATAGTAGGGAGGGAAAACCCACCACCCACACCACCGCGGATTGCCACTCCCTCAAAGAGATCGAAAAGGCGAGGCGAGCGAGGGAGGACCCCAACAACAACCCGCCAAGGGACAATGGCAACACCGGCGGCTTTGGCACCGCCGTCGGCTCGCCACACACATTCACTGGACTCGGCACCAAGCGCGAGAAGAAGGTGCTCGCTCGCGCGGTCGCCGTCAACGTGGTGACCCAAGTCGACATCCCTCGCTTCCTCAACTAGTTCGAGCAAAGCATCACCTGGAGTCGCCAGGACCACGCGCCAAGAATCGAATACCCAGGGCGAGTCGCCCTGGTGGTCAGGCCCAAGGTGGTCGATTACTGGCTGCCAAAGACACTGATGGACGGTGGGAGCTCCATCAACATCATGTACCTGGACACCTTCAAGAGGCTCCAGCTCCCAGAAGCAACCATCGAGCCAACCCTGACGACCTTCCACGGTATCGTCCCCGGTCGAAAGGCGTACCCGATCGGAAAAGTGACGTTGCCAGTCACCTTCGGTACACCGGCAAACTACCGCATGGAGAGGATTGTATTCGAGCTGGTGAGCTTCCGCAGCCCCTACCACTGCTTCCTGGGCCACCAAGTGTTCGCAAAATTGATGGCGACCCCACACTATGCCTACAATATGATGAAGCTCCCAGGGCCAAGCGGCATCATCACCGTCCACGGCGACCCCGATATGGCCGTGGAATGTGAGGATAAAGGAGCCGAGCTCGCCGACATTGTCATCGCTGTGGAGACCGACCACGCGGAGGAGCTTGCGAAATACACGGGCAACATCAACAAGGACGACCCCACCATCCTAAAGAAGCCAACCGCCACGAACTCCACGTTCGAGGCGACCACACACACCCGCACCGTCGAGCTTGTCCCGGGCGACTCTAGCCAGACAGTCACCACCGGGCGCACATGATCCCTGCATAGGAAAGCGCGCTCATCGGGTTCCTCCGTGAGAACCGCGACATCTTCGCATGGAAGCCATCTGACATGCCAGGTGTCCCGAGGGAACTCACTGAGCATAAACTCAACGCCGACCCCAAAGTGCGACCAGTAAAGCATTCGCTAAGGCCCTTCAATGAAGAGCGCCATCGAGCAATCACCGAAGAAGTACAACGCCTGCTAGCCACAGGCTTCATTTGGCCAATCAAATACTCCAAGTGGCTAGCAAACCCAGTCCTGGTTCTAAAAAAGAACAACACATGGAGAATGTGTATCGACTACACCAATCTCAACAGCGCCTGCCTGAAGGAGGAGTTTGTCTTACCACGCATCGATCAGATCATCGACTCGACTGCGGGATCGGAGTTGTTGTGCTTCCTTGATTCTTACTCTGGTTACAACCAGATCAAGATGGCGGTCGAGGATGAGGAGAAGACGGTGTTCATCATGCCATTCAGCGCCATCTGCTACACGGCCATGACGTTTGGCCTCAAGAACGCCAACGCCACATACCAAAGATGCATGCAGGAGTGCCTAGCGAGCCAAATTGGCCGCAACATTCACGTCTACATCGACGACATGGTGGTAAAATCCACCCGCCAGGACGACCTGCTCGCTGACGTGGCCGAAACCTTCACAAATCTGCGGAGATACAACATCAAGCTGAACCCAGGGAAGTGCACCTTCTGCGTCCCCACCGGACAGCTACTGGGGTACGTAGTCTCCAAGCGAGGCATCGAAGCCAACCCCACCAAGATCGACACCATCGCGCGACTCGGGAAACCCGAGTGCCTGCGTGACGTCCAGAAGTTGGCCGGGCGAGTCGCAGCTCTCAGTCGCTTCATCCCCCGACTAGGCGAGAAGGCCATGCCCCTCTATCGCCTGATGCACAAGAACCCCATGTTCCAATGGGGCGTGGAGGCAGACGATGCACTCAAAGCGCTCAAAGAAGTGCTACTCGCGGCTCCACTCCTCGCTGCTCCACTCGACAAAGAGCCAATGCTCGTCTACGTGGCGGCCTCCACTCGAGTTGTCAGCGCCGTGATGGTCGTCGAACGATCGGAGGAGGGCAAGGAGCGCCTCATACAGCGCCCTGTCTACTACATCAGCAAGGTCCTGACGGATTCACGACAGCGCTACCCGCAATACCAGAAATTGGTGTACGCGGTATTCCGAGCTCAGCGGCGACTCCCGCACTATTTCCAGGAGCACCCGATCACGGTGGTCTCCTCGGCACCTCTGCAGGATATAATACGCAATCGCGAGGCGACTGGGCGAGTCGCCAAGTGGGCCGTCAAAATCGGTGTCCACAACATCAAATATGAGCCCCGCAAAGCGATCAAGTCACAAGCCCTAGCTGATTTCCTCGTAGATTGGGAAGAAGCACAGCAGCCGGAGAAGCTCCCGTACCTCCACTACTGGTCGCTCCATTTTGACGGCTCCAAGGACGCCGATGGCGTAGGGGCCAGGGTCATACTAACCTCTCCCAAAGGAGACAAGCTCCGCTACGTGCTCCACCTCAACTTCAAGCCCTGCACCAACAACATGGCAGAATACGAGGCCCTCCTCAACGGCATGAGAGCCGCTAAGGAGATGAACATCAACCGCTTACGATGCTATGGCGACTCTGACCTAGTCGCCGGCCAGGTCACCGGGACATGCGACGCCGTCTCTCCAACAATGATCGCGTACCGCCAAGCGGTAGACCAGCTGGGAGGACACATTGATGGCTATTCCGTCGAGTGGATCGACAGACGCAAGAACGAGGAGGCAGACGCCCCTTCCCACATAGGATTGACCCGACAAGCGCCACCAGCAGGCGTCTTCCTCGACATCATCAACAAACCTTCGGTCAGCCCACCAAAGGAGATCGACGTCGGGATACCACTGCAACCAGAGCCGACCCTAGTCGCCATGGTTGTGGAGCCTAGCAACTAGACGGCACCATACGTCGCCTTCCTCGAGCACAAGATCCTACCAAGCAACGAGATGGAGGGGCGAATGAGCGTGCGCCACTGCAAATCCTTCGTCATCATCAACGGCAAGCTCCACAGACGCAGCATGACTGGCGTGTTCCAGCGCTGCGTACAACCAAAAGAAGGCCGCAAGATCCTCCAGGACATTCACGCCGGCGACTGCGGCCATCACGCCGGCGCCAAGTCGGTGGTCGCCAAGGCCATGCGGCACGGTTTCTACTGGCTCACCGCACACGTCGACGCCACCAACATTGTCCAACGATGCGTCGAATGCCAGAAGTACGCCCACCAGACGCACCTCCCTGGTTCAACACTCAAGACCATCCCCATCACATGGCCATTCGCCGTATGGGGCATGGACATGGTAGGCCCGTTCAAGAAGGCCTCATCTGGCTTCACCCATCTCCTGGTCGCGATCGACAAGTTCACCAAATGGGTCAAGGCCAAGCCCATCAAAAAGTGCAACGGCAAAACGGCCACCAAGTTCTTACGCGAGCTCATCTACCGGTACGGCTACCCACACAGCATCATAACGGACAACAGCACCAATTTCGCCAAGGGGGCCATGGCGGAATTCTGTGAAGAACATGGCATACGACTCGACCTCGCTTTAGTCGCTCACCCGGAGTCGAACGGCCAAGCAGAACGCGTCAACCAGAGCGTCCTCCACGGGCTCAAGCCACGACTCCAGATGCCCCTCGAGCGCACCCCAGGATGCTAGGTCGACGAGCTCCCCTTTGTAATATGGGGGATCCGCACGTCCGTCAATCGCTCCACCGGGTTCACACCCTTCTTCATGGTGTATGGCGCTGAGGCCGTAATGCCAACTGACCTGGAGCACGATTCACCTTGAGTCGCCAATTACGTCGAGGCGACGAACGAGGTCACCCGCCAAGACAGCGTCGACCAACTCGACGAGGCACGCGACCTGGCCCGCTCCCGCACCGCCATCTACCAGCAAGGACTCCGCCGCTACCACAGCCGCCGAGTCCGGACACACACCTTCCAGGAGGGCAACCTGGTCCTCCGACTGGCCCAAGACAAGAAGGGCACGCACAAATTCTCCCATCCATGGGAGAGGCCATTCACCATAGGGCGAGTCCTCGGCAACGACGCCTACTACCTCATTGACATACGGAGTGACGGCCAGCTCGAGGTCGGAAGGCCATAGAATGTAAACCTTCTCCGAAAGTTCTATACATAGAACTCAAACTTGTACCCAGATGATATATAATGAAATTCATTCAGATCACACAAATTGTGTCTACTCGCCATATTCTTGTGCCACTCGCACTCGTACAAATCAGCAATACGCTACCCACGGAAGTCAACCCTTGGTCGAGCGACCGGCACGGCTAAGTAGTGCGGCCTAAGGGCGCCTAAAATATTTGGGCCCTAGGACCTCCACGAATATGCCAATCCAGAGCCACCAATAGAGTCACCTAGCTCGACTAGCCCACCGGGCCAAGACGACCAGTATACGCTCCTCATAGCGACCTGTCCTTCCCATCCTCGCACAAAGCGACTCGAACGGTTAAGTACCACGCATGGGGACTCCGCAAGAATGGAATCCTCACGCGGCTCAGGAACACACCAAGTAAGAGAGATGCCTTGGACTCGCCCAGCGACTGGCTTTCCGAGCCAGGGGAAGAGGCGCGTTACAAACAACGCATTAAAACAAACCTACAACAGGAACGCGCCTAGTACGGTTGAGCATCACGCTTGGGGACTCGCCTACAAAGTAACCCCACTCGCACTCGGGGACTCGCCCCCTCAGAAGACGCAAGTGATAAAACAATGCACAACCAAAAGAAAACACATAGGTATACAATCGAGTTATACCCCATTAAAGGGCGGACACGCTCGGGGACTCGCCCAAACAAAAATAAACACACCACAAAATTATGGCCGCAATACGAGTCGATCGACTCTCCTTTACTCAAAACATTGGTCACATTACAGCAGTCGCCACTTGGCATATATTACAAACTGCCCAACTACACTATCTATTCCACAGGTCCTGACGAAGAAGCACCACCACTCCCCTTGACGCGAACAAAAGGCTGCCACGGGTTCGTCGGGTAGGTCGTCAGTGACTTCGACAACGCCGACCGGAAGGGCTGCTCCGACTTCATGTCGCGATGCTCCGGCTCGGGGTTGCCAGGCGCCAACACTATCTCCTGGTACGGCAAAAGATCCCCCATCGCCAACACCCGATCGGCAAAAGGGGCAGCCTTTGCAGTCAGCTTCAGCACCTCTAACATCTGCACCGTGCTGGTCGCCGATGGGTAGCCACTGGTGACGTCGTCCAGGTCGAAATCGTCGGGGAAGTGGGCGAGACCCAGGATCAATGTCCTGGTGGCCCCGCGCCTAAATGCCGAGCGCGCCATCCACTCCACGACGATAGGCGCCTCCTCCAGATAGCGCCACACTTCCCTAAGCCCCCTAGGAATAACCTCGGTGGGGGACATGCATTGAAGAACCGCTTGGACACATAACACCGAAGCCGTGGCCGCGTTCACCATGGCATTCACGCACTGCGAAGCGTTGAAGGTCTGAACCACCGGGTCGCTTTGCCCTATCACAGCTGCAAAATCAGACGTCACTGAAACTACGGACTTCCCCAATCAGGGATTCGCCAAACGAGTCAAGCAAAGACGGAGACTCACCGAGGAGCTTGCAGCAATTCTCCGTGACATGCTTCTCCAAGGCGGCATGATCATTTTGCAGCCCCACGATGATCGAGTCTGTGGCCTTGCGTTCCTCCTCAGCCGCAGCAACAACAGCTTTAGCTCGGTCCTCAGATGAAATTGAGGCCGCTCTCGCCTCCTCCAAGTCACAGATCAGCGAAGCAATTTGCTCATTCGCCGCGTCCAGCTCGGCGACTGGAACATACCCTTCACGGGCCTTAGAAATTGCATCAGGAAGGCCATCTGAAAAGGAAAGAGGCAAATCACCAACGCGCCACACACCAACAGCTCACAGCTTAAAGAGAAAAATGAAAAGACGCAAATACTTACCAACAGTCTCCTGGAGTCGCTGGTTGGCCTCTTGTGCTACGCGCAGATCCCGCTCCAAATGCTCCTTGGCTGCCTGTTGATCGGTCGACTCCCTCTGCAAACCCTGCAAAAAACAACAAAGTTCAGTACTTACAAAGAACAATATCAAGTCCTAGCCGCTGAAATTCAGCGACTAGGAACTCGGGGACTGGAGAGTAGAAGCAACGCAGTGCCTAGCCACTGAAAGTCAGCGGCTAGACACTCGGGGACTGGACGTACCTGAATAGCGGTGCCAAGCATTTTGTGAAGCTCTCCGGTGTCAGTCGACGGGATCATGAAGGAGGTGCGCCCACAACAAGGTCCAATGTCTCCATCGACGACCTCCGGGCTCTATGGAGACTGGTTCTTCGCCACACCTGGGAATCCCCTCACCATGAAGCGAGGGAACATCGCTGACGCTCTAGCTGGGGCACTGGTCGCCGGAGCCGGCGCTCCCGTCGCAGGGGCGACCGCGACTGGCTCCGACTGCGCAGCCACCACCTCTTCGATGACTGCAGCGGGTTTGCTCCCCTTGGCGCTAGTCATCTCGATGGAATCATCGGCACCGCCTTTTTGCCTCTTCACGCCCTCCACGATCGCAGCGTCGTCAGTAGACTTCCTCTTCTTGGGGTGGTCGCCTTCTCCTCTGGTGGTGGTCGGCGGAATCTTCGCCACCAAAGGGCGGCCGATCTTTTTGAACCCAGACCTGTCAAAATGTCAAAATCAACACAAAGACGACACAAAAATGGAACACAACTTGGAATGGAACACAAACACAAAGGCTTACTTGGCAACTGGGAGAACACGCACCCCGGTGCTGATGTGGGCGGGTTTATCCAATTCTGGACCCAGCTTGCATGTGAACCCCTTCTCAAAGACGTCTGAAGCCCACGACACCGCGGGCTTCCTCGACGATGAAGCCGCGATCGCCGGAATTTCCGGCTCCGAAGACATGGCCGCTCTCGATGGCTGCGGCGACTTTGACGCTGGTGCCTCACCCGCCTCCTGGCTTGGAACCCTCAAAACCGTTGGCGCGATCACCGCCAGGGGAACCTCTATCGCCGCCTTGGTGTCCGTGCCCTTCAACCCCTTCATCGGAATCGCATCCTCTGGGGCCTTGTGCAAACTTTCGGGAGTGTCTTCATCGTCAGAGTCATCATCTGACTCAAACACCACCGCCGACTTGGATGGCGATGTTGGCTTCTTCGCTGGTGACTTGGGTTTGCACGCGGGCTTCGATGGCGTAGCCGTGCGCCGGGATGTGTGGTCCTGCGTGATCTCGTCGCCTCCTTCGTGTTCATCGAGGCTGAGGCTCACCTCGAACTCGCGTTGTTTCTGCATGCGAGTCTTACGAGCCGTAGGCACTGGGGGAGGAACCTCCTCCTCCTCCTTGTTGCTATCGGAGGAGTCTCCTTCGGAGGCCTCTTCGAGTTCCCGGGGAACCTCTTCGTCGAGCGGAGGGAGCCAGCCTTCCAACACCTGGAACAGCTGAGAACAACAACGAGTGAATACCAAAGGATGCGACTGCAAATTACATTGCGGGAATGACGACCGGAGAGAAAACTTACCGTGGGGGCTTCATTCTTCACGGGAGTATATGGGGAAAACCCGACCAACACGGTGGCGAACTCCGCATCAGTAATCTTCTTCAGGGCAGCCTTGTAGTCTTCAGCCTCCCATGACTCCTTGCTAGTTTGGGAGGGGTCGTGCTTCCCGCTATACTCGTACATCCAATGTGGCCGAGCTGCCAGCGGAACCAGACGCCGCTCAAGCCAGCAGTTGTAAAGATTTATTGAAATCAACCCCTGGTCCTTCAACCTCTGGATCTGGTCCATCATCTCCGCGACGGCCATCTTCTGGTCTTCGGGGAGCTTCTTCGGTGCCAGTCGGCGAGGCTCGCTCCTTTCGGTGACGAATTCGGGAAGCGCCACCTCACCGGAGGGAGTGGATTCCTTCACATAGAACCAGCTCTTCTTCCACTCATTGGCGGCTTTCTTCGGCAGGAGGAGCTTGATGAAGTCGGCCTTGGGTTTCAATTGTAACGTGATGCCGCCGACCGCCAGCATCAACCCGCTGGATGCCTCACGCCCGATACGGCCGTGGAAGAGCTCCAGCCATAGCGGAAAGTACGGCCTGCAGCCGAGGTAACATTCGCATAAGGCGACGAAGATCGCCAGCTGCTCGATGTTGTGCAGGCCAAGGTTCGATGGCTTGATTGTGTAATATGCGCAGAAGCGCCGGAAGAAGAGCAAGGTGGGAAACCCCAAACCTCTCTCTAGATGGCTGGGGAAACAAATGAATTCGCCAGCTCGTGGCTTCGGCTCAGTCTCGTAGGGAGGGGGCACCCACTAGTTCCCCTTGCGGAGGACTCCGGCATTCTCGAAGGACTTGAGCTGGGCCGTGGTGCACTTGGATTTTCCCCATGAGCCTTTGGGAGGCGCCATCGGGAAGGATGTGGAGTCGCTCGGCGCGGAAGGATCGAATCGAAGGAAGGCAGAAAGAATGAATGTGGGAGAATGAAGAATGCGGGGAAGGATCTGCAGAGCTGATTCGCCACTCCCCTTATAAAGGAACGCTACCCGCCAAATTCGGAGTAGACATTACCTGTGGTAATTACGCTGAAGTTACCTTGGAATATCCAACGGATAGTTTGACCAGATTAACGGTCCAACTCCTCCATTCCACTTGCTACCGGTTGGTCCTCTCCACTTGCCGAAGCAGCGACTTGGCAGTAGTGACATTCGCCGGAGCGGCAAATGGAAGCCTAGGGAAAATTTCCTCGGTTTTAGCAGAGTCCATCGCTGATTCGACTGGGCGTCCAAATTGGGCTCGCCCACTTCGACCGCCAAAAGGACACCTGCGCTTGAATCAACAATGGCCTCGGGGACTACTGATGGGGATATGTCGTAGGGGGTATGCCTAGCAGGACGTTCCGATTGGGCCGAAGGGTCTGCGAGTGGGCCTGAAGGACGGCGACTGGAATGCGACATAGGAGAGGGCCTGGCGACTGGAGATTGGAGGCCCAGAAGCATACTTGAAGCCCAGTCGGATTAGGTCAAAAGCCTCCGAATCCATATCTTGTTCGGTGGTAAACTGTAAACCCTAGCGAGGTGTCTCATATATAAACCTCCCTAGGGTACCTTGAGGACTTACGTTCCATCATACACCCCCTCAAGCGACTCGCTGCTTAGACGCCGAGCTCGCCACCCCTGTAACTCACTCTCCGTTAATCCAATCTAGCAGGAGTAGGTCTTTACCCTCCAGGGGGCTGAACCTGGGTAAACTATGTGCATCCGCCCCCATCTCGCACCGCAGATGGCCGCCAGCTCTTCCTCACGTTACAATCAATCGTTGTCAGTAGCAGCGACTACCGTGGCCATTTCCATGACAGGTAGAGTCTGATGTAGCATACTGATTGTCCGCGCCAGGATGGGGCTGGGGTAGGCTAGACACTCTGGCTGGATCTAGCCGGACACTCCGGCTGCGCCAAACATTCCGGTTGGCATCAGGCGGACTCTCCAGGGCGATGACGGCGGAGACCCTGGTTCTAGAGTTGGCT
This sequence comes from Avena eriantha, assembly GCA_910589775.1. Classification (NCBI taxonomy): domain Eukaryota; kingdom Viridiplantae; phylum Streptophyta; class Magnoliopsida; order Poales; family Poaceae; genus Avena; species Avena eriantha. Next base: position 382,738,113 of record OU342743.1, read on the forward strand.
ACTCCCAGTCTATCTTCTTGGTTGACTTGGGGACTTGGCATTGTAGATGTAGTAGTGTCCACAGGACAGGCTGCATCAGCTGCCCCCTTCAAAAAGAGTCATCCTCGACTCTTCATTCTCATCCTAAGAATATGATGTCGAGAGACCTTCTTGATCCTAGGGTTCACCATATAGTCCTCCTTGAGAAGCTTGATGTGGCAACTCTTCAATGTTCCTTCACCTTCCATGAAGCCTACAAAGCTCACAACAAAAGCAAAGCAACACTCAAAGAGTAGCCAATTCATGAAGATTATAGCATGGGTCCTCAAGTAGAAGGAAGTCACCTTATGATGTAGAGATAACTCATTGAAGGGTAGCCATAGGTAACTCTCTTCGGTTCATTTTGTCAACTTATGGTCCATAGAGGTTGACGCGTAAACACTTGTACCTTCACATAACAAAGACCAAGCAACATATGTTTGTGTTTGATAGAGGACCATGTGATTGGTGGCATGTCCATTCTTGTTCACAACACGGTTAGCACAACTCAAGTATAGCAAACGGAATGCATATGCAAGGTCAAAGTGCATGGAAATTATTTGAACATCATCCAAATGTGGGAACACGAAAACTCCATATAACGCCTTAGTGTGGCACTCAAAGCAATGGACTAAAATATTGGTCAACATCTTTGATGCAAGGATAGGATAATTCGGCAAAAACACATGCGGAAGAATATCCAAAACAACATCATTATGTGTGCAAACCAATCATTGGAAAGAATAATTGTTCAATATGTTGGATGCCATACACATATCATCAAAATCCAAAATCATGGGGGTATGAGTATCGCAAGCGGAAGAAAAAAACAACATGTTCGCAAACAAACCATATGAAAGAGCAAGTGGTCCTTATGTTTGTTGCAACAATAATACGAGAGACTTGGAAGATCTCATGACAATACATGCTCAAAATGGCATTATGGTTGCACACAAAACATCGGAAAGAGAAATTGTTGTGGCAACACACAAAGCATCAATATCCAATAGCAACGAAACATGATTGTCACAAGGTGAAAGAATACCATTAACATGCTTGCAAGCAAACCATAGGAAAGAGCAATTTTTCAACATGCAAGATGCAAAGCATGCAAAAGGTATCAGAGCTGGGTTCGATCTTGAACTCACTTGGGGGATGCTCTCTAGAGCTATTTTTTTCAACTTGTGCTCAACCGAGGTTGACATTCTCTTGCGGGTACCTACACACATCAAGCACAAAAGGAAGAACGTGTGTGCATGGTAGAGAAACACATCATCCATCATGACGTATCTCTTCTTGTGCACATCACCATTAATGTCATTCAAGTATGAAAAATATGCATGGTGAGTATGCAAGTGGGGAACATGCTTATCATGGCAATCATCAAAATCTCCAAAATTTGAGAAAGCTATGGGGAGCATCTCAATATAAACCATATGAGAATTATTGTTGCAAGCAAAACAAGTGAAAGAGCAATTATTCAACTTATTGCAAGCAACGGGAGAGATTGTAAAACATTCATGACAAATCATGGTTTGAGGGGTACCATTGGTAAGATCATTGCAAGCAAAACATTGGAAAGAGCAATTGTTCAACAAAGTGCAAGCAATGATATCATCAACGTAACGTTTAGAGCATATCATGTCTATGGCAATATCATGGAAATAAAGGGAATCCACATGGTCATCATGATGCATAGCAAGATTAACACATGGGAATAAGAGTGGAACATATGTCATGTCACAAGTATCATCCATAGCATGCAAGTCATCACAAATCATCATGTCCACTAGTGGGATCATGGCATCATCAACACCTGTATTGTTACCTTGTTCATACCTCTCATATGAAGTGGGTGTTGTGGTAGCATTGGCCTCCATGTGGGTGACTTCTTCATCATGTATGGGGATGGCATCATCTTCATCCAACCTTGTCGCTTCTTGATCCATGGAACCTAGCACATCACGAGAAAACACACTAGAGGTAGAGGGTAAGTCATTAGAAATCAAAGTGGTCTCACATGACCTATCAACTACCACTCTCAACTCACTAGGTGTATCACTCATGCCCTCCAAGTCTAAGCACTCAATCTCACATATGGTGGAGTCACTCATCTCACTCTTGTTTTCACTCAAGTGGGATAAGTGGCTCTCATACTCACATGGGATTGGTACCACATCATCACTCAAGCATATGGGGATAGGCTCGGTGTGCTTAACTCCTTGCGCTTCCTTTGGTGAAGGGAAAGTTCCATGCTCACCATTCTCGACCTTGTCGTCGCCCTCTTGCACCTTGGCTTGTGTAGTCCTCTTGAGTACTCGTCAAACTTGGCGAAGTAGAGGTCTTCGTCCTCCTCATCCATGAGGTTGCATGCATAATCTTGGACGTCAAGTTGTGGCGTTGAAGCTTGATGACGTGGAGGAGAGCTTTCTCTTGGTGCCATTTTGGTGGTGGCACGAGTAGTTGAAGGTGCCTTATGATGGTGTCGACGAAGGTCATTGGGGTGCCTTGCCAAGGGTTGATGTAGATGGTGCACTTGGTCATCCATATGATGGTCGCGATGATGATTCTTGTCCTTGGAACTCTTCTTGGTAAGGCGTTGTAATGAGCGCAAAGCATCATTAGTCTTGGCCATCATGCTCATGTTTTTGGCGAAGTCATTGTCCATGTCACGCTTGAAGTTGTCCATTTGATGGTGGACCTTGTTGCTCTGGAGGTGGAGGCTCCGTCTTGGGCGACGCGACTTGAGGAGCTTGTCATTGTCGTCCTTCAAGTCGTCCATGCTTGGGGAGTTATTGTTGTTGTAGAACTCCATATCACCCAAGCCTGTGGAGCCATTGTCGGTGTAGTGCTCCATCATGTCATCCATGCTTGTGGAGGCATATGCAAGGTGGCTCATCGTGGATTCTTCATAGAAATCATCCTCGGTTCCGGAGTCCCTAGACATGTTTCACAAGACCAAGTGGTGTATATGGAAGTGGTAGGGGGTTAGGAATGCAACGTCAAACCTTACTTTACCTTGGAAGAAATTATCATGCAAGTGGCAACACTTGAGAGCAATCAAAACCAAGCAAAGTGAAGTTCACGCGGAACACCAAAACCAACTAACCACTAAAAATATACACACAAAGCTTATGGTGGATAGGTATGGAAAGTGGCGTGTCCAAGAACAATCTGAAATCAAGATGTTGTAATGGCAAGTAAAGAACCACGATGATCACAAAGCAAACAAGTCAATCCACAAGATAGGAATTATGTACAAGGAAACACACACGGTGGGATAAATGGGACTTGTGCGATGGAGAAAGTGAGCTAAGAACCAAATGATTACCTAGCAAAGAATATAAGCTCGTGTCGCACAAGTGCAAGGAGAGACGATACTTCAATTGCAATAAAATTGGTGGTCTACAAGATATGCACAAAAAGTACCACCTATTTGATGTTCATCGAGCTTGTGCTTACTATTCTATGAGGCACTTGTTTCTTTCTTTCTTTTTCTTCTTTTTCTTTTTCTATTTTTCTCTCTTTTTCTTTTATTTTTCACTTGCCTCTTTCTTGTGCCAACAACTATACAAGGTAACTATATGAGATAGCGCGTGATATGGGGTGGCCCGATCTTCTCAGCAAGCTCTTGTCGATGGTGATGGTGGATGATAGATAACTAGTGCGTAGCTATGATCTCTCCCGCTCGATCCCTGATGCCAATGCAACAGCTCTCGAACTTTGTAGGATATTCACAACACCACACTCTTGCGTACGCAGCCGTGACCACGAACGGTAGTATGCAATCTACTAATTCCCAATGGAACAACAGATCACACTCAATTATAGTTGGCAGATTCGAACATATGGTAATTCCAGAGGTTCTATGAAAGAAACAACTCCAAAATATTTTAACGTGGTCTAAAACCTAACTTGTGACGGCTACGGAGGTTTATATGAGGGCTGGGGCGTCCTCCCCTCTAAACGGGCCTAAAAACAGCCATAACTTGGCCCAAACTGACTCGGTTCGACTCAAACTGATACATACCGACCCATATATGGGTTCGGCCTTATTGGCACGCAGTCCAAACGTCATGGAACACCTCAAACGTGTAATTCTTGGTGCGCCATCTCTCTCTCTCTTGCTCATACGTGATTTCCTCATTGCGTCCTAGTGCGCCTGCCTCCCGCTCCTCCCTCGCGCACTTGTTGATATTGGAAATCAGCACTTGTCCTTCTTGCTGCAACTCTCCTCCTCCTCGCGCAACGCTTGTGTTATCAATAAACCTGATCATACAAAGATGCATAGACTTAGGTAGTATAAAGTTCTCATTAAGTAAAACATCAGGTTCAATTAAGAGTGAATTCACCTGTTGCTCAATCAGCTTTGCACGAGCTCTTGTAATGGGTCCAATCCTGATTTCATTGGACTTGTTCTTTGCAGCAACATCTTCATTTTGAATAGGAGTAGGAGATAGTGGAATAGTATGGATGTCCTCATCATCTCCCCCCCCCCTTCAAAAGGCGTCGACCTCGACGCTCCAAGGTCTTCTCCAGCATATGGTGATAAATCAGCAACGTTGAAGCTGTTGCTAGCACCACCAAACTCCTCAATAGGTATATCAACTGAGTAGGCATTATCATTAATTTTGGCTAGCACTTTGTAAGGACCAGCACCACGTGGCTTCAACTTGGACTTGCGAAGTAGTGGAAATCTGTCCTTGTGTAGATGCACCCAAACCATATCTCCAGGCTCGAACAACACTTCTTTTCTTGCTTGATTCCTTGCAGCACCTATGTTCTTGCCTTTCTTCTCAATAGCCTCTCGAGTCTTCTCATGTATTTTCTTCACATAATCAGCACGTTTTGATGCCTCCATATCAACTCTCTCATGTAATGGTAGAGGCAACATATCAAGTGGCGTTAATGGCTTGAAGCCATACACCACCTCAAATGGACAAAGCTGAGTAGTTGAATGCACAGCCCTGTTGTAAGCGAACTCAACATGTGGCAAACACTCTTCCCACTCGCGTAGATTCTTTTTAATCATGGTCCTTAGCAGCTGTGACAATGTTCTATTCACCACCTCCGTTTGACCATCTGTTTGGGGGTGACATGTAGTACTGAACAGCAACTTCGTTCCTAGCTTCCCCCATAAGGTCTTCCAAAAGTAGCTCATGAACTTCACATCACGGTCAGAAACAATCGTCTTTGGTACTCCATGTAATCTCACGATGTCCCTGAAAAACAGGTTAGCAACATGCGACGCATCGTTGCTTTTGTGGTAGGCAATAAAATGAGCCATCTTAGAGAACCTATCCACTACCACAAATATAGAATCATGACCTCTCTGAGTTTTAGGTAGACCTAGCACAAAATCCATACTAATGTCTTCCCATGGAGTAGTAGGTGCAGAGAGAGGTGTATACAAACCGTGAGGCTTCATCTTGGATTTCGACTTGTGGCAAGTAATGCATCTGCTCACAAATCTGTACACATCACGCCTCATCTTGGGCCAATAAAAATGATCAGCAAGCATGAGCAACGTCTTCTCACGCCCAAAGTGACCCATCAACCCACCAGCATGTGATTCCTGCACTAAGAACAAACGCAACGACGATTCTGGAATACATAGTTTGTTAGCTTGAAACAAATATCCATCATGTATATGATACTTATCCCATGCGTTTCTAAGAGCACATAAACGATATGGTTCAGCAAAATCATGGTCAGTTGCATAAAGTGCACAAATAGCTTCTAATCCAGGAATTTTAACATCAAGATTGGTTAATAGCATGTTCTTCCTAGATAGAGCATCAGCAACAACATTCTCTTTTCCCTTCTTATAATTAATGATGTAAGGAAAAGACTCAATGAACTCAACCCATTTAGCTAATCTTTGATGCAAGTTTGATTGAGCTTTCAAGTATTTCAATGCTTCATGATCAGAATGTATGATGAATTCCTTTGGCCACAAATAATGTTGCCAAACTTCAAGTACTCTCATAAGTGCATACAATTCTCTATCATAGATTGAATAATTCAAACGAGCACCAGTCAATTTCTCAGAAAAATAAGCGATAGGCCGACCCTCTTGCATCAAAACGCCACCTATGCCTATACCACTAGCATCACATTCAACTTCAAATTGCTTCGAAAAATCAGGTAATGCAAGCAATGGTGCAGAAGTAAGCAAACGTTTCAATGTATCAAATGCAATGTCTTGGGCCGCGCCCCATACAAAAGGAACACCTTTCTTTGTCAAATCATTTAATGGTGCAGCAATGGTTCTAAAATCTTTCACAAAGCGCCTATAGAAACCAGCGAGACCGTGGAAACTACGCACTTGACTTACATTCATTGGAGTAGGCTAATTCTGAATTGATTCAATTTTAGATTGATCTACCTCTACTCCATGCTTAGAAACAACAAATCCTAGGAATATGACCTTATCTTTTGCAAATGTACACTTCTCAAGATTAGCATACAGTTTATTATCACGTAACACTTGCAAAACTTGTCTAATATGAGTGCAATGTTCAGATTCGGTGTGGCTGTATATGAGTATATCATCAAAGTAAACAACCACAAAACGACCAATAAACTCTCTCAAAACATGATTCATCAAACGCATGAAAGTACTAGGTGCATTAGTAAGGCCAAACGGCATGACTAACCACTCATACAAGCCGAATTTAGTTTTGAAAGCAGTTTTCCATTCATCCCCTTCTTTCATCCTAATTTGATGATAACCACTACGCAAGTCAATTTTAGAGAAAACAGCATCACCACTCAATTCATCTAGCATATCCTCTAAGCGTGGAATAGGATGACGATATCGAATAGTGATGTTATTAATCGCTCTATAGTCAACACACATGCGCCATGTACCATCTTTCTTAGGAACTAAAATAACAGGAACAACACAAGGGCTAAGAGAAACACGAATGTACCCTTTATCCAGCAACGCTTGTACTTGCTTCTGAATTTCCTTAGTTTCTTCGGGATTAGTCCTGTAGGGTGCACGGTTGGGAAGTGTGGCACCAGGAATCAAGTCCACTTGATGTTCTATACCACGCAATGGGGGTAAGCCTACGGGTACATCTTCTGGAAACACATCCCCAAAGTCCTGCAAAACAGACGAGACACCAAGAGAAATAGGGGTCATGTCGTTAGAAACCAATACCTCGCCCTTATACATGAGCGCAAGTGGCATGGCTGTAGGATCCTCACGAAATTCTCTCATATCTTCCTTAGTGGCTAATATCAATAAACCAGGCACTCTCTCACTTTTTGTTATATCACTCAATTTAGGCTCAATTACATCAGGAACAGCAGTCACGCAATCTCGCCGAGTGGTAGTATCTTCCTTCAAGTTCACCTCTATCTTCTAGCGAGAATCATTCACAATTTCTTGTGGTGTCATTGGCTGCATAGTAATCTTATTTCCTTTGAATTCCAAGTGATATGTATTGGCTCGGCCATTGTGTTGCACATGGCGATCATAGAGCCAAGGCCGACCCAATAGTAGGTGACAAACAGTCATAGGAACCACATCAAAATCAATAGAATCTTTGTAGGGCCCTATTTGAAAGTTCACTCGTACCATATGATTTACCTTCATCTCACCATCGTTGCTCAACCATTGTATGTAGTATGGCTTAGGATGAGGTAAGTATGTCAAATTCAGTTTGGCACATAATTCCTTACTTGCAAGATTTCTGCAGCTACCTCCATCAATAATGACCTTACAAGCTTTATTTGGTCCAACTAGAGCTTTTGTTTGGAACAAGTTGCAACGCTGGGATTCCTCAACTGGTTGCACACTAAGTACACGTGAAGACACGACGATAGTTGGTGCACGCTCAGCATATGCATCAGCGCCACCCTCGCCATCATCAATATCATCATCAGAAGCTTCATCTCCACTTTCTACTTCACCTTGTTCATTAACAAACATAACCTTGCTGTTTGGACAATCCTTCTTGTAGTGACCTCTGCCTCCACAAGTATGGCACACCACATCACGAGTACGTGCAGTAGACATGTTGGAACCCGAGCTAGCAGCAGGAGCAGCGGGTTTCCGAGTAATAGAACCAAACGAAGGTGTACTTGCTGGTTTGGTTGATGGTGTAAACGGAACAGCAGCTGGTGGCATAACAGTGGAAGGTGTAGATCTGGTCGAAAATCTGCTAGAAGATGGAAATTGAGCACGTGACTTTGCCTCTTCAGCCAGCTGGGACTCGGCCTCTCTAGCATGGTGCAGCAGCTCGTTCATTGTCTCATACTTGTGATAACGCACAATACTCTTGATTTGAAGCTTCAAATTGTTGAGGAAACATTGCATCGTCATCTCTCGTGATTCACGAACATTAGCACGCTGCATAAGCATCTCCATCTCCATGTAGTACTCATCAACTGTCATTGTGCCTTGCCTCAACTGTGTGAGCTTGTCAAACACAGAACGCAAATAATTGGAGGGAACAAAACGATCCGCCATGATAGCCTTCATCTCACGCCAATCCCTCACAGGAAGTTCATTGTCGTTCCGTCTATTCTGCACAATAGCTTCCCACCAACGCAAAGCGTAACCATCAAATTCTGATGCAGCAAGTTTGACCTTCTTGTCTTCTGGGTAATCAAATAAACGCCAGAGCTTTTCAATCTTCAACTCCCAAGTAATATAATCCTCAGGATCAAGCGAGCCATTGAACGAAGGAATTGAGAACTTGGGCTTTCCCAAACTATCATCAGCTGGATTGTAAGCACGCTGGGCACGTCCAAGAGGAGCATACCCACGGCCATACAGAGGAGCAGCCGCAGGTGCAGGGGGATTTGCACGTCCCCTGCCACGATGTGGAGCAGCATCAGCCGCACTCCCCTCATCAAAGTCCTCAAACCCATCATTATGTTGTGCAAGTCCGGACTGGAGTGTTGCCTGAATTGCCTCAATGGAACGCTGCAAGGTGGCAAAGTTGATATTCATAGCAGTCAGTTGCGTCTGAATATTATTGATGGCTCCAGTATTATTCTCCACAGCATCTTGTATGTCGGTGATATTTCTATCAACAGACTCTCTCCAAGTAACAAGCTCCTCCACCTGCTTTTTCTGTGACACAATTTCATCATCACTCAAAGACATGATTAGTAAGTTAGTGCAAAAATCAAAATCAGTATGGTGGAAACTCTCACAACTCACTCACAACTGATAAGAAAGAAGATCTTACCGTTCCAAAGTGAATAGAGATGCTCTACCAAACGTAATCAAAGACTGATGTACTGAAGTGATGAAGTGAATATCAAAGGTATAGAGAACGATCACAGGGCACCCAGGGTATTTATGGTGGAGCTGTAGGTATGGTATCCTAACTACACCGCAAACAAGTCCTAGTGCTGATCGTATGATATAGACCCACAGAAACACACACGGTGGAGATAAATGGGGCAATTGCAACTATGAAAATGAGCTCAAAAAAGTAAAGTATGTCGGAGGAATGCTCGTTTTGCAATGCACAAGGAGAGACGCTAGCAATGTCTCAACGAAACGGGCACAAGATTGCTAACTGAGCAGCCCGCAGAGCACTAAGCACGCTAGTCTCGTAGAATAGTTATAGACACAAAGAAAGGCTTACTAAGGCTCACAAGGATAGGTACGCTATGTGGACTCAGTAAAAAAAGAAAAAAAGAAGAAAAAAATTCACGCTGGAGCACAGACTTGTCTGCAGTCAGGCGTGAGGCAGCGAGCCGAACTTTTTTTTTTATTCCGACTCGCCAAGTAGTACACAACTAGGACTCTTTACTTGGATCGGATCTGACTTGATGGTAGCGGAAAAAGATGGTGGAAAACAACTAGAACAACTAGAAAACAAATCTACGAAGAATAGATCTAGATCTAATCTAATAGAGGAACGCGACCAGCAACTATTACTCGAATACGATGTAATCTAGGCTATAGCAACTCTTTTTGTGGGGCTTTTTCTGTATAGGATGAAAAACACTCTCTAATCTATGGATGGATTGTGGATTGCTTACCGAGGCAACGAAGAAATCTGATACCAAGATGATATGGGGTGGCCTGATCTTCTCAGCAAGCTCTTGTCGATGGTGATGGTGGATGATAGATAACTAGTGCGTAGCTATGATCTCTCCCGCTCGATCCATGATGCCAATGCAACAGCTCTCGAACCTTGTAGGATATTCACAACACCACACTCTTGCGCATGCAGCCGTGACCACGAACGGTAGTATGTAATCTACTAATTCCCAATGGAACAACAGATCACACTCAATTATAGTTGGCAGATTCAAACACAGGGTAATTCCAGAGGTTCTATGAAAGAAACAACTCCAAAATATTTTAACGTGGTCTAAAACCTAACTTGTCACGTCTACGGAGGTTTATATGAGGGCTAGGGCGTCCTCCCCTCTAAACGGGCCTAAAAACAGCCATAACTTGGCCCAAACTGACTCGGTTCGACTCAAACTGATACATACCGACCCATATATGGGTTCGGCCTTATTGGCACGTAGTCCAAACGTCGTGGAACACCTCAAACATGTAATTCTTGGTGTGCCATCTCTCTCCCTTGCTCATACGTGATTTCCTCATTGCGTCCTAGTGCGCCTGCCTCCCGCTCCTCCCTCGCGCACTTGTTGATATTGGAAATCAGCACTTGTCCTTCTTGCTGCAACTCTCATCCTCCTCGCGCAACGCTTGTGTTATCAATAAACTTGATCATACAAAGATGCATAGACTTAGGTAGTATAAAGTTCTCATTAAGTAAAACATCAGGTTCAATTAAGAGTGAATTCACCTGTTGCTCAATCAGCTTTGCACGAGCTCTTGTAATGGATCCAATCCTGATTTCATTGGACTGGTTCTTTGCAGCAACATCTTCATTGTGAATAGGAGTAGGAGATAGAGGAATAGTATGGATGTCCTCATCAGCACGCTCACAACTTTTGATCTGAATTCTACAAGGTATCAAATGTGCCTATCCCAATCAATCATAGGAGGAACTAGTCTCAATAGGTGTTTGTTGAACACAAAGATAGTGTGGCTCACAAAGGGATGCAAGTGGGGAGAAGTCGCGGCATTTTTATACCTTTCGCCACCGATCTTCACCCTTTATTGGTGGATTCCGCCTTGCTCACAGAATTTGGATGGAGTAGATAGCATGAACTATGGATATGGTGATGTAGATCTTCCTTTCCTCTTCAAAACGAACTAAAGAACACCAAAATCCAAGTTCGTATGCGAAAGTTATGCTCAAAACCGTGAAGCAGATTTTTCTGTCAGCAGGGGGCAGACATTCCGGGGCGCGCAGGCCGGACAGTCCGGTTGGGGCGGATATTCCGATCCGTTTAGGCCAGAAACTCCGGTGAGGCGGATATTCCGGTCCGTTTAGGCCGGACAGTCCGGTCCGGTCGATCCAGAACTTCCAGAACACGAACGGGACGAGTTTTGGCGGATAAAATCGAACAAAAACCTCAAATTGATGGGGGAAACAAGGAATTAGGCCATAGGAACACAGGGGAAGGTAGATCAACAAGTTTAGCAAGTAATCCATGGACCAAAACCTACCAAAACACACTCAAATCATAGATCCATCCCAAACACGAAATTGGGGCTATTTTGGAGGGATTTTCAAAATTATGGGGGAAAAGACCAAATCGATGAGGAATCTGTGGCAACCAAAAGCTGTTGATACCAGATGTTATGGGGTAACCCCGTGGGTGGCCCGATCTTCACGGATCTCATGGTCAAATTGATGGGAAAGCGAGGGAAAAGGGAGAAGGTAGCAGAAGCGGATGCACACCTCGCAAAGAACACGATGAACACACGCAAAACACACACGATACAAGGTCGATTGCTCTCACAGGTGGTCACCGGTCTGATAGAATCCTTGCAAGGAAAGATCGGTCAACGTGCTCCCTCAATCCCACGCGGAGAGGGAAGAACACCTTGGAGAGGGTCTTCACATCTTGGCAAAGGGACACCGATGCCAAGGCCTTGTACAACGAGGGAGCTGAGATGAAAACTCCAATGAGGTGGTGACGATAGTCGATCCCTTTTGTTAGAAGGGGATGAGGCAAAACTAGAGATTCCACAAAGGGGTTGTCTTTAGCCTATCATCTGTGCCTACGGGATACAATGAGGGGTGGGGGCTCTATTTATAGGCCAGCCACAAGTTCAGGGGTAGTTTGGGTATAAAACTAGGGTTTGGTGCGAAATAGAGGGGTGCATGGGCCAAGGGCCCAGATGTTGGCTCGCAGGCCCATCACTTAGGCCGGACAGTCCGGGTCGGGTGGACCAGACAGTCCGGGGTGGCCGGACACTACGGGTAGTGTCCGAGTAGAGTCCGATGTAGCATACTGATTGTCTGCGCCAGGACGGGGCTGGGATAGGCCGGACACTCTGGCTGGATCTGGCTGAACACTACGGCTGCGCCGGACATTCCGGATGGCATCAGGCGGAATCTCCGGGGCGATGACGACGGAGACTCTGGTTCTAGAGCTGGCTACTCCCGGTCTATCTTCTTGGTTGACTTGGGGACGATCTTAGGGACTTGGCGTTGTAGATGTAGTAGCGTCTGCAGGATGGACTGCATCAAGATCAAAGCATTTGTCTTATGTAGTCTCAAAAGCCACACCTTGATAACCCACACACACTCAAGTTGGGTGTGGTGATGCAACTGCTTCTGTCACCCTGCAGGTTCACCATCTCCATGTGGCAGTTGCATATTCTAGGGGATCTTTGGGATCTCTGACCAACATGGTTGTTTCACACAAATTGAGTCCCTACAGATCAACGCATATGTGTTATGTAGTCTCAAAAGCCACACCTTGATGACCCACACACACTCCAGTTGGGTGTGGTGATGCAACTGCTTCTGTCACACTATAGGTTCACCATCTCCATGTGGAAGTTGCATATTCTAGGGTCTCTTTGGCTTTCTGTCCAACATGGTTGTATGACACAAATGGAGTCCCTACAGATCAATGCATGTGTGCTACGTAGTCCCAAAAGCCACACCTTGATGACCCGAACACACTCAAGTTGGGTGTGGTGATGGAACTGCTTCTGTCACACTACAAGTTCATCATCCCCATGTGGCAGTTGCATATTCTAGGGGCTCTCTGGGATCTCTGACCAACATGGTTGTTTCACACAAATTGAGTCCCTACAGATCAATGCATATGTGTTATGTAGTCTCAAAAGCCACACCTTAATGACCCACACATACTCCAGTTGGGTGTGGTGATGCAACTGCTTCTGTCACACTGCAGGTTCACCATCTCCATGTGGCAGTTGCATATTCTAGGGGCTCTCTAGGCTTTCTGACCACCATGGTTATTTTACATAAATGGAGTCTCTACAGATCAATGCACCTATGTTATGGAGTCTCAAAAGCCACACCTTGATGACCCACACACACTCTAGTTGGGTGTGGTGATGCAACTGCTTCTATCACACTGTAGGTTCACCATCTCCATGTGGCAGTTGCATATTCTAGGGGCTCTCTGGCTTTCTAACCACCATGGTTGTTTGACATGAATGGACTCCCTACAAATCAATGCATATGTGTTATGGAGTCTCAAAAGCCACACCTTGATGACCCACACACACTCTAGTTGGGTGTGGTGATGCAACTGCTTCTATCAAACTGCAGGTTCACCATCTCCATTTGGCAGTTGCATATTCTAGGGGCTCTCTGGGCTTTCTGACCACCATGCTTGTTTGACACAAATGGAGTCCCTATAGATCAATGCATCTATGTTATGGAGTCTCAAAAACCACACCTTGATGACCCACACACTCTAGTTAGGTGTGGTGATGCAACTGCTTCTGTCACACTGGTTCAACCATCTCCATGTGGAAGTTGCATATTCTAGGGGCTCTCTGGGCTTTCTGACTACCATGGTTGTTTGACACAAATGGAGTCCCTACAGATAAATGCATCTGTGTTATGGAGTCTCAAAAGCCACACCTTAATGACCAACACACACTCCAGTTGGGTGTGGTGATGCAACTGCTTCTGTCACATTACAGGTTCACCATCTCCATGTGGCAGTTGCATATTCTACGGGCTCTCTAGGCTTTCTTACCACCATGGTTGTTTGACACAAATGGAGTCCCTACAGATCAATGCATCTATGTTATGTATTCTCAAAGGCCACACCTTGATGACCAACACACACTCCAGTTGGCTGTGGTGATGCAACTGCTTCTGTCGCACTGCAGGTTCACCATCTCCATGTGGCAGTTGCATATTCTAGGGGCTCTGTGCGCTTTCTGACCACCATGGTTATTTGACACAAATGGAGTCCCTACAGATCAATGCATCTGTGTTATGGAGTCTCAAAAGCCACACATTGATGACCCACACACACTCTAGTTGGGTGTGGTGATGCAACTACTTCTGTTACACTGGTTCACCCATCTCCATGTGGAAGTTGCATATTCTAGGGGCTCTCTAGGCTTTCTAACCACCATGGTTGTTTGATACAAATGGAGTCCCTGCAGATCAATGCATCTGTGTTATGGTGTCTCAAAAGCCACACCTTGATGACCCACATACACTCCAGTTGGGTGTGGTGATGCAACTGCTTCTGTCACGCTGCAGGTTCACCATCTCCATGTGGTAGTTGCATATTCTAGGGGCTCTCTGGGCTTTCTGTCCAACATGGTTGTATGACACAAATGGAGTCCCTATAGATCAATACATTTGTGTTACGTAGTCTCAAAAGCCACGACTTGATGACCCATACACACTCCAGTTGGGTGTGGTGATGCAACTGCTTCTGTCACACTATAGGTTCACCATCTCCATGTGGCAGTTGCATATTCTAGGGGCTCTCTAGGGTTTCTGACCACCATGGTTGTTTGACACAAATGGAGTCCCTACAGATCAATGCATTTGTGTTATGGAGTCTCAAAAGCCACACCTTGATGACCCACACATACTCCATTTGGGTGTGGTGATGCAACTGCTTCTTTCACACTGCAGGTTCACCATCTCCATGTGGTAGTTGCATATTCTAGGGGCTCTCTGGGCTTTCTGTCCAACATGGTTGTATGACACAAATGGAGTCCCTATAGATCAATACATTTGTGTTACGTAGTCTCAAAAGCCACGACTTGATGACCCATACACACTCCAGTTGGGTGTGGTGATGCAACTGCTTCTGTCACACTACAGGTTCACCATCTCCATGTGGCAGTTGCATATTCTAGGGGATCTCTAGGCTTTCTGACCACCATGGTTATTTTACATAAATGGAGTCTCTACAGATCAATGCATCTGTGTTATGGACTCTCAAAAGCCACACCTTGATGACCCACACACACTCCAGTTGGGTGTCGTAATGCAACTACTTCTGTCACACTGTAGGGTCACCATCTCCATGTGGCAGTTGCATATTCTAGGGGCTCTCTGGCTTTCTAACCACCATGGTTGTTTGACACGAATGGAGTCCCTACAGATCAATGCATCTGTGTTATGGAGTCTCAAAAGCCACACCTTGATGACCCACACACACTCCAATTGGGTGTGGTGATGCAACTGCTTTTGTCACACTGCAGGTTCACCCATCTCCACGTGGTAGTTGCATATTCTAGGGGCTCTCTAAGCTTTCTGACCACCATGGTTGTTTGACACAAATGGAGTCTCTACAGATCAATGCATATGTGTTATGTAGTCTCAAAAGCCACACCTTGATGACCCACACACACTCCAGTTGGGTGTGGTGATGCAACTGCTTTTGTCACATTGGTTCACCCATCTCCATGTGGAAGTTGCATATTCTAGGGGCTCTCTGGGCTTTCTGACCACCATGGTTGTTTGACAGAAATGGAGTCCCTACAGATCAATGCATCTATGTTATGGAGTCTCAAAAGCCACACCTTGATGACCCACACACACTCCAGTTGAGTGTGGTGATGCAACTGCTTCTGTCACACTACAGGTTCACCATCTCAATGTGGCAGTTGCATATTTTAGGGGATTTCTGACCACCATGGTTGTTTGACACAAATGGAGTCCCTACAGAATGTATCTATGTTATGTAGTCTCAAAAGCCACACCTTGATGACCCACACGCACTCCAGTTGGGTGTGGTGATGCAACTGCTTCTCTTACACTGGTTCACCCATCTCCATATGGAAGTTGCATATTCTAGGGGCTCTCTGGGCTTTCTGACCACCATGGTTGTTTGACACAAATGGCGTCCTGACAGATCAATGCATCTGTGTTATGGAGTCTCAAAAGCCACACCTTGATGACCCACACACACTCCAGTTGGGTGTGGTGATGCAACTTCTTCTGTCAGACTGCAGGTTCATCCATCTCCATGTGGAAGTTGCATATTCTAGGGTCTGTCTGGGCTTTCTGACCACCATGGTTGTTCGACACAAATGGAGTCCCTACAGATCAATGCATTTGTGTTATGTAGTCTCAAAAGCCACACCTTGATGATCCACACACACTCTAGTTGGGTGTGGTGATGCAACTGCTTCTATCACACTGCAGGTTCACCATCTCCGTGTTGCAGTTGCATATTCTAGGGGCTCTCTGGGGTTTCTAACAACCATGGTTGTTTGACACAAATGGAGTCCCTACAGATCAATGCATTTGTGATATATAGTCTCAAAAAACGGTCAGAGATCCAGTAAGAGATTGTCAAGACCGGTCACCTATCTTAAGATCCCTATTGTTTGAAACCTAATGTTTATTTATTTCAGCCACACACCACTCATCCAACGGCCAATAATCTGTGGTTCCATCGTCCTGCCAATCCAAAATTTCGGGTTCGGTCCTCCCGCCGATCCAAAATTTCGGGCACCCAAATTCTCGCGCGCTGATATTACGGTTCATCCCATCCACAAAGCGTAACCAATGCTTTGGCGCTGAGGTCATTTACGTAATCTAGTGGAAACCCTTCTGTATCCCCTCACCGAAAGGAGACAGATCGAAATCTCCTACGCCCGCCCGTCGCAGCACGGCCTTCGTCATACCCTCGCCCGCCACCGTCCACCCTAGTAATCATCTAACCGTTGACCTAGCCCAAACCCTAGCATGTCCTCAGCTTCCTGGTTTCCGACCAAGCCATCGAGCTCGCGGATCTGCCACCTCGCCATTGATCACTGCCATCTAGCCGTCCTTCCCATCTGCCACCTCGCCAACAAGGTCCTCCTCATCTCCGTGAACCTCGGCGTCAAGGTCTGCTACCTCGCCATCCACCCCACCAACAATGCCTGTGTCCTCGCCGTCCACCTCGCCGTCCACCTCGCCGTCCACCATGCCATCAAGGCACACCAGAACGTCATCCTCCTTGCTGACAAGGAAGGCCAGCAAGGTTCCCGGCAAGAAGCGCACAAAGAAAAAGGTCGTAGCGCCTGCAGGAAAGTAAACAACCTCCTTGCATGTGAATTATGTGCTCTTTTAATCCTGCTCGATGTTCATGTGTTTCATTTTCCATGCCTGTGAAATTGCTTGTTTGAGAGAGACAGTATGTTCATTTTCCTCCTCATGTTGGCTATCGGACAATCAACACCATACGTTATATTTTGTTTAATTGCCTATTTAATTTGTAGCTGACTTGGATTTCTTTATTAATGTTAGATACTCAAATGCATCCCATGGAAGAAAGTCGGCTGAAAAACATCATGAGAAACAATGAGCGCTTGCAACAACTGGGTGTTAGGCCCTTTGCAAGTCTTTTCGCATCTCCAACTGTATTCTCTCCTAAAAAGACAAGAAATGACTGCTCTGGATCTGACTATGATCCTGAAGAGGAGGAAGATATCATTGAAGGAGACCTAGATGACGTCAGTGAGGACAATGAGCTGCAGGTCGACCTCTTACCTTACTCATCTTGTGTTGAATTGTTTGCTTACTGATTTTGACATATATCTGTTCCTTCTTTATTATCCCCAATTGACTGGTACACATGGAATTTCTAGCCACAGATGAGGAAATGCAACATGACAGCTGCCGTCAGGACATCGTTGGCTCCTGCTAGTCTAGCATATGCTCGGAAGCGCGTCTTGGCGGGCCAATGTGCAGGCACAGGAACTTCCAGAAAAACCAGGTCCAAGGTTAAGCAACCAGTTAACCAAGGCGGCTGGGAAGCTCCCCAAGCCGAGCACACACCTCCCCAAGGCCAGCAGCTAGATCCCTAGTGTCCGCGGGCACCTCCCCTAGGCCAGCAGCCCGCTGCCTACCGTCCACGGGCACCTCCCCAAGGCAAGCAGCAGCCTTCGCCCGGCCATGCACGGGCGCCTCTCCAAAGCGACTGGGCACGTCCCCAGGGCAAGCAGCAGTCCCCGCCTTCCCATGCATGGGTGCCTCTCCAATGCGACTGTGCACCTCTCCAAAGGGACTGTGCATCTGAGGGTTCTGCTACCAAAGGCGAGGGGCCTGATGTGAAACATGATGGATGGTTATTTGACCGTTTTGACTAGGATCAAGAAGGTATCATGCTGAACAAATTGCTTGCTCTACTGCAACCAATTAACATTATATTGTGTGAATCATACTCATTGGATTTACTGTTGTAGAACACTAACTCATAACCATTATATTCTTGTAGATGAATTTGGGCATAATCATTCTGGAGACACTGTTACGCATGATGATCCTCTGTTGGTGGTTGACAAAATGCCCACAAAAAGACTTCAACTTGTCGTTCCTCTAGGAAGAACTAGACCAGTTTCACCAGTGATTGCTACCAAGTTTCCCACTTAGTGTGCAATAACAGTTAGGACTCAGATGCCTATCTTCCCCTAGTGGAAAGAGTACAGGAAGAGGCCGGATGTCAGAGCAGACTTCTATCGCAAAGTTACTATATGTTCCATAACACTTAGCTTTCCCTTTCTTCATTTTGCTGTTAATGCGAAATCTGATAATCTTTGTTTTATTTCAGCAAAAGTTTGTCATGGACCCCTCTCTACCTGATGTGCAGTTTGCTTGTAACAAGCAGTTAATGAGACACGCAAGAAATCAACGGCATACTCTGAAGAAATAGTTTTTTGACAATTTCCCAGCGAATGAGGTTACAAGGATATCTCCTGTGGAATACATGAGCAATGAGGAGTGGTGCAGGCTTGTCGATTTTTGGTCCGACCCCAGAAACAAGGTCATGTCTTGTTTACTAAATTTCTCTTGTTTGAATTCTTTAAGCTGGACTTAATTGTATGCTCCTTGTTTGTTTAGGCTCTGTCTGGAAAAAACAAGATCAATGGACAGCTCGTCAAGTACCCTCATGCCACTGGTGCTCGCAGATACGAGGTTTTGTGCGACATGGAGGAAGGCTCCATTGAACTACTCGAAAATGGATTGACTGACAATATGCAAGAAGCAACTTATAAGTCCTCCATAATACTTTCCATCTTCATCAAATTCAATGCCCTTTTCTTACCTCACATATGCGATGACCTTATTATTTGCTCGCTAGGTTTCTCATATTCTATTCTATTCCTAAAACTTGTAGGCAGTCGTGGAAAGCAAGTTGGTGTCATATCCTCCAGAAGATGGCATAGAGGATGAAGCAATTCCTTCCACCGGCATTGTGCACTTTGTGTTGTCTCAGAACAAAAGAAAGCCAACTGTCCTGAAGAGCATCAGCATATTTGCAAGTACTTCGAAACCAATCAAGTCTCAGCTAGAAACTCAACTCGAGGCTCATAAAGCAAGTAATGTGGAACTGCGTTGTGCCATTGAGAAGTTGCAGCAGGTGAACGAATCCGGCGAGGCAGAGAGGCTGAAGTATTTGGAAGACCTACAAGTAATGCGGAAGAAACAAGAAGACCTGAGGAAGAAACAAGAAGAGGCAAATGCATTAATACAACAAGTGTTAGCTCACATGTCCGAACCACAACAGGCAATATGGTGAATCTGTGGAAATGTGTCTAGCATGAGTTGAACCTTCTGAGTCTGGTATTCATTTCTCAAGAGTGAAACATTTGTCCTGGAATTTTCAGTTAAATTATGTATTGTAATCCTATAAACGTCCTTAGTGTTTCTTTACGAAATATTTCCGTCATGGTTAGTAACGTCACGAGACTGATAACATCATCATTTCTTCTAGACGATATGTGTCTAGCGCTGATTGGTCCTCGTATTGTCATGCAATTGACCCACGTGTTATCATTTGAATGGATCACGTGTCGACCTATCAATGGCTGGCAGCGACGAAACAAAATTCGTCAGGGCTGGCAT
Organism: Avena eriantha; assembly: GCA_910589775.1. Classification (NCBI taxonomy): domain Eukaryota; kingdom Viridiplantae; phylum Streptophyta; class Magnoliopsida; order Poales; family Poaceae; genus Avena; species Avena eriantha. The sequence continues at coordinate 382,758,335 of OU342743.1, forward strand.
GACGTCATAATGACGTGATGACATAAGAAAGCGACGGTTACGGAATCAATTCATGACGAAAAATAAATGTCCCGATAAGGATAACATCACAAACAGCAACAATGATGTCAGCAAACATCGCTGACGGCAGTTCGCGGTGCCGTCTGCCACGTGGCATCGTTCATGACGAAGTAAAAAACGTCATTACAGACTGGGCCTGGGCCGGGCCAGTCCAGTTTGTCGTGACAATATTGGAGGAACATCACGGACAGGCCATGACGTTTTCAAACAGAGAAAATGTCATAGATTGAATTATGATGTGAGGTCCGTGACCTAGTTTTTCATCACAGAATTCATCGCGGATAGCCATCTACAACGTTTTGGCCCTCATCCACGACGATATCAGATTGTCATGAACCACCCAGATTCTTGTAGTGTTGAGAACTTGCTTCAATTGTGGTGACCGCTATCACTTTGTTGCTGCTTGTCCCTATGAGAAAAGAGAAGATCATGTGGGTAAACTTATGTTGAAGAAGACCTCCAAAGCTCCTTACAAGAAACCCTTCATCAAAAGTAATTCAACCAATAAGAAGTCGGGTGAAATTGTCTTGATCATACATGAAGAATTCTCCTTCAACGATGATGATGATGAAGATGAAGAAGAGGAAACATCAAGTGGTGTGGCGGCTCTTGCCACTACTTCTACCCCTACATTCTCACTCTTCGACTCTCCAAATGAGAATATCTCCAACAAGAACGTCACTTGCCTTATGGAAAGAGGAACGGAGGTATTATCATCATCACACCCCACCTCTTTAATCAATGATGAATTTGATGATGATTTATCTCTTGAGGTCAAAAAGGAATTAGTTGCTTTTGATGTGTTTATGAACAACTTGCAAGGGGAACACAAGAAACATGTTGTGGACCTCTTAAATCAACTTGCACACACAAGAACTTCTAGATGAGAGATGTAAATTAGGAAGAGAGCACATGATTGAGGTAGAAGCTCTAAATAATGTTCTAGAAGAAGAACAAGAAACTAGAATGTCTCTTGAAACTAAACTTGAAGGGCTTGATGAAGCAAATGATCTCATCATTAATAAATTCATCAAGGAACATGACCATGCTATTGCTAAATATAAAAGGGCTAAAAAGGACAAGATTAAGTTTGGTGTTGTTCATGAAAAACTTGTCGAGGACTTTAGGATGCTTGATAAGGCTCACAAGGCCTTGGAGAGTGAACTCTTTTTGCTCACAAAGTCTCGTGAAAAGCCTCAAACTCAATTGACCAATATTACTTCACCTAGTACTTTCATTCCCTCTAGTTGTACAAGTATACTTGAAGAAAATTCTAGGTTAAAGCGGGAGCTAGATAAGGCCACCTTTCCCAAAGGAAACAAGTCAATTGATGACCTCTTGAGTAAGCAAAGGTCAAGTAGTGAGAAATGGGGCATTGGCTTTGTCTCTAAAGGCAAGAAGAATAAGAACAACAAGAAAAGGAAGGCCAAGCCCACACAAGAAAAGGACAAGGTCATTGTGGATAGTAAGTCCACGAATGGCAAAACTATGTCTCATGATGATTTTGCGGGAAGTTAACCCTCACTATGTTTTAATGCGTGATTATTATGGTGATGTATATGCACAATATGTTGGCCCATTTGATGGTTATATTGCTTGGTCTATTTGGGTTCCCAAGACCCTTGTTGCTAACAAAATAGGACCCATTGAAAAATGGGTACCTAAAAACTAGTTTGATCTTTTGTAGACCTATGCTTTCGGAGGGTCAAAATGGGTGCTTGATAGTGGATGCATAAGTCATATGACCGGAAGCGCATCTAGTGTCAAGGAGTTGAGACCAAATATTGATCAAATATCTGTGACATATGCCGACAAGTCAAAGTCTAAGGTAATGGGTTTCGGCAAAGTTGTGGTTGCACACGATATCACTCTCGTGGACGTCATGCTTGTTGAGACCCTTGGCTATAATTTACTTTCAGTCCGTGCTCTTGGAAAGATGGGTTTTGCCGTCTTTATAGATAATGATATTGTGATCCTCATGTGGAGCAAGTCTCTAAAGGTCGCTTTCATTGGGTACGTCGAAAATGACTTGTATGTGGTGGACTTCTAAGGGAAAACCACTACAAGTGCGATGTGCTTATTCGAAAAGGATGATGTGGGTTAGCTATGGCATCGCCGTCTAGCCCATGTCAACATGAGAACTTTCCAAAGCCTCCACAAGGATGGTCATATTGTTGGACTAAAAGAAAATGTTTGCTTGGCCAAATCATGTTTGTAGGGCATGTGTTGAAGGAAAGATGCATGATTCTCCCCACAAGCCTAAGAACTACATCAAGTCCAAGAGGATCTTGGAGCTCCTTCATGTGGATCTCTTTGGTCCTCCATCTCATGCAAGCCTTGGTGGGAAGAAATATTGTTTGGTGATTGTTGATGACTACTCAAGATACACTTGGGTATATTTCTTCAAACTGAAAATTGAGACCCAAGAAAACTTCATTGACTTCATCAACGTGGCTTAACGTCAACACGATGTCCCAGTATTAACAATAAGAAGTGACAATAGTACCGAGTTCAAGAACTACACATTGAATGGATTTCTTAGTGATGAGGGAATAAAACATCAATATTCCGATGCATATACCCCTCAACAAAGTGATGAGGAAGAACCGGACACTTATTGATATGGCAAGGATCATGTTGGCGGAGTTTAAATCTCCATACAATTTTTGGGCTGAAGCAATCTCCACTGCATGCCATGCATCAAACTGTCTCTACCTCCGAAAAGAATTGATCAAGACTCCATATGAAATTCTTACCGGTAACAAGCCCAACGTTTCATACTTCTGGGTGTTCGGTTGTAAGTGCTTCTATCACATTAAGGGTATTCGTTTGCCCAAGTTTGATTCCAAAGCATTAGAGGGTATTTTTGTTCGTTACGGTCTCGAAACCCACACTTATAGAATCTATGACAAGCTCTCCGGAACTGACATAGAATCTTGTAGTGTGGTGTTTGAAGAATATGATGGTCCCCAAGCGGGGCGTGTTGATGTATGTGATGTGGATGATGAAATGACTCATGATGCCATAGGAAGAACAGGTGCGGGTTTCATCCGCCCTGTTGAGTAACCCCGTATGGCGGATCGAGAAGAACTATACTCTACTCAAGTGGATCCCTCATCTTCACAACATCAACAAGCTCCTATCGAGGAGGACAATGACCCATGCCAAAGACAAGCTGTGGACCCTCAACCTGTTGATCAAGAAGAAACCTCTAGCCAGGAGGTGCTTGAGTCTCCATTTGCCAGAATGTCTAGTGGTGCTAAGTCTATTACACAAGGAAGATCTATAGAAATTGCCATAAGGGAAGCTCAATGCCTGTCTAGAAGTATGCTTCATCGAGACCAAGGTCAATCTTTGCCTCTTGTAGAAGAGAATAATTCCAATGATGATCAAGGTCAAGTTAATGGTGAAGACGAGGACTAGAATGACGAAGTGATCCCCACAAGAAACAACAAGGAGATCGAAACTCATCACCAAGCTAGAATGGATATAATATTGGAATTGAGAGACCACACTCTTGATAATATGGTAGGAGATCTAAGAAGAGGGATATCCACTCGAGCTCAACTGAAGAACTTTGGTCAGCACCAAGCACACATTTCCATGGTGGAGCCAAAGAAAGTATGGGAAGCTCTTGAAGATTCGGATTGGTTGGATGCCATGCACAAAGAGCTCAACAACTTTGAGAGAAACAAAGTGTGGAAGTTAGTTGAAAAGCCAAAATATTGTCGCAATGTTATAGGCACCAAATGGATATTCAAGAACAAGTAAGATGAGCATGGGATTGTGGTGAGGAACAAGGCAAGATTGGTTGCACAAGGGTTCTCTCAAATTGAAGGCATTGATTATGGAGAGACATATGCACACGTGGCTTGCCTTGAGTCCATCTGTATCCTTCTTGCTTATGCGGCACATCATAAATTTAAACTACAACAAATGGATGTAGAAAGTTCATTTCTTAATGGTCCTTTGCATGAGTTGGTATACGTAAAGCAACCACCGGGGTTGGAGGATCCCAACTTTCCAAACCACGTCTACAAACTTGATAAGGCGCTCTATGGGATCAAACAAGCTCCACGCACGTGGTATGAGCATCTTAGAGAGTTGTTGTTAGATCATGGGTTTGAGGTTAGGAAAATCAATCCCACTCTTTTTACTAAGAAAGTTAATGGGGAGCTTTTTGTATGCCAAATATATGTAGATGATATTATCTTTGGCTCATCTAACAAAGCTTTTAATGATGAATTCTCTAAGCTTATGTCTAACAGGTTCAGGATGTCTATGATGGGAGAATTGAGGGTATTTCTTGGTTTTGAGATCAAGCAAGTAAGAGGAGGAACATTCTTCCACCAAGCCAAGTATACTCAATATATGCTCAAAAGATTCAACATGAAAGATCTAAATGGAGCTCCCACTCCCATGGCAACAAAGACTCATCTTGAACTAAACCCAAATGGTAAAGATGTGGATCAAAAGGTATACTGGTCCATGATTGGCTCTTTGCTTTACCTTTGTGCATCTAGACCTGATATTGTGTTGAGTGTAGGAGTGTGTGCAAGATATCAAGCGGCTCCTAAAGAAAGCCATTTAATGGCGGTTAAGATAATCTTTCGATATTTGGTTCATACCCCAAACTATGGTATTTGGTATCCTAGGGGCTCAACTTTCTCTCTTTGTGGATACACGGATTCGGATTGGGCTGGTGACAAGGATGATAGGAAATCAACCTCCGGGGGTTGCCAATTCCTTGGGAGGTCCTTGGTGTGTTAGTCTTCTAAGAAGCAAAATTGTATATCTCTCTCCACCACCAAAGCCGAGTATGTGGCAGCTGCTAGTGCATGTACTCAATTGCTATGGATGAGGCAAACTTTAAAGGAATACGGTGTCCATTGTGACAAAGTGCCCCTTCTATGTGACAATGAAAGTTCTATCAAGATTGTCTATAATCTAGTGGATCATACAAGGACAAAGCATATTGAGATTCGTCATCACTTCATTAGAGATCATGTTGCTCGAGGTGATATTGAGCTATCCTATGTGTCAACCAAAGACCAACTTGCCGACATTTTCACGAAGCCACTTGATGAAGCAAGATTTTGTTATTTGAGGAATGAACTAAATATCGTAGATTCTAGGAGCTTGACTTGATCACCTTGCATACTCACATATGTCTTGACCCCTATTTGGTTTAGGTGCAGGCATGGAGATAGGGGGAGTGCGGTCCTAATACATTGGACTATCCCTCCCCCCATAATGCCAACATTAAGAAATTCAATCCTCTTAATATCATTTAGTGATATGTGAGCTTCATTTATGAGTAGTGGCTATGAACCCAAGGAAAATTCTTCGCTGGTATCATGCTACAACTCTTACATGGTGGCCTCGGCCACTGCCCTCTTCATTGTTGAAGAGTCGGTTCTTGACTTGTTTGATTTGGATCTTAATTTGTCATCTTTTGACTATCTATGGTTTCTTGGTTCTTCACAATATATCTTCTGAATCCCAGGCCTTTCCTCATCTCTAAACATGCTCCTCTTGCCACACATTTGTCCAACACTTATACCTGGAGTTTTCTGGTCGTGGGGGCCGGAATGTCCGCACTATACCGACCGGAGAGTCCGGCTAGTCGGACACTCCGCTTGATACAGCTCGGACACTCCGATGAATCTCGCCCGGACACTCCGGCCCCAGCGGTTTCAATCCTATAAAGGGGGTCGGGGAGAAGTGGACGGTTTAGTCCTCCTTCTCCTCCCCGACTCCCTCTTTCCAAAAACATCGCTACCCCTTCCAGGATCTCCACCGGGAGGGCCTCTCCACCCCGGATCAGGCCGTTGTCGCCAGCCATTATCATCCCTTTGCCGCTGGGACCTGTTCCCCTCCGGTGAAGGCCTCCATGGATGCTGGTATTTTGCCTCCCCCCTTCTCCATCTCTAGGGTTTCCTCTAGATGCATTTTTGGAGGCAATGACCTATCTTGATCCATGGATTCATCATACTGCGTGCATGTGTCATCATTGTAGTAGCTCTAGCAATCCCGATCTGCTCCGGTTGAGCACTCTCGCACTGCCCGAAAAATCACCAGGTCTCCCACCGGACTGTCCGGCGTGTACAGGGCGGACACTCCGGTCCAGCCGTAATGTCCGGCCTGTATGCACCGGACTGTCCAGATCTAGCGGAGCCTCCGGCGTGATTTTGCTGGACAGTTCAGGTTTCCTCAACCAGTGTTGATCCTGCAATTCTTTAGCTACTACTATGTGCTTACACCTCCTAGACAAATGTGCTTACCCCTATTATACCCTTCTACTATGAATTCACAGGTAGCTCCCGTCCTCGTCGCTCTAGGGCTGCTCAGAAAGCTCGTCCTCGCAGGTACCGTGATAAAGAGAGCGATGTTCATGTTGATCCTTCCATGGTCAGATAGGCTGCTCATCACCATTTGCAGCTAAGCAAGAGAAGGTCAGAAAACTGAAAAGGGATGAAGCCAAGCGCATGAAGTTTGAGTCATTAACCACTTTGGCAGAATTGGGCACCGAAGAGTTTGTGGAGATGCGTGTTCAGCAGTTCTATTCTCTGCAGCGCACTTCTGAGGATGATCGCTTCTGGAGGAATGAGTAGGCCCTACACTTTTCTGAGGTGTTTTCTTCTTTCAGGACTCCTGTGTGCCCCATGCAGTGGTTAGATATTCCAAAGCTCCAAGCCCACAGGTATTTTGAGGATGCTCTTTGGGTGACTGAGAAGATAGGGCTGCACGCCATCTTTCAAACAAGAGAAGACTACAATATTGAGTTGGTCCAACAGTTCTATGCCACGGTGGTTTTTGGGGACACTACAACTTTGAAGTTTCCGGGTGGTGTCCGGGTAGTATCCGAACTGGCAGACAGAATGTCCACGCCAGTTTGCCTCTCGACCAGGCCAGACAGTCCGGGTAGAACTGGCCGGACACTCCGGTTGTGGCAGATCTTTTTGCCTCCGTCTTGATGATCTTCTCTTGCGCCTTCCTCCCGCTCCTCCCTCGCGCATCCTTGGGTGATCATCATGTTGGGCTTCTCTTGTAGCCCTTCTCCTCCTCGCACCATGCTTGTTTCTCCAACAAACCTGATCATACATAAATGCATAGACTTAGGCAGTATAAAATTCTCATTAAGTAAAACATCAGGTTCAATTAGGAATGAATTCACCTGATAGTCATTATTGATTTGACTCAATATTTCCTTCCAGTTCAGGCAGTCAGAATCATCATAATCCCTGTATATATCCTCATCATCCTCCCTTTCTTCATGAAAAGCCGTCCTCGGCTTTAGGTAAGCTGAAAGTGGGATAAACAAAAAGAACAACGTGTACGCAAAGTATATGTATATATAATATGTTGTATTATTGTTGTTCACATGAAAAGTATGTCCAGTATACATCGAGCAACTTAAATTGCAGGTATAAGTGAAGTACAAAGAATCATAATCATGGTAAAAAACAACTAAATAGATAGTCATGTTCTTCAATATTAAATTCAGTTTTCTCAAAGAAGATCTATGATCAAATTTGTGAACAAGATCAAACCAATTCAATATGTCTGAAAACCAAATTGAATCATGTCATGCTTCAACTGCACTACTCTGATTATTATGAACATGATCATGTTGTCCAGTATGTAAAATGCAACTCAATTTGCAAATATAAGTGAAGTATAAAGCATTAGCACAACAAGACAACGAATTTTGGGACAAATACAACGAATATGAAAACTTGGGTTCTATTCTAGAAAGATTACAATGATCCAACATAGGTAAAATTACTTGTGTTGGCTGCAGTATATCAATTAGACCTGACTTTAGTTTCATATTATCACAAATTTTAGCATATATCCCACAACACAAAATCGTCGACACACAACATGTATGGCTGAAAACAGCATGTTTCAGTTCAGCGATTCGATCACAAGTAATGCATATGTGATCCACAAGAAAATTTTCATGCATGCTATATTCACCAATCAGATTGAAAGTGAAAGAAGGAGAATATGTGCTAGAATTCAGAAATGAAATTTCAGAAATCTTATCAATAGCACAACTCATACTCATAGGTTCATTTAGCATGATGGAATACACAATATCAGCAGGTGGTATTCGAGCAAGTATTTCCTTATGTGTTATTAGTACCACATGATCAAAATTTGAATTTGGCAAACTATCACATGGTGCTAAAACAGTAGTACAAGGCAAATCACAAGGAGGCTTCAGTAAAGGAATAGACTCACAATATGTCGCACATGTTGGCTGAAGCTCCAAATCAGTACCAATGTCATTAACAATCTTCTCAGCTGTAGTAGGTACTATGACATCCTCCTCAAGTGACAATACCAGATCGTGTGATGCAGGTTGTAAAATAGGCGGCTCCCTTTCTTCAAAAGCAACCTGCACATCACAAGATACAACACTAGGAGTAGACATGATTACGTTAGTAGACAACTCACATGTCTCATTAGTGTCCACTCTCAAAATTTCTGGAATAGGCCATTTGCAGTTGTTCAAAAACATAGAACGTAGAAATTGCTTGAAATCTTCCCAAAGGATTTTTTTACCCATGACACCATACACAATCCTTGCGTCCTTCCACCAACGAGCTACCTCTTCATCCACACGTCGGTGAGCAAGAATGTATTCTATATGGCCATTAAACTTGCTATCGAAAGTACGACATCTCGCAAAACCAAATCCCATATCAATTTCCCAAATCTGATATTCTACGGGTGTGGCGGAACTTTCCAATCGCCACTTGATTGTAGTTGGATCATATGCCATGCCAACCACAATAGCTAAATAGTCATGGTAAACATCATCTGATTTCTGCATCACATCATCATCATCACTAGAAGACATGATTAGTAGGTTAGTGCAAAAATCAGAATCTGTATGGTGGAAACTCCCACAACTCACTCACAACTAATAAGAAAGGAGATCTTACCGTTCCAAAGTGAATAGAGATGCTCTACCAAACGAAAACAAAGACTGATGCACTTGATGTGATGAAGTGAATATCAAAGGTATAGAGAACGATCGCAGGGCACACAGGTTATGTAAGGTGGAGCTATAGGTATGGTACCCTATCTACACCGCAAACAAGTCCTAGTGCTGATTGTACAAATACCCAAGAAACACACACAGTGGAGATAAACGTGGCAAAGCAAGTTATGAAAAGGAATATTGCAATGCACAAGAGAGACGCTAGTAATAGCTCAAATAGAACAGGCACAAGATTGCTCAATCTACTAGTGCTATTATAAAACTAGTCCTCCAATCAACCTTGATATCTCCCTTTTGTTGTTTACTTTTGTATCTCTTTTCTTTTCTCTTTTTTTAACAACTTTTTTGTTCTCTTCTTTCTCTTTTTTTTGATTTTTTTCAACTATCTGACACAATGCAATACGTGATGCAACAATTCTGAGCAAATAGGGGCCGGATATTCCGGTTTGTCGGGGGCCGGATATTCCGGTCTACCTAGACGAAAAATTTGCACTTCAAATCCTAATGAGCAGCATGTCGGAGCAAAGCAACTAGTCTCGTGGGTACGTTCCTAGGCACGGATGCTGTAGATAGGCTGTGTCTATGGTATGCAAACAAAGGTACGCTATGTGGACTCGGACAAACGAGGAAAAACTTGCGGAACACGGTGATGGTTGACACGGCGGAAAACAAGATCAAACCCTAAACCTAGACACAAACGAAAAACTAGACTCCTACGAGGAAAAACCTGCAGATTCGATCTACGAGAAGATACAATTAGCAACTAAAACTCGAAAACGATGCAATCGAGTCTATGGCAAATCTTTTTGCAAGGCTTTTCCTGTATAGGACGAAAAATACTCTCTAATATATGGATGGATTTGTGGATGCTTACCGAGGCAACACTGGAGCTCTAATACCAAGATGATAAGGGGTGGCCCGATCTTCTCAGTAAGCGGATGGCGATGATGATGGTGGATGGTAGATAACTAGTGCGTAGCTATGATCTCTCCTGCTCGATCCCTGATGCCAGTGCAACAGATCTCGAACCTTGTAGGATATTCACAACACCACACTCTTGCGCACGCAGCCGTGACCACGAACGGTAGTATGCAATCTACTAATTCCCAATGGAACAACAAATCACACTCAATTATAGTTGGTCGATTCGAACACAGGGTAATTCCAGAGGTTCTATGAAAGAAACAACTCCAAAATATTTTAACGTGGTCTAAACCCTAACTAGGGGTCATCCCATAGCTTATAAGGGCGGCTGGGGCGACCAGAAACCGAAACTAAACGCAAAAGACTCAAACTGATACAAACCGACTCAGACCAGATTCGGTCGGCGGGCGGACACTCCGGTCGAAATCGGCCGGACAGTCCGGTCAGGCCGAACACTCCAGGTGAAGTGTGCCGGACAGTCCGGTCTGGCCGGAAACTTTGAAGTTTCCGGGTGGTGTCCGGGTAGTATCCGAACTGGCATACAGAATGTCCACGCCAGTTTGCCTCTCGACCAGGCCGGACAGTCCGGGTAGAACTGGCCGGACACTCCGGTCGTGGCAGATCTTTTTGCCTCCGTCTTGATGATCTTCTCTTGCGCCTTCCTCCCGCTCCTCCCTCGCGCATCCTTGGGTGATCATCATGTTGGGCTTCTCTTGTAGCCCTTCTCCTCCTCGCACCATGCTTGTTTCTCCAACAAACCTGATCATACATAAATGCATAGACTTAGGCAGTATAAAATTCTCATTAAGTAAAACATCAGGTTCAATTAGGAATGAATTCACCTGATAGTCATTATTGATTTGACTCAATATTTCCTTCCAGTTCAGGCAGTCAGAATCATCATAATCCCTGTATATATCCTCATCATGAAGCATGCCAGCAATTCATATCGCTTCACCACCTCGAAGGAGGAAGTGCACAAGAAGGTGAAGAAGGCCTCCTGGTGGAAGAAGCTTCTTCTTTGCCAGAACGTTGACATTCACCATGAACAGTATGATGCATACAAGGCAAATAGGAATGTGATGAAGGAACTCAAGTAGATCAACCAGCCCATGGATGTTGATCCTTCTCAGTAGCAGGCGTCTGATGGCACACTTTCCTATGGACACTGGAGTCAGGGATGTGTGGACTGGTCCATGTTTGAGTACGTGTCTTCTTCTTCTCACCCTCATGGCCAGAGCTCTACTCAGGAGGATCAGGATGATGAGGATGGTGATGAGGATGAAGATGAGGAGGAGGATGACGACGATGACTATAGTGGCTAGAGTTGTCCTTGGGACACTTTAGCTATGCTCTTTTCTCTTTTTGGTTTCTCGATGCCAAAGGGGGAGAAGTATCCCCTTCATTAGGTTGCTACCGGGGATTTGCATGGGTACACGAGCTTCACATTATTTTGATTTGCCTCTTTGAAGCTTCGTGTCTTTACCCTACTCGTGAGTACTATGTTGTGTTGAACTATGTGTGTTGTGACATGCTTTCCTAGTTGTGCTAATGACTATGTTATGCCTAGCTTATTAATCTAGTTGGTATTATATTGTGTCATAACTTGTTAAGCTACAAAACCTAGTGGGGATGTGATCCTAGGGTGTGTGATCTTATATTCAAATGCATAGCTAAAATTGGTCACACATATAGGGGGAGCCTCACTATATTTTGTATATCTCCTCTTGTAAAAATTTATAACTATCATATTTGCAAATCCTTGGGTTGTCATCAAACACCAAAAAGGGGAGATTGAAAGGGCATTTATGCCCTTCCTATTATTTTGATGTTTGGTGCCAACACTTGGATAAGTTTAATCTTATGTTAAATGTTTCAGGAGATACCAGCTTCTCTCGTGTATGTTGCAATAAAGGAAATGAGCTCCCCAGGTTCTTGTCTGGGCAGGAAACATGTCCCAGTTGGACTGTCCGGCTGGTCCACGCGGGAGTGTCCGCCCCGACCGAACTGTCCGGCTAGATCAGGCCGGACTGTCCGCCCCTGGGAAGTGGACGACTTCGTTGGACATTCAGAATAGTAGATCGGACACCTCCTGGACACATTCCGGACTCTGGCCGGAAACTTTACCAGGCCGAAGTGTCCGGCTAGTTTCACCCAGAGTGTCCGGCCAGGCCGAACTGTCCGGCTATTGTTGGCCGGACTGTCCGGGGTAAGTGGCTTCCAACGGCTCTAAATCCAGGGAGCCTATATAAAGGCATCTTCTTCTACCTTGGAAGCTGCTCGTCCACCTCAATAACTCCAACACTATTTGAGCCATCAAATCCACAAGATCTCTTCACTCAACCATCCAAAGTCATTGATCTTTGGAGAATCGAAGGACGAGGCCTTGATCTATAGCTTCACCAAGAGAGATCTTCGTTTCCCCCTCATTAACTTGAGGGCCCCTTGCTCTAGTATTTCATTGGAAATCCTAGCTTGTGATTTGGTTCTTACTAGCTTCTCTTTGATTGTTTGACAGTTAGCTTGTATTCGGGAGCCTCCAATTAGGTTGTGGATGTATGCCTCGAACTCGTTGTAAAGGTGTCGGCTTCCACCTCGAAGGTTGTCGTATAGTGGAAGAGGTGAATCGAACCTGTTGGGGTGAGGTTCATCGGAGAACAAGGGAGGCCTCTCGTGGAGTTGGTGGTTTGAAACCACCCCCTCTCCAAACGTAGACGTACTTCCCCTCAAAAGGAAGGAACTACGGGAAACAAATCCTTGTGTCTCCGCGTGCTCCACTTTGGTTACTTCTATCCTTTACCGCACTTTACCTATCTAGTTCTTGCTTACTATATGTGCTAGATTGACATATAGGTAAATTCACCATAGTTGCATAATCTAGAGAATTTACCTTTCATGTCAAACCCTAAATTGAAAAGGAGTAAAATTTGAAGTAGCACCTATTCACCCCCCCCTCCCCTCTAGGTGCCCATACGATCCTTTCAGCTAGAATTGTGCATGTTCATCATATGGACAAGGACGTGTTCTTGAGAAGCAATATTGAGCTGGACCCAGATGAGATTGACTTGGTGTTCGAGCGTAGTCCTACCTATGCTGAGGTGTTGCACCAAGTTTGGGTAGATTTGAATTGGATTAATCCTAATGATGTTGTTGAGTTGGAAGGTAGGCACAATGTGGGATTTTGGTTACACAACTATTGGAAAACAATGCGTATTAGCTCCGAGCAACGTTGGGTTGCATACAAGAAAGTGGTGGTCGAATCACAAGACAAAGCTCTTGAGTTATTTGCCACAATAAAGGTTGATTCTAATTAGCAAAAGAGTATCATACAAGTTGCCTCCCATATGAAGCTCAGAGTCCTTCACCCATTAACAACATGAAGTGAGGACATGTGTGAGCCCCGTTTCAAAGAACCAATATGAAGCATTGGAAGAGGACAATGATGAGTATGAGGATAGTGAGAACGAGGTTGAGCTCCATAACAACACTGTTGGAGATTTGGACCTATATCTTACACAAGAGAACATGGATCACGACATCCCGTATTCTCGAATGTATGCATCGGACTCGGATGAGGATGGTCATGATGAAGAGGTTGATGAGGAGGGGTTCATGAAGGATCAGGCCGAAGTGCATGAGATGGTATTGGGCAGGGATCCTCGGATACCCTTGTTTCGTGATCTCAGTCTAGCGGATGAAGCCACGGTTGATGGTGGCAAGAGTGTAGTGCTTGGACCAAGGTCAACTTCCTATCGAGAAGATAGTCACGAGAAGAATGGGATTTCAAAAGGACTTAGGTTTGCCACATTGTTGGAACTGAAGCAATGGATCAAGGACTTCTCTATTAGGTATCATTGGTCATTCATGGTGGTTCACTTGGACGTGAAGAAGCATTACATGGTTAAATGCGAGGATGATGGATGTCCTTGGATTGTGCGGGCAAGACCATATAAGGGAGGGCCCGATTGGCGCATTTCAAGTTGTGTGTCAACACACATGTGCCATGGAAAAAGGGTGGATGGCAAATATGTGAAGCAAGAGCATCGACAACTGACCTCTGAGTTCCTCGCCTTTAGGCTTTTAAACCAAATTTCGTCACTTCCAGGAATGACCATCCATATGGTCATGGAGATCGTGGAAGCTCTCTTTAACTATGCGGTGAAGTACGGGAAGGCTTGGAATGCGAAGCAAGCCGCATTCATGATGTTGTACGGTGGTTGGGAAGAATCATATAGGCAAATACCTAGGTTGTTGTTAGCAATGGCCAATGCTAACCCAGGCATGGTTCATGTGGTCGAGCCATATGGCCCCAAAACAATGGTTCATAACGGAAGAAATGTTCAAGTATTTGGGCATGCTTTTTGGGCCTTCGAGCACTTTGTAAGGGGCTTCGAACATTGTAGGCCGGTCATCTCTATGGATGGCACCTTCTTGACCGGGCAGTTCCATGGCACTCTCTTGATTGCAGTAGCTAATGATGCAAACAACCGGTTACTTCCCTTGGCTTTTGCTTTGGTTGAGGTGGAGAATAGTGTTAATTGAGAGTGGTTCTTATGTCTTTTGAGAACCAAAGTATTGCCTCTTGGTAGGGAAATATGTGTCATCTCAGATCGCCATCAAGGAATTCTCAATGCGATGACAATCGACATTCCTAGGCATCCTCCTTTGCACCATCGATGGCGCATGAGAAATTTTTGTTCCAACTTCTATAGGGCATGTAAGATCAAGGAGTTGTCTGATGATCTTCAAGATTGTCATGTTTCTTTCACGGACCGGCATTTCACAAACTTATATCTCAGACTGTTGAACAATAAAAAACTCGATTCGAAGGGTCAAGAGTTTCTCAATAGGCACATTCAACTCCGGGACAAGTGGGCATGAGCTTATGATGAGGATGGCCGGAGGTATGGTCAAATGACAAGAAACATGGCAGAGGCCTTCAATAAGGTGCTTAACGGTGTCCTGCATTGCCCGTCACTGCAATAGTTCGATACACATTCGACAAGTCGAATGGGTATTTTTTGAACTACTCACTTGAAATGGATAAGCAAATTGCTAGATAGAACAAAAACAACTATAGGTACTAGTACCCACCCAAGGTTGACGATTGGATGACATTTTAGTCACGGAAGGCGGACTCCCAAGTTCCACGATTTTTGATAACGACGAGCTCATTTACCAAGTGGTCGAGCCTAGAGGAACCACTTCGGATGGTGTCCAACACGGAGGCTGAGCCTTTAAGGTCTCCCTAAGGGACTGTGATTGCACATGCAGAAGACCATTGTTGCTTCATATTTACTTGTTCTCACTTGCTATGTGCGTCTCAGAAGCGTCATGTCGATTATAATCACGAGCGCACCGTTAGAGAGTCTGAGTTCTCTATCACGAAGACAAAGGAGACATGGGCTCCTAGATTTCATCCATACCTCGAACAATCGCAATGGCCGGAGTACCAACGATTCCAACTATGGCCCCATCCGAAATGGAAGGTGGTTAAACATGGTAGATGCAAGACAAAGCGTTTTAGAAGTGAGATGGACAGATGGGGCCGTGGTGGTGCACGGGAATCAGGAAACGGCCAATTTCAAGAGCCTCGTGAGAGATATCATTGTGGAAAGTGCAGTGGTCACGGGCACAATGCACAGAGTTCTACCCAAAGGAAGAGAGCAAAAGGAAATGAAGCAAGCAAAAGCAGTCCAAGTCAACAAAATGGTCCAAGCCAACAAATTCCAAGCCAAGCAAGAAGTAGCCAAGAAAATTGTCCAAGGCAACAAATTCCTAGCCAAACAAGAAGTAGCCAACAAATTCCTAGTTAACCAAGAAGTAGCCAACAAAATGGTCCTAGCATCCAAATTAATTAGAATGTTCATGTTGCTTAGGTACCCTGTAATTTAAATGTTGTATTACAAGGAAAAACATGATGGTTCGCTACAAAAATTTAAATGGAGCCAATATAAGACTAGAAAAGCCCGCATATGACCTTCATATTTAATTATTAGGTGAGTTGACAAAATACCCCCAAACACACGAATATGTATGCCATCATGAACAATTTAATATGCAACAGATGAATGTCATATTTTATAAAAATAAGGGGGATCTCAGATAGGGGTCACACATTAGGGGGTTCGGATCCGAGGGTCTCGGAGTTTGACAGGGTTCGGTCTTCAGCGATATCGATCTTCAGTCCAGAATCGGTCTTTGGGTACAGCTTCAAGGTGTCGAATCTAGGGGTCTTGGTGTCCGTGAGGTAGATCTTGTCAAACCGGTGTCATCGCCTCCAGTTTACTTGTGACTATCTTCGGGTCGCCAAAACCATAAAGGAGAGCTTGGTCCATGATGACGAACTTGGGATTATGCGTCGGTGGCTGGCTTGCTTGGTCAGTGTGGCCATCAGATCGTCTTAGCGAGGGTCCGGTTCCTCGGTTCATCTTCCGTGCAACACCAACACATGGGCATACCAACAGACACCTGATGGGCGTGCTCGGGGCGGCAGCACTTGGGCTCGGAGGGGCTCCAGCGAGGTAGGCAGGCTCGTCCACGGCGTGCAGCGAGGTCGCGGTCTGTGGTTGTGTGTGTCTACGAGGCGAGGTCGAGGCACTCATGTGGCGGCAGGGCAGAGGAACACCAGGGGAGGCGGTGGTGGCCAAGCTTGGCGGCTCCATGCGACAGGCTCATGGGCGCAAGGGGAAGAGGAGGGCGATGGCGAACTCTGGAACGATGGCGTGGCCGGGCTCGACAAGGTGGCACGGTGTCGGGCGTGTAGGGCGGCGGAGCTCGATGGAGGGAAGGGACAACAACGACAGCGGGAATCTGAGGCGGGGCTTCGGCTCTGGCCATGCCACGCTCATGCTAGAGGAGGGAAGCAGCGGCTGGGCCTGAGGCCGGCAGCAGGCAGGCGGTCACTGGTGGCGGCGATGGGTTATCGAGATTGGCGGGCGCGAGAACTTGCGAGGGGAGAGGGCGACGGTCACGGCGGGGATCGAGGGAGAGCGGGATGGATCATGAGGAGGAAGGAGGGTTGGTGAGAAGGCACAAGGGGATAAAGGCAGGGGAAGGGGATGGCAATGCAGGGTGGGTCGCGGGGCTGCGGGCGGGAGCGTACGCGTGCGTGTCGGGGTGGGACGGCCGCGCGTGTGGTGTACCGCTGGGGAGCGGTCGCTGCAGGGTTGCGGGGCAGGTCGATTGGCGCGGGGTAGGTGCACCGGGGAGGTTCGCTGCCTTGCGCGCTGAGGTTGCGTGCACGCGCGGCAGGGTGGCGGCTAGCGGTTGGATGGTTACGTAGAGGGCTGGCGGTTGCGCTAGGGTAGGATTAGAATTAGGGTTTGATCCAATTTTGGTTGGGCCAGGGTTGTAGGTGGCCTGGCCTAAACGGTTGGACTGCCTCCCCCAGTAGAAGATATTTATTTAAAACATTTGTAAATGGGTTTTTAGACAAACAAAAATATCCGGAAGCGTCTGGGGTTTTGATTTGTAAAAAAGATGGGGTATTTAGAAAACAAAGATAGGCTTTTAGAGATTAGTTTTAGGCAAACATATGCATGATGACATGTTGATGCTCAAATGCAATGTGGCATGATGACATGAGCATGCAGTCATGATGATGCATAAAATAAAACAACAAGCGATTTACTTGTAGTGGTTTTAACCGGGGTGCTACATGAGTCGCGCGGCATGGCAACCCTAGAGATATGTGGCACCAGGCCCATAGCACCTCCATCCTGGGAAAGTCTGGGCGGCACGGAAGGCCTGGGAAGCCGCGGAGCCAGGGCGCACGGCACGGCAGGCCTAGGAAGGAGCAGCGCCGGGGTGCATGGTGCGGCAGACCTGGGAAGGTGCGGCAGGCCCAGGAAGGAGCAGCACCGGGGAACACGGCTGATGGCTCTGAAATATAGCCATCTACATCCATATATAAACTGGATACTAATCATATTTTTGATGAAATATCTCTCTAAACCCTGCCACCAATGCTAATATTTAGAGGGGTATGCAATCCTTTGTTCTTGTATTTTTCTTGCACAGATAATGTCGTTTAAAGGACGAATCACTACATTAAAGTCAAAGATACGATATTTCCTTCGACTAGAAGAAACCAGGAGTCGTCCAACGAAGGCAGATGCCGTAACGACCAACTATATGGCCAGAGCAAAAATTCCGACCGTATAGCTCCGGTCGTATAGTTGGTGCCGCCTCCGTTAGGTCAAACAGAACAACTTTCGTGAAGGGACCCCTATATAAAGAAGCCTCGGGAGATGGGAAAACCGAAGAGACCGCGCCCATAAGCCATACCTCGCTAGAAAGCCGCCTCCAGATCTCCAAACCCTTCTCCATCTCCATAGCCATCTTCCACCACTTGTAATAGTAGATCTCATCTCCGATTGGCGACATTCTAAGACTATTTCTATCAATCTTATGATTTTCATTATAATTTTTGTGATTGTTGATCTCATCTGTATGTGTGAATAATTCTCCTTAGGCTAAGGGCTTCGGCCTAGCCATGTATCAACTGTGCATGTGATTTATGATAGATGGGATCGTGTATTAGTTTGTATGACATGATGATTATTGTATCCTCTCTTGCCTCAATCTAAGGACTTGTCAGGTACCCAAGACCCCGAGGGTTGAGCCAGATATAGGGAGTATGAGTGATGACTGATCTACATGTTGGGAACCCTAGTGACAGAAGGGGTAGTATGGTTTTATGTGAGGGATTTGCTTGGAATTAACAGTGACATCACTATGCATATCACTAGTTCTCTTTTTTCTATGGATGAGACTAGTAGGTTATTGCTATAAGCGGTTGCGGAGGCAATAGAAATTAGGGATGCACTGCCTACATGTGAAACTGAATGCCCTAGGCCCTCTCTCAAGTACACGTATACTTTATTTCTATCTTTTATTTCCATCAGATGTTTTTGCACAACTACAGGTGAAACCGAACGCCCTAGGCCCTCTCTCTCCATCATCGACAACAACAAAAAGACACAAGCTACTAGTCCGGTGAAAACACAAAAGGAATTCTAAAACTCCCGAAGGTCCGTTAAAGTAACTTCACTACGCATTCGCCTCCTGTGGATTCGATAACCTAGGTCTACTGGGTAAAAAGATCTATACTACATCCATAATCCGGATCAAAGGTATCAACCCTTTTTTGGAGCCGTTGTCGGGGATCGAATAGCTACCCTGGTGAGGTTATTAGGAACATTGCTAGTTTTAATTCTTGTTTTTAATTTTGTTAGTTTACTTTTAGTCTTTATTTGATAAACCAAAAAAATTAGTTAGTCTTTAAATTCTTGTTTTTACTGTTATAATTTTTAATCAGAGAAAACCCAAAAACATAGGAAGTATGGCTGAAAAGAAGCTTGGGGAGTTTGCTACTCCCAATAATGATTATTTGCGTACTCCTATTACTCAGCCAGCAATTGTTGTTGATGACTATGAAATTAATCCCCATTATTTAAGTTTGGTTCACAGAATCAATTTGGAGGCTCTATTGTTGAAGACGTAGGTATGCACTTAAATACTTTCACTAAAATATGTGATATGATGCGTATAAAAGACGTTGACCCTAATGCGGTCAAATTACGTCTATTTCCTTTCTCTATAAGAGGAAGAGCTAAAGAATGGTTGTTATCTTTTCCTAAAAATACTATTACATCATGGGTGGGATGTACTTCTTTATTTATGACTAATTTTTTCCCACCTGCAAAGACTATGCAACTTCGATCTAATATTACTGGTTTTAGACAGGAAGAGTGTGAGCCACTAGTGCTTGCATGGGAGAGGATGAAAGAATGCCTAAGAAACTTTCCTAGTCATGGGATGGAAGATTGGTTAATCCTCCATTTATTTTATAATGCTCTTAATCATGTGTCTAAGTCTATGCTTGATACTACAGCTGGAGAAACATTCATGGGTAAACATATTACCAAAGCAAAGCAGCTGCTAGACAATATGCAAGACAACCATGCCCAATGGCATGTTGAAAGATCAAAGGTGAACTCTGTCTTTCCACAAGAGAACGAAGATCTCAATACTAAGTTGGATGAGCTCATACTAGTCGTAAAAGGTAAGGAAACTCAGGTAAGAGCCACCCCCGAAACAAATATATAGGAAACAGACTTCGTAGCTTGTAATGATTATAATCATGCTTGGAAGAAGAGTTACAATCCTAATTTTCAGAAACATTATGCTAGTCCTACAAATAACTCTAATAATAATATGGAAACTAGTAATGGTAGTCTCCAAGAAACGCTTAAGTCTTTTATAGACTCACAAAATGAACAAAATAATATTCTAGTTAAAATTACGGAGAACCATGATACTATGCTTGGTAAATTATCTAACCAAGCTGTTAGTTTGAGAAATGATTTGCAGGCCCTTCAAGAAAGAACAAGGATCGTTGAGGCACAGCTAGGTAAGATAACTGAGAGTCAAACTCTCATTCTAGCTAAATTTACAGGTAAAGCTAAGCCCAATCCTGTTGAAGAACTCAAAACGATGAGAATCCAAAGGGAGGAGCCTGAAGAACTTGATTATAATAATGCTCCTTCACCAAGCTACACCATCAAAGATCTCGTAAAAAGGATCAACGTCAAAATTCCGGTAAGTGAAGGTAATGATGAAGCCATGTATCAACACTTTGTTGATCAAGTAGCAATTAAGGTACGCGAGCTTGAAGAGGAATACAAGAAAATCGCTGAAAAATTACCTGTTAAACTAGATCACATATTTGAGCCTACTATTAAGATGAAGATTGGAACTAATGAGATAGCTGCACTTTGTGATCTAGGTGCAAGCGTCTCAACAATTCCAAAGAGACGTTTTAACAAGTTAAATCTTGGCTCCTTTGAAATTACTGAATTAACATTGCATCTAGTAGATTCTACCTACAAACAAGTTGTAGGGATTAAGGAGAACACTTTAGTTACATCAAAGGATGTCATGTTCTCATTGATTTTGTTATTGTTGACATGTCTGAAGACACTGTTGCTCCTATAATACTAGGCCGTCCTTTCTTAAGAACTATAAAGGCTTTAATTAACCTTCATGAAGGAAACGTGAAGTTGCAATTGCCTTCACGGGATCCTTTTGTTATCCATTTCCCTAGAAAGAAGAAGGCCAAACATGACGAGAAGGAGGCCATCACTTTGAAGGCCAATTACTTTGGAGTGGGTGTTCCACTCATCTGGCCCAAGTGATTATCATCAAGGTCAAGTTTTTCACCATAAAAGAGCACTCCATGGGAGGCAACCCATGTTAAATTAAGGTTTGAGTTAAGTTTTTAGTTTTAGTTAAAGTTCATGTTTAATAAAGAGTGCTAGAAAACTCCATATGAGGAGAACAAATTTGGTAGTACTTGAATTTCTGCATTGTTCATGCTATTCTAGGTCGACAATATTTTCTATCAATTTTCTGTCAAAAACAAGGTATATCGCTAAGTTACAGGAAAAGAAATAGTCTGCAAAGAAACAGAAAACTTTTGATGGACACAGACGGTTTAAGACCAACTATACGGTGGGAATAAAGAATCCGGCTGTATAGTTCCGGTCATATAGTTATCTTTACCATCAAAAAAATTCTGCAATATGTACTGAGAGTTTAACGACCAACTATATGGCAGGAATAAAAAAATCTGGCCGTATAGTCCCGGCCGTATAGATATCAATGCCTCCGTACAATTTTTTTCTTATGTATAGACAGTTTAATGACCAACTATACGGCGAGAATAAAAATTCCGGCCGTATAGTTTCGGTCGTATAGATATCAATGCCTCCATACAAATTCTATTCATATGTACTGAGAGTTTAACGACAAACTACACGCCAGGAATAAAAATTCCGGTCGTATAGATATCGAGGCCTTTTACAATTTTTCTTTGTAAGGACAGACAGTTTAACGACCAACTATACGGCCGGAACATTTTGTTCTGCCCGTATAGTTGCGGTCGTATAGCTGTGTCGCCAGGAGGAAGACCTAATATTTTGACAGAACACCAACTATACAGCCGGAACGCATATTCCGCCCGTATAGTTGCACTCGTATAGTTGTGTCTGACCACAAAATCGCACGGGAAGGTACTCCCAACTCCAAAACTTCAATCCTTTTTTCTTTCTTCTACCTCCAAACTCTCTCAAAACCTCAAGGGATCTTCATCTCTACTCAATTTCATTCGATTTCCTTGCACACAAGTGATCTACGGTATGTTTCTCCTCCGATCCTTCAATTACTTTTTGCAAATTCATCTTCGATCTATTCTCATTATCAATCTAGGGTGAGACCTACTATGAACCAATTGCCATGATTTTCTTACCTAGATTATTATCTTGAGAAGATTCTTTAGTGTGCTTAGATGAGGAACATATTATACTTACTGTTGTTGGATTAAAAAAATTATTTTTGCCTTTCTTCAATGTTTTAGAAGATGAACACAAGGAGCCAAACTCGTGCTCATGCCACCGCTAACGCTTCTTGGGAAATCACCTAGGAACGCATGGGGATACGGTTTAGGGATCAGGCTCATCACGAACGCTTCAACAAGATCAAGAACCGTGAAGTGAAGGCCACCAAGTGGGATTCCCCCCTTATATTGAACCAACTCAATATTTCTGATGACTTCAATTTACTTTGCAATAGAGCTGGCCTGCAAAACTTTGTGTACAATGATGTACCTACTTATCGCCGCTTAACCATTGAATTTTTAAGTTCATTGCAAAGCACTGTTAAACTGTGGCAAGGAGAGGATACTATTTCTTTCCGTCTGATGAACAACAACTACACCTTAACGTTAGATGAATGGTTTTCATGCTTTAATTTTCCAAACAATGATGTTCATGCTCTACGCGCATCCTTTACTGGCTTAATCCCTTCCCCCGATCAATGCTATATTGGAATGAGCTTCACTAGTAGAGTGAACAAGGGGAAGAATATTCAACATCCTGCAATTCGCTATTTGTTCTAACACCTTGCAGGCACGCAATGAGTTCACAATACTCAACGAGGAGGACATCATAGTCCTCGCCAAGGCTGCTTACATCAACTGCAACCTGTCACTCAACTTGGGCGCTATCCTTGTGCGCTACCTGGAGCAGCAAGCCTCGCAAAGCCAAGGGCCAATCACAGGAGGAGGCGTCATCACCGTACTTGCCACTGCCCTAGACATCAATCTAGGTGAGTTGCAACCCATACTAGGTGAGACGCGTGTTGGTTTCTCCACCTTGAGGGCCTGTGGAATGCTCACTAGGAGAGGTGGTGTTTATTATCTGCATATTGCTGGAGTTGGGCGTATCTACCCCGCTCCTTTGCCTAATGGTCTTTTCTCTATCGAGGAAGGATGTTTGCTATATATGTGCAGGTTGAGCCGCACCAATCAGAGGAGGAGATTCCTAAAGAGGATGAGGACCAAGAGGAGGAGCAAGAAGTTCCTCATCAAGAGGAGCAGCCACAAACCTGGTTCGCCACATACCAAGATTTCCAAGGACTTGGAGGGATTGTGGAGAGGATGCACAACCTCTCTTTAAATCTCTGAGAATCAACAAGTAACCTCTCCACTCAATTCGCGAACTGGAGTAACGACTTTTTCCCGCCACCATAAAGATTTGAAGGGCTTGCAAAAGCCTAAGCTTGGGGAAGTTTCCTCATGTATCTTTATTTGGCGTTTATTTGCTTTTATTTTTCGAGGTTACGTTTTTATTTGAGTTTATAAGCACTCGTGTTGGTTTCCCCAACACTTTATCTTTAGTTCTTTTTATATTTTTCCTTATTTTCCCTCTTTCTTTTCTTTTTGCCTTGAGGTCTTCATATGTTTGCAGGAGAGTGATCGACTTCGAGTTTCCAAAAAACAAATAAAAAAGGAAGAGAGAAGTGGAACCAAACATGAGAGGTATGCCTTATGTCTCCCCACTTTTGAAGTTTGAGAAACCCATGCTAGTTAGTAGTAAATGTTGAGATATTATATTGGTGGAGTGAGTCTTTCTATCATAGTAAGATTGTCGTTTGCATGGGTATTTAATTGGGCTCATTTTGTTCCAGCTCTCGTAATTAACCAAGTCTTGCCTAAAAATTGCTAACCAATTATAATAAGAAAAAGTCTCACACTTGAAGGTCTGGGTGTTGTAGTGTTTAGTCTTGAAGGCTTATTTCTTGAGACACTTGACACCACTGAAAATGTTGATTGACTTAATAGCTCTCTTTGAAAGGATTTGTTCGATTAAATTAATGTTTAACGGTTTTTGTGAGCATGCCAAAGTTTGACTTGTTAATCATAAGAATGATATAGCTTTATGCGTGTCAAACTTCATGGGATGCCAACAAATCCACTGGAATACAAACGATCTTCATGGAGGAAACTCCTGGATTTCGGCTATGAGTTGATTAAACACTTGTAGCAGCAATGCTATAATGGGTAAGATTCTTGGCACTCCCGGGTAGCTGTAATCATGATGGAATCACTCCTCTGGCTGTTATGAGTAATCATTATGCAAAAGGAACAAAAACCTTAGTGATGCCATGAGTGTCCATCACAGCCCGATAAACTAATAAAAATCTTTGGCATGCTCTCAATTACTTAAAAACTGAAATTCTTGAAGGACAATGAATAGAAAAGTAGTTCTTGCAAAGTCTTGATTCATTAATGTGGGAGAATTGAGATACTCTAGTATATATGCTTTTCATGACAACTCTCGCACTCTTAATTTACATGATTATATTTTACTGTTCAAAGGCAAGCCTATGAGTTGATTACTGGACATGGAATAAAATTTACTCATTTGAATCATCCATGCTTAAAATAATTTTTCTGCGCTATAAGGATGCATGAAACCCGTATGATACGCTTGCCATTACTCTATCTATGCTGAAGTTTTTCAGATTTATGAAAGTGGAGGAAACATGAGACTATTAATCATGAGTAAGATCACCATCTCGTTATTTCAGTTTAAATGTTGAGTTCCTTTTTGATTTTGGTTTTCTTGCTCAAGACGATCAAGTTTAAGCTTGGAGAGGTTAATGGCTCTGAAATATAGTCATCTACGTCCATATTTAAACTGGATATTAATCATATTTTTTATGAAATGTCTCTCTAAACCTTGCCACTAATGCTAATATTCAGAGGGGTATGCAATCCTTTGTTCTTGTATTTTTCCTGTGCAAATAATGTCATTTAAAGGAGGGAATCACTACATTAAAGTCAAAGATACGATATTTCCTTTGACCAGAAGAAACCAGGAGTCGTCCAACGAAGGAAGACACCATAACAACCAACTATATGGTCGGAGCAAAAATTCCGACCGTATAGCTCCGGTCGTATAGTTGGCGCCGCCTCCGTTAGGTCGAACAGAACAACTTTCGTGAAGGGACCCCTATATAAAGAATCCTCAGGCGACGGGAAAACATAAGAGACCGCGCCCCAGAAGCCATACCTCGCCAGAAAGCCGCCTCCAGATCTCCAAACCCTTCTCCATCTCCATAGTCATCTTCCACCACTTGTAATAGTAGATCTCTTCTCTGATTGGCGACATTGTAAGACTATTGCTATCAATCTTATGATTTTCATTACAATGTTTGTGATTCTTGATCTCATCTCTATTTGTGAGTAATTCTCCTTGGGCTAAGGGCTTCGGCCTAGCCATGTAGCAATTGTGCATGTGATTTATCATAGATGAGATCATGTATTAATTTGTATGACATGATGATTATTGTATCCTCTCTTGCCTCAATCTAAGGACTTGTCAGGTACCCAAGACCCCGAGGGTTGAGCCAGGTATAGGGAGTATGAGTGATGACTGATCTGCAGGTTGGGAACCCCAGTGACAGAAGGGGTAGTACAGTTGTAAGTGAGAGATTTGCTTAGGATTAACGGTGACATCACTATGCATATCATTAGTTCTTTTTCTTCTATTGATGAGACTAGTAGGTTATTGCTATAAGCGATTGCGGAGGAAATAGCAATTATGGATGCACTGCCCACATATAATTTATCTTGCTCTAACAAGTACACGCATACTTTATTTCTATCTTTTATTTCCATTAGATGTTTTTGCACAGCTACAGGTGAAACCGAACGCCCTAGGCCCTCTCTCTCCATCATCGAGAACAACAAAAAGACGCAAGCTACTGGTCCGGTGAAAACATAACAGGAATTCTAAAACTTCCGAAGGTCCGTTAAATAACTTCACTACGCATTCGCTTCCCGTGGATTCGATAACCTAGGTCTACTAGGGAAAAAGAGCTATACCACATCCGTAATCTGGATCAAAGGTATCAATAGCGCGGCAGACCTAGGAAGGTGCAGCGCCAGGCCGTTGGCGCGGAAGGCCTGGGAAGCTACGGCGCCAGGGAGGACGACGTGGCACACCTAGGAGGCCGCGGTGCCAAGCCGGAAGGCGCAACGCTTACTTCTGCGGCGCCAGGGCACACGGCACCGCGCACATACCCTTCTCTCAAACCAAGGCACATATTCTTTTGAGACAAGTACCAACCAGCCACATCAAGCAACAGCATACAAAGATAAATTTGACATGTTTAGGGAATATCATACAAATATTTCAACTAGTACCAACAAGCCAAGGTCACTACATTACATAAAGAAGCATCATCTCCAACAAGTACCAACAAGCCAAGGTCACTACATTACATAAATAAGGATCATCTCTAACAAGTACCAACAAGCCAAGCATCGTGTCCAACAAGTACCAACCAGCCACATCATATCCAACAAGCTACCAAGTTCACTACTTTCTCGCATGCTTGCTCTTGCCTCCTCTCCTCAGAGCAATCTTTTGGCGCGGCTCATCATCATGATCAGACTCGAGAACCGGAGGGTTCCTTGGCCGTAGTTTGAATGCGGACTGTACCTTGGGCTTAGTTTGATTGCGGACCTATAGTCGGTACCTCTCCAATGGCATGTCGTCCAGCACGGTCTCGTCTTCATGTTCGGCCTTTAGAATAAGAACAATGATCGCATATGAGCGATGCATGGCAATTCATAAAAGGATGTCATCGGTAAAGTCTATGTCATACCATAGTAGATTGCTCTTCATCGGGCTTTCTTCCTCTTCTGAGGTCGACTTGGCCCGTTGCTTGGATGACTTCACAACCTCGGGGTCCCAGTAACCAAGCAAGTTCGTGAAACGACGTAACTTTTGGGTCTGTCGCTTAACGAAATCCCACAACTTATTATGTCCCTCCGCGTCCCTTGGGAACTCCAAAGCGCCCTCTAATTCATCCGCCTGCTTCTGGACCTCCGTGCGCTGACATGCAAGCAAATAAAGACACATATTATACAATTTGTTGAGGTAGTAACGTGAACAGAAACTACCTGACTTACCACAAAGTTGATCACGGGATCAAAGGAGGTTTGACGGCCTTCTCCAACAATCTGGTTGTACTCAAGGCTACCTAGCTTGTCGAAACCAGGTAGCGGCTCTTCCAAATTGTTTTGCGAATAGGCATCCGGTAGGAGCTTGACACGAGTGTTTTCTAGAAACTAGCAGACGTACTCGCTGAAAGCGTCCTCACAATGGGGTATTGCGAGCATTCTTTTTGATTTCTTAGCTTCTTTCACACAAATGAGAAACCTAGACACGTGCTTACTATGAATCTTGTCCCAATCCGTCTTCTTCCTCTTGAGCCTGTCCAAACTATATATGAACAAAGTGTAATTTTTTTAGCACACACAACTATCATACATCGTCATGGGAAACATGTGTAGAACATGTTCTTACCCGTGAAGAACGTTGTCAGTGTCCTGCCAATCGCCAATCCGAAGGCGTACACTGATACAGACCAAACTGTCTCATAACCTGTTGCGGCATATGATGCTCAACAACCCACATGCATATCATGGGGCACTGCATATACCATAGATTACATTCCACGTCGCACTGCGGGTTAAGACGAAACTCCTCACAACCAAAATTGTCCCTAGGACAATATACCTCCCATACAACCTTAATCACACCCAAGATATTTCAATGAGAAAAGTACTTGAAAGGAATGCTAAATGGTATATGGGTTGGAAATTCTTACTTGCTCCAAGAGAAGGTTGTCAAACTCATTGGTGTATCTCATGTATGTCGTTTGTTGGTCGGTTGGGGGATTAGAGACCACGTCCCAATTGTAAGCCTATGTGGGCCACCTTGACCGGTTCCCGTCCATCGATATAATCCTTGGGGGGCATTTTTTTTGGCCGTCAACTGGAAAGCATTTCCACATCCACACCGAGAGAAGTAGCAACGGACCACCAATGTAAGCCTCATCACGAGTCCTTCGATAAGCCTCGTCTAGCTACGCACGAAAGCAAACAAAGTTTATTCATGGGAAAATTCGAAGAGCACATGTAAAGATGGGAAAAATATAAACACTTCATTACCTGCCGGTACAAGAAGGCCAATGTTGTTGAACCCCAGCTCCATTTTTATCCATTAGAGTCAACGCCTTCAACTAGTGCCAGTGAGCCATGTTGCCCTTACCATCAGGAAATATAGTCTTCGTGATAACATACCACACATACACACGAGTATATATCATGATCTCATCTTGACTAGCATTCTCAGGACAGGTACTGAAGTTCTATGATATCAACTTGAAAGTAGCCTCGGCTGTGACCATCAATTTTCCCTCTTAGAGTTTGTAGTGTCACCGGGACACTTACCACCAGTAAGGTCAGACATCCGGTCACGCCAGTTCTCAAAGGGTATGTTAATACAGAGAGGATCCCCTTGGATAGGGAGTGCAAGATCATCGACATGCCCTGAAGATTCACGGTCATCTCATCGGTACGGAGGTGAAAACTATGTGTCTCCAGCCTCCACCGGTCGACAAGCGCGGTGATGGCAGCAGGGTTCATGTGCGGTGTACCCCGGCTGACCATATGGATAAATGGGAGCAGTCCTAGCGCTTGGATGTGCATCGTGTACCGATCATCATATGCCATCATCTCTTGAAAATGCCCGTGATACCTCAGACGTAGTGGAACAAGAGGCTGCACACATACAAGCTCGATTATAACATGTCCATTAAATTTGAGCAACATATCATGAATGGGGGTATTTTTCTTACCTTAATCTGCGCAGCCATCATGTAGCCACGGTGAAGCTTATCATACGCCG
Organism: Avena eriantha; assembly: GCA_910589775.1. Lineage (NCBI taxonomy): Eukaryota > Viridiplantae > Streptophyta > Magnoliopsida > Poales > Poaceae > Avena > Avena eriantha. Next base: position 382,787,444 of record OU342743.1, read on the forward strand.
GCTCAAGAAGCGACATGCCTTCGACAAACCCGGTTTGTACACAGGATGGTGCATAGGTTTCTTCTTCCGATTCCGACATCCTAGATAATTAAAAAAAAAGTATAACTAAATATGTGAACACATTATAAACACCTACTAATATGAATAAAGTTCTTTCTATATGGTCATATCTATGTGAGCAAGTTCCATAAACCTTATCCGGCATGGCGTCAAAAACATTGAGCCCGCCGGCCGATACAAGGAGCAGCGGGCATCTGGAGCTTGACCAGGAGGAGCGAGCAGAGCAAGAGGAGGCGCGCATGTCGTCAACAAGGACCGCGGCACCATCATAGGCGTCATAGACGACTTAAGATGCCAGGCCATGTTTACTGCAAAGTATACTAAAGAAATACGTAAAAATAAAGTGCCGTTCTATCGAGGCTACTGCTATTTTAACTGGCAGTCCTAATAGCATGCCCAGGACACGCTATTGGAGCTCTTATTTAACGACGCCTCAAGGATAAGGTCGCTCGCATCAGTCTGCAATGCAAGACAACTTCTGACGGGATCTGGTTACATGACCAAAGAAACATACCATTTGTTTTGGCCACGAAAAACACATTGCACAATCTAAAAAAAAAGGCATCAGATGTATGATACGTACATAAAGCAACAGCAAGTTTTGCCATCGGCTGGCTGCATGCCATTAGCTTCTGCAAGATGCATAACAGGAATCGAATGACGAGGAGAAGTCCATCAGGGCTGGTGGTCCTAATTCTAGACAGTCTTAAGGCCTTAAGCCCTAGAGCTTAAGTTACCATAAAACGATAGGGTGCTGTGAACAGAGCTCGTGTCAGTCAGATAGCAGCCTTGAACCGAGCTCAGCTAGGGTGCTGTGAAACTGCATTTCAACGCCAGAACATGCTTCCTGAGACATGTTAACATCCACTATGAGCCTAGACAGTTCTGCATCTTCATGTTTTGCCTCCCTTGCAATCTGCTCTGCTTCCCCACGAAGGCACTCCAGTCTCTGCTCGAGCTCAAGTATAGCTCCTTCCTTTTCATCAAGTAATGCACACTTCTGGGAGACGGCAGACTCCTTCCCCGGAAGCAATTCTTTTAACTTGCCCAGGCGTACAAGATGTTGAGTGTGATCCCATTTGATCTGGACCAGTTTGTTCAGGCTATGCTGCAAAGACTTTACGTCAAATCCATTCTCCTCCAAATGGGCAAGTGCGTTGATCTTCCTCTCAAACAAACCAATGTTGTCATTTATGCATGACTTCTTCACACTTTCAACTAAGGTGGCATATGTCACCATCAGACCTATAGCCATTCCTTCACGCAGTTCTGGCATGAATTGCTGAAGTGGAAGGAAATGGGGTTGCTGTGGTACCTTCCGAAACACTTCCAGTGGTTCAATTTGATCCCACATGGGTGAGGCCTTTACGAACGGAACACGCTCACCAGAGATTTGACATGACGGAAATGTTGGGTGCAGACAAGTCCCGACAACTGAGCAGCTCCTTAATATTGTCTTGTCCATGGTGCTTTGTGAGCTCCCAGCATTCTGGATATGTAGTTGAATTGGTCTCTCGTCAACCTTCCCCCCATCAACAAGACCTGCCATCAATAAACTTATACAGTGATTTACAACATACAACTAATGAACTTTTCTACTGCATGTAGTTTACACAGCACATACCTTGTGCATTACAGATTGCTTTGAAGCTTGGAGGTACTAAGAGAGACAGTTCTTGATTTGTTACTTTATTCACGTTCACTTCTTCCTCCAAATTTCCATTGACCTGCTGGTCAGTATAAGGTCCCTGCCTCTCCAATTGTCTCTGAACAAATTACCCAGGTGAGAAAGCCACCAAAGAATAGAATTATCTATGAAGACAAAATGTTCTTACTTCCACGGAGCATTCTTTCTGTCGCCCTGACACTTTCTTCGTACCTCTCTTCCTCTCAGCTGCTGCAGATTACACAACAATATTTAGACTTTGATAAACCATCTTGTTGATGTATCACTGTGAAGACGAACAACTTACATTTCTTAGAGGCAAAAACCTTTGTAGTTGAGCCACTATCAGTCCCTCTTGACACCTGCAAAGAGATTGGCAGGCAGAACATGTAATGCAAATGAATATGGATAATGTAAAGGAAGAGCTTTAACATAAACAGTAACAAGACATACTGCATCAGACCCCCTCATCAGTTTATCCAGGGGTGAAGGTGTGCTGCAAGTAGAAGCAGTCAAAGCACAAATAATTTCCCTACAGGAGCCATTGCCATTACCCTTCAACTGAATCTGCACATGAGAAAGATTGACATGATCAATAACTATAGACACATTGCACGTATACATTACTTCAACGACAAAACAAAATGACAGCGACTCACGTTATCAAATGTGTCACTATTTCCCTGAAGTGCTTGAATAGGATGCACTGCCCCACCTTTATGCTTGGTAGTACATTTCTCTACCTGGAGTGGCTGGACAAAGAGAGGACTTTCATGTGGTTCCTGGACAGCATTATCTACGCAAGACACATCCATTTTCTGTTTACTTAATCCTGCAGTCGAAACCATGTCATGGGTTTCATCAGCACTTGTCCGACCGGCAGGTGTACTAAGCTGACTATCTGAATGCATCATGTCGAGTGGGATTTCTTGAATAACAACTTCCACAATACCATCTGCTCTCGATTCATTCTGCAGGGTTGGATGTTCTGCGGTAGCATCATGAAGCCCAAGCCCCTTCATCGGCGCTGCACAAGAACTCACTATCCTTTTTGAAAGCACTTGAAAGTTATTTTTTCTAGAGCGCGGAGAACAGGATTTAGGATAATAATTGCTTGCTAATGACTTGCGTAATGCAGATACAGTAGTGTCCATGTCAGACTCCAACAGATGTTCAGAACCTTCAGTTAAGTCTTCAAGTTTTTTTGGCTGCAGTTCTTTCCTTGACCTTTTTGTGGCTGAAGATTTGGTATGATTGCTATGTTCATCATCACCGGGTGCCACCTCAACAGCTGAGCTCGGACGCTTTCCAGATACAGACTGCCGCCTGTTACCTTGTCTCTGCGTAAGTCAAGAAATTTCTAGAGTGGGTCATGCAAACTGAAATATATTCAATGGTACACAGATAACAAAGAGAATATCAAATATCATCAAAACAACAGTTATGAAAACGTTTGCAAGTCATATACAAACCTGAACGCATAGTGCAAACATACTAGCATGGTTGAAAAATCAAGATATGCAATTACTCAATAATCCATTCGGCTGAATATACAGAGAATGAAGACTCACAACTAAGCAAATGATATATAGTTCATCCAAATAGTACAAGTATCCCAAGCATTCAGACGGGACAGCATGCCTCATCAATTTTCAATTTAAATCCATCTGATGGAGGAAAGCAATTAAAAAGTATAGCGACACTGAAGAGATTTCTCATATATGTTCTTGAATTAACAGAACTATAAACTCCATGTTTCATATGTTGCCAATTAAATGCAGAGAGAGAGAGAGAGAGAGAGCTTCAAACTCTGTGGGACTAACGCACAGTTACATTCTGGCAAATTTCGTGAAGAAAAAGGTGGACTGGAAAATGACTGTAGGCCTTTAGTGCTTGATATAGTATGATACCATCATTTTTTTACTCAGTATGTGATACTTCATATATTAAAAAGATACAGAGTTACAAATATGTGCTTTAACATGAAATTTTAAAACCACAAGTTTCTATTTTCTACAACATTATAATGCATGCTGACATAGGGATCAGACAAATGGTAACAATTCTTTTCTTGTTTCTCCTATTTGATGTTAGAGTCGTGCTGTCAGCCCCTTATTTTATAATAAAAACATGAATAGTAGAGTGCAGGTATTTTGTTACATGCAGGCATACGCACCATTAGTTAGTGTGCACTTGCACATTTTTATTTCACAAAGATCACAATTGCGCATTTCATAGAAGTGAGAGCACTAGCAACAATTTATGTGAATATTATCCATGTTTTTCATCTGTATCAACAAAGTGTGCACAAAATTATCTTTTTTACAGTTCTAACTACTAAGTGACTACTATGTCACAATTGGTATTTTTATAGAATGGTTAGATACAAAGCTCACTAGTGTATTTTCTAGTATAGTAAGACTATACAAGTATTGCACACTTCATAATACAATAATTGTTTCAAGCATCCATCGAGTACTCATCTAAGACATGCAAGTAGGAGAAGAATAATGTGCAAGGGATTTATAAGATATTTGTAGCATAGCTTTCCCATTTCTACTTTCCTATATATTAGATGCAGATGTATCAGGCATGAACTTGGGGTCGCCTGGGAAAAACATTAACAAGAAACATTGACCTTAGCATTATTTGATACCAAACGCAAAAATTCAGGCTGAAGCCCCACCCCAACTCGCACTGTTCATTAAAAAAACCTCTGGAATCCTACTTTCGCATATGCAGTTCTCTAAAGGAAACAATACGAATTAATAAGCAACATACCCAGAGCTCAAATCAGTAGTATGATACCATTTCACCAAAGCCTGATTTCAGCCTCCACTGTCAGAGTTCCATACCACTATGTAAACCATACACTATAGATAACACTCCATCCTACCCCTAACAAATTAAATCTCGAAACACATCCTAATTTGAAAACATTGTGCCAAATCCTAGAGAGAGTATAAACAAATTGGAAAAACAATTGGATACTTAGCTGGCGCTGAAGTGTTCCAAAAATTGTGTATGCACTTGCACTTTTAGTGTAACTTGAAAACATAAGCTATCTCGCAACCCCCTACTAAATTACTATCCATAAATCAGACTTGTGTATAAAACTAGCACCTTCGAAAATTGATTATGAGCAATCACAAGAGCAATGAGATAGAGAAGGGATGCATTATGCATCCCATACAATCAGACTAACTGTAAAGAAGCAAGTAGAAGTCTACAAGATTGGCATTATGGGGAAAATGAGAGCTGAATACAGTTCAAGACCCCAACAGCATGAATAATAGCTCCACACCCGCATTTGCTTCAGATTTGACAATGTCAAACAAAAAGGATGAAATTTTGTCTTCAGAATGACAGATTTGACTTCAGAAAGTCAGTTCCCACATATTATCCTTGCATGTATTTTGGAGTGTGTGTCAATATCCTTAGCAATACCATTAGCAATCCAACATTGGGCAACACAAGAGAGAGTATCTAAAGTTTAGCATCTCGGCAAAAGTCAAAGTTTCATATCAGTTCATAGTTATTCAAGAAAGTAGTTGAAACCACATACTATGAAACTCATGTTCCTGGAACTCAGAAGCGGGGAATTTTAAGAATATGTGGCTAGCAGGTTGGGAGAAAGGGTAAAAAATTATAGATTATCAGATCTGTAAAAGAATAATCTTTTTTACCTCCCAGATATGTATCTCATAATTTTAATCCAATCGATACAAGACGAAAACAAATCAACCTGATTGATGCTTGCCCAAAAGCAGCAAACTTTGCAGCATGTACATCATCCACAAAACTACAATAGCAAAGTACTGAAAATGCAAACTAGCAGGTACACAAAACCAAGGATAACAGCAAAGTACTGAAATTGTAAACTAGCAGGTACATAAAACTACAACAGCAAAGTACTGAAATTGCAAACTAGCAGGTACACAAAACTACAACAGCAAAGTACTGAAATTGCAAACTAGCAGGTACATAGGAACTGGATTATTACCTTGGGACTTACAATTCTCCAATGCTTGCCATCCCACTTGTATTGAGGCTTGAGCAACTCTGCGACCTTCTTCAGCGACAGCTCTTCCTCCTTTCCATCGATAATAACCTCATACTCACCCTCACCAATGGCCTTCTTCACGACCCCCGGTGACCACGCCCCATCGCAGTATGCCTCCACTGCGGCACCAGGACCGAGTCGGAACTCGCTGTCCCGTGGAGTATGCTCCACGTCTGGTCTGATGAAAAGGCAATGCAGGTACTCGACAGCCTTTCCCCCACCCTCCTCTTCCTCCAGATCGGAGTACTCCACCAGGTAGCTGAGCTTATCGACGACCTTTGCCACCGTTGCGGGGAACCAGGAGTAGCCGTAAATCTCCCTGTCCCTGACCACCTCGACCTTGTCCCCGACCTCGTAAACCCTAACCGCGCGCTTGGGCTTCACGGAAACCGCAGCCTGGGAGAGGACCCACTGGCCGTCGACGTAGTCGCGGCGGGGGCGAACGTGCTGTGGATCTTTGAAGGTGATGACCTCGCGGGAGACGGGGAAGGCGGCGGTGAGGGGGTCGGTGGCGAGGAGGATTCCGGACCACCATCCGTCGTTGTGGAAGGCCTCTACGATGTCGTGGAGGCGGACAGGCTCCGGGGTGGAGGGCGGCGGGGGGCGGGGGCGGATGTGGGTGGGCGGGAAGGGCTCGATGAGGGTGCCACCGGAGTCGTCGGAGAGAAGGTGGGTGTAGGTGACGGTGTAGCGGGCCCGGGAGCCGCGTCCGCGCGCGGGGAGGAAGCCGTCGACGATGGCCTCGAACCAGGAGCCGTGGAAGCCGTCGTCGTCGACGCGGACCTCGACCTCGGTGCCTGGGGCCAGGGGCGGCTTCTGGCCGAGGGGCGGCTCGGAGGAAGGGCCCGGGGACTGCGGCCTACGGGAGGACTTGGACGGGCTGCTCCAGCCTCGGTTGCGGCGGCGACGCGGCGCCGGTGAGCGGCCGGCCATTTTGGGGGAATGGGGGTTTGCAGGCCGGGGGTTTTGGGTGGGGATGGGTCGGAACTGCGATGGGAGGGGCGTTCTTCCTTTTGTTTTTTATTAGGGCAACGTACTATTACTACTGTGCTTCTGGGACCGAAGGCTGTGCCGATTGTCACGCGTTGCGAACCCAGCCTCCATTCTGACATGTAGACCACGCCATGGACCGGCATGGAGGGGCCACAAGTCACCGGGTGTGTTAGGCCAACTCCAAATGTCTCCCGCATTTCGGACAGGCCTTTTGACCGATTCTGTCAATTTATGGAGCAAGGTGGACAGGCCTCGGGCGGCGTCCGGCCTCGAATGGCTAGTGCACCCAACTGTGGCAATTCCCCATTTATCCGGCTTTTTTTACTGCGGTATAAAATGGATAGTTACGTACATATAAAAATACGTAAAAACTAAAATACGTCTGCAATTTAAATTAAAATCGACATGTCACAACAAATAGCAGCACGTGATCCAATCAAGTTTACACAATCAAATTACAGAAATTAAACTTGAAATAAAAGATGGTAGAAGCTATTTATTCGGCTGCACGGTCGGTTGATTTCCCACAAATTTTCATATATGGTCAACCAAATCATTGTGGAGTTGGTTATGGGTAGCTCGATCTCGAATCTCATGATGCAGCCGCAGGAATTCCGCAAAAGTAGGTGACGGACCTGGCACTGGTTCAACCAATTCTCCCTGAAATTCCCAGCCATGGTCATAGATGCTTCCATCATGCTTATCTTTGCCGAGCATGTTGTGCATGATCACACGTGCTGTCATCACTTCCCACATTGTGTCTTTGCTCCAGGTTCTAGCAGATGTCGCACAATAGGTCAACGGGATTGGAGCACACAAAAGGCTCGCTCCATATCCTTTTAGCGGCCTCCTGCTCCTTGGTAAACCTCTTGTGCTTCTCTTCGGTGGGGTTGTGTTGGTCTTCACCAAAGTAGACCAAGTAGGATAGATACCATCTGCTAGGTAATATGCCTTGTTGTAGGAGTGGCCTCGCACTTGATAGTTCACAAGGGGAGCGGTGCCTTCTACAAGTCTAGAAAACATATTGGACCTCTGAATAACACAAATGTCATTGTGGAAACCAGCCATGCCATTGAACGAGTGCCAAATCCAAAGATCATGGGATGCAACGGCTTTAAGTATGATCGTGCACCCCTTTGTGTGTCCTTTATATTACACCTGCCAGGCAAACGAACAGTTCTTCCACTCTCAGTGCATACAATCTATACTACCAATCATTCCTAAAAACCCTCTGGTTTCGTTGAAAGCCAAAAGCCGGCGAGTGTCCTCGGCATTGGGTGCCCTCAAGAATTCTTCACCAAAAACGGCCATCATAGCTTTGCAGAACTTGTACATTGCTTCTAGACAAGTTGACTTGCTCATGCGCAAGTACTCGTCAACACAATCAGCAGCTACTCCATAACCAAGCAAGCGAATAGCTGCGGTGCATTTTTGGTAGGAGGTGAAGCCGAGCTTACCGATCGCATCTTTTCTCAAAGAGAAGTAATCGTCGTGATCCCTCACTCCGTGAAGAATACGCATGAACACCTTCCTTGACATCCAAAAGCACCGCCGAAATAGTGCAGGAGGGTACAAAGGCTTGGTGCGATGGAAGTAATCCTAAAACAGCATCTCGTGGCCGGTGACTCGGCCACATTCCAGCGCCGCTGATCGGCCCGGGACCGAACCACTGTAGGTTTGCTTCATATCCTCATTATGCTGATGGAGGAGCACAACTGTGGTGGCCCAGAATTCGTTGTCGTCGTCGGACTCGTCGGAGGACGACATGACATGTTTCTTGAAGAACTCGTCCCTGCTATTGTCTATGGTCTGCACGATGAGACGATGAGATCAAGTCCGCAAGGATGAGGACAATGACTAGGAGACGGTGGCAGAATGCAGTACCTGTCCGTGGAGCAAATGGTCGAATAGGTGGAGCGTGTCCTGGGAGAAGGCTGGGATCGACGCTGGGGTCGACGAGATCTTCGGGTACTGGAGGCTTCAACGGCGAGGAGGCTGCACTAGCAAAGAAGCATGTGGAGTAGGAGTCAACGGGTACGGCGGCGGCCTTCCGGGAGGTAGGGTGTCGTGGCGGCGGGGGTGGGCGAGAGAAGGGAAGTGACGAGGGGTAACCTCGACAATGTCCATGGTGAAGGACTTAGGGTTTTACAGAAAAGAGAACGCTGGAGATTTCATCGGATGTCAGGAAAACAATGGAGTCAAAATCGCATGAATATTGAGAAATCGCACTATTATAAGTTGCCTGGGAGATTTCAATACCCTCGTTTGGGCTTCTCCCGTTCTATATATAATAGGTCGGGTCTCAAAGCTATATACGAATAGGTTTTACATACGTGCAATTATAATACCAACACAATATCGGTTCATAGTCTCTTTCTTAATACAATCAAAGTCTTTGTCGGCTGCTTCCTTGGGCTATCATCTGAAGTCTTCATGAGTCGTAAGCCTTTTACCTAGTACAGGGTAGCAAATCATAAGCATCCGAGTAGTCGTACCTATGTCAGTAGCCCCCGAGACTCTACCTGAACGGTAGTTTCGGGTTGAGTCTCAAAGTTTCTTTTCCCCTTATTTTCCTTTATTTATGTTCCTTGATTTAAATTTTGTAGGAGGTTTGGTACAACGAGTCTGATGCTTCCGACGGATCGGGAATCGGTTAATTACTCCTGGACAAAAATAAGGTTGTCCTACATCAAGTCCCTAGGCTCGAATTCGGAATTTACTACTAGCGTAATCAGTTCGATCTACTGAGGTCTTATCGAATACTGAATTTCATTTTCTATTTTATCGGGTACCCAACACGTTCGTCGGGATTTTTCATTGTATCGTTGATACGGATATTTTTCTGGTAGAGCACATTCTTGTGCGATTATCAGGCCACACAGGACGAATCCCGGGGTCTTACCTTCATGTTTTTGAACATGGCATTCAGATTTTTATCGCGTCGAGTGCGATCTGAGATTTTTTGTTCTTTTTGGCGGCTGAAGAACTTTTTGTTTTTCTGTAACAGCTCCCGATAGGAGTATCTGTTGAAGAATTTTTCATTTGTCTTTCTTTATCAGGTGCGCGCCAACGCTCCTGATAGGAGTAGCCCCGGGGCTATGTTCGGATGTATGTATCAGAACATAGGCTTGAAAACTTGGATTTACGGCGCCAGTGTTTATGTAGATTTTGTCGGGTGCACGACTAGTACTCCCGATAGGAGTAGCCCCCGAGACTACAGTCGCAATATTGTATATTTGATTGTAGTCTCAAATCTTCTCCTGGAGGAATTTATTTCGACTCCAATTTTAATTTATTCGGGTCATATCTCTTATAGCGAGCCGCAATTTTTGCAATGTCTTTGCTGTGACGTTAGTAATGACGTATTTTATGCTGTTGATTTTCAGAAGACACGTCCTGACAGGACGTTTCGAATGTGGGGCCATGTGGCAGTAATGATGACGCGTGATAGCGTATTCAGCGGAATTTTTTGACTGCACGTCTCCTCTCGCGCGAAAATCGAGGCGTCACGTGTTGTCCTCCCGTTTTTACCGCGGCAATAACTTCTTTAGATTTTTTTTCCTTTATGGAATCCCTTTAACACGTGTCACCACCGTGTGATTTTCTGTCGGTTCGATTTTGCATCGAACGGTTCGAACGTCCTGCCTTTGCTCTTTATAAGGGGAAGGAGATTTGTTTTACTATTTGACCTCACCTTCCCTTGATCTATCTTCTTTCTCACGCTCTTGCCCCTTTGTGAACTTCTGCTATGTGCTCATGTTTCTCTTTCATCGCCACGGGCAAAAGTAAGGCGGGGACTTCCACTGTGGCCGCAAAGTCCACCGGGAAGAGGGCCGTCAGATGGGCTCCTTCCAAGTGTACGGTGCGGGATCTCCGCGAGGCGCGGAACTCTGGCCATTTGGCTGAGGGTACCTTCAAGCTCCCTGGAGATGAGGCTGCTCCCATCCCTGAGCCTGGCTGGAGGGTATGTTTCTCTCTTTTCTTCTCCGTGGCCTTTCTCATCCTATCCACGAATTTCTTCGTGGTCTTCTTTTTGTCTATGGAGTGCAGCTGTATTAGCTCACGCTGAACTCTATTCTCCATGTTTCTTGTTTCGTCACCCTCTGTGAATGCCCTCTCGGGATTCATCCCCATTGGGGCATGTGGAAGCATTTCTTTTATGTTCGCTTCTAATTCTTCATCAAAAATGCAATCCCTTCCATCGGCTTGCTCTGGAGATTTTCGCGTGGAGCGTGCTGGTGACAAGAGGAAGCGCTCTTACGCTACAGAAAAGGGAGAAGACTCGGATGCCTCAACTGCTTCCAAACGCTTCGATGCTGCTCCAGTTTTGGTTGCTCGTGCCTAGATGAACTTGTTCCGCTTTGCGCAGGATGTATCTTCGTAAGCGTTTTACTACTTCTTTACTTGTTTATCGGGTAGTTCTGTTGCTGATGCTTTCCCAATTGTTTGGTTCTTTTCTTTTGCGGTGATGATGATGAAGACCTTCCCGCGTCTCCTCTTCGTACATCTATTGCTTGTTCTGAAAAGAAATCTTCTCCGCCGTCGATGGAGCCGAAGGAAAAGCTCGTGTCTTCTGTGGAGAAGATTATCTAGAAAGATGTTGCCACTTCGTCAAGGCCACTGCCGCAAAAAGGAATAAAACGGTTGGTAAAGGTGTGGCGATATCCGAAAATCTACGATGAAGCCGAAGAACTGAAGGGTATGTCCTATTCTTCTTTGGGATTTCTTTGTGAGTTTTTCTTCTCCATTTTCATGATTTATTCGTGCAGCTGCTGCCAAGGAATCCAGAGTTATTCGGAACGAGGCGATGAAGCGTGCCGATGATCTAGAGGTTAAACTTCGGGCTGCTCAGAAGGCTTTGGAGGAGGTCAAGCAGAAGGCAAAAACTGATGCCGAAGAAGTGGCCAAGCAAGCCGTTGTTCGAGATAAAAATCTTCGGGAGCACCTGGAGGCCCTTAATGCTTCTCTGACCCATAAGTTTTTTGTCTTTGTGTGGCTTTATTTCATTTCATTTCTTTGGTCATCAATCTTTTCCTTTTTTATTTTCAGAATTGACTGGCGAGAACCTGATGCTACATGAAGGCAAAAAGGTTGATCCTTTGTCGGATGCTATTAGCACCTTGGAGGCCAACAACGTTTGTGGGCGCAACCTTCTTGTCCGCTCCTGCCGTGCCTTCAAAAGCCTTCATGCCAAAAAAAATCCAACCAAGGAGGTGCCGAGCAACTTGAATGATATTATCATTGTCTTTGGTGCCGACCCCAGCCCCCTTGTTGGTTATAGCCTGATGTAGTCCAAGAGTGGTGCCGAAACTTCAATGGCACTGGCGATGGTGCACGGCGAGAAGGTCGATTGGGAGAAGGTTAGCTCCTCTGTCCCAGTCATCTCCAATGACCAAGAAGTTGACCTGAAGCCTTATGTTAAGAGGGCCAGAAAGTATTCCCGACTTCTTTTGGGCCTAGGCTTAGGCTCGGAGAAGCTGACTGCCCCTTTTGCGACGGGTGCTCCTTCTTTGGTTTCTCTTGTCGCTCCTGTAGCTAGTGCTACTTTATCTTTGGAGAAAACAGCTTCATACGCTTTGTTTTGTAGTTTTATTGTGTCTCCCTTGCCGTCACTGTAATGAACCTTTAACTTATCCAGCTGCATTTTGCTTCCTTTTTACAAGAAAGCAATTGTTGAATATATGCGTATGCGTTTGTCTTTGTATGCTGAACGTTTCATATCTTTCGTGTCTTGCCAGATTTTGAATGAATCTTCGGCTCCTTCTAGGTCCGAGCAATTGCCGGATGCAATTCCGTCTTCATCTGTAGTGGGCGCAACCAATACTGTCATTGTGCGTATGGTGGATCCGCCGTTGTACGCTGAAAAAATTGAATTAGTGAAAGAACTTGAAGGAAAACTTCGGGTTGTTCAGTCAATGGTGTATGTTGCCCAATCTAAGACACGCCAGGCCCTCGATCGCGAAGCTTTTTTTTAGGAAGAAATTTCCAAGGCAAGTGAGAAGCTGTTGTGTAAGTCCTCTTCTTTTTTCCTGCTGCTCCTTTTGGTTTTCGCGGGAAGTCAATCTATTCTCCCCGATTTATAGGCATTCGATTGTGCGAGAGGAAGGAAACCCAACGTCTGCGCAACCGAATGCGAGCTCTTGTGTCTGCCTCCCGAACTTTTGAGACAGATTTTTGGACCGATCATCGTCATGCTTATGTTGTGGTGTTGCTTCAGGACCGCCTATCAGAGTTGGAGCCATTTGTCGAGTGCTGTCGTAGATCACTGGCCATTCTTTATAATGCCATGTTTCCTCGGGATCCTCAGCCTCATACCTTGGCGGATTTGCTTGTGAAGTTTTGACAAGGTGAAAGGATTCATCATTACGTGAAGCTTTAACTTGTGGCAGGTGCCAAGCTCGCGCTCTCTTGGGTACATGCGCATCATCCAATGCTAGACTTGGATGTTGTATCTTCGGTTCTGCCTCCCCCTTCCGATGGTGGCCTTGTTTATATGGCGCCTCATTACGCTGCTACTCGTAGACCCGCCATTAGGATTGTGCGAAGATGCTTAGAGGCAGACGAAGATTTTTTGTTAATTTTGCTATCTGACTGCTTGCTTGTGCAGCCTTGTACTTCATAAAAGAAATACTATATAGATCTTTCTTATATTTGTCAAAAAGGTCATATGTTCTATACGAGATTTTGATTGTATGCCGTATTTTCTTGTTGAGGACCCGACGAACTAATGTTCGTTTGCATAACCGCTTTCGTGTGCCATAGAAATTTGTATCTCGTAAAATACTTTCTTTATTCATTGATAAGCATAAATGGAAATACATTGCGAGGGCGTGATCGTCTGGTCGTTGGCCTTTACTGAATATAAATTGCGTCCAAGTGAAGATTTTCTTTATGAACTTCGGCTTATGTTCTTGGGGTTCTTCATCATGCTCCGTGTTGTGGTGCTCTCGTCTTTTCGATGAGTGGGTCTTTCTATGCGGGACCTATATTGGAGGCCGCGTAGGTTGCTTTTGCTAGACCGTTGTGCGCTTGCTCTTTCGATGTTTCCTTTTTGTGGGTGTTCCCTTCGTGTAGTGATTCCTCATCCGCTATTTTCAGCTGTTCAAGTTCTGTCTCCATCCCGAAAGATTCTGAGATTTTGTTGAATTCTCGATCGCATCTGTCCGAGCGACTGAAGCTTCCTTTTACTGTTATGACCCCATTGGGGGCTGGCATTTTTAGCACCAAATATGCGTAGTGAGGTACTGCCATGAACCTAGCGAAAGCTGGTCATCCCAGGATCGTGTGGTACTTAGAAGGCCAGTCCATGACTTTGAACTCTAGCTTTTCGCGTCTGAAGTTATTCTTTGATCTGAAGACTAGGTGGACTTTGCCCAATAGAATTTCGGCTTTTCGTGGAACTATCCTGTGGAAAGTTGTGTCTGTAGATACTAGATTTGTCATGGACCAATTCATAGCATGTAGAGTTTTGGCGTAAATCAGGTTAATGTTGCTTCCTACATCTAAGAAAACCTTGCTCATGTCGAACCCGCCGATTTGTGCTTCTACTATTAGCACTGACTGACCTGGTTGAGGGACCTGTAGTGGATGATCAGCTCTGCTGAAGGTAATTTCTTGTTCTGACCAATGGAGATAGTCAGGTGTAGAAGGTGGCTTTGTTACTATCATGTTTACTTGCCTAATGATCAACTTTTTGTGTTCTGTTGGAGGGTCGTCCCTTCTGGATCATTGACATTGCTCCTTTTGACCTGGGATATTCGTTGTCTTGATGCGTTCTATTTTGCTGGCGGGTGCTCCTGTGGTCCTGTGGTCGCGGTGGCGCGCCGATAGCCAAAGTGCCAGGCGCGGTAGTGTAGCCTTGGTTTGCTGCTTCGGTTGCCCTTGAGTTGCATAGCTCTTGCATTTTTAAGAATGTTCGGCAGTCCTTTAGGAGGTTATTTGATCGCCTTTTCCCTGTCGAGTCGACGTAGTAGTGCATATTGCAGGGTCCTTCCAACATTTGTCCTGCTGACATAGATGGGTCTTGATTTGTCGGCTGGTATTGTTGCTACGACTGGCCTCCACCGATGGTGTCCCTATTACCACGGTATTCGTTGTTGTAATCGTCGCTTCGCCGATTGTCCTCTCCAGAGAAACTGGCTGCAACATAACTTGGTGCATTGTACCTATCGTTGGTTCATCGTCTTCGATCATTATTGCGCCTGTCCCTGTCTTCTTCGGGTGAACATGCTATTTTGTTGTGTGCTGCGTCCTCTCCATCAGTCCAATGATTGGCTATGTCCATCAGCTGCGAAATTGTATTTGGCTTGGTTCGTCCTAGTTCTTCAATAAACTCCTGCCGACGAAGTCCATCGTTGAAGGTGTCGATTGCTCTTTCATCAGATATGGCTTCAGTCGAATTTTTTATGATGTTCCACCATTGGACAAAAGCCCATATTGATTATCCTAGCTTTTGCTTGTAGGCCCGCAATTGCTCCAAAGACGTGGGTCACTTGAATGTGGACTAGAAGTTCCTGATAAATTTGTCCTCCAGATCGTTCCAACTGCTGATAGAATCTTCGGGTAGTTGTCTTAGCCAGGAACGTGCTGCACCAGTTAGGTGCAGCTGCAAGCTTTGCATTGCAGTAGCTTTGGAGCCGCCCTGTAACTTGACGGTTGCCATATAGTCTGTCAGCCAAGCTTCAGGTTCTGGAGACCATTGTACTTTTGACGATCTTGAGGTAATTTAAAGTCTTTTGGTACCAGAGTCTTGTGAACCCATCGGGTAAAGCAACTGGCTCCGCATAGTTCCTGTTCTTCCTCACTTTCGCCGTCATGGTATCTTCGGGTGCTACGCTCTTCTCTAGATCGGTCGATCCTTCGCTGTGTGATATCGTTTCTTGCATTGTTGCATGGCTCTGTTTCTGAAAAGTGGACCCGATGTGGTGATCATGATCGTCGAGTATGACCTCCTTGCCAAGGGCTGCTACAACGGCGCGGGGATCTGTCGAGTTGCCACGTGGTTCCTTGCTCTTCTTGCACGAGAGATGCTCCGACCATGCCGAGATTCATCAGGGCGGAGCGATGGAGGGCCGCGTGAGGATCGTCGGGTGCGGGCTGAGTTGTGATTAAATACGTTTGTGCGGCCACAATGGCTGCCTAGGCTGTTTTTGCCCTGATGTTTCCAGCCTGGTCTATTGACATGAATGATAGACCAAGGTCTCGGATTAGTCTGCTCCTTTCTGCTTCGGGGATATTCTACAACCGAGATGTTCCTCTCCTTGGCAATGCTCCTCCTGTTACGCTCCTTGATCCTCGAGTGGAGCTTAACTGCGCCCGTCGTAGGCTAGATTCATCGGCTAAGCTTTTCCTTTCATCGAGTTGCCTTTGCATATTTAGTAGGTCTCTCTTCTTGTGATGGAGTAAATATTGATATGCTAATAAATCTTCGTGAGTGGCGTCCGTTCTCATTGGAACCGCACCCGATGTCGTCGGATTGATGACTGGTACGCCATGAGGGGGTCCTCGAGGCGTGTGGAAGAGAGGGGTGTAAGACGTACGATGTTCTGGGACGGTGAGCACACAAGTTTACCCAAGTTCGAATCCACCGGCTTTGGACGGATCCTACTCCTGCTAGCAATCCAGTAATACGGTAGAGCCGGAATATGGGTTACAAGGGTTTCGCCCGTGCGGGTTGAGATTGTAGACTATTGTGAGGGTGCTCTAAAGGCTTTCCCTAGGATGGCTTATATAGATATCCATCCTAGGGTTTACAGGAAAGATCTATCCGGCTACGACTAAGAGTCGGGTACAGAGTACATCTTGGACTACAAGTAACACTACGGGCCTATGTCGGTAGGTCTTCTGGGCCTTCCAGCCGGACTGGACTCCGTCTCTTCTCCCTGACTGGGCCGCCCGTGAAGCAAATCTCTAACCCGAAGTGGGCCACCCTGGTCAGTGAGGCATAGTGAGGATACCCGGAAAGTATATCCCCAACAACAGCCCCCGGAAGCCTCCATGATCCAAAGCCAGATTTCATCATCGTCTAGCTTGATCTTCGGCTTGCAGAATCGTGAAGGGTTCCTGAAACTTCAAAAAAGAAAGGAGTAGATCCGAGTCTCAAATGAGCCGGACCCATGAATATGTTATTCGGGTTTCCAGCTCGAAATTCAAACTAAGCCGGAACTTGGTCTCTGACGTAACCTGACACTAGTCATGGTCAAGTCACGTCACTGATAGACATTTCATGTCAGCACGACCGTTGGTGGGTCCGCCTTTCACGGAACCGAGGCGCCGTTTCATTGCGTGCGTGGAAATCGAGGCGACATAATCATCGCGTGGGGGTTTCCCAGCTCCTTCCATGACGCGTGGCACGTTCACTGTAGCGTTTACGCGAATCTTGACGCGGTTGGAGGATATAAGTGGTGAGGATCTCTTTCCCCATCTTCTTCACCAACACTTGTGTCGTTTCCTTCTCCCCTACGCCTCCCCACGAACCTAGAGCTCCTCTACTCCCAAAAAAATTCTAGCGCCGCCCATCCAAGGTCACCAGCGCACACACAAAAATGGCTTCAGCATCATCCTCCAGTACAGCGGTGACGGCAGCGACGATAGCAGCGACGGAGAAGGAGGGCAATCGTGGGGTATGGATCCCGTGTGTTCTAGACAACGAGAAGCTCCGCGTTGTGGAAGAAGAAGGGCTCCTCCACGCCGGCGATTGGCGGAGCGGCTTCAGTGAAACCATCCCCAGCCCTCGCAACAGCGAGCGGGTTCACTTCGGCACTCACCTCGACAGGGGTTTGAGCTTTCCTCCCTCAGATTTCTTCTCTAAGGTTATAGATTATTACAGAGTTCAACTGCATCATCTTCCCCCAAACTCCATCTTAGAGATGAGCGCGTATGCATCTTTGTGCGAGGGATATCTTAGCATTAGGTCGAGCCTTACTCTCTTCCGGTATCACTTTCATGTCCGGAGGAATTCCATCACTGCTGGTAATCCTTATATTACCGGTACTATTAGTTTTTCGGTTAGGCGAGAGCGTGTCTATCCTCGGATTATGGCTAGTGAGTCGGTGAAGCAATGGCCGTCCACTTTTTCTATCATAAGGATATTCCAGCTCCCGGCAAAGCTACTGCTTTGACGGCTTTTATCGACGGTGTCGCCATGCCCCAAGAGTCCTGCGACACAGATGCACCGACTCTCAGTGACGATCTGCTTCTTGCCAAGAGGCGGATCAAGTTTTTGATGAAGCACAAGGGCCTGAGAGGGTCCGATTTAGTTCACTGCTGGGTGGCATGCCGGATCCGGCCTCTTCAACATCAGGGAGATCGACTAATGCACTCTACCATGCCGTCGAAGAAAGATTCCCTCCGAATCAGCCCCATTGCCTACTCGGCAAAAGATTATGTATGCCAAATCAAATGATGATAAGGGAGCGGATTGAGAGGAAGATTCTAGAGTTGTCCTTGGACATGCATACATCGGAAGATCCCGTAGTGCCGGTAAGCTTCCAGCAACAACTTGTATTATGTTCTCATCTTTATGTTATTTCGCAATACTGAGATATCTCTTCTTTTCAGCTTGCTGACCTCCCCGAGTTGGAGCTTTCTCCGATCGAGGGATATCCTCCTGAGTTTTCTCGGGATGAGGGAGAGTTGGTTCCACTGCCGGATGTCATTCTCGGAAGCGCAAAGCTCCGACAGTGGCCATTGGCACAAAGGAGGTGCTCGTTGAGAAGAGGTAAGCTTTCCTCACAAGGTCTTGAAGGGAATATGCCCAAGAGGCAATAATAAAGTGGCTATTATCGTATTCCATGTTTATGATACATGTTTATTTTGCATGCTATAATTGTATTAGTTGGAAACATTAATAAATGTGTGTTTAATAAACAAAATACAAAGTTCCTAGTAATTCCTCTCATATAAACTAGCTCATTGATTAACAAGATGATTAAAGTTTCCTTATCATAGATATTGGATGTTGTTAATAACGAGGTCACAACATTGGTGGAATGATGTGATGAACATTTATCCGAAGTATAGCATTACGATCAAAGTCATTATGTTTATATTGCTATAACATCATACGAAGTAATCTTAGTCCTTAGACCATGAGATCATGTTAATTGCTAACATCGGAAGAGTAACTTGATAACATCAAACGTCACACCGTAAAAGGGTGACTATAAAAGTGGGTTCAGATACTCCGAAGGTGTTATGTTGAGGCTCATGGATCAAGAGTGGAATTTGTCAATCTGATGATGGATAGATATACTCTGGGCCCTCTCGGTGATATCACATTAAGATAGCTTCCAAGCAAGTGATGTGATCACTAGAATGTTATATTATGGGAACGAGAAAAGAGTGCATGTCGGTAACGAGATCAAACTAGGTATTGGGATACTGATGATCGAATCTCGGGCATGTAATATATCGTGAGACAAAGGGATTTGTTACGACGTTAAAGGTTCACACGATCACAAAAGTCATCGTTAAATATGTGGGAGTCAGTACGGATCTCTAGGTCCCGCTGCTGATTATTGATCGCAGAGGGGTCTCGATCATGTCTGCATTATTTGTGAACCGTAGGGTGACACACCTTAAGGGATACCGACACCATTTGGAGCAAATATGTTTCATATAAATATTTAAGAAAGCGCTGGAATCATTTCGATGGAAACCGGAACTGTTTCGGGTGAAATTATAGAAACTGGTTCTGCATGTGATATTGAAATGTTGCAGGGGTTTTATGTGAATGTTTGTTAATTAAAGTAATTGAAAAAATTCTGAATAAAATAAATAAAATAGTTTTATTTAGTGAGAGCTTGCATTAAATTTGGTGGAAATTTAATGCATGTGAGTGAAAGTGTGAGTGGAGGCATATTTATGTGGGTGGAGCATCCACCACATGAATGATGGAAGAGGTGGGGGCACCACCATGGCTGCCACGCCATGGCCCTTGGCTGCCCCCCTCTTCCCTACAAAAGGCCCCCTCTCCTCCTCACAACACACACCTCCTCGTGAAGGATCTCTCTCCCCCTCTAGTTATCCCCCATGGTCTCGGATTAGCGAGATACTTGTTCCCGGTGGCTTTATCTGGAAAGAAGTTGCTGCTTCCGCTGCTTTGCTGGAGAGAGGGACGGAGGTTGTCGGGGTACCGGACGTGTGTGCGATCACGGATGCACCGCTTCTTTGCGGTGCTAGACTTGGTGGTGCTGGACTTGCTGGAGCTGGATCTGATGGACGTGCTGGAGCCGGACCTGCTGGACTTCATCACGATCTTGAGATCGGCAAGTGTACGACTACATCATCCATGAGTTCTATCTCATTAACAAAGCTTTGTTGTCTTCGAGGGTAAGTTCTCTATGGATGTATATCCACCCGTTGCTTGTATCTAATAGATAGATCTTGGCGATAGTTCCCATCGTAGGAACATTTTTGTTTTCTATGCTGCGAACCCAACAATGGTATCAGAGCCTGATCTATGCGTAGGTGCTTTGCACGGGTAGTACACATATGTTTATATGTGGGCTATGATGATCATGTTATTGCATCTTTCATGTATTTTGGATACTGGTGGCATAGTGGGATGAAGCAGCCCGGACGAACTTTACATGTCATCGCACATGAGACCGGTTCCACGACTGACATGCAACTAGTTTTGCATAAGTGGCTAGCGGGTGTTTGTCTCTCCTACTATAGTCAATATCTGATTTACAACGACTTGCTAATAACTTTGTTATCATCATTGTGGTTCCATGTTCGTAGGGAAGACCGGTTCTATCTCCGAAAGCCCTAAGCCACGTAAAACTTGCAATGGATAAATTAGAGGCATCTAGTTTAGATTGTTGCTGGGCTAGTGTCATGATATGGTAATGATGTAAGTTGATGTATGGTAGATACCCTTACAACACACTTAACGTGTAAGTTCCATAGACCTTGGCCTTACACACAAAGGAATGATAGAGATCATACCACGATGCATATGATGGTGATCAAATGCATGGACCATATCATCCCACTTTTCACATATGATGTTTGCATCTTATATTACTAGTTTGGCGTTTTAGTAGCATTATAAGATGATCCCTCATTTAAATATCAAGATAAAAAGTGTTCTTCCTTAAGTATGCACCGTTCTATGGATCGTGTTTCGAGACATCACGTGATGATCAGGTGTACTCGACTCTACGCTTTCATACAACGGGTGTAAGACAGTTTTACACACGCGAGTACTAAGGTTCTTACTTGGTGAGCCTAGCATGTACAGACATGGCCTCGGAACACGGACCGAAAGGTTAAGCATGAGTCATTAAGTTGATGTGATGCCCATATTGATGCTCGCCTTTGAAGCTACACCGACTCACGTGATGATCAGACTTGGTGTAGTGGATTTGGTTCATGTAATCACCAAAAAGGCACGAGGGATGTCATTTTTGAGTGGGAGTTCATTTCTAATCTGGATTAGTCGAACTCAGTTTCTCATAAACTAAATCGAAGTGAATTTGCATAATTTGTTGTAGTCAGTGGCATATGTTCACTACCTTATGCTTAGTTTTAATTGAGATAATAGAACTATAGAATTCTGGATATTTACTTTATGAACTGGTATCGTATTGTTTTGAATGTCAATTTAAAGTTTAGAAGTCCTATTGCAAACTTTCAGCAAACTCTATTTACTCCATGAAGTTTAATAAGTAGTATTAAATCAAGAGTAAGAATTCCAAGGTTAGTATCTAAAGTATCATGATTACCTCCATGATTATTGATATTCAAAAGTTCTTTTAATATCAAGATTATCTAGGAGCTGAAAAATTGTTTCAGAAACCATCATGTGTGGAAGATATTGTGATATCTGAAACAATGTTTTTGGTTGCATTATAATAGAGTATAATTTAGCAAAATACATGTTCTCATATTGTATGAGAATTTGTGAAGGATGGAGATGCTAGGCATCCGGATCTCCAAAAAGGTTTTGGGAACTAACATTATACTCGTGATTCTTCCTTATAGGCTATAGTAGCTTGATCATGAAAGTTGTCATGATAAGGATGAATAGAAGATGTAGGTAAAATGTTTACTACACTAATAGATTACTGAAGAATGGATTTTTGAAAGAACACCAAACATTGGAGGATGGTGATCCACTTCAAAGTGCAAGTCCAAAGGTATTAGTATTTGACTATATACACTTTGTACTATGTGTCATGTGAATGACACCACTATTGATGTTGATAGATTCTTTTAAAAGAAAAGGAATTGCTGAAAGAAAATCTATAAAATATTTGGTAGAAAAGAAATAGAAGATATACATGTTATGGCTGTATTTCTTGCTTGTTAAACAATGGGGTTCTTAGGTATTGGATACTTAATTGGTTGGTGTCAAGTGTCATACAAAACAACACAATTCATGAACTGCAATGGCCAAAGTAACTAGCAAAAGAATATGTGATGATGTTCATCGAAAACAAATAAAGTGTTATTGTGTTTTTCGTTGTCGTCAAACCTAGCCTTCAAGATTTGTTTTAATAATTGTTATTTTGTTCCGGTATTACGAGAACAATGGTTGTTCAAATAATTATCGTATTCCATAAAGGATGGATGAACTTTTACAAGTCTAGTTGGAGAAATCACATTCATAAACATTATTGCTAAAATGTCGTAAGACAAATGATTGGAAGATCACTTATGAAGTGACAGCGCTGTTTGAATTATATTGGAAAGTAAACATGAAGAAACTCCATGTTGATGGATTTTTGGAGTCTTTTGATTTTGATCAATTGACGCTTGTGAAACTTTCCTCGAGATAACTGAAACTTCGTTCATAGGCCAAAGAGGAACGAATGACTAGCTTATTAGAAATTGTGCATGCTGATGTGCATAGTCCATTATGTGTAGCCATATGCGATGGATCTTTTTGCTTCATATGTTTTCTCCAGAAATCTGAGTGAATATATATATATATATATTTACTTAATAAGGAAGAAGTATGAAACATTTGAAAATTGTTGAAAGACTTTCAAGATGAAGTGAAAATCATTGTAACAAGAAAATAAAAGAGTTTATGGTTTGATCATAAAGGAAGATGTTTGAGTTACAGGTTTAGCAAAACACCTAAGATTTCAGGAATTGTTCCATGAATTTGCATTTCCCAATAAACCACAGGAGTATGGTATGTTCGAGAGATCAAATGAAACCTTGTTTGACATGGTAAGATCAAAGGTGTCATTTATAAAACTGCCATTATGTTTTAAGGATTAAAGCTTTAGACACTACCGCTTTTACACTGAAAAGAGCACCATCGTGATCCGTTGAAATTACACCATATGAGTTATGGTTTGGGATAAAACCCGAATTGTCTTTTCTTAAATTTTGGTATGCTATGCATAAGTAAAATGTTTACAACCAAAGTCGGATAAGCACGTCTTTGTAGGTTATCCCAAAGAATTTGTTGGGAATTCCTCCATAACACCGAGGACAAAAGAGTTTGTCGCTTGGAACGTCAAGTTTCTTGAGAAGGGATTTTCGTGAAAAGTTAAGTCGGAGGACAATAGAACTTTGATAAGGTTGTTGAACCTTAGCTATATGTGCTAAGTAGCGCAGCGCCGGAAAGTGTCCCCGTGGTGGCCACAATGCTCATGGCTCCCGTGATTACAAAGGGTGTGATATTGGAGATTAGAGTTCCTATTTGAACCGTATGCATAGGGTAAGAATCAAATAGTGAGATTAGATAAACAAGTTGTTATTGTTTTGACAATGATGAACCGACTGCATGCAAAGAAGCGATGATGGGCCCTGACTCCATAAAATGACTAGAAGTCATAGAATCCGTGATAGTATCCATACACGAGAAATCAAGTTTCTAAACTTGGAAGACCCTCCGGAAAGGCGTGAAGCCTATCGGTCGTGTTTGGATCTATAAATAAATAGGCATGGATGTTTAACATCTATGAAATAGTCGACATGTCAAAAAGAAGTTTACGTCAATGTTCAAGGAGTTGACTATGACAAGATTTGATCTTTCATAGCGATATTTAGTCTTTACGGATTAATGTAGCAACCGCTACATATAATTTGGTATATGGTAGTTGAATAAACAAAACAATGTTCTTCTAATAGAGTGGTTACCTAGGACGTGTGCATGACACGGTTTGAAGGGTTTTGTTAATTCAAAGGGTGCTAAAAGGGCATGCAAACTTCAATAGTTGAAGTGAGCATAGCGGAGTTGGAATCTTCACCATGATGAAAATGTTAAAAGAGTTCAATTTCATCGGAGATGATGAAGATGCTTACATTTGCAAGAAATTAAGTGAGAGCGCTGAGACAAATTTCCAATACATTATGCAGAGTACATATTGTTGATTGGAAATGATGTATCTTTTATTGACACAAGTTAAGAATTTCATTAAAATAGGATTTCGATGAAAGACTTGGGCAAAACCGGAATTTTTGGCATCAATGTCTATATGGATAGATTGAGGCGGTAATATGGTTATGCCAGATGTACATATATGAGATATTGAAAGGGTTCAATATGGAAACAACAAGAAAGATTCTTGCTACATGGAAAGGATTGCATCAAGATTCAAGTGTTTCAACACTTGGTGAGTAAAATCACATGAAGATTTTGATCGATTATACTGTGATATGTATATATCCAGTTATGTCCTATGCTCTAAATGTTATGAGCACATACCAGAATGATTCATAAGATGATCATTGGACGATAGTAAAGATATTCTTATGAGCTTTGGAAGAACTAAGAATATATCATGTATAAGTGACAAATAGTTAAAGGTAGTTCATTGCAAAGTGTTACATTGATACTAGTTTTGTCACAAGATACAAATTAAATTTATCTCAATTTAGAATATGGGTGGCACACTGTAATGGAAAAGATGTTCCATGATGGATTTGGATGAGTTCCAAAGTTGAGACATTGTGACGGATACTACAACAAAAGGCTAAGTATATGACTCCTATAGTAGCAGCAAAGGAGGGCATTTGTGTTAAGTAGTTTGTTATCAAACTAGGTGTGGTTCAAAGTGGGCTAATACTATGAAGATATATTGTATGACAATAATATCAACATATTTTAACCCGAACGAACTAAAGATCTCACCAAAGGACCAAATTTATACAATGCCATCTCATTTGAGAATGAGTGATGCGTAGAGACGCAAAGACATGCAAATACACACGGACCTGAAACTGTCAGATCCGAGATTATGTTAACCACAAGCAATTGCGTATATGCAACACCAGAAAGCCATAGGTGTTCAATACGCAAAGTTTTTCAAACTAGATTATTGACTCTAGTGCAAGTGGGAGACTGAAGGGAATATGCCCGAGAGGCAATAATAAAGTGGTTATTATCTTATTCCATTTTTATGATAAATGTTTATTTTGAATGTTATAATTATATTAATTGGAAACGTTAATACATGTGTGTTTAATAAACAAAATACAAAGTTCCTAGTAATGCCTCTCATATAAACTAGCTCGTTGATTAACAAGATGATCAAAGTTTCCTGATCATAGACATTGGATGTTGTTAATAACGAGGTCACAACATTGGTGGAATGATGTGATGAACATTCATCCTAAGTATAGCATTACGATCAAATTCATTATGTTTATATTGCTATAACATCATACGAAGTAATCTTAGTCCTTAGACCATGAGATCATGTTAATTGCTAACATCGGAAGAGTAACTTGATAACATCAAACGTCACACCGAAGGTGGGTTCAGATACTCTAAAGGTGTTATGTTGAGGCTCATGGATCAAGAGTGGAATTTGTCAATCCCGATGACGGATAGATATACTCTAGGCCCTCTCGGTGATATCACATTAAGATAGCTTGCAAGCAAGTGATGTGATCACTAGAATGTTATATCACGGGAACAAGAAAAGAGTGCATGTAGGTAACGAGATCAAACTAGGTATTGGGATACCGACGATCGAATCTCGGGCATTTAATATATCACGATACAAAGGGATTTGGTTACGACGTTAAGGGTTCACATGATCACAAAAGTCATCGTTAAATATGTGGGAGTCAGTACGGATCTCCAGGTCTCGCTGCTGATTATTGATCGGAGAGGGGTCTCGATCATCTCTGCATTATTTGCGAACCACAGGGTGACACACTTAAGGGATACCGACACCATTTGGAGCAAATATGTTTCATATAAAGATTTAAGAAATCAGTGGAATCATTTCGATGGAAACCGGAATTGTTTCAGGTGAAATTGTAGAAACTGGTTCTGCATGTGATATTGAAATGTTGTAGGGGGTTTTATGTGAATGTTTGTTAATTAAAGTAATTGACAAAATTTTGAATAAAATAAATAAAATAGTTTTATTTAATGAGAGCTTGCATTAAATTTTGTGGAAATTTAATGCATGTGAGTGGAAGTGTGAGTGGAGGCATATTTATGTGAGTGGAGCATCCACCACATGAATGATGGAAGAGGTGGGGGCACCACCATGGCTGCCATGACATGGCCCTTGGCTACCCCCTCTTCCCTATAAAAGGCCTCCCTCTCCTCCTCACAACACACACCTCCTCGTGACGGATCTCTCTCCCCCTCTAGTTATCTCCCATGGTCTCGGATTAGCGAGATACATGTTCCCGATGGCTTTATCTGGAAAGGAGTTGCTGCTTCCGCCGCTTTGCTGGAGCGAGGGACGGAGGTTGTTGTGGTACTAGACATGTGTGCGATCACGGATGCACCGCTTCTTTGCGGTGCTGGACTTGCTGGAGCTTGATCTGATGGACGTGCTGGAGCCGGACCTACTAGACTTCATCACGATCTTGAGATCAACAATTGTACGACTACATCATCCACGAGTTCCATCTCGTTAACAAAGCTTTGTTGTCTTCGAGGGTATGTTCTCTATGGATGTATATCCACCCATTGCTTGTATCTAATAGATAGAACTTGGTGATAGTTCCCATTGTAGGAATTTTTTGGTTTTCTATGCTGCGAACCCAATGATGTCTACGCACTTCTATTCTTGTAGGCACATGTTGGGCCTCCAAGTGCAGAGGTTTGTAGAACAGCAACAAGTTTTCCCTTAAGTGGATCACCCAAGGTTTATCGAACTCAGGGAGGAAGTGGTCAAAGGTATCCCCTCTCAAGCAACCCTGCAATCAAGATACAAGAAGTCTCTTGTGTCCCCAACACACCCAATACACTTGTCAGGTGTATAGGTGCACTAGTTCAGTGAAGAGATAGTGAAATACAAGTGGTATGGATAATTATAAGTGGTAACAGTGATAGAAAATAGCTTGATGGCGTGGAAGAGACTAAAGACAAACTGAAATAAAGATGGAAGCAAGCAAACATGTAACAGATCTAATAGCAAACGGTGTTTTAATACTTAGAAACAAGGCCTAGGGATCATACTTTCACTAGTGAACACTCTCATATAAATATCTTCTCTTTATAATACTACTCTTAACTACTCTCTGGTTGGACACTCTAATCATTGGTAGGTTTATAACAGCAGACCTCAAAGTTCACTTTCCGCATCTAGAAACCCCACACTGTCACCTTGAGCACTAGATGGTTCAAACAAACACCACAATTTCATAAAGACATCCAACTCCAAATATAACTCATAACAAGTATTTGTAATCTCTAGCCTAAGTGCCACCATGGTGTGCACACTATCAACTTCACACACATGGGGAGAGCAGAGATCTATTAAAGCACTTGAGTAGCAAGGTAGATCTATAGATTACAAGCTCATGATCTCAATAAGATCATGCATAGAGAGAGAGATGAACACATAGCTAGCGGTAGAACCCTTAGCCTCGAGAGAGAACTACTCCCTCATCATCATGGGAATCAGCAACGGTGATGGAGATGGTGGTGGAGATCGATGGACATGGCTCCGGGGGCACTTCCGCATCACGGCAGGGTGCCGGAATAGAGACTTTCTCTCCCCCGAATCTCCCCTTCGGTGGCGGCGGCGCTGCAGAACTTTTTGTGGATTTCTGATTGACGATTTAGGGTTTATGCATTAGGAGGCTCTTATAAGCGATAGGGGAGACCGAGGGGGTGCTAGAGGGGCCCACACCACCCCTGGCGCGGCCTGGCCTGGCCCGCGCCACCAGGTGGTGTGGCCAGCCCCTGGACCCTCTCTGTCTCGTCTTCTGGCTCCGTGAGTCTTCCGGTAAAATATCGACTTTGGCTTTTTTCCCGTCCAATTCCGAGAATATTCATTTTTTGACTTCCTAGAACCAAAAACAGCAGAAAACAGGCAGCTGGCACTGTGGCTCTTGTTAATAGGTTAGTCCAAGAAATCATATGAAAAGTACTCCAAAGTGTGGACAAAACACAAGAAAGTAGATAAAACTAAGCATGGAACATCAAAAATTATAGATACATTTGCAATGTATCACCCAACAGGTCTTTGTACTATATGTTTTAATTCTTTCCGAGATGTAATGTTTTTCTAGTCTATTACCGTCTCAGAGCTAAACAGCTCTCCAAGGGCAAAGGGAAAGGGATTACCTCGAAGCCTCTACGCCAGTCGAAACTAAACTTGGTTTCTCCTGCCGTAGCTCCTCCGACTCCTGCCCCTCAGCCTTCTAGAGCGCCAGAGATTACTCCATCTTCGATCATTGCAGAAGATCCGGCTCAATCGGCAGAGCCAGTGATCCTCGGATCACAAACTAACGTCACCATGGGTGACTCAGGTTTTACAAGGGTGAACCCTCTTCGGGTAATGATCCCTTGGCAGAGGTCTTTGCCGACAATCTCTTGAGCAATCTATGACTTGCCAAACTTGTCTTATCTTGAAAGTTTGTGGAGGAGATCCAACAGCTAGCCCGGCAATGCCTGGAAAGCCGGACTATCTCTGCCGAAGAAGTAGCACAAGAAGCAGAGGACACCAAGCACTCTGATCTTCTTGAACAAGTCTGTCTTTGCAACGAGAAGCTGAGGACCAGCGAGCTTACAACTAAGCCATTGACCCCCTTAACCCTCGCCGAGAAAGTTACCACCGAAGTGAACATGAGCATGGACAAGCTCGCTCGTGAACAATACGTAACTCAGAATTCCAACTCACATTTTTCCTTATTTCATATCATATCCTCTAGCCCCCAAGCATGAAGTTGGACATACGAATCTGGATTTATGCTTCCTTAGGATGCCAAAGAATGAACTAGTGTAGCCCCCAAGACTCGTGCTGATACTAGTAAAAATATTAGCCCGAGTCTTTAGTAGAATTCTGACTCTTGGTATTCTGACTTACATAAAGTATATTCCTATAACCAGGATTTATTGAAGAATATTTGTAACAAGCGGAAAGAAATCAAAGCTCTCTGACTTGAAAATGCTCAATTGAAACTTTCCAGGGATGAGGCTGAAGGTAAACATTCCAGAACTCAAACCTTGTCTTGTATTTCATAGTCGATTTTTTGTTCAACTTTTGTTCTTTTGACCACATCACTAGTAAAGCAGTCTTGTGCTATGATTGAAGAGGCCGCGAATCTTAAAACCCTGGAGGTGGAAAACAAAGACCTCCACCAAGAGCTGAATAAGCTTAAGGCGGGTCATGAGAAGAACATTGCTCAAGTTCTCGAGTCCTCCTCCATGGCTACCGAGGAGCGTGATCGCAAGATTGCGCTCCAGGATAAGAAAATCTCGGATCTCAGCAATGATTTGTTCAGAGAGAGGGACATTGCCGAGGCACTCTGGGCTGAACTCCAGAGTCTTCGGGAGGAGAAGACCAAAGTCGACGATGTCATCTTTGGTACGTGTCCCTCTTTCTGACTTATCTGCATCTTCCGACTCTTTGGAGTCCGGATTTATTTTTTAACCCCTTTGCATTGTATGCGCAGGTCCTCTGAACTTACTGGACTCAACCTCTGCTGAATCTCGCACCTGCCGGCTTACTCAAGTCTGTGATTTGCTGCATGACTTCCACCAATCCATCAAAGATATTGGCGAAGTTCTCAGGGTTCTGTATATGCATAACATGTCCAGCTTTGTAGTGCGAGATAAGGCCAAGGAGATGCCCCAGCTTATCCAGGACTGGAACATGTCCTACGCGCAAACCGCAGCGCGGAACGCTCTTACCATGGTCATGAGCCACCATGGAAGCATGGAGATCTAGCAAGTGACCAGAGGGTATTTTAATGTGGACGAAGACGACCAGAAGCGGGATATCAAAGCCATCATGGACTCCTGCGCCGGATACGGGTGTCACGTAGCTAACTTGACCAACTACGATACTCCCTTCTTCACTCGTGTAGAGACACCGCCTCTGCCCGCCGAAGAAACTGGAGAAGCTTCCGACGACGAACAAACCATCTCAGATTTGAACGTCTTGGAAAGATATCGAAGCGAGGCTGATGTTTCTAGCGAGCCGGCAGCTCCTTCTTCCCCTGCATCGTAGAGCATCAGAACAAAAATTGTATTATTTTGAAAACAATCCGGGTTGTAAATAAGTAGTATGATACTTTTTGCTAGTGCTAAGTTTAAATATATCTATTTAGCACTTTTGGCTTTATAATTTTTCGTGCCTGAAATATTTCCGTAAGCACTTATGTTTTTCTTCTATACTTATCGTTTATCTGGCTTTCCGCCTCGTCCCTTTCATGAGCCGGCCAACCTTTAGCATGGAAACTTTGCCGAGCAACGGAGCTCAATTGCTAAACCAGTTTAAACTCGGAAACAAAGCCGGCCTCTAGTACCAATAATTCACTACTCGGAAAATGCCCACATCCAGCAATCAGACAAATAACCAAAGTATAGATTAGAAAATTTAGATTTATACCTGAAGGTAGCAATTTTAGAATTGGAAATCTAAACCAGAACGAACATGAGCATAAATTACTTTCAAGTATTCTGGGATTTTCGACTGTGACATGGTCATTCGGAAATAAGATGGTAAAAACTTTTCAGAATTTTTTTTGAGGAAACCAACACTTTATTTCTCATTGAACATGTACACATATATGATTACAAAGAAAAATAAACTAAGAATAAAAGGGATGTAGCTGAGCAGTATTCCATGGTCTGTCTAATTCATCGGGGTCTATACTGCCTCCAGCTCTCTTTCTTTTCTTAGTAGCAGGTCTTTCTTTGACTGGCCGCATATCAGTTAGGTAGTAAGAACCATTGTGCATTACTCGACTAACTAAAAATGGCCCTTCCCATATTGGGGAAAGTTTGTGCTTTCTTTGCTGCACAAGCCGGAGAACCAAATCGCCTTTATTGAAAGACCGGTTTCTGACTCTCTAGCTATGATACTTGCGTAACTTCTGCTGATAGGCTGTTGATCTCATCTCAGCAACGACGCGAACTTCTTCGACTAAGTCGAGATCATTTTGTCGAGAAATGTTGGCATCCTCTTCAATATACGCAGCCACTCTAGAAGAAGTGTGAATCAAATCACTAGGAAGAACTGCTTCTGCGCCATGGACCAAGAAGAAAGGTGTGTATCCGGTTGACCTATTTGAAGTTGTTCGTAAACTCCATATTGCATGTAACTACCTCGGTGAATTACGCTCTTAGTTAATGCCTGGATGAACGAAAGTGGTTAAAATAGTACGGCGGGGCCCAGGGCCACTCACGGTAGACCTTTCGGCCATCCTAACCACTTTCAAACAACGGGACAAGAACGAGCGGCGTAATCGGCAGGTGAAGGGATCAACTACATACACAAGTGAGTATGTATGCAAGCCACATACAACAGTCCTCAGAGCCATTCCATCTAAAAGAAATAGAAATATTGCAACGCCATACGGCAAGATCCAAATGTCCTAGATAGTTATAATAATTTAGGATAGCTCCTCATACATCACACATCAGAGTATCAGGCGGAAGCGGAAAACAAGATCCGAGTACGGATAAGAAGCAAATTGGCATAAGATGCTCCATAAATAAACACATCCCGCCCACAGATCTCACGGATCCCCGTTCCCGGAATCTCTACACCGAACGATCGTTGCCAACATCATCTGTCTCTTCCACCCAGTATCCATCTTGCGGGTACACCTGTTCATCTGAATCAAACAATTTATCGTGTGAGACCCTAGGGGTACTCAACAAGTCTTTATGCCGCTAAAGGGGACACAACCTGGGGTGACGCAATTGCAGCAAAAGGTAATACCTAACAATTCTACAGATACTCGCTAACCTTCCGCCTAACCAATGATAGACAGAAGTCCGTGAAATAAGAACAGTAGTTATAACAGTATAATTAACAGATCCATCCTCCTCCTCGCTTACCAACGAGGGAACGGACGAACAACCCCCATCATCCGTTGGCAGTTTTATTAACCATTCCATGAGTATTACACAATTTACTAGTCAAGTACTTAGTCAAATTAAAAGCGGTACTTTAGTTATACTTGTCTATGATCGAGAAACTGTGCTCCAAGTCGTCCATAACCGCGGACACGGCTTTCAGAAAGATTTACCCTGCAGGGGTGCACGAATAGCAACACACACTCGATCAACCTCGGAAAAACCAAATCAAAACCCAACGAGGCATTCACGACAAAGCAATCACAGAATTCAGAAATACTTCAGGGGGCCACCCCAATAAGCTACCAGCAACGAAGTTGGCCGGATCCGAGACGGACCCAGGGTTTGCGACGACGGCTGTAAACGACTAGGAACCCGAAAATGTGACTGGGCTTGTCGATACCGCGAAAACGTGGCGCGATCCAAAACAGTACAGGTGCTCCTCGCACAATCTTAAATAAAGCAGTAGCATGGCATAAGTACAGGATAGTAATAAAGCCCCAAACTAATTGTGGCCCCAAGAAATAAGAATGAATCAAGCTCTGGCTCAGGGGGGTCCATAAGGCCTCCCGGATGTGGATAGTGCGAATAGTCAAGGAACATGAATCAAGTACTCGGGGTCCTACGGGACACAAGTGAGCATGAAAAACCAAATAGCAGATATTGCTCACCGGTGCCTCTTTCATTAGTTATCCCGTTACTACTCAGGTTATGTTGTTTAGGTACCTCGTTATTCATCAGACACTCACATACCCTACACATGCTTTTCTACGACTCGCATGGCCCAAAACAACTCATGTAGTAATGGCTCATGGGATGGAGGAACAAGCTTCGGTGGGGTTTAAAAGTAAAGGCTATGCCGTACTTGGGATTCAATTTAATGCAATCGCGACTCAATGATGCAAGAATAAGATAGAGGCAATAGGTACTGTATGTATGCAAGCATGTGGTAGTGCTTGCCTGGCAGCTCAGTTGAAGCGAGAGATGGATCTGGGTAATACTCCTGTGGTTCCTGGTAATTCTCCTGCTGGGCGTCTATTCGAAGAAGAACCAAACAAACAAGGGCCAACATAAATAAAGTGCACAAGCAAGTGAATTAAAATACGACAAGGAAACAAGCATGCCATGATGAATGATGCACAATTTGCATGGCATTAAAGTAGCATGGCAAAGGTGAGGTGTGGATGCAAGAATAAAGCATTTTATTATTTATTTAACCAAGTTTTATTGTCATAAACAGTTCAGATTTTTATTAACAACATGATGCATGCTTCAATTCAGAACAAGGACTGCATAGCTGGAATGGGCTCGTCGCGCTGATCGATTTAGACATATTATTTGTCAAATTTGGAGTTATAAAACAAAAGTTATTAATTAATTAAGGAAAAGGGCATTTTATTGTAATTTTAATCATCTCGAAAATTTAAAGTGTTCAAAACATATTTTGAAGGGCATATTTGAATTCCTCACATTTTTCTGATTCCAAAACATATATTATTTGTATTATTTGGATTTGTATTTTAAAAATTATTTGAATCTGATTTGAATATGAATTTAAATCAATTTGGAAAAGGTTTAATTAAAAACAAACACAGGAAAATAATTTTTCTACTCAGTCAGATCCAGCCACAGCCACTGACGGGTGGGCCTTGCGCTGACTGGGCCACACGCGGGGAAAATCTTTTGTTACCGGGCTCTGGCTAGCCACTGAGACTGCGGGGTAGGGCCAACTGACGCAGGCCCACGTGACAGCGGTGATGATGGCTGAGGCTGACAGGTGGGGTCTCGCTGGACCGCGGGTTACGGCCTGAGAAAGCAAAGAGGTTTTCTGCAAGATGGCTAGGGCGGCTGGCAGGTGGGTCCTCCAGGAGCGCGGGTTGCAGGAGTCAAAAAGGTGGGGGGCTTAATGTAAATTTCCACAGGCCCATACTGTTCTTCGTCTCCGCGGTCTGACGGCAGGTGTGCGCGCGGCGTGGAGCGGGGATTCGATCCCGGGACGCGGGCGTGCGCGCGGAGGGGGCTAACCGGTGCGGCTGGCTCGGGTAGCTGACAGGAAGGTAGGCACGGCCTAGTTAGGGTGCTGCGCGGCGCGGGGAGGCTGCAGACGACGGCGAGCTCTGGCGCGCGGCGGGCGTTCGACGAAACGAACGGCGGGGCTAGGGCGGTACGGCGAGGCGGATCGTGTCAGGGGAACAGAGTGGCTCACCGCGGGCTCGTAGGTGGGCGCGGATAGGGGCGAGGAGCGGCGGAGCGGCGAGATCGCTGGCGCTCCGGCGGCTAGGGTTTCGTCAGGACGGCGAGGATCTGGCGGCCCTGGGAGCTTCTCCTTCGCGTTGGCGTGGGCAGGGCATCATAGAGGAACCTCCTCCAGCTTCCAGGCCACCTCCAGGTCGAGCTGCATGGCTGGAACGACAGGGACGAGGTGGTGCTGGCGGCGACCGGCGGCAGGAGCTGTGGCCGGAGAGGAAGAAGGAGAAGAGGAGGGGCAACTCGGGGCAGATCTGGAGAGCCAGGAGAGCCGTGGGGAGGAGGGAAAAGTGAGAGGGAGAGAGAGGAGAGGGAGCCATGGCAGGGTAGAGAAAGGTGGCCTCGGTGCCACCTTTTTTCTTCTCCTCACGTGCTGGCTCGAGCTGGCGCTCGACCTGGGGCTGGTAGGCACGGCGGGGAGGGGCTGCAGGTGGACCAGGGCGGCGTGTGGCTGCAGGGTGGGGCTAGCTCGGTCGGTAGAGAAAGAAAGAGAGGAGAGGGGTAGCTCGGGCTAGGTTAGTTGGGGCTCGGGTTAGGGCTTAGCTAGGGTTAGCTAGAGGATTAGGATTAGCTGAGGTGGGCCAGGAAGAGAGAGAGAGGGTCAGGTGTTCATCATTGTGGAGGGAGAGAGAGAGAAGGAAGATTAGAGTTAGGGTTTAGTGTAATTAGGTGTAAAAGAATAAGAGAGTAGCTAGGTTTGATTTTTGTTAGGTTTTAGATTGTTAACACTTGTGCAAAAGGCCAACCCAAGTGGAGCATGATGAGTGTTTGGATTAACATGGGAGGAAGGTGAAAGGGAAATCCAAGAAAAGAAAAAGAAGGGAATGATGGATTAGGCCTCATATGGTTCATGCATGGAGAAATAAAATAAAAGGAAAATGAGATGGATGAGACTATGAGGATGGTGTAATGGTGGTATATGGTTTCCCAAGATAGGATCCCTTAAATCCAAAGAAAAACCAATGGAGTAAAAAGGTGGTGAAGAATTGTGCATGGCCCATGCAAAATAATAATGCCATGATTTATTTTGTGAAAACAATAATAATATTATGGCACTATTCTCATGCATTTCCAAGAAGTGGGATAAAGCCAAGCAAAGGAAATTTAAAGGACTAGATCCACCCTATTGCCCATGAGCTAGATAAAACCAAAATAAAGACAACAAGCTCATGAACTAGTAGGATGGTGGAATTATAAAGTGGTGGAAAAGAAAGATGATGGAATTGAAACAAAAGATATGCCCCCAACTCAACTTGGGCATTTAGACAATATATCAATAGCCAAATACAATATCAAGAGGCAAATACAGTTAATAATGCATGTGAGAGAAGAACCAAAAGAAAAAGGGTTTTATATGATGTTCAAATGCAAGGTGGCATGATGACATGAGCATGATATAATTATGATGCAATAATAATATATATGAAGTAGCCAATATCTTACTAGGACAAGTAGCATTACAATTGTTAGACAATTGGGACGCTACAACTCTCCCCCACTAAACAGGAATCTCGCCCCGAGATTCGAGGAAGAAGAAGAAGACTCAAAGAGGGTAGGGTACTTGGCACGGAGCTCATCTTCATGTTCCCAGGTGGCTTCATCAACGGAATGGTGCGACCACTATACCTTGCAGAACTTGATGGACTTGTTGCGAGTCCTTCTTTCTGCGACTTCAAGAATTTTTGTGGGGTGTTCTTGATAAGAAAGATCTTCTTGTAGATTAATGAGTTCATGGTCCACGGTCCTGCCGGGATCCTTGAAGCACTTCTTGGTTTGAGAGATGTGGAAAACATCATGGAATTTGAGTTGTTCAGGGAGCTCAAGAGCATAAGCAACTTCTCCTCTTCTTCTACGAATTTTGAAAGGACCGATGTATCTAGGAGCCAGCTTTCCTTTGATACCAAAGCGGTGCGTGCCCCTCATGGGAGTGACATGAAGGTAAACGAGATCACCAGGGACATACTCCATATCCGTGTGCTTTCTGTCATAATTGCTCTGCTGGCGACTTTGAGCAATCTTCAGATTTTCAAGAATGATGTGAACTTTCTCCTCCGCTTGAGTTACAATGTCGGGGCCAAACAATATTCTTTCACCTGCGCCCGACCAACCAATCGGAGTTCTGCATTTGCGACCATAGAGAGCCTCAAATGGTGCCATCTTTAGACTTTTCTGGAAACTGTTGTTGTAAGAGAATTCAGCATAAGGAAGACATTCTTCCCACTTCATGCTGAAAGAGATAACGCAAGCACGGAGCATATCTTCTAGAATCTGATTGATCCTTTCAACTTGTCCTTGCGACTGAGGGTGGTAAGCTGTGCTGAAGTTTAGTTTTGTTCCCCAAAGCATTTTGGAAACTTCCCCAGAACTTGGAAGTGAAGATGCTTCCATGGTCTGAACTAATCTCAAGAGGAACTCCATACAGAGAGACAATTCTGTTGATATAGAGCTCAGCCAACTGAATTGCAGAAATTGTTTCCTTGACTGGAAAGAAGTGAGCTACTTTGGAAAGCCTGTCAATGACAACAAAGATTGCATTGTTGCCCTTCTGCGACCTTGGAAAACCAGTGATGAAGTCCATCTCTACTTTCTCCCATTTCCATTCCGGAGGCTTCAATGGCTGTAGAAGACCGGAAGGTTTCTGATGGACAGCTTTAACTCTGCGACAAACATCACACTCTGAGACATACTTGGCACAATATCGTTTCAAACCAGGCCACCAATATTGTGTTTTCAAGTCCATGTACATCTTAGTGCTTCCAGGGTGGATAGAAAGAACAGAATCATGCGCCTCCTTGAGAACTTGCTCTCTTAAACCCGGGTAGTTCGGGACAAACATCCGGTGTTCAAAGAAAAGAGTACCTTGGTCATCTACGTGGAAAGACTCATACTTCGGAAGTTGAATGTTGGAGATCATCTTTTTAGTGTAAGGATCCCCAAGCTGAATGGAACGGACCTTTTCTTCCAAGAGAGGTGTTGCTAGCAGGTTCAGAAGATACCCTTGATCCACAATTTCAAGGTTGAGCTTACGGAATTCCTCGCACAAGAGAGGCTGTTGTTCTTCCACCATGAGATTGTTGACATGAGCTTTTCGGCTGAGAGCATCGGCCATGACATTGGCTTTGCCCGGAGTGTAGTTGATGGTCAAATCGAAATCATTGATTGTTTCAATCCACCTCCTCTGACGAAGGTTGAGATCAGGCTGTGTGAAGATATACTTTAGACTCTTGTGATCAGAAAAGATCTCACAACGGTTGCCAAGCAAGTAATGCCTCCATACTTTCAAAGCAAAGACAACTGCTACGAGTTTGAGGTCATGTGTAGGATAGTTGATCTCATGCGTCTTCAACTGACGAGATGCATAAGCAACAACTTGCTTTTCTTGCATAAGGACCGCACCCAATCCTTGCAATGAAGCATCACAGAATATTTGGAAAGGCTTTGATGTATCTGGAGGAACCAAGACTGGAGTGGAAGTGAGCTTCTCTTTGAGTGTTTCAAAGCTTGCTTGACATGCAGGAGTCCAAAGGTATTTCTTGCCTTTCTTGAGGAGATCGGTAAGAGGCTTCGCAATCTTTGAGAAGTTTTGAACGAAGCGACGACAGTAACTGGCCAAACCAAGGAAACTCCGGACTTCTTTGACATTTATGGGTGGAAGCCAGTCCATAATTGTCTTAATAGTTTCTGGGTTGACGGCAATGCCCTTGGCGGAGATGACGTGACCAAGGTATGTGACTTGAGGTAGCCAAAACTCACACTTGGAGAACTTTGCATACAGGCGGTTCTCACGAAGCTTGTTTAGGACACACCGAAGGTGTTCTTCATGTTCTTCTTTTGACTTAGAATAGACTAGGATGTCATCTAGATAGACCACAACGAACTTATCAAGATACTCCATGAAAACCGAGTTCATAAGCCTCGAGAAGGTGGCAGGTGCATTGGTGAGACCGAAAGACATGACCGTGTACTCATACAGGCCATAACGGGTGGTGAAAGCTGTTTTGGGAACATCTTCCTTGCGGATCTTGATTTGATGATAACCACTTCTCAAATCAAGCTTAGAGAATACCACAGCTCCAGCTAGCTGATCGAAGAGATCATTAATCCGCGGAAGGGGATATTTATTCTTGATTGTTTTAGCATTGAGTGCCCGATAGTCAACACAAAGTCTATCAGTCTTGTCTCGCTTCTTCACAAAGATGGTTGGACTACCCCAAGAAGAAGTACTGTGCTGAATGAAACCCAACTTTTCTTGTTCATCCAACTGACGCTTAAGTTCAGCCAACTCAGCAGGACCCATTTTATAAGGCCGCTTGGAGATAGGAGCGGTACCAGGTTCAAGTTCAATGACAAACTCAACCTCACGATCCGGAGGCATACCTGGCAACTCTTCAGGAAAGACATCTGGAAACTCACAGACTACAGGAACACTTTGAATACCTTCCATAGCATCATCATTCAGAGCCGCCAAAGAATAAAGCTGAATTGCAGGAGTCAGACTTGGAGAATAGACTATATGGCCTTCAGGAATTTTCAGAGAAACCGAACGTTCAACACAATCAATCACAGCTGCATTTGCTGTCAACCAATCCATGCCCAAGATAACATCAATATCAGAATTTCCCAGAATAATAAGGAAGCCGGAAACGAAGAGCCACCAATCTCAATTTGATTGTCACGGCTGATTTTTGAAGCCCTCGTGTTTGAACCAGGAGATTGCACCATAAGGCGAGTTGGTAAAGCATCAGAAGGTAACCCATTACTCTCCGCAAACTTGTATGACACGAAAGAATGAGAAGCACCAGAATCACATAAAACTCGTGCAGGAACTGAGTTAACAAAAAGCATACCCATGACAACTCCAGGTGCATGCTCAGCTTGAGCGACGTTGACACAGTTGGCACGAGCAACCGTAGATCCCAGCTTAGTGTTGATGTTGAGAGCCCGAGGTGGAGGTGCACGAATCATAGGAGCACTTGCCGCAGGTCTTGGAGGTGGTGGTGGAAGAGCTTTGTTGTTCATTGGACAATTCCAGTGCTGATGCCCAGTGTTTCCACAAGTATAGCAAGCACCAGGTGGACGTGGAGCAACGTAGCCAGGGACTCCGCCAGGCGCTCCAGGGTAGTTGTGGTTGTAGCCCCTGGGAGCCGCAGTGAAGGAGTTTGGTGGCCTTGGTGCGTAGCTTGAAGGTCTTGGTGGAGCAGGGAGCGACAGTGGGGTGTTAGGAACCCAGACACGACGCTTAGAAGGAGCTGTCATAGCAGAAGAGCTTGCTGTATCACGGCTGTGTTTCTTTGACTCCTCAAACACTTGCCTACTTGCTTCCTCCTGCAGAGCTGTGCGTTGAAGTTCCAGAAAATATGCCGGCCTTGCATGAGTGATTGCATATTTGATGGAAGCATTGAGGCCTTGCCGAAACCTCTTTTGATTCTTCTTGTCATCAGAGATCTCATCGCCACCATAACGAGAAAGGTTCATGAAGTTTCTGATGTAGGTGTTGACATTGTCAGTGCCCTGCTTGAGGTTGAGAAACACTTCCTTCATCCTTTCCATGACAATTTCTGACAGATATTGCTCTTTGAAAGCAGCAGTGAACCGCTCCCAAGTAGGATGAAAACCAGAAAGCTCTGCCTTGAGGTAATTTTCCCACCAGAGAGCTGCATCTCCCTTCAGAAGGTGAGTAGCACACTTGACCCATTCTTGCTCGGGAACATCCGCAGTCATCAGCAACCTTGACACTTCACGAAGCCAATCATCCGCATCAAGTGGCTAATCAGACACCTCAAATTGACGTGGGTTGAACTTGAGAAAACTCTTGATGTCTCCTCGCTTGGGAGGTGGAGGTAGCGGAACAAACTCATTCCTCCTCACGCTTTCCTCGAAGTGCTGCTGGTTCTGCTGCATAGTGCCCAAAGCATTTGCAATACTTGCTAAAGCGGCCCCAAGTTCAGGTGGTATGTCCTCCTCAGAATGGCGTGGTGGTGCCATCCTGTGATTGATATAAAACACAAGTCAGTACTATAATGGAGAATGATAATAATCCAAAATAGTACCAAAATGGAATTAATCAAGATTAAGGAATGCAATTCACTGAGGTGATATTAAAATATCAACAAAGTTCAAGGCAACTAGAAGATATTAAGCATAACACACACGACTGAACAAGGAGTGTGGTATACAAACTAACAAAGAAAAATTTTCCACAAATTTCGGCATTAAAATACCACTATATGCGCAAAACCACTTAACGAATCCAGATTAGTAACTCTACTAGTTCAATATACAAAAGCAAATGATAGAAGTAGTGGTATGGTCGCGACTCCATCCCGCACTCAAATCATTACTCCGCACATGAATCAGTAAAACACATATCCCAACACCTTCTTCTTAAGATGAACCTAAAGATTGGTAACTACGAAAGGGAACACCCCAACAAGATAACATCGGATAGCAAAGAGTAAGATAGATCGCGTCGGTGTACAACGAATCAGAATAGATCGCGTCGGTTTACAAAGGCCTGTCGGTATGGAATGTACCAACAGTTGATAACCAAAAGGCAGATAGTGATAACATTTGGATGCAACAGATAGACAAGGAACTCACACACACACACACAAACACAAACACAACCTATGGTACTACGGAACCCAGAACACGTGAATCCTAGTTTGAATTTTTAGAAGAGGATTGAAAACGTTACACTTCCTTACCAAAACAGGGTGGGTGGGTGGGTGGGTAAGAAGAAAAATGGAAGCAGTCCTACTCTCACGTTTTGTTTTTCCCTAGTATACATAACTACCAAAATATTTGCTAGACTGACAACGACCATTTTGGCTGAGACCCTGAAGGGCGGGATGGCTCTGATACCAATTGTATCTACCTCGGTGAATTACGCTCTTAGTTAATGCCTGGATGAACGAAAGTGGTTAAAATAGTACGGCGGGGCCCAGGGCCACTCACGGTAGACCTTTCGGCCGTCCTAACCACTTTCAAAGAACGGGACAAGAACGAGCGGCGTAATCGGCAGGCGAAGGGATCAACTACATACACAAGTGAGTATGTATGCAAGCCACATACAACAGTCCTCAGAGCCATTCCATCTAAAAGAAATAGAAATGTTGCAACGCCATACGGCAAGATCCAAGTGTCCTAGATAGTTATAATAATTTAGGATAGCTCCTCATACATCACACATCAGAGTATCAGGCGGAAACGTAAAACAAGATCCGAGTACGGATAAGAAGCAAATTGGCATAAGATGCCCCATAAATAAACACATCCCGCCCACAGATCTCACGGATCCCCGTTCCCGGAATCTCTACACCGAACGATCGTTGCCAACATCATCTATCTCTTCCACCCAGTATCCATCTTGCGGGTACACTTGTTCATCTGAATCAAACAATTTATCGTGTGAGACCCTAGGGGTACTCAACAAGTCTTTATGCCGCTAAAGGGGACACAACCTGGGGTGACGCAATTGCAGCAAAAGGTAATACCTAACAATTCTACAGATACTCGCTAACCTTCCGCCTAACCAATGATAGACAGAAGTCCGTGAAATAAGAACAGCAGTTATAACAGTATAATTAACAGATCCATCCTCCTCCTCGCTTACCAACGAGGGAACGGACGAACAACCCCCATCATCCGTTGGCAGTTTTATTAACCATTCCATGAGTATTACACTATTTACTAGTCAAGTACTTAGTCAAATTAAAAGCGGTACTTTAGTTATACTTGTCTATGATCGAGAAACTGTGCTCCAAGTCGTCCATAACCGCGGACACGGCTTTCAGAAAGATTTACCCTGCAGGGGTGCACGAATAGCAACACACACTCGATCAACCTCGGAAAAACCAAATCAAAA
The DNA here is from genome assembly GCA_910589775.1 of Avena eriantha. Taxonomy (NCBI): domain Eukaryota; kingdom Viridiplantae; phylum Streptophyta; class Magnoliopsida; order Poales; family Poaceae; genus Avena; species Avena eriantha. The sequence continues at coordinate 382,829,592 of OU342743.1, forward strand.
CCCAACGAGGCATTCACGACAAAGCAATCACAGAATTCAGAAATACTTCAGGGGGCCACCCCAATAAGCTACCAGCAACGAAGTTGGCCGGATCCGAGACGGACCCAGGGTTTGCGACGACGGCTGTAAACGACTAGGAACCCGAAAATGTGACTGGGCTTGTCGATACCGCGAAAACGTGGCGCGATCCAAAACAGTACAGGTGCTCCTCGCACAATCTTAAATAAAGCAGTAGCATGGCATAAGTACAGGATAGTAATAAAGCCCCAAACTAATTGTGGCCCCAAGAAATAAGAATGAATCAAGCTCTGGCTCAGGGGGGTCCATAAGGCCTCCCGGATGTGGATAGTGCGAATAGTCAAGGAACATGAATCAAGTACTCGGGGTCCTACGGGACACAAGTGAGCATGAAAAACCAAATAGCAGATATTGCTCACTGGTGCCTCTTTCATTAGTTATCCCATTACTACTCAGGTTATGTTGTTTAGGTACCTCGTTATTCATCAGACACTCACATACCCTACACATGCTTTTCTACGACTCGCATGGCCCAAAACAACTCCTGTAGTAATGGCTCATGGGATGGAGGAACAAGCTTCGGTGGGGTTTAAAAGTAAAGGCTATGCCGTACTTGGGATTCAATTTAATGCAATCGCGACTCAATGATGCAAGAATAAGATAGAGGCAATAGGTACTGTATGTATGCAAGCATGTGGTAGTGCTTGCCTGGCAGCTCAGTTGAAGCGAGAGATGGATCTGGGTAATACTCCTGTGGTTCCTGGTAATTCTCCTGCTGGGCGTCTATTCGAAGAAGAACCAAACAAACAAGGGCCAACATAAATAAAGTGCACAAGCAAGTGAATTAAAATACGACAAGCAAACAAGCATGCCATGATGAATGATGCACAATTTGCATGGCATTAAAGTAGCATGGCAAAGGTGAGGTGTGGATGCAAGAATAAAGCATTTTATTATTTATTTAACCAAGTTTTATTGTCATAAACAGTTCAGATTTTTATTAACAACATGATGCATGCTTCAATTCAGAACAAGGACTGCATAGCTGGAACGGGCTCGTCGCGCTGATTGATTTAGACATATTATTTGTCAAATTTGGAGTTATAAAAAAAAAGTTATTAATTAATTAAGGAAAAGGGCATTTTATTGTAATTTTAATCATCTCGAAAATTTAAAGTGTTCAAAACATATTTTGAAGGGCATATTTGAATTCCTCACATTTTTCTGATTCCAAAACATATATTATTTGTATTATTTGGATTTGTATTTTAAAAATTATTTGAATCTGATTTGAATTTGAATTTAAATCAATTTGGAAAAGGTTTAATTAAAAACAGACACAGGAAAATACTTTTTCTACTCAGTCAGATCCAGCCACAGCCACTGACGGGTGGGCCTTGCGCTGACTGGGCCATGCGCAGGGAAAATCTTTTGTTACCGGGCTCTAGCTAGCTACTGAGACTGCGGGGTGGGGCCAACTGACGCAGGCCCACGTGACAGCGGTGATGATGGCTGAGGCTGACAGGTGGGGTCTCGCTGGACCGCGGGTTACGGCCTGAGAAAGCAAAGGGGTTTTCTGCAAGATGGCTAGGGCGGCTGGCAGGTGGGTCCTCTAGGAGCGCGGGTTGCAGGAGTCAAAAAGGTGGGGGGCTTAATGTAAATTTCCACAGGCCCGTACTGTTCTTCGTCTCCGCGGTCTGACGGCAGGTGTGCGCGCGACGCGGAGCGGGGATTCGATCCCGGGACGCGGGCGTGCGCGCGGAGGGGGCTAACCGGTGCGGCTGGCTCGGGTAGCTGACAGGGAGGTAGGCGCGGCCTAGTTAGGGTGCTGCGCGGCGCGGGGAGGCTGCAGACGACGGCGAGCTCTAGCGCGCGGCGGGCGTTCGACGAAACGAACGGCGGGGCTAGGGCGGTACGGCGAGGCTGATCATGTCAGGGGAACAGAGGGGCTCACCGCGGGCTCGTAGGTGGGCGCGGATCGGGGCGAGGAGTGGCGAGATCGCTGGCGCTCCGGGGGCTAGGGTTTCGTCAGGACGACGAGGATCTGGCGGCCCTGGGAGCTTCTCCTTCGCGTTGGCATGGGCAGGGCGTCGTAGAGGAACCTCCTCGAGCTTCCAGGCCACCTCCAGGTCGAGCTGCACGGCTGGAACGACGGGGACGAGGTGGTGCTGGTGGCGACCGGCGGCAGGAGCTGTGGCCGGAGAGGAAGAAGGAGAAGAGGAGGGGCAGCTCGGGGCAGATCTGGAGAGCCAGGAGAGCCGTGGGAAGGAGGGAAAAGTGAGAGGGAGAGAGAGGAGAGGGAGCCGTGGCAGGGTAGATAAAGGTGGCCTCGGTGCCACCTTTTTCCTTCTCCTCATGTGCTGGCTCGAGCTGGCGCTCGACCTGGGGCTAGTAGGCACAGCGGGGAGGGGCTGCAGGTGGACCAGGGCGGCGTGTGGCTGCAGGGTGGGGCTAGCTCGGCCGGTAGAGAAAGAAAGAGAGGAGAGGGGTAGCTCGGGCTAGGTTAGTTGGGGCTCGGGTTAGGGCTTAGCTAGGGTTAGCTAGAGGATTAGGATTAGCTGAGGTGGGCCAGGAAGAGAGAGAGAGGGTCAGGTGTTCATCATGGTGGAGGGAGAGAGAGAGAGAAGGAAGATTAGAGTTAGGGTTTAGTGTAATTAGGTGTAAAAGAATAAGAGAGTAGCTAGGTTTGATTTTTGTTAGGTTTTAGATTGTTAACACTTGTGCAAAAGGCCAACCCAAGTGGAGCATGATGAGTGTTTGGATTAACATGGGAGGAAGGTGAAAGGGAAATCCAAGAAAAGAAAAAGAAGGGAGTGATGGATTAGGCCTCATATGGTTCATGCATGGAGAAATAAATAAAAGGAAAATGAGATGGATGAGACTATGAGGATGGTGTAATGGTGGTAGATGGTTTCCCAAGATAGGATCCCTTAAATCCAAAGAAAAACCAATGGAGTAAAAAGGTGGTGAAGAATTGTGCATGGCCCATGCAAAATAATAATGCCATGATTTATTTTGTGAAAACAATAATAATATTATGGCATTATTCTCATGCATTTCCAAGAAGTGGGATAAAGCCAAGCAAAGGAAATTTAAAGGACTAGATCCACCCTATTGCCCATGAGCTAGATAAAACCAAAATAAAGACAACAAGCTCATGAACTAGTAGGATGGTGGAATTATAAAGTGGTGGAAAAGAAAGATGATGGAATTGAAACAAAAGATATGCCCCCAACTCAACTTGGGCATTTAGACAATATATCAATAGCCAAATACAATATCAAGAGGCAAATACAATTAATAATGCATGTGAGAGAAGAACCAAAAGAAAAAGGGTTTTATATGATGCTCAAATGCAAGGTGGCATGATGACATGAGCATGATATAATTATGATGCAATAATAATATATATGAAGTAGCCAATATCTTACTAGGACAAGTAGCATTACAATTGTTAGACAATTGGGATGCTACATTGCAGATGGTAATTCCTCTGCCCAAGCCCCCGCAGCACGTCATAGTGGTGCTTCGAGTCTTGGTTTTAGGCCTTGTAAGATTAAACCATTTGCTCTTTCAACTTGTCCATTAGCTTGTGGATGTGCAACTGACGCAATGTCAAGCTGAATATTTTGTTCATTGCAGAATTCTGCAAGCTCTCCCATAGAGAAATTACTCCCGTTGTCCGTGATAATGCTATGCGGATAACCGTATCAGATTATGACATCCTCGACAAATCTTCTGGCTGTTTCTCTATCACAACTAGTGATGGGTTTAGCCTCTATCCATTTTGTGAATTTATCCACCATCACTAAGAGATGAGTAAATCCACTTGGAGCCCGTTTAAATGGTCCTACCATGTCAAGCCCCCAGACTGCAAAAGGCCATGTTATAGGTATTGTTCGCAGCTGATCAGCCAGAACATGAGCTTGTTTGGCGTATTTTTGGCAGCCCTTGCACGTCTTGACCAGCCGTTCGGCATCTGCCTTGGCTGTAAGCCAGAAAAAACCGTGTCAGAAAGCTTTTGCCACTAGAGATTTGGCTGCAGCGTGGTGACGACACTCGCCTTCATGGATCTCTCGTAAGATTTCCACTCCTTCTTCCGGAGATACACAACGCTGAAAGACCCCAGACGCACTCCGCTTATAGAGCTCACCACTAATTATAGTGTAGGCTTTTGCTCGTCGGACGATCTGCCGGCTCAGAACTTCGTCTTCGGGTAATTTTCCGTCTACCAATAATTAAGGTAGGGTTGAGTCCAGCTGGGAATCATAGCCAGAACTGCTACTAAAGGCGAGTTGGATTTGGTCGGATATTCCTCGTCCACTTCCTTTTATAGAGGGAACTTTTGAGATGCTCTAAAAAAGCGTCATCCGGAACCTTTTTCCGGGCAGAGCCTATTCGAGATAGTGCATCTGCTTCCTCATTTTCTGTTCGAGGGATGTGTTGAACTTCAAACCCTTCAAACGATTTAGATAGTTCATCCACGATAGCCCTATATGCTGCCATGTGCTTGTTTGCCTTATAGATATCTGACACTTGTTGGGCAACAAGATCCGAATCTCCATAACACATTAAACGTCGGATGCCGATGTCCTTAGCAATCCGGATTCCATGTAGTAATGCTTCATACTCGGCAATGTTATTTGTCACCGTGAAGTGGATATGCATTACATTGAAAAGTTTATCTCCCTAGGGTGATTTGAGTACCACGCCAGCCCCCGAGCACCTTAGACCCGTCAAAATGCAAGGTCCAGTATTCCGACTCTGGTAGGGTCATATTCTCCATTGTCTCTGTCCAATCAGCGACAAAGTCAACGAGCATTTGGGATTTGATTGCTGTACTAGGTTTGTACTCAATGTCGAAAGCTGAAAGCTCTATGCCCCATTTGGCGACGTGTCCTGTGGCGTCACTATTGTTGATTATGTCTCTCATGGGAGCTGTGCTCACCATGGTAATTGGATGTTCCTGAAAATAATGCCGTAACTTACGAGATGCTAAGAATACACCATAAGCCAGCTTTTGATAGTGTGGGTACCGCTGCTTTGATTTTGTTAAGACCTCGCTGAGATAGTAAGTCGGACGCTGCACCAGGTGTTCCTGATTTTCCTCCGGTCTCTCCACTACCATGACGATACTGACGACCTTGTTTGTCGCAGCGAGATAGAGCAACATCAGTTCCTATGGTTCTAGTGCTGCAAGGATGGGAGCAGATGAGAGTACTGCTTTCAGGTCTTGTAGCACAACTTCAGCTTTGTCAGTCCAAACAAATTTCTTGGTCTTTTTCAAGAGCTTGTATAGTGGTGCGGCTCTTTCACCAAGCCGGCTTACAAACCGACTGACTGTGGCAATGCAACCAGTTAGTCTTTGAATGTCCTTCAGGCGAGATGGCCTAGAAATATTGAGTATAGCCTTGATCTTGTCCCGGTTTACCTCTATGCCTATTTGAGACACGATAAAACCTAACAATTTTCCGGCTAGAATTCCAAAGAAGCATTTCTTCGGGTTAAGCATTATGTTATATTTTCGTAGATTGGCAAATGTTTCCTCCAAGTCGGAAATCAAGGTTTCCTTGTTTTTGGACATCACCGCAATGTCGTCCACATATGCATGTACATTGCGTCTGATTTGGTCGTGGAGGCAACGCTGCATAGTGCGTTGGTACGTAGCTCCTACGTTTTTGAGCCCAAAGGGCATCGTAACGAAACAGAAGGTTTCGAAGGGGGTTATGAATGAAGTTTTGACTTTGTTAGATTCCTTCATCTAGATTTGGTGATAACCGGAATATGCGTCGAGAAAACATAGGAGTTCCGAGCCTGTCGTAGAATCGATAACTTGATCAATCCTAGGCAGAACGAACGGATCTTTGGGACAAGCCTTGTTCAAGGCAGTATAATCAACACACATCCTTAAATCTGTGGTGTCCTTTTTAGGGACCATTATAGGATTGGCCAACCACTCAGTGTGGATGACCTCTTCTATGAATCCGGCTAACTCGAGCCGGGCTAGTTCCTTAGCTATTGCCTTACACTTTTCATCGCCAAAACATCGTAGGGACTGTTTGACGGGTTTAGCATTCATGTGTACATTTAGAGAGTGCTCGGCAAGTTCCCTAGGTACTCCGGTCATGTTAGATGGCTGCCATGCGAAGATATCTTGATTTGCTTGGAGGAACTTGACGAGCGTGCTTTCCTATGCGCTATCTAGGACTACGCCTATCTGGGCCACCTTGGAGGGGTCATCATCCTTCAACAGCGTCTTCTTTGTCTCTTTCGATGCCTTGAACTCCGGATTCGGCTTTGTCACCTCCTTCTTCATCGCAGGCATCTCGGACGGATCAATGGTTTTCTTGGTCTCCTGGTACTCTTGGGCATGCGGCACGACTTCAGCAAAGGCGACATTTCCGTCCTTGCACTCTCGCGCTTTCTTTGGGTCTCCCTGATGGTGATCACACCGTTGGGACTGGAATTTTCATCATATTGTAAATGTAACACGGACGAGCCATAAAGCCCAATAAGCCGGACGTCCGAATATAGCGTGGTACGCGCTCTTGAACGGGACCACTTCGAAGGAAAGTGCTTCCGTCCGATAGTTCTTTGGAGTTCCAAACGTCACATCCAAAGTGATTTCTCCCAGGGAATTTGCTTGTCTTCCTGGGACAACTCCGTGAAAGATCACAGAGCTGTAATTCAGCTGGGTCTCCGAGATCTTCATCCGACGTAGTGTTTCGACATACAGGATGTTAATGCTGCCGCCGCCGTCCATGAGAGTCTTGGAGAAACCATAGCCATCAATAAGTGGATTGACGACTAAGGCATATTTTCCTCGCATGTGCAACTTAGGCGGATGATCAGCACGGTCAAAGGTGATTGCCACTTTCGACCAGTCCAAGAATTGGGGGACAGCCAGAACAATCGCGTTGAGCTCATGTAGAACAACTTTCTTGACCTTAGTTGGTTGAGATCCGAGGAAGGTGACGTAAGTGTCCTTCTTTGTCGGGAAGTTTTTCTTTCCCTCTGGCTTGGGATTTGAAGCATCGTCTTCCTCCATGTCGGAATCTTCCTTGGTCTCTTTATCTTTTTCGGGATTCTTCTTTCCCTTCTTCCGCTTAGCCCTATAGCCAGCAGTATCATCCTTCTTGATGTCATCATTAAAACGACACTCGGCATTTGTGTGAGACGAGCCCCCATTGGCATCTAAGTGATGCACACATGGGTTATTGACAATGTTGGCCCATGAGTAGGTTTTGCCAGGTTGTTGGTCTCCTCTACCTTGGACTCTTGATGTCCCACGACCATGTCCGCGGCCACCACCGCGCCCTCCTCGTCCTCTAGACCCAAAAGTAGCAGTGACCACTGTTGTTTCCGTGTTGGGTGTTTCCTCCGAGGTATTCTCGCGCTTCTGAGCTTGCTGCTTTGGTGGTTTTGTCGACTGTGGCACAGCTAGGGCGTTCAGTAATCCCTCTGCATCATCGTCAGCATCTGCATACTTGCTCGTTGTTTCTATCATCTCTCCCAAATCAGTTACCTTGTCGCACTTCAAGCGATGACGTAGTAAACCACTTGGGAGTCCTGTAATGAAAGCTTCAATTGCAGTTTGGTCATTTACCCCTTCACAGGAGTTCTTAGTGTCAATCCATTGTCCGAGATAATCTCAGCAAGTTTCTCCGGCTTTCTGGGTGCAACGCTGTAGGTCTCCTACTATACAGGGCCTCCGATATGTGCCATTGAAATTATGAAAGAACGCGCTTTGCATGTCATACCAGTTGTGGATGGTGTTCTTCGGAAGTTCATTGAGCCATGATCGTGCCGTCTTTCGCAACATGAGTGGGAGATATCGAGTTGCGACTAGGCTGTTTCCGCCTTTGGCGATGCAACAAGCTTGGAAAAAGTTCTGGAGCCAAGTATCTGGCCGAGCTATGCCGTCGTAGGCTTGGATGTGTCTTGATATAGCAAATCCTTCCGTGAATTTTGTTGCTCTTATGCGTGGTCTGAAACATTTTGGGCTCACGTATATATCATCGTTTTCGTAGCGCCACGCCTCTATGTTGGAGTTAATCCTATGCCTCGCGTCACTTGGGGATAGAGATCGTCCTGATTAATGGCCATGGTTGCGGTGCCTTGGAGCCGGACTTCGTCTTCTGCCACCACCTCCTCCGCCACGACACCCTCCTTGGCCTCCATGGGAGCCGTTGTGATGGCTACTTGGTGGAGAGGGTGGAGCAGCTAGATTGTTTCCGGCTGAACGCCGGCCTCCATCTAGAGCATCATTATTCCGGCTCCAGGGAGGGTCTTCATTATGACGATTCCCCTGCCGGCTTGACTCGGCACGATGTTCGTCGTTCCTTCGTCCGTCATTCCCATTGTGGTGGGGTTCAGCTGGACGGCTTGTATGCCTGGGAGGTGGCATTCTTGGTAGGTCCTCCTCCCGACGCTTCTCTTTGTCTTCTTCCCTGCGATCGTTCGACTCTCGCCGGGGAGGATTCTTCGGATATAGGCAGCGATCGCCTCTTGCTTTGCGGCTGGAGCAATGTTGCGCCAATCACGTGCAGCTCTGTGATGATGTCCTGAAGATCTGGTTCTTGAGTAATTGTCTTCCCGACGGTCAGAATGGTGATGCTGTTCCGGAGCCCGCTAGGGTCTTACGTCGTTCCAAGCCGGATCTGTGCGACATTGGTCGGATTGAGAGACCAGTTTTCCACTTCCGGATTTCGCGGCCTTCTGCTGTTCTAGACCCTTGGTGAGTAGCTTGATGCCCAATCAAACCTGTTCTGGGCCTGGATTATTTGCCAGGATGTCTCGAGAAGCGGCGGTGTTTTGCACTGGTGTTGGGTACACCAGATCTCCCTTGGTATCGAGTCGAGGCATCCCCGGATCTCCCTCAAAGAGAACCTTATGTACTTCCGGAAATTGATTGTCATGTGTATGTCGTTTCCGGTTCTTCTGATGTTGTAGAGAGATGACCTTCTCTGCCTTGGCCATGCGCTTCTTCTCTTCCTTGATGTTTTTAGCTTCATCCAGGAGTACTTGGCGACGCGCTTCTAGGGCTTGATCCCTTTCGTCCAATTCCGCAGCAGTTAGTTCTGCTGCAGTAGGGATAGGTGTGGTTAATGCAGCATCGACGAGTTTACGGGCACCTGCGGTGACCACGTGTCCATCCACCGACTCTTCTTTGGGCTCGTCTGGGATAAGTGCTCCATCCGAGTCTTCCTCATATTCCTCGGCAATCACCTCCTCTGCTGGAAGTTCTTTTGCCGGGGTCTTGTTCTTCTTGTTCCTCTTCTTCGCCTTCTTGGCAGCGCCGGTAGCAAAGACGGCTTTGGGTCCGTTTCCTGGAGTCAAGCTCTGATCGGTACTTTCGGACATATGGATCTCGGGATTATCTCCGATATCCATGTTATCCTACGCTTTGGGAGAATTTTCCTCGGATCCTTCATCCATGGCTTCTCCTTCTTCTACAGCTTTGGAGTTGTACTCCTCTTCATATTCCACAGAGAACTTTTGGAAATCCGCCGACGTCATCAAGTCATTCGAGGATGCGGGTAAGTCGATGTTTGTTCCGATCTCCTCTAGCACTGAGTCAGTGTTGTCTCCAGCATCGGCAGAGCCGGATCCGGATCCAACGTATTTGACGAAGTGCGATGTGTGGGTCCTGAGGTAGTTGCGGCTTTCCTCGTGGGCTTCCTCGAAGATCTTGATGGTTTTGAGAACCTCATCCATGCTTGCATCTTGCATCATCATGCGCCTCAACGTTTGCCTCAGGAGGTTGACCTGTTCCGGTGTTGGCAGGGCCGGAACCAAGGTTGTTGTTGTGATCCTCTTGGATTTTGATCTCAGGGGGTGGATCGATCTGGGATTCAGCCTCGCTAGGTAGATCCACTCCAGATTCGACTTGTACCGAAAGATCTGCTTCAAGCTCAGATTTCTCCACTATCTCCGCAATGGGTGCGGGCTAGGTGGGATTAGGGTTTTCTGGATCTGGAACTCTGCCGCCTCCGTGGACAAAGGGGACCTAGCAATTTCTTCTGCCTCTATCATCATCGCTGGGGTGGGTGGGACAGGTTCAATGAATCCGTTGTACACACCGATCTCGCTGAAAGACATAATGGTGTAAGAAGTCATGGCCTCCCTTGCCGGAATCCAGGTCTCGTTGAGAAAGATGAGAGGGACGTCACTAGCGTAGAGGATGCGACCGACGGCGATAGTCTTGTCGATTCCAATTCTTGCAGATTCCGCTCGGAACACAGATCCGAAGCTCACTTGCCCCACGGTGGGCGCCAACTGTTGTCGGATTGATGACTGGTACGCCATGAGGGGGTCCTTGAGGCGTGTGGAAGAGAGGGGTGTGAGACGTATGGTGTTCCAGGACGATGAGCACACAAGTTTACCTAGGTTCGAATCTGCCAGCTTTGGACGGATCCTACTCCTGCTAGCAATCCAGTAATACAACAGAGCTGGAATATGGGTTACAAGGGTTTCGCCTGTGTGGGTTGAGATTGTCTACTATTGTGAGGGTGCCCTAAAGGCTTTCCCTAGGATGGCTTATATAGATATCCGGCCTAGGGTTTACAGGAGAGATCTATCCGGCTACGACTAAGAGTCGGTTATAGAGTACATCTTGGACTACAAGTAACACTATGGGCCTATGTTGGTAGGTCTTCTGGGCCTTCCCGTAGCCGGACTGGACTCCGTCTCTTCCCCCCTGACTGGGCCGCCCATGAAGCATCTAACCTGAAGTGGGCCACCCTGGTCAGTGAGGCACAGTGAGGATACCTGGAAAGTATATCCCCAACACCTGAGATTGCTGCCCTTGCTTTTTGACATGCGATGGCTGGTAGGCTGAGTATTTTCCTCTCACCTCTATGTGGTTCTTCTTATTATCGATTTACACGGTTGACTGTTCGGTCTCCCCCATTTCCTTGGCTTCCTTTGTTGATGTGACTTCCTGCATCGTGGCTTGAAAGAATATCATCAGGGTTAAAAATTGGGTTACCATTGGAGTCTTTCAGGGTCGAGGCGTCTCCGATGATCATGCATACTTGGTGCTGAGTGATATATGGACTGGTGACGTCATCGTCTGAACCGAGGGAGACACTGTCGGGTGAACCAGTGAAGTCCATCAGTTTTTGTTCTAGGTAGATTTCCGCCATCCGAATTCCGAAGTCGATGCTTTCGCCACTTTCTTCAGGTTCTGAATTTGTCGGGCTTGCTTCGCGTGGTGGGGTTAGCTGTGGATCTGATCTAAAGGAGAGATTATCGTAAAGACCATTAAGGTCCCCCAGATGTGTCTCGATTTTCTCGCTTTCTTTGCCTGCTTCGATCTGTGTTGTGGCGTCCATGGAGGATCTGACGGAAGATGCTGGTACCGCCGTAGGTGTAGGTTTTTCCACCGATGGTTCTGATGTGATTAGGGCCAAATGGTGCGATTCTTGCTGGTCTTCTACTTGGAAGTGGAAGCTTCCGATGATTAGATCGGATCCGCCGTTAAAATCGGCGGGTACCAATACAGGGGTGGGCAGGTGTGGATCTGCTTTTGTGGGGTTGATGCTTCGTGGAGTGCGATCCATCAAATCCATGGTTCTAGCATTCAGGTTTCCCACAGACGGCGCCAATTGACGAGGGGTATCATATTTCCTAATACAATCAAAGTCTTTGTCGGCTGCTTCCTTGGGCTATCATCTGAAGTCTTCATGGATCGTAAGCCTTTTAGCCAGTATAGGGTAGCAAATCATAAACATCCGAATAGTCGTACCTATGTCAGGAAGGTGGGGAAGCAGGGGTGGAGGGACGCGGGTTTGTGCCTAACGGGAGGGCTAGGGGCATGGAAGTGCAGGACAAGGACCTGATGAGCGGGCAGTCCGAGCCCCGCAAACCAGCCCTAGGTTTTGGCCCGGTATGCGCCAAAACAGACTAGTCTGGGGCTGGATCTCGATTTGCGGGTGCGTGTTGGGCCTTCGCCTCGGTCCGGGAGGATGCGATCGGACGCGCGGAGTCTGCTTGCGGGGGCCGTTGGAGTTCGCCTTAGCTCGTGGTGATAGAGGATGGATTAGTTTCAATATTTCACTAGCGGCACTGCTAGCAGGGAGTAGGGAGAGCAGATGGCGTGGTACATGACAAAAAACACCAGTTTGGTGGCAGGATACTTGGGACCACCTATAATTGCAGCAGGATCATATTTTCCTTTCTCTTTTGATCTCTATATCTCTACTACTTAGAGCATCTTCGCTCGGATTCCCAGGATGACATCCCAGGGCGAAATTTTTGTCCGAACAACCAAAAATGGCCCAGTCACGTTCTTAGGATGCCGAAATGGTCTATTTTGGTCCAACTTTCATCCGGCGATCCTAAGATGAAACCAGGACGCTGGGAACCGCTTGGGAACGCCGGACACAGAGGAAACGCTGGAAAAACTCGCCCGCATGTGGCCCCTCCCCATCAGTGAGTGAAGTCAAATCGTCCTCATCCTCTCGCCTCGGCTCCCATGATGGACCGTCGGGAAATAACAGCCCGTGTCGTCGACCACGCATCGCCTTAATGGCGCGCCACCGCCGGCCAGTCTTCCCGCCATGTCCCTATTTCCCGCCTTCGCTGCTACACCCCTCTCGCCTCTTTTGGCTATAAAACTGGCGCCCTTGCCACTGCCTAGAACACACCCTCACACGTCCCATTCCCCAACCTCAAGCTCCACCTTCCCTGGCGAAGAGAAGAAGAACTCGGCGGCAACGGCGGAATGATTCCCCGGCGATCTGGCGGTGGTCAACGACTTTTGTCACCATTCTCTAGAGCCATGGGAGGCACGACTGCCTTACGAGGCCGGCTACCTGATGCCGTCGGACTTCCATTGCCTGCCGACATGGAGGCTAAGCGCGAGCGGCGTGCCCGTGCCACCCGTGCCGTCGAACGAGGAGGTCATTGACGAGATCCAGCTCGTCATCGCCGGCATGGAGGACCTCGACCTCACTGAGGACCCAGGGAACCTCACCTACTAGGAGCAATACTTCATCAATAGGCGAGAGGAGCAGCTCACCGCCTACGACGACGTCGGCCCACCGCATGCGAGGAACAACTCGGTGGGCAGGCGAATGTGGTGGAGCACGCCTGACCGCACCCTCGCCGCCGTGCTGGAGCACATCCAGGCAGGAAACAACCCGCGGCTAAGTTATCCCCCGCGGCTAAGTTACCCCGCGTTTGCTGCTAATAGTCTCCCGATGACGCGGGTCCAGCTGGATGCCGAGGAGGATGGCGAGCGGGTCATCCGGCTCATCGTCCGCTTCAGTGTCCTGCTCGCCTGGTTTGGCGCCAGCGAACTTGCCGGTGATGCTCAGACCGGTGAAGCGGGAGGCCGCGTCGACACCGTGCCCGCCGCCGCGCACAAGGCTGCATGGCATGGTCATAAACAAGTCCCGTGCGCCTTCGCTGCCGAGCGCCACCTTCGGCTAGAAAGGCAGAAGCCGAGGACACCGAAGAAGGAGCTGACGGACTGGGCAGTGCCGGTCGACGAGGATGGGTTCCTTCTCAAGATGGCGGTGGAAGTGTCGCTCCGCGACATGCCGCCGGTGAAGGTTCGCGACGCTTGTGCCTGGTCTAGGGAAGATTGGGAGCAGGAAGAGGCAGCAGGCGCCCGTCATCTTCACGAGCAGGCCGAGCGTGCGGCCGCAAGCGTTCACTGCTAGAGCTCCTACCTCGGTGCATCGCTCGTCAGCCTCGACGATAACAACGAGGATGCGCCCGGGCCTTCGCAGCCATGTCGCTACGGTGATGCCGGCTAGGGCAGCTCCCAACCACCACAGCCACCGAGCGATGATGGTGACATTGATGGGACCTAGGATGCCAGCTACACATTGTTCTACCGCAACTTCGGCATGTGAACGGCGCCCGACATCGGCATCGGCGCCAGTAGTCTATGTTTTTATGTTTTTTAGTTTACTTAAGCCTACCATAGTCAAAATTCGGGTATATGTCCGAATTTGGCTTTACTATGTATGAAATCGCCTACCTTCGTTTAAATTTTGCCGTGTTTGTTTGAATTTTGGCCAAACATGGGAACTCAGCCTGGGAATGTGAGCAGGAAACTAGGGTTCCCAGGCCAAAAGTTACATCCGTCATGTTATGGGTCTCCTTGTGGATTTACCCTTGGGGTGGCCCGATCTTCACGAATTTGAGGCGGGAGTGAGGGGACACATGATGAACACAATGAACACAACTCTAATGCAAGGTAAAGATACAAACACACACCAAATGACACCTGATTCGATTTCCTCGCGTTGGTTCGAACAACTAACCCAATAGAATCCTTGGCGAGAGACCTTGCGGTAGAATCACCAAGGAGAAATCGGCAAGCGGATGATAAAATCCAAATCAAGGAGAGAGTAGCAACCAAGTAGAATCCCAAAGGGAAGAGACCAAGCACTACTAGAATCCTTGATTGGGAGAGACCAAACACTTGAGGAGGGTCTTGACGACTTGGAGAAGGGCACCGACTCCAAATCATTGTACACCTCATAGATCTACTATTGAGAGGGGGTTCCCATCTAGGGTTAGGCACATGCCTCGATTCATCATCATCTCTGACCAGATCTGAGCCACAAGGGGTATTTATAGTACTAGGGGCGAAGGGGTAGGTAGGAGGGAATATTCTTGGCATCAAACCCTTCACAGTGCGCAGACTGGTATTCCGGCGATAAGTCTGGTCGCGCTGGAATCTGCACCGGTATTTTTGGCGGATGCCAGTTTGTTTCGGCGGGCGCCAGATTACACTTCTGTCTAGCATTTTGGTGCTCGACTGTTTGCTTCGGCGACGACCGGAAATTCTAGCATGGATTTCGGTCGGCCGGTCCTGGCGCCGGAAGTTCCGGCGTGGATTCCGGTGGCGCCAACCCTGGCGCCGGAATCCTTCTTCTCTTCCACGCTTCTTACTTGGGGGTCTTGGCTCCAGGTTCATCCTTGTCGTCTCCTCTTGGCATCATGGTCATGGGCCTAGTCATATCGTACGCATTTGTCTCGAGTAGGATCCCATTCATATGATAACCAAAGGGGAGTGAGGTAATGAAGGAATTCACCTTTGTAAGAGTGGTTGGTGTAGCATGATGTGGACCAATGGTGAAAGCCGAGTGTTGGGCTACATCATGTTCGATGATTAAAATCGCCGGAATTGGGCCTAGGAACGCCAAACGAGTGGGAATGCTCTTAATAAAAAGGACAAATTTCCTCTATTTTAACACCCCAGTTTTAGCTAATTGTCATCGGATTAAGGACAAGTACGCCATGAGGGGGTCCTCGAGGCGTGCAGAAGAGAGGGGTGTGAGACGTGCGGTGTTCCGGGACGGTGAGCACACAAGTTTACCTAGGTTCGAATCCGCCGGCTTTGGACGGATCCTACTCCTACTAGCAATCCATTAATACGGCAGAGCTGGATATGGGCGCCTATGCGAGTTGAGATTGTAGACTATTGTGGGGTTCCCTAAAGGCTGGTCCCTAGGACGGCTTATATAGATATCCGGGCTAGGGTTTACAGGAGATACCTATCTGGATACGACTAAGAGTTAGTTACATAGTACATCTTGAACTACAAGTAACACTACAAGCCTATGTCGTGAAGTCTTATGGGCCTTCTCGTAGCCGGACTGGACTGCGTCTCTTCTCCCTGACTAGGCCGCCCATGAAGCAAAGCTCCAACCCGAAGTGGGCCACCCTGGTCACTGAGGCACTGTGAGGATACCCGAAAAGGATATCCCCAACAGCAGCCCCCGAAAGCCTCCAAGATCTAGAGTCAGATTTCACCATTGTCTAGCTTGATCCATCTTCGGCTTGTAGAATCTTGAAGGGTTCCTGAAACTTCAAAAGAAAGGATAGGATTCGGGTCTTAAAAATAAGCCAGACCTATGAGTACATTATTCGGGTTTCTAGCTTGAAATTCAAACCAAGCCAGAACTTGGTCTCTAGCGTAACCTGACATCAGTCAAGGTCAAGTCACGTCACTTACAGACATTCTTGTCAGCACGACCGTTGGTAGGTCCGCCTTTCACGGAACCAAGGCATCATTTTAATGCGTGTGCAGAGATCAAGGCGGTGTAATGCTCGCGAGGAGGTTACCCAGCTCCTTCCACGATGTGTGGCATGGTTACCGATCATCTTGCACAAATCTTAGCACAAGTGAGGGATATAAGGGGTCAAGATTTCCTCTCTCTTCCTTACCAATGCTAGTGTCTTGTCCTTCCTCTTGATGCTTCCGCGCAAAAGCTCTTCTGCCTCCCCCAAGCGCACATCGCCGCCCATCCTAGGTCACCACCACCCGCAAAATGGCTGATGCTTTGTCTTTCGGCACAGCGGCGACAACAGCAACGACCCCTACAATGACGGAGAAGGAGAACTTCGGGAGGGGGGTTGGATCCCCTGCGTCCTTGATGATGACAAGCTCTGTGTCGTCGAGAAGGAAGGCCTCCTCCATGCCGATGACTGGCGGAGCGGTTTTGGTCAAACCATCCCCACCCCAACGCCGACAAGCGAGTGCACTTCGGCACCCACCTCGACAGAGGTTTGAGTTTTCCTCCCTCAGATTTCTTTTCTAAGGTCATATATCACTACGGAGTTCAACTCCACAATCTCCCCCAACTCAATCTTCGAAATGAGTGCTTACGCATCTTTGTGTGAGGGGTATCTCATAATTAGACCGAGTCTTGTTCTATTCCAGTACTATTTTGGTACCCGAAGAAATTCCATCACTTCCGGTAATCCTTATATTACCGGAACTCTCAGCTTTTCTGTTAGAAGAGAACGGGTCTATCCTAGAATTAAAGCTAGCGAATCCGTGAAGAAATGGCCGTCCATGTTCTTTTATCATAAGGACAGACCGACTCCCGGCAAAGCAACTGCTTTGCCGGCTTTCGTCGATGGCGCCGCCACGCCCGAAGAGTCCTAGGACGTAGAAGCTCCTGCTCTCAGTGACGATCTACTTCTTGCCAAGAGGCGGATCGAATATTTGATGAAGCATAAGGGTCTAAAAGGATCCGACCTAATTCACTGCTGGCTGGCACACCGGATCCAGCCTCTCCAACATCATGTTGATCGGCTCATGCATTCAATCACGAAGAGCAAGACTGATTTTCTCTAGGTCTGCTCAACATCATATCCAGACAAGGACTACGAGTCCCAGATCAAATGGTTGATCAAAGAGCGGATCGAGAGGAAGATTTGGATCTTTCCTTAGACATGTATACGGCTAAAGATCCCGTGACACTAGTAAGTTTTGTAGTAGTTACTCAAATATGTGTTCATCCATACTTTGTTACAGCTTTTTGCAATACTGAGGTAATTCTTGTTTCAGCTTGCTGACCTCCCCGAGTCGGAGCTTGCTCCTCTTGAGGGATATCCTCCTGAGATCTCTTAGGAAGATGGAGAACTTGTAACACTGCCGGAGGCGCTTACTCAAAAACATAAGACTCCGACTGTCTCTATTGGCACGAAAGAAGTGCCCGTTGTGAAGAGGTAACTTCCCTCACAAGGTCTTTGTATTTTATCTCTCATTCTTTCTGAAGCGTAACGATCTTGTACTATCACTTCTCCAGAGCTAAACAACTCATCAAGGGCAAGGGGAAGGGAATCCCAGCAAAGCCTCTGTGACAATCAAAGTTAAATTTGACTTCGCCTGCTGCTCCACCTCCGACTCCTACCCCAAAGCCATGTACAACACCAGAGGTTACTTCATCTCGTCGTGCTGCAGAAGATCCGGCTCAGCATCCTGAGCTAGCAAACCTCGGTTCGCAGACTGACGTCACCATGGGTGACTCGGCAATTAATAAGGGTGAACCCTCAAAGGGCAATGATCCCTCGGTAGAGGTTTTCACGGACAACCTTCTCAGTAATCCGGCTATTGCCAAACTTGGCATTATTAAGAAAACTGCAGAAAAGATCCAAAAGCTGGCTAAAGCAATGCCTGGAGAGCTGGAACATTACTGCTGAAGAAAAGGTGCAAGAAGCCGAGAACGTCTAGTTCTCAGAGCTTCTTGACCAAGTTCGTCTTCGCGATGAAAAGCTGAAGGCTGGCATGGCTCCGCCACCACCAGTGATCCTACTGACTCTCGTCGAGAAAGTTTCTTCTGAGGTGAACATGAGTCTAAGCAAGCTAACCCATGAACATTATGTAAGTCATAATTTGACTTTATCTTTTACTTCATTTCATATCATATCCTCTAGCCCCCAAGCATGAAGTTGGATAGGAAATCCGGATTTATGCTTTCATAGGATGCTAAAGAATGAACTAGTGTAGCCCCCAAGGCTCGTGCTGATATTTAACTTAGTTAAAGTATTAGCCCGAGTCTTCAGTAGACTTATGACTCTGGGTATTATTCTGACTTACAGAAAGTTAATGCTTATAACCAGGAATTGTTAAAGAATATTTGCAATAAGCGGAGAGAGATCAGAGGTCTCCGCCTTGAAAATGCTCAACTGGAGATTTCCAAGGATGAGGACGAAGGTAATCATTTCAGTCCTTATACTTGCTCTTTTGTTTTCATAGTCGAATTCTTATTCGACTGTTTCCTTTTGCTTATAGAACTGGTAAAATAGTTATGCAAACTGATTGAAGATGTCGAGAACCTCAAAATCCTAGAGGTGGAGAATGTCGACTTAAGCCGAGAGCTGGAAAAGCTTAAGGTAGATCATGAGTGCAGTATTAACAGCGTTCTTGAATCATCCAACATGGCCACCGAAGAACATGATCGCAAAATTGCCATCCAGGATAAGAAAATCTTGGATCTCACAGACGAGCTGGCCAGGGAGAAGGAGATCACCCAAGCGCTCTAGGCTGAACTCCAGAGTCTTAGGGCGGGCTTCACGATTTCCACCAGTCAATGGAGGATATTGGAGAAGCCTTAAAGATTTCCGATATGAACACAATTCCCGCCTTTGAAGTGCGAGATAAGGCAAAAGAGATTCCCCAGCTCATCCAGGACTAGAACATGTCCTATGCGCGAACTACAACAGAGAATGCCCTGACAATGGTTATGAGCCACCATGGAAGCATGGAGATTTGGCAAGTAACCACGGGTTATTAAATTATGGATGAAGACAACAAGGAGCAGAACATCAAGGCCATCATGGACTCCTACGCCGTCTATGGATGCCACGTAGCTGATCTCACCAGCTACGACACTCCATTATTTACTCGCTTGGAAACACCTCCTCTGCCTCCCGAAGAAACAACCAAAGTTTCCGATGACGAGCAAACTGAATCCGATTTGCTCGTCTCGGAAAGATACCAAGGCGAAGGCGATGTCTCTAGTGAGCCGACATCTCCTACCTCTTCTCCTGCATCGTAGAGTACCAGAAAAACAATGTGTTATTATGAAACAATCGGATTGTAATAAGTAGTATAATATTTTTGCTAGTGCTAAGGTTTGCAAGAACTGATGCTTTTTTACTTCCTTTTAGCAGTTTTGGCTTTATCTTGTTGTTCCTGAATTTTTACATAAGCACTTTTGTTTTGTCTATACTTATCACTTATCTGGCTTTCCGCCTCGTCCCTTTCGTGAGCCGGCAAACCTTCAACATGGAAAGTTTTCCAAGCAACGAAGCTCAGCTAAACAAGTTTAAACTCGGAAACAAAGCTGATTTCTAGTACCAACAATTCACTACTCGGAAAATACCCGCATCGGGCAATCAGATAAAGAACCAAAGTATAAACTAGAAAATTTTAAATTTATACCCAAAGGTAGCATTTTTAGAAATCTAACCAGAACAAACATGAGCATAAAGTTCTTTCAAGTATTCTAGGATTTTTGACTGTGACATGATCATTCGGAAATAAGATGGTAATATAAAACTTCTCAGAAAATATTGAGGCAACCAATACTTTTATTTATCATTGAACATGTACACATATATGATTACAAAGAAATAAATTTTAAGAATAAAAGGGACGTAGCTGAGCAATGTTCCACGGTGTGTCTAATTCTTCCGGGTTGTACTGCCTCCAGCTCTCTTTTTCTTCTTAGTAGCAGGTCTTTGTTTGACTGGCCGCACACCAGTTAGATAGTAAGAACCATTGTGCAATACTCGACTAACTAAAAAGTGCCCTTCCCATACTGGGGAAAGTTTGTGCTTTCTTTTCTGCACAAGCCGGAGAACCAAATCGCCCTTATTGAAAGACCGGTTTGTGACTCTCTAGCTATGATACTTGTGTAACTTCTGCTAATAGGCTGCATATCTCTGCTTAGCAACGACACAAACTTCTTCGATTAAATCAAGATCATTTTGTCGAGAAACTTCAGCATCCTCTTCGATATACGCAGCAACTCGGGAAGAAGTATGAATTAAATCGCTAGGAAGAAATGCTTCTATGCCATAGACCAAGAAAAAAGGTGTGTATCCCGTTAACCTATTTGGAGATGTTCTTAAGCTCCATATCACAGACGGTAATTCGTCTGCCCAAGCCCCCGCAGCATGACAAAGTGGTATTTCGAGTCTTGGTTTGAGGCCTTGTAGGATTAGACCATTTTCTCTTTCAACTTGTCTATTGGCTTGTGGATGCACGACTAACACAATGTCGAGCCAGATTTTTTGTTCGTCATAGAATTCAGCAAGTTCTCCCATAGAAAAATTGCTCCCGCTATCCGTGATAATACTATGCAGATAACTATATCGTATTATAACATCCTCGACAAATCTTCTGGTTGTTGCTCCATCACAACTTGTGACAGGTTTAGCCTCAATCCATTTTGTGAACTTATCCACCATCACTAAGAAGTCAGTAAATCCACTTGGAGCCCGTTTAAATGGTCCTACCATGTCAAGCCCCTAGACCCTGAAGGGCCATGTTATTGGAATTGTTCGCAGCTGATCAGCCGGAACATGAGCTTGTTTGGCATACTTTTGCTAGCCTTTGCACATCTTGACCAGCCATTCAGCATCTGTCTTGGCTGTAAACCAGAAAAATCTGTGTCGAAAAGCTTTTGCCACTAAAGATTTGGCTGCATCATGATGGCCGCATTCGCCTTCATGAATTTCCCTTAGGATTTCCACTCCTTCTTCCAGAGATACGCAACGCTGAAAAACCCTAGATACACTTTGTTTATAGAGCTCACCATTTTTTATTGTATAGGTTTTTACTCGTCGGACGATCTGCCGGCTCAGAACCTCGTCTTCGGGTAATTTTCGTCTACCAAGAAATCCAGGTAGGGTTTTGTCCAGCTGGGAATCACAACCATAACTGCTACTAAAGGTGAGTCGAACTTGGTCGAATATTCCTCATCAACTCCTGGTAATTTTCCATCTACCAAGAAATCTAGGTAGGGTTTTGTCCAGCTGGGAATCACAGCCAGAACTGCTACTAAAGGTGAGTCGGACTTGGTCGGATATTCCTCATCAACTCCTGTTATAGAGGAAACTTTGAGGTGCTCTAGAAAAGCGCCATCCGGGACCTTCTTCCGTGCAGATCCTATTCGAGATAATGCATCTACTTCCTCATTTTCTGTTCAAGAGATGTGTGGAACCTCAAACCCTTAGAACGATTTAGATAGTTCATCTATGACAACCCTATATGTTGCCGTGTGTTTATTTGCATTACAGTGATCGCACACTTGTTGAGCAACAAGATCCGAATCTCCATAACACATAAGTCGTCGGATGCCAATATCTTTAGCAATCCATATTCCATGTAGCAGTGCTTCATATTCAGCAATGTTGTTTGTTGTTGTGAAGTGGATCTGCAACACATAGAAAAGCTTATCTCTTTGGGGTGATTTGAGCACCACGCCAGCCCCGATCCCCCGAGCGCTTTAGACCCATCAAAATGCAGGGTCCAGTATTCTGACTCTAGGAGGGTCATGTTTTCTGTTGTCTCTGTCCAATCAGCAACAAAGTCAGCAAGAATTTGGGATTTAATTGTTGTACGGGGTTTGTACTCAATGTCAAAGCTTAAAGCTCTATTCCCCATTTTGCGACATGTCCTATAGCATCGCTGTTGTTAATTATGTCTCTCATGGGAGCTGTGCTCACCACGGTAATTTGATGATCCTGAAAGTAATGTCGTAGCTTCCTAGATGCGAAGAACACACCATAAGCCAACTTTTGATAATGCAAATATCGCTGCTTTGATTCAGTTAGGACTTCACTAAGGTAATAAGTCGGATGATGCACCAGGTGTTCTATTTTTCCTCTGGTCTTTCCAACACCATGACGATGCTAACGACTCTATTTGTCACAGCTAGTGTTGGGGATATGCTAAATAGGTATCCTCATAGCATGTCACCAATCCGCCTAAACCGGGTGGCCCATAGTTGGTAGCAAGGCCTATGGCCTGCTGGGCAGCCTAGTTAGACAGATCCAGAAGGGAGGCCCATGCCAGATAAAGGAAGGCTATGCAGGAGTCACCAACATACTCGGAGCCTTGGAGTACAACACACAGAAGACTAGTTCGTATTAGTGTATGACTCTTTACCTTGTCTGACAAGGACCTTTCCCTATAAACCCTAGGTCTCAGGGCCTTTATAAGCCGGCCTGTGGGAGCCTTTAGGGTACAACCTCTTAGATTGCTATGTACAATGTGCAACACCTCGCACAATGAACCTATCTCTGTAACTCGGCGTATTGCCATTATAGTGATTTATAGCAGGAGTAGAGTTCCGCCCGTTGTGGGACTTGAACCATGGTAAGCTGTGTTACCTCGTACCCACCAACTCTCTGCCTTACCCCACGTCTCTAAACACGCACTGTGAGGACCCCTCCATGGCGTACTCGTCGGCAATACCACGACAGTTGGCGCCCACCATGGGGCAAGAGGCACTTCGAGCTCTACACCGGGCGTGGTCCAATCTCTTCGCAGGAATCAGCGACCCCGTAGCCATCGGACACGTTCTCTTCTCCGGCAACGTCCCAATCGTCCCTCAAGATGAGTTCTAGGTGCCGGCGAAGACGAACCCTACGCGATGTACCGTCATCCCCTTCGGAGACATCCACATCTTCATCAGCGAAACCGACTCAGGTTCTAGCTCCCTGGAAGTCGGAACTCGTCAAGCCCCGCACGGACCGCCTATGAGCAGGACACGTTCACGGAAGGATCTGGGCCATACCTCTCCTTGGAGTATGGTGGCTCGGATCAGGAAAATTCAAGGCCCACCCAAACCGCCCCTATGTAGGATATAAAGGTGGAAGGACCCTGCAAATCCGCTTGGCTTCCCCGAGCATTAGAGATGCGCAGGTCACACTTTGTCGGTGTAGTCACCATCTTCGATCTGGCCAGATGCGTTCAAAGGGATGGAGAACCTCCCTGCGAATACCTTGCCAGATGGATGAGGGTGAGGGAAACCCTAGAGGGTGACCGTGCCGACGAGCTCATGTACCACTTCGTGGAAGGGCTCACATCGGGAACACTCCTCCGTCATACCCTCCAAAGGCAGCATGCCGCAGGTCCTCTCACCCTCGGTGAGATGGTCGCCATCGTCAACGAGTACGCGGATACCAGCGAAGAGGCCGAAACGGCAATCGCTTTCATAGCCGGAGGAGGAAACAACAACAACGGCCCGCCTCCATCACCCTCCACATCAGCCATCGCGAACACTGAAGCCAACTCCGACTCCGTCCTTGATGTGTTGTACGCCGACATCAATATGGATGGCGGTGGCTCAGACGCTAAGTCAGAGGAATACGACACTGTTATGAGGGAGATCGAGAAGGAGGAGCATGCCGAGAAGTCCAACACTTCCCACTAGGTGCTAGTCGCCATTGGGAGCGTGATGGAAGAAGACAGACAGGAACCGTAACGTGAGAGAGCTCTGCCCACGCCAGCGGTTACCAGAGCAGCAGCAGCTAAGAAAGCTGCTGAGCCTTTGGCTCTGGCCAAAGCCATGCCTCCTCTGGTTATCCGCCCGCAAATGGCGCAAACTCACCACGACCCCCAGTACTACCCGACAATCAAATCAGCCGCCAATGCCACCATCAACGTCTACAGCTAGCAACCCATTGGCTACTCCAGCCGACAAAGGCAATCTACGACACACTCCTTGTCGAGCCTATCACCGTCACCCATATACGGAGCGTTACGCAGCTTGATGAGAAGCGCACAACAATCTTGGCGGAGGCCAAGTGCATTGCACAGAGTAGGGTGCTAAGCTGGATGAAGACATGGCTAAGGCGCAACAATCCATTAAGGCGGCAAGAGCTATGGAGGCCAAGTACAAGCAATTGATGTTAAAGCAAAAGGTAAACAAAGTGCCAGCTCACGTCGTCGAAGATCCCGACGTTCGATGGAGGTTGGGATATGACGGTCTTAAGCCGACAAAAGCCACCCCGTACATTGATTCAGAGGGGAGGCAAGTCATGCCAACTCCCGCCCTCAACATCGCCGTTGCCAAGACCCTCCTGGAATAGGACAGGTCGCCAGAAGTAGTTGCTCAGTTATACGACCTCGTCGCTAAGGCATGCAAGCAACAAGAAAAGGCTACCTCACAGAGGCTCGAGTCCAACTCAGAGCTTTGCCAATCAACCCTGAATAGCCACAAAAGGCCCAAATCTCCCCGTGACGAGGGATCACATACGGGCTCCACAGAGCAAAGACGGAGGAAGGCACGCAACAGGACTGACGCCATCCCCATATCCTCCGATCACGGAGAAAAGGTTCGTCCTTGCCGGTCGTCACCTCCACCACCATCTCGGCGTCACGAGGAAACATAGTCATGCCATCGTACAAGCATGCCACTGCCAAGGCGTTCCTAGGCCGACATCGTTATACGCGACAAGGATGAGCAGCCCCGGCATGCCGGAGAGCGGAGCAGCATTGAAGGACATAAGAGAAGGTCCCACAAGGAGCCGCCATGTCCGACAAGTAACCGCGACAGGTGTGAGGAGTCGCAGCAGGGGCACAACAAGAAATCTAACCCACCGCCTCCACTGCCACCGTCGCCACCTAGCAGCCATCATGGCGGAGGGCACGGTGGATCTCATAGATCGCGCCACAACTCCCCTCCCCATGATGGAAAAGGGAAACAACCAGAGCCGTATGATGCTTGTACACGGCTAGACAAGATCCAATAAGCTCGGGAACTACCATACCTTGGGACACGTTGCTTTGGACCAGTCATACGGGCCACAACCTGCCCCAAGGGCCTCCGGATAGACAAGACCATCAAGCCTTACAACGGCACTGCTAGGCCAGCAACATGGTTGTAGGACTTCAGTGAAGTGATTCACATCGCAGGGTGAAACCCCAATGTCGCCATCAAGTACCTCCCACTCATGCTGACTGGCACCGCCTGACAATGGATCGACGACTTGTCGGAGAAATCAATATGCAATTGGTTGGACATGCATGAAGCGTTCACCAAGAATTTCGAGGGTACGTACAAACGTCCCTGCACTGTCGAAGACCTGCAGCGATTTGTGCAAGAAAATGATGAAACCTCTCGTGCCTACCTCTCTCGCTGGCTGGATATGAAAAATTCCTGCGCAGGGGTGCACGAACAGACCGCTATGGCCGCCTTCGTCGACGGTCTGGAAAAGGGAACTTTGCTCTACCATAAAAGTTGAAGCGCAAGCAAGACAACAATGAGCTCATCCTCAACACAATGATCGCCATGGCTATCGAGTTTGTTGCTTCTGATGATGACGTGCGCGGATCACTGCCGGCAATAGCAATTCCTACCCAGGCCATAAAAACAACAATAACAAGCGAAAAAATCTGCCTGAAGAGAAGCAAGTAGCCGATATGGTTGCCTCAACATTCACTGACAGAGGCAGAGGCGGACAACATGGACGTGGTCGGGGGGCTAGCAGTGGCCAGCAGAGGAGTGATACTACACCCTCAGCGCCCCGCATTCCCCAAACGTACGAAGAGTACCGTGATATGCTGTGTTTCGTCCATCTTGACACAAACAACAAGGCCACCCACACCAACCGCCAATACAAATTTGTCAACGACCTCAAGGAAGACCCTGAGTCCAACTACAAGCGAAGTTGGAAGAACAGACCTTGCAGAAAGGGCAAAGGGAAGAAGAAGGAGGAAGAGCCCAAGGTAAGCGATATGGATGAAGACCTAGAACCCAAAGCTTCCGACAAGGGAGAGGATAAAGGGAAAAATCCCTTCGAAAAAAAGGCTCCATGTTACCATACCTTCCTTGGAACCCCACCGCCCGGGCCTAGAAAATCTCTCTGAGGATACTGATGGCTACCCTCCCTCCGGTTCCCCAGTACATTAGGTGGTCAGAAGTTCCAATTACTTGGGATAGGAAGGATCACCCAGATCTTATCCCAATAGAGAACCAGTATGCCATGGTCATCAACCCTTTGATTGACGACACGGCGTTTACCAAGTGCCTCGTGGACAGTGGAAGCAGCATCAACATCATGTACTTGGATACACTGCATAAGATGAACTTGATGGAGACCCATCTAAGGAAGAGCAACACTGTGTTCCATGGGGTTGTCCCCGACCGACAAGCAAATTCCCTGGGCTGCATCACCCTTCGGTCGATTTTGGCGATGTTAACAATTACCGCCAAGAACGCATGACCTTTGAAGTGGTGCCTTTCAAGAGCGTGTACCACGTCATCTTTGGACGCGGCATCTTCCACTCCTTCCTCGCAAGGCCATGCTTTGTCTACAACAAGCTAAAGATTCCTGGACCAAACAACATCATCACCATTGACGGAAGCTTCACCAAGGCACAGGAGTGCGAGCTCAGTGAAGCCGCCTTTGCCGAAGCAGTCCTCTACGGTGAGGAGTTCAAGGAGATCCTGAACCAGGTCGATGCCTCGGAGATGCTGGCTTTGAAGAAGCAGATCACTACTGCAGAACCCGCATTCAAGGCCGCCATCAAGACCAAGCCAGTGGAGCTTGTTGAAGGAGATTCCTACAAGACCACCACCATTGGTACGGACCTGGATCCCAAATAGGAAAGCATGCTCATCAAGTTCCTCCGTGAGAATAGGGACATCTTTGCCTGACAACCTACCGACATGAAAGGTGTGCCTAGGGAACTTGCCGAGCATAGCTTGAATATTGATCCAAATGCCAAACTGGTGAAGCAACCTCTACGACACTTTGGTGATGAAAGACGAAGGGCTATAGGCAAAGAAATAGCTAGGTTACTTAAGGCTGGCTTTATCCGCGAAGTTATTCACACCTGATGGGTGGAAAATCCTGTACTTGTCCCCAAAAAGGGAACCAATGAATTAAGAATGTGCGTTGATTACACCGGCTTGAACAAAGCATGTCCGAAGGATCCGTTTGCTCTGCCTCGGATTGAACAAGTCATTGACTCGACGGCTGGCTCAGAACTTCTATGTTTTCTCGATGCCTACTTAGGTTACCACCAAATCTAGATGCGAAAGTCGGACCAACTGGCCACTTCGTTTACCACACCCTACGACACGTATTGCTACGTCACAATGCCCTTTGGGTTGAAAAAGGCTGGTGCTACTTACCAGCGGTGATATAGATTGTTTGGCCTGATCTTTCACGATGCACCTCTTGATCCAATGGATCTGATAGAAATATTCCAATCACGTGATACACGTAACCTAAAGATGGGGAAACCCAATCTTGCGAGTAACTCGACGATGAACGACGAACCTCCCGCTAGAATAGATCAATCCAACAAGCAACTTGATGATGGACAACAAGCCTCATGCCAAAGCACGACAATACTTGAATACAAGCACCTTCACGTAAACTCAATATATTGGATAACTAGACGAGCGCAGACACACTGTCATGACGCCAACCCCGAAGGGATGGTTCACAAACAAGGAACTAAAAGTTCTACATAATTTTCAGCTCCCCTAATATTGTGGCACCCCCTTGTTTATATAGGACAAAGGGGTAGGGGTGGCTGACCCTACATGAATCGGACTGACTCGATCCTAACTAGACTCTAACTCATAAACATAGAACAAACGTTTGACACGACCTTAGACTAAATTATTACATATCACTGGTTGTCCTAGTGTATCAAACTGTATATGATGCTCGTATCAAGCGGACAATGTAACATTGCCTACACGACCAAATAGGTCGCAACGTACACACTTACATGGACGAGATCGCGGTAATGTCAAAGAAGTCAAACGACCTTATCTCTGACTTGCAGGAAACCTTCGACAATCTCCAAAAATACAACATGATGCTAAACCCCAAGAAGTGCGTCTTCGGGGTACCCTCTAGCAAACTGTTGGGCTTCATCGTTTCGCATCACGGAATCGAGGTGGACCCGGGGAAGATCAAGGCCATCCTCGACATCAAACGTCTGACATGCTTGAAGGACATACAAAGGCTCATAGGTTGCGTTGCAGCCGTAAGCCGGTTCATCAGCCGACTTGGTGAGAAGGCTATGTTGCTCTACAAGTTGCTCAAGAAGGCGGACAAATTCACATCGGACAAGGCTGACGCAACACTTCAGGAGTTGAAGAGAATACTCTCCTCCCCACCAATACTTGCAGCACCGGTGTCAAGGGAGCCTATGTTAGTATTCATGGCAGCAACCAACCGCATCATCGTAATCATGGTGGAGCGCTAGGAATCAACACACGAATACGGAGTTTAGCAACCCGTTTACTATGTAAGCAAGGTCTTCACGGAATCCAAACAGTGTTACCCACACTACCAAAAGATAGCTTATGGAGTTTTCCTTGCTTCGCGCAAGCTAAGACATTAATTCCAGGAGCACCCTATCATAGTGATGAGCAAAGCTCCACTGTCCGACATCATCAACAACAGGGACGCTACAGGGAGAGTGGCAAAGTGGGGCATTGAACTTGCCGCCTTTGAAATCACCTACAAGAGATGTGACGCTATCAAATCACAAGCATTGGCAGATTTTCTCGCATATTGGATAGAACTGCCAGAAGACACTCCTGTGCTAAAGCCAGAATATTGGGTCATGCACTTTGACAGATCAAAGCTACTCAACGGCTCGGGGGCTGGTGTATTATTACAATCACCAACAGGAGAAAAATTGCAATACGTCATGTAGATTCACTTCAATGCTACCAACAACATGGCGGAGTATGAGGTCCTCATTCACAGACTTCGCGTAGCCAAGGATATTGGCATCAAGCGCATAGTTTGCTGTGGAGATTCCGACTTGGTTGCCCAGCAAGTAGCTGGCACCTAGAACACGCGGAACTATAACATCCCAAATTATGCAATTACAGATGTTACTAGAAGCATGCATCATATCCTTGCATCATGGCATCACATAACAAAAACTGCATCAGGTATTTTTTTCCCAAAGTCATATAAAAGACTAAAAGGGTAAAACCATTTCTAAACCTCTAAAACCCTTGCAAAAGTGTTATTTTATAACCCCATTCTAACCCTCTTCTTTTTACAAAATTTTAGAAACAAATTTCATTTAATTTGGAGTCCATTTGCAAAAGTTATGCGGCTTTTGGTGAAGCAGAAATAAATAAAAAGAATTAAAAAAAAGAGAAGTCTAACCTAAGCGGGCCAGCCGAAGCCAGCCCGCAACTACCTACCGCGCGCGCCCGCAAGCGAGCGGCGCACAGCGCAGCCGACGCCCAGGCCGGCCCAGCAGCCGCTCCAGCCGCCAGCCCGCTCCTGCGCCCGCAGCCGCTGACGCCCCGGCCCCACCCCGTCTTCCTCATCGCTGCGCCGAGTTCGAGCCGAACTCGCTCCGCCGCCACCTCTGGAACGAACTCCGGCCGAATCGGAGTTCGGTTCCGCGACCCCCGCGCCAAGCTAGGCCGCATATATATACCCCGGCACGCCTCCCCAAAAACCCTAGTTTTACTTCCACCAACCACCACCGGGCTGTCGCTATAGGCTCGTCGTAGTTCGCCGCCGCCGACGCTCACCGGCAAGGGTCCGGCGACCTCTGCCCCTCTCTTTTCCCTTTTCGAAAACACCTTGCCTTGCCGGTTCATCTCACGCCTTTTCCCTCTCCGTCGTGTACCACAGCCACCACAATTCCTCGCCGGAGTCTCGCCGGAGTTCGTGAAGATCAGCCACTGTCTGGAGCTGCTCGAGGAGGGATTAAGCGACGCCGACTGCGGGAACGTAACCGGGAGGAGATTCCCCACGTTGTGGTATACTTCGCCACCCTGGGAAGCCGCCGGACCGCCGCCAAGCACCACCACCGATGCGCCACCTCCGACCACCGTCGCCGTCGAGCACGCCGCTGCCGTCGCCCCAGGTAAGCCTCTGCACCCCCCTCCATCCGTTAGATCGCGAAAGAATGGCCCAGATTAGTTCGGCCTACCGAACCGGTACCGGCCAATC
Source organism: Avena eriantha (assembly GCA_910589775.1). Taxonomy (NCBI): domain Eukaryota; kingdom Viridiplantae; phylum Streptophyta; class Magnoliopsida; order Poales; family Poaceae; genus Avena; species Avena eriantha. Next base: position 382,859,835 of record OU342743.1, read on the forward strand.
CCATCGCGCCACGTGACAGCCCGCGTCAGCACGCTGAGTCGGCCCGCGTCGGCCTGCTGGACCAATCTCTGGACGCCACTTGTCGCCGCATAGCTGGCCGCCGTCCTGTCTTTTTCAAAAAAGGGTAGAAATTGTTTTAATCTCGTTTAATTCATAGTAATTCAAGTTTTTGTCCAAATTTTGCGTATAATATACCGTTGGATTCATATTTGTGAGTAGAACACAGATCTACAATAATATTACTGTTTTACTACAGCAATCTTGCAGTAGAATTTAAAGTTTAGATTAGAGTATTTTAATTCTAGAAAATTATCCGTAGATCCGTTTTAGTTGATTCTTGTTGCGTTGGCCTGTTTTCTACGAGACCTTCTGTAGAGAATTGTTATATCTTGCTTAGGGTGTTCAGATCTGTCTCGAGGTAGATTGGAGTTATAGATCTAGTTTTGAGCTTGGTTATTTAGGGTTTAATCCAAAATACTCAAAACCTGTGGGGAACCGATTCTAATGACATCCCCAACTCAACAACACCCCCGAATAAAACCCTTGGTCAAATTTGAATCCATCCTTGCATATTACCTTGTTGCATGCATGCATATTCGACTTCGTGACTTTGTTTTGTGCAAATTGTGATTGGATCTATGTTTGTGTTTTCGTTAGATTGCTCGGAGTGCGCTGAGGAGTACTGTTGTGTAGAGTGCTGCTCGGATCAAGGCAAGTTACACCACTTGTACATATTATGTCCCAGTTTTTGACTATGCATGTTTTACTCTTCAAATTCTGTAGTATGCATGTGTAGGATTTTGGTAGTTTTCTTAGTACTATTTTGCAAGTGCGGTTTTGTAGTATGCTATGAGTAGCTCTATGCTTAGGAATTTCCATCCCAATAGGTTATCCTGTTTTTCTAAGTTATGCTTGCTATGCTATATACTTGTATATATCAAGTACCGTTGGGAGGGTTCAAAAGACTCAAAAAATTTCTAAGTACGAGAGCTCTCTCGAGCGAACTTTTCTTCTCTAACCCACCTTCAAAATAAAACTAAGTTTTCCTCTGGGCGGAATGGTTGTCGGGTCAACGAGTGGATATTTGGTGGAGGACGGCCGCCCAGGAATCAAAGAAGTCTACCATGTTTCAGAATTTAGAAGCTTCCCGTGCAACCACAATACATATGGGCTCTGTCTTGGCTTAGTACTTAGTGGGAATCCTCACTGGGGTACCAACATTTGGAGGTTCTTGGCACGGTTGGATCCAGCAGGTAGAGGGGCTACTAAGGGAAGGCTTCGCCATGGTCGTGTCTGTAAAAGGACTTGATCGTGGATTGTGGGGAAAGTGCACAACCTCTCGAGAGTATTGCAATTTGATCGATCAGCCGTGTTCACGGAAACAGAACAACCTTGAGTATCTGAAGGATGGAGCCTCTGATAGATCTTCCTCTCTCTTTTCCAAACCTAACGTTTTATAAACCCCAAGGCGTGAGTAATATCGCCATTGGGTGGGATTTTGGGAACTTGGTGCGTAATATCCAAGTGCTAGGTTGATTGGGCACTTGGTGAGTAATATCCACGTGTTCCATTCGACCCTATACTACTTATCAAAGTTTACAAAGTAGGGAAATCTCCTCCTATTTTCCTCTTACATTGAGAAAATTGGCTTTATGGAACCCCAAAGCCTACTCTTAGCCTTGCATGTAGAGATAGACTTACTCTTTCCTTGGTGTAATTTGCCAATACATTCAAAGTATTGATCCAGCTTGTTGGCTGCACATCTTATGTGCAGAATCTGAAGACTGAATGGTGCGTAGGGATCGCGGGTCTTCACGCAGCTAGCCTGAGGCATTGATGGACTCAAGTTTTACTTAGTTTCTGCTGTTTGATTTGAGCTAGCTATAAGCTATGCAAGTTGTAATAATTATACTCTGGATTATTCGTGTAATAATGACTTGTGTTTTACATGATATTCATTGACTGTGAAGTGCTAGCTGTTGATCCAGGGACTAGCATGTTAATCACAGGGACTTAGGATCCTTAACGATCCGAGGTCGCAACAGATGGTATTAGAGCACAAAGTTGCCTGTAGGACGTGACCCTAGGATTGGAAACCACCTTTACCATGTGTGTTTTTGCTTTCCATATTCTTCTATGTTATTTGTATTCTTCTAGTGATTCTCTTCCTTATCACCTTGTGCCTAATTTTCTTTCTCCTAACCTAAAGATGACGGCCTTCTACTACGACACCGCCGAAGACATCAAGTGCCTGCGCTTTGGGGAATGCCTTCTGGACATCATCAAGACGTTGCAGTTACCCATGCCGTCAGTCAAGGGAAGCGAGTTGAGGAAGATGCACAAGGAAGGATGCTGGGCGATTGAAGTCATCCAACCAGGGCGCAGTCAGACAGAACCCAAGACAGAGGCCATTGTACTCAACGTCACCAGTGACTCCAGGGAGAAAGGACTTAGCATCAGCTTGCATGAGCTCATTGGATGCCTTTGTGGACGCCACCATGAAGAGGTTGAAGGCCACTACATCAAACTCTTTGGAAGACGTGATGAGAAGGGAGTTCCAATCGAGTTAACCCTAGAGGAAAGGAAGACATGCAAGCGTCCAAGAATCCAATATCAAGACTTGGAGTCGCACTTCAATGACCTTTAGAAGGGGAGCTGCCTTGAGATCATGAGGAATGACGAGCTTTGTGCCCTAGTCAAGGAGAAGGACGAGAAGATTGAGGAGTTGGAAGAAAAGATCAAGTCCCTAGGAGGGGAGCTCACCGCCCAAGACAAGAGGTTCGCTAATCAAGAGAAGAGGGTGCAAGATAAGAACAAGAGGATTAGGGAGCAAAGTCTGGTGCTCACAAAAAATGAGATGGAGTTCAAGAACTTCGCCACCATGTTGAAGGACCTGCGAGAAACCAAGAGGAGCTTGGAGGAGAAGATCACGCCCGTGACTATGGGGTCAAGTTTGATCAAGAAGCTATAGAAGGAGAAGAAGGAACTCCAAGAGAAGCTGGAAGCTGCTACCTAGGAGCTGCAAGAGGTGAAGGAACTTCAAGAGAAGCTCGAATCTGCTACCCAGGAGCTGCAGGAGGTGAAGGAACTTCAGGAGAAGCTTGAAGCCACGACGAAGGACATGGAGTTATACAAGTCGCTACTGGAGAAGGAAGGCTTCATCACCGAGGAAGAGGAAGTGGAAGATGAGTAGAGTAGTTGGAACACCTTTAGTTCTATAGTCAAGCGTTGTCCGTGATTGTAATGAGTACCAAAAATTATATTGGTTTAGTTAAACTTGGTTGAGTGTGTTGAACTATGTGCCTTATGTGCCTTGCTTTTCTCGTGTGTTTTTCTCTTGTTTACATAAGGGTAGGAGTTTATTCCTTAGGCTTTCTATCTATTTCTTAACTTGTCTCCCGAACCCCACAGATGGCAAGACGTGGAAACAACAACAACAACATGCCCCTAGAGATAGCACAACTTCTGAACTCCCAGAATTAGCTGATCCAACCCCTCACTAAAAACATGCAGAACAACAACAACAATCCGCCGGCTCCACCACCTCCACCGCCCCAACAGGATCGCTTGACTCGGTTCTTGAGGTTGAACCCTCCAGTTTTCTCAAGTAGTTCTGAGCCAATTGTGGCAGATGACTGGCTCCGCACCACCAACAAGAAGTTAGACACCGTCTAAGTTGTTAGAGATGACAAGGTGCGCTTTGCCGCACACCAACTTGAGGGACCAGCTGTTGAATGGTGGGATAATTACCAGGTCACCCGCCCCGATATTGAAGCTATCACCTAGAACCAGTTTGAAGCGGCCTTTCGTACTCATCACGTAGCCGCGGGGGTCATGTCACTTAAGAGACGTGAGTTCCGTGACTTGAAACAACTGCACCACTCTGTCTCCGAGTATGGGGACCTTTTTAACAAGCTGGCACGTTATGCACCTGATGATGTATCCACTGATGCCAAGAGACAGGAGGAGTTCTTAAGGGGACTTAATGATGACATATCTATTCATCTTGTGGCTCTGAAGTTTGATAACTACCAGGAACTCTTGGACAGGGCAGTGGTGGTTGAAGCAAAGCAAAGGAGTATAGAGAACCGAAAGAGAAAGTCTACATCACACAAGCACAACTCAGCCCCGTATCAGAAGCAACGCACTTTGTCACCACCACCCCACAACCACAATGGTCATCGTCATGGAGGACACAACCACAATGGCCATAAACACCGCAATGGAAATGGCAATGGGAAGGATCTGAGTGAAGTGACATGCTTCAAGTGTAACAAGACAGTGCACTATGCAACTACTTGCCCCAAAAAGATGAAAAATGGGAATGGTAATGGAAGCAGCAACGGACACAACCATGGCAATGGTAATGGAAATGGGAAGAAGCCGAATCCGTTCGTCAAAGCCACAGTGAATCATGTCTCCGTGGAGGATGCTCGTGAGGCACCTGACCCCGTGGTTGGTAAGTTCAAGCTTAACTCCACCCCCGCAGTTGTTCTTTTTGATACTGGTGCATCGCATTCATTCATATCAAGGGTATTTGTGGATAGAGGCAAAATACATACGAAGACTATTAGCACTCCCTTATTGGTAAGTTCTCCTGGAGGAGAAATAGTGGAAAACTCTGGATGCCGTGGGTTAGAACTAAGAATTGGGGCACACATCTTTCCCACCAGCCTAGTCGTTCTGGAGTCACAAGGCTTAGACATAATTTTGGGCATGAACTGGATGACCGAATACGAGGGAGTCATAGATTGTGCCAAAAGGACTATCGCACTCACGACTCCGGATAAGAAAAGGATCCGCTTTAAGTCAGCTTTCGCACTTAAAGGAAGTATGGTGAACTCTCTTAAGGGGGTTAGCTTGGAGGATGTGCCAATTGTGAAGGAGTATCCAGATGTGTTTCCGAAAGAATTGCCAAGGATGCCTCCTGACCGAGACATCGAGTTTCTCATCGACTTGATGCCTGGTACTGGACCGATAGCAAAGAGACCGTACAAGATGGATGTGGAAGAGTTGAAGGAACTTAAGAAACAGTTTAGAGAGCAATTGGACAAAGGCTTCATTCAACCAAGTGCGTCATCTTGGGGAGCGCCTGTCTTATTCGTGGAGAAGAAGGATAAAACCAAGAGATTAGTCGTGGACTACCGGTCGTTGAATGAAGTGACAATCAAGAATAAGTATCCCCTACCCAATATCAACGACCTGTTCGATCAATTAAAGGGAGCTAGTGTATTCTCTAAGATTGATCTCCGATCAGGTTATTTCCAGCTAAAGATCCAGGAACAGGATGTACCCAAGACAGCTTTCACCACGAGATACAGATTGTATGAATACACATGATGGGTTCGTAGCATGGAAAACAAAAATTTTCTACCGCAAGAACGAACAAAACCCAGATCTAATCTAGATAAAAGCCAAGATCTAATCTATTAGACATGTGCAACGAGATAGATCTGTACTAACCCTTGTAGATCCGAAAGCGTTACGAGATTGGATCTCGTGGTTGATGTAGTCGATCAATTGCCGATCTCAAGATCGAGTGGACGATCCTTCCGGCGCCGCGTTCCGGCAGCGCTTCCGCAGTCGGTCACACGTACGGAGTCGAAGCAGACCTTCCTCTCCTCGTTCCAGCGAGCAGCGGAGGTAGTAGATCTTCTCCACGGAATCCCAGCAGCACGACGGCGTGGTGGTGGTGGTGGAGTAGAGAATTCTGCAGGGCTTTGCCTTAGCCTGAGCAGAAGAAAGGAGGAGGAGAGAGGCGGCTAGGATTGGAGTAGTGGAGGAGGACCAGGGGTGGCACCCCACCCCTCTATTTAAAGGGGGGAGGCGCCATGGGGAGGTGGAGTCCTTGTAGGACTCCCCTTTCCCTTGGCCGGCGGATTGGGAGGGGGGGGGAGGAGTCCTCCTCCCCCACGACTCCTTGTCTTGCCCCACAAGGACTCCTTGATCCTTTCTTGGTTTTCAAGCAAACTCCAAGAAATCTTCCAGAACCTTCCGGAACATTCCTAAACCTTCTAGAATCCTCATACAAATACTCCGGAACATTTCCTAACTCAGAAAATGATCCCCAATATATGAATCTTATTCTCCGGACAATTCCGGATCTCCTCGTGAAGTCCCGGATCCAATCCGAGACTCCGAACAACATTCTGTCTCCAACGCACATTCCATATCTACTTAAAACAACTTCGAACCTTAAGTGTGTCACCCTACGGTTCGTGAATATGTAGACATGACAGAGACACATCTCCTATCAATAACCATCAGCGAGACCTGGAGATCCATAATGGCTCCCACATACTCAACGATGACTTCGTGATCGATAGAACCATTTACATACGAAACCAATTCCCTTTGTCACGCGATACTATACTTATCCGAGGTTTGATCGTCGGTATCTCCATACCTAGTTCTACCTCGTTACTGACAAGTACTCTTTACTCGTTCCGTGATATGTCATCCCTTGTGACCCAGTCACATGCTTGCAAGCTAACTAGATGACATTCCACCGAGAGGGCCCAGAGCATATCTATCCGTCATATGGATGGACAAATCTCAATCTTGGTCCATGCGCTTCAACACATACTTTCAGAATAGCCAATGACACCTTTATGACCACCCAGTTACGAAGCGGTGTTTGATGTCATCAAAGTACCCATCCGGTGATGGTGATTAACATGACCTCATGGTCGAAGGATTAGGTTACTATGTATTTTAAAGCTTATAGCAAACGAACTTAATGACTTGATAATATGCTATGCTTACTACGGGTGTGTGTCCATCACATCATTCTCCTAATGATATGATCTTGTTATTAACGACATCCAATGTCCATGATCAGGAAACCATGATCATCCATTAATCAACAAGCTAGTTTAACAAGAGGCTTACTAGGGACTCTTTTATGTTTACAAAACACACAAGTATTAATGTTTCCGGTTAATACAATTATAGCATGGGATGTAAACATTTATCATAAACATAAAGATATAATAATAACCACTTTATTATTGCCTCTTGGGCATATCTCCAACAGTCTCCCACTTGCACTAGAGTAAATAATTTAGTTAAAAAACTTGTGCATTCAACACATATGGCTTTCTGGTGTTGTATAGACACTATTTCTAGTGGTAAACATAATCTTTGGATCTGACACTTCCAGGTCCGTGTGTATTTGCATGTCCTTGCGTCTCTACGCATTACTCATTCTCCAGTGAGATGGCATTGTATAAATTTGGTTCTTTGGTGAGACCTTTAGTTCCTTAGGATTAAATCATGTTGATACAATTGTCGTACAATGTATCTTCATAGTATTATCCCGCTATGAACCACGCCTAGTTTGATAACAACCTACTTAACACAAATGCCCTCTTTTGCTGCTACTATAGCAGTTATATACTTAGCCTTTTGTTGTAGTATCCGTCACAATATCTCAACTTTGGAACTCATCCAAATCCATCATGGAACATCCTTTCCATTATATTGTGCCACCCATTGTCTAAATTGAGATAAATTTAATTTGTATCTTGTGACAAAACTAGTATCAATGTAACACTTTACAATGAACTTCCTTTAACTATTTGTCACTTATACATGATATATTCTTAGTTCTTCCAAAACTCATAAGAATATATTTACTATTGTCCAATGATCATCTTATGAATCATTCTGGTATATGCTCATAACATTTAGAGCATAAGACATATCTGGATGTGTACATCTCACAGAATGATTGATCAAAATATTCTTGTGATTTCACCAAGTGTCAAAACACTTGAATCTCGTGTCAACACACTTGAATCTTGATTTAGTCCTTTCCGTGCGTCAAGAACCTTTCTTGTTGTTTCCATATTGAACTCATTCAACATCTTATCTATGTACATTTGGCAAAACCATATTAGCGCCTCAATCTATTCATATAGACATTGATGCCTAATTCTTGAGTTATGCCTAAGTCTTTCATCGAAATGAAATTCTTAACCTGTGTCAATAAAAGATACATCATTTCTAATCAACAGTATGTCTTTCACATAATGTATTAGAAATATGTCTTAGCACTCCCACTTAATTTCTTGCAAAATGCAAACATCTTCATCATCTCTGATGAAATTAAACCTTTTAACAGTTTCATCACGGTGAAGATTCCAACTCCGCGATGCTCACTTCAACCATTGAAGTTTTGCATACTCTTTTAGCATCCTTTTATTTTAACAAAACCCTTTGGATCGTGTCATGTACACGTCCTAGGTAACCATTCTATTAGAAGAACTTGTTTTGTTTGTCCAACTACCATATACCAAAATATATGTAGTGGTTGCTACATTAATCCGTCCAGACTAAATATCGCTATGAAAGATCAAATCTTTATCATAGCCAATTCTTTGAACATTGTCATAAACTCTTTCCGATATGTCGACTATTTCATAGATTTGAAACATCCATGTCTATTTCTTTATAGATCCAAACACAATCGATAGGCTTCACGCCTTTCCGGAGGGTCTTCTAAGTTCAGAAACTTGATTTCTCGTGTATGGATACTATCACGGATTCCATGACTTCTAGTCATTTTATGGAGTCAGGGCCCATCATCGCTTCTTTGCATGTAGTCGGTTCATCATTGTCAAAACAATAACGACTTGCTTATCAAATCTTACTATTTGATTCTTACCGACCCACACGGTTCTATAGGAACTCTAATCTTCGAGATCACACCTTTTGTAATCACGAGAGCCATGAGCATTGTGGCCGCCACCGGGACACTTTCCGGCGCTGCGCTACTTAGCACATATAGCTAAGGTTCAACAACCTTATCAAAGTTCTATTGTCCTCCTACTTAACTTTTCACGAAAAATTCCTTCTCAAGAAACTTGACATTCCAAGCGACAAACTCTTTTGTCCTCGACGTTATGGAGAAATTCCCAACAAATTCTTTGGAATAACCTACAAAGACGTGCTTATCCGACTTTGGTTGTAAACATTTTACTTATGCATAGCATACCAAAATTTAAGAAAAGACAATTCGGGTTTTATCCCAAACCATAACTCATATGGTGTCATTTCAACGGATCACGATGGAGCTCTTTTCAGTGTAAAAGTGGTAGTCACTAAAGCTTTAATCTTTAAAATATAATGGCAGTTTTATAAATGACACCTTTGATCTTACCATGTAAAACAAGGTTTCATTACATATCTTGAACACTTCATACTCCTATGGTGTTTTGGGAAATGCAAATTCATGGAACGATTCCTCAAATCTTAGGTGTTTTGCTAAACTTGTAACTCAAACATCTTTCTTTATGATCCAATCATAAACTCTTTTATTTTCTTGTTACAATGATTTTCCACTTCATCTTGAAAGTCTTTGAACATTTTTCAAATGTTTCATACTTCTTCCTTATTTAGTAAGTATATACATATACTTCACTCAAATTTTCGGAGAAAGCATATGAAGTTGAAATCCATCGCCCACGACTACACATAATGGACTATATACATCAATATGTACAAATTCCAATCAGTTAGTCGTCCGTTCCTCTTTTGGCCTACGAACGGAGTTTTAATTATCTCTAGGAAAGTATCACAAGCGTCATTTGATCCAAATCAAAAGACTCCAAAAATCCATCAACTTGGAGTTTCTTCATATATCATTTCAATATAATTTAAACGGCGATGTCACTTCGCAAGTGATCTTTCAATCATTTGTCTTGCGACATTTTAGCATTAGTTTTATGGTCGTTATTTCTCCTACCAGACTTGTATATTATCCATCTATAATGGAATACGGTAATTATTTGAACAACCTTTTGTCGTCATAATACCTGATCAAAATAACAATTATTGAAACAAATCTTGAAGGCAAGCTTTGATGTTAACGAGCAACACAACAACCCTTTGTTTGTTTTCGATGAACATCATCACATATTCTCTTGCTAGTTACTTAGGCCATTGCAGTTCATGAATTGTGTTGTCCTGTATGACACTACATACCAACCAATTCGGTATCCAATACCGGTATCCAATACCTAAGAACCACATTGTTTAACAAGCAAGGAATACAGCCATAATATGTATATCTTCTATATGCCTAAGTTGGACATCTCCAACCTTTTATTTTCTGCCAAATATTTTATAGATTCTCTTTCAGCAATTCCTTTTCTTTTAAAAGAATCTATCAACATCAATAGTGGTGTCATCAACATGACACATGGTACAAAGCGTATATAGTCAACTACTAATACCTTTGGACTTGCACTTTGAGGTGGATCACCATTATCAAATGTTTGGTGTTCTTTTAAAAATCCATTCTTTAGTAATCTTTTAGTGTAGTAAACATTTTACCTACATCTTCTATTCATCCTTATCATGACAACTTTCATGATCAAGCTGCTATAGCTTATAAAGGTGAATTGCGAGTATAATGTTTCTTTTTCAAAACCTTTTGGAGGATTAGGACGACTAGCGTCTCCAACCTTCACAAATTCTCATCAAATATGAGGACGTATACTCTATCATGTTGTAACCAACACATTGTTTTAGATATCGCAATACCTTTCACATATGATGGTTTCTGAAACATTGCTTTCAGCTCTTAGATAAACTTGATATTAAAAACAATCTTTTGAGTATCAAGAATCATGGAGATACATTAGATACTAACACTGGAATTGTTACTCTTGATTTAATACTGTTTATTAAACTTCACAGAGTAAACGGAGTTTGCTAAAAGTTTGCAATAGGACTTTTAAACTTTAGATTGACACTCAAAACAATACGATACCAGTACATAAAGCAAATATCCAAAATTTCTATAGTTTAACTATCTCAACTATAACTAAGCGTAAGGTGGTGAACGGATGCCAATGACTACAACAAACTATGCAAATTCACTTTGAATGTGTTTATGATAAATTGAGTTCGACTAATCCAAATTACAAATGAACTCCCACTCAAAACAACATCCCTCGAGTTGTTTTAGTGATTAAATGAACCAAATCCACTACACCAAGTCTGATCATCATGTGAGATGATGTAGCTTTAAAGGCGAACAATCAACATGTTCATCATATCATCCATATGACTCATGCTTTACCTTTCGGTACTCCGTGTTCCGAGACCATGTCTGTACATGCTAGGCTCGTCAAGGTTAACCTTAGTTTCCGCATGTGCAAATCTGGCTTGCACCCGTTGTATGCACACGTAGAGTCTATCACACCCGATCATCACGAGATGCTTCGAAACGACGAGTCTTAGCAATGGTGCCAACTAAGGACGAACACTTTATTACTTGATATTTAGTGAGAGGGATCATCTTATAATGCTACCGTCGCAATCTAAGCAATACAAGATGCATAAAGGATTAACATCACAGGAAATTCATAATTAGTGTGATATGATATGGCCCTTTCTTCTTGCGTCTTTGATCTCCATCTCCAAAGCACGAACATGATCTCCATCATCACCAGCATTGCGTCAAGGTCAGTGGCGCCGCTTCATGGTTGTCCATCATCACTAGCAACTATTAAAACTACTTGGAATAAAGCTATTACAAGATGAATAGACACGCAGGTCTTAACAGAATTAAAGACAACCATTAGGCTCATGTCGGTTGCCATATTACAACAAGGATCATTGCATACATAAAAATATAATCACAATCACATGATGGCCATATCACATCACAAAACCCCTGCAAAAACAAGTTAGACGCCTCTAATTTTTCTTTGCATGTTTTACGTGGTTTGGGGCTTTCGAATAAGAACGGATCTTACCTATGAACATGAACCACAACGTTGATACAAGTGCTATCAAGTGCAAAGTGTAGCTTGGATCTATACTATGGTGGGAGAGACAGACACCCGCAAAGCCACTTGTGTAAAGCAAGTTACACGTCAAGCGTGGAGCAAGTCTCATGTGCGATGACATGTAAGGTTAGCCCAAGCCGCTTCATCCCACCATACCGCAAGATGCAAAGTACACAAAGCAAAAGACGGCACGAGCACCAACGCCCACAAAACCATTGTGTTCTACTCGTGCAACAGATCTACGCATAGACACGGCTCTGATACCACTGATGGGTTCGTAGCATGGAAAACAAAAAATTTCTACCGCAAGAACGAACAAAACCCAGATCTAATCTAGATAAAAGCCAAGATCTAATCTATTAGACATGTGCAACGAGATAGATCTGTACTAACCCTTGTAGATCCGAAAGCGTTACGATATTGGATCTCGTGGTTGATGTAGTCGATCACTTGCCGATCTCAAGATCGAGTGGACGATCCTTCCGGCGCCGCGTTCCGGCAGCGCTTCCGCAGTCGGTCACACATACGGAGTCGAAGCAGACCTTCCTCTCCTCGTTCCAGCGAGCAGCGGAGGTAGTAGATCTTCTCCACGGAATCCCAGCAGCACGACGGCGTGGTGGTGGTGGTGGAGTAGAGAATTCTGCAGGGCTTCGCCTTAGCCTGAGCAGAAGAAAGGAGGAGGAGAGAGGCGGCTAGGATTGGAGTAGTGGAGGAGGACCAGGGGTGGCACCCCACCCCTCTATTTAAAGGGGGGAGGCGCCATGGGGAGGTGGAGTCCTTGTAGGACTCCCCTTTCCCTTGGCCGGCGGATTGGGAGGGGGGGGGGAGGAGTCCTCCTCCCCCACGACTCCTTGTCTTGCCCCACAAGGACTCCTTGATCCTTTCTTGGTTTTCAAGCAAACTCCAAGAAATCTTCCAGAACCTTCCGGAACATTCCTAAACCTTCTAGAATCCTCATACCAATACTCCGGAACATTTCCTAACTCAGAAAATGATCCCCAATATATGAATCTTATTCTCCGGACAATTCCGGATCTCCTCGTGAAGTCCCGGATCCAATCCGAGACTCCGAACAACATTCGGTCTCCAACGCACATTCCATATCTACTTAAAACAACTTCGAACCTTAAGTGTGTCACCCTACGGTTCGTGAATATGTAGACATGACAGAGACACATCTCCTATCAATAACCATCAGCGGGACCTGGAGATCCATAATGGCTCCCACATACTCAACGATGACTTCGTGATCGATAGAACCATTTACATACGAAACCAATTCCCTTTGTCACGCGATACTATACTTATCCGAGGTTTGATCGTCGGTATCTCCATACCTAGTTCTACCTCGTTACTGACAAGTACTCTTTACTCGTTCCGTGATATGTCATCCCTTGTGACCCAGTCACATGCTTGCAAGCTAACTAGATGACATTCGACCGAGAGGGCCCAGAGCATATCTATCCGTCATATGGATGGACAAATCCCAATCTTGGTCCATGCGCTTCAACACATACTTTCAGAATACCCAATGACACCTTTATGACCACCTAGTTACGAAGCGGTGTTTGATGTCATCAAAGTACCCATCCGGTGATGGTGATTAACATGACCTCATGGTCGAAGGATTAGGTTACTATGTATTTTAAAGCTTATAGCAAACAAACTTAATGACTTGATCTTATGCTATGCTTACTACGGGTGTGTGTCCATCACATCATTCTCCTAATGATATGATCTTGTTATTAACGACATCCAATGTCCATGATCAGGAAACCATGATCATCCATTAATCAACAAGCTAGTTTAACAAGAGGCTTACTAGGGACTCTTCTATGTTTACAAAACACACAAGTATTAATGTTTCCGGTTAATACAATTATAGCATGGGATGTAAACATTTATCATAAACATAAAGATATAATAATAACCACTTTATTATTGCCTCTTGGGCATATCTCCAACAACACCGTGATGTCGTTTGGCTTAACCAATGCCCAGCATACTTCATGACTATGATGAACAAGGTGTTCATGGAGTACTTGGATAAGTTTATTGTGGTATTCATTGATGACATACTCATATACTCCAAGAACGAGAAGGAACATGAGAGGCACCTGCGCCTAATCATGGAAAAGTTAAGGGAACACAAGTTGTATGCCAAATTTAGCAAATGTGAGTTCTGGTTGAAAGAAGTAGGATTTCTTGGTCATATTGTGTCAGCTAAATGTGTTGCCGTGGACCCAAGTAAGGTAGCTTCCGTGACAGGATGGGAGTCCCCTAAGAATGTGGGTGATATTAGGAGTTTCCTGGGCCTTGCAGGATATTACCGAAGGTTCATTGAAAACTTTTCCCAGATAGCAAAGCCTATGACAGAATTGTTGAAGAAAGAGAAGAAGTTCCAATGGACTGAGGCATGTGAAGCAAGTTTTCAAGAGTTGAAGAAGCGCCTAGTAACAACACCGGTTTTGTGCCTCCCTGACATCCAAAAGGACTTCCAGGTCTACTGCGACGCTGCCCGGCAAGGACTTGGTAGTGTACTAATGCAAGATGGAAAAGTAGTGTCTTACGCCTCTCGGCAACTTAAGAACCATGAGAATAACTACCCCACGCACGATTTGGAACTAGCATCAGTTGTGCATGTGCTCAAGGTATGGAGACATTACCTAATGGGCAAACATTGTGATGTGTTCACGGATCACAAGAGCCTTAAATACATCTTCACTCAAAAGGAATTAAATATGAGGCAAAGGAGATGGCTTGAGCTCATCAAGGACTATGACTTGGACCTGCAGTACCATCCTGGAAAGGCCAATGTTGTGGCTGACGCCTTAAGCCGGAAAGTCTATGTAAATGGACTTGCCGTGGGAGAACTTCCAAATGATTTGTGTGAACAATTCAAGGATCTCAGGTTGGAAATAGTTTCGGAGGGATACTTAGCAACTATGGAGATAGTGCCAATGCTTCTGGACCAAATCAAGAGGCCCAGAAGGGGGACAAAGAGTTGGAAGAGATAAGAGCTAGTATAAGCAAGGGTAAAGCAAAAGGGTTTCATACAGATGAACAGGGAACACTTTGGTATGAGAAGCGTTTGTGCATTCCCGATGACCCTGATATCAGGAAGTTAATTTTTCAGGAAGGTCACGATTCGCCTTACTCAATTCATCCTGGTAATACAAAGATGTACATGGATGTGAAAGATAGATTCTAGTGGAATAACATGAAAAGAGAAATTGCTAAATACATCTCCCTGTGTGACGTGTGCAACAGAGTCAAGGCCAAACATCAAAAACCAGCAGGACTGCTGCAGCCATTACCTGTGCCCGATTGGAAGTGGGACAAGGTAGGCATGGATTTTATCACAGGACTACCCCGGACTCGATCTGGGTATGACTCCATCTGGGTAGTGGTCGACCACTTCACAAAGGTGGCCCACTTTATTCCCGTAAAGACCACCTATACGAGTGCTAAACTTGCTAAGATTTATATGTCAAGGATCGTAAGTCTTCAGGGTGTACCCAAGGGGATTGTCTCTGATAGAGGTACCCAATTCACCTCGAAGTTTTGGCGACAGTTACACGAGTCTCTAGGGACACGACTGGAGTTTAGTACTGCTTTCCACCCGCAAACAAATGGGCAAACGGAAAGAGTTAATAAGATCTTGGAGGACCTGTTAAGAGCCTGTGCGCTAGACTATGGGTCTAGTTGGGATGATAATTTGCCATATGCGGAATTCTCATACAATAACGGTTACCAAACTAGTATCAAGATGGCTCCATTTGAAGTTCTATATGGCAGAAAGTGTAGAACTTCGCTGCTATGGAGTGGAGTTGGAGAACGGAGTTTGTTTGGACCTGAACTGATCAAGGATGCCGAAGAAAAGGTGAGACAGATTCAAGATAGGCTAAAAATAGCCCAATCCAGGCAAAAGAGTTATGCTGATTCCAAGTGCAGGGATGTGACCTATGAAGTGGGAGACCGTGCATATCTCCGAGTTTCGCCACTACGAGGAGTTAAGAGATTTGGAATCAAGGGTAAGTTAGCACCCTGATTCATAGGGCCCTACAAAATCTTGGGTCGAAGAGGGGAAGTTGCCTATCAGTTGGAATTACCCGAAGTGTTAACAGTTCATGATGTTTTCCATGTGTCGCAACTAAAGAAGTGTCACCCGGAAATGGCTGAAACCCCACTAAAGGATACGGTTCCGTTGGACGAGGTCCAACTGGAAAACGATCTCACCTATGAGGAAAGACCCACCGGGATTCTGGAAATAGCTGAGAGAATTACTCGTACCAAGACTATAAGGTTTTGCAAAGTTCAATGGAATCACCATTCCGAGGAAGAGGCCACGTGGGAACGTGAAGAAGACCTGAAGAAAGAACACCCACACCTATTTGCTAACCAACCTGAATCTCGGGGACGAGATTCTTCTTAAGGGGGGGGGGTAGGTTTGTAACATCCCAAATTTTGCAATTACAGATGTTACTAGAAGCATGCATCATGGCATCACATAACAAAAACTGCATCAGGTATTTTTTCCCAAAGTCATATAAAAGACTAAAAGGGTAAAACCATTTCTAAACCTCCAAAACCCTTGCAAAAGTGTTATTTTATAACCCCATTCTAACCCTATTCTTTTTACAAAATTTTAGAAACAAATTTCATTTAATTCGGAGTCCATTTGCAAAAGTTATGCGGCTTTTGGTGAAGCCGAAATAAATAAAAAGAATAATAAAAAAAGAGAAGTCTAACCTAAGCGGGCCAGTCGAAGCCAGCCCGCAACTACCTACCGCCCGCGCCCGCGAACGAGTGGCCCACAGCGCAGCCGACGCCCAGGCCGGCCCAGCAGCCACGCCAGCCGCCAGCCCGCTCCTGTGCCCGCAGCCGCTGACGCCCCGGCCCCACCCCGTCGTCCTCATCGCTGCGCCGAGTTCGGGCTGAACTCGCTCCGCCGCCACCTCTGGAACGAACTCCGGCCGAATCGGAGTTCGGTTCCGCGACCCCCGCGCCAAGCTAGGCCGCATATATATACCCTCGGCACGCCTCCCCAAAAACCCTAGTTTTACTTCCACCAACCACCACCGGGCTGCCGCCATAGGCTCGCCGGAGTTCGCTGCCACCGACGCTCACCGGCAAGGGTCCGGTGACCTCTACCCCTCTCTTTTCCCTTTTCGAAAACACCTTGCCTTGCCAGTTCATCTCACACCTTTTTCCCTCTCCATCCTGTACCACAGCCACCACAATTCCTCGCTGGAGTCTCGCCGGAGTTCGTGAAGATCAGCTGTTGTCTGGAGCTGCTCGAGGAGGGATTAAGCGACGCCGACTGCGAGAACGTAACCGGGAGGAGATTCCCCACGCTGTCGTCTACCGCCACCCTGGGAAGCCGCCGGACCGCCGCCAAGTACCACCGCCGACGCGCCACCTCCGACCACCGTCGCCGTTGAGCACGCCGCTGTCGTCGCCCCAGGTAAGCCTCTGCACCCCCCTCCATCCGTTAGATCGCGAAAGAATGGCCCAGATTAGTTCGGCCTACCGAACCGGTACCGGCCAATCCCATCGCGCCACGTGACAGCCCGCGTCAGCACACTGAGTCAGCCCGCGTCGGCCTGCTGGACCAATCTCTGGACGCCACTTGTCGTCGCATAGCTGGCCGCCGTCCTGTCTTTTTCAAAAAAGGGTAGAAATTGTTTTAATCTCGTTTAATTCATAGTAATTCAAGTTTTTGTCCAAATTTTGCGTATAATATACCGTTGGATTCATATTTGTGAGTAGAACACAGATCTACAATAATATTACTATTTTACTACAGCAATCTTGCAGTAGGATTTAAAGTTTAGATTAGAGTATTTTAATTCTAGAAAATTATCCGTAGATCCGTTTTAGTTGATTCTTGTTGCGTTGGCCTTGTTTCTATGAGACCTTCTGTAGAGAATTGTTATATCTTGCTTAGGGTGTTCAGATCTGTCTCGAGGTAGATTAGAGTTATAGATCTAGTTTTGAGCTTGGTTATTTAGGGTTTAATCCAAAATACTCAAAACCTGTGGGGAACCGATTCTAATGACATCCCCAACTCAACAACACCCCCGAATAAAACCCTTGGTCAAATTTGAATCCATCCTTGCATATTACCTTGTTGCATGCATGCATATTCGACTTCGTGACTTTGTTTTGTGCAAATTGTGATTGGATCTATGTTTGTGTTTTCGTTAGATTGCTCGGAGTGCGCTGAGGAGTACTGTTGTGTAGAGTGCTGCTCGGATCAAGGCAAGTTACACCACTTGTACATATTATGTCCCAGTTTTTGACTATGCATGTTTTACTCTTCAAATTCTGTAGTATGCATGTGTAGGATTTTGGTAGTTTTCTTAGTACTATTTTGCAAGTGCGGTTTTGTAGTATGCCATGAGTAGCTCTATGCTTAGGAATTTCCATCCCAATAGGTTATCCTGTTTTTCTAAGTTATGCTTGCTATGCTATATACTTGTATATATCAAGTACCGTTGGGAGGGTTCGAAAGACTCAAAAAATTTCTAAGTACGAGAGCTCTCTCGAGCGAACTTTTCTTCTCTAACCCCCCTTCAAAATAAAACTAAGTTTTCCTCTGGGCGGAATGGTTGTCGGGTCAACGAGTGGATATTTGGTGGAGGACGGCCGCCCAGGAATCAAAGAAGTCTGCCATGTTTCAGAATTCAGAAGCTTCCCGTGCAACCACAATACATATGGGCTCTGTCTTGGCTTAGTACTTAGTGGGAAACCTCACCGGGGTACCAACATTTGGTGGTTCTTGGCATGGTTGGATCCAGCTGGTAGAGGGGCTACTAAGAGAAGGCTTCGCCATGGTCTTGTCTGTAAAAGGACTTGATCGTGGATTGTGGGGAAAGTGCACAACCTCTCGAGAGTATTGCAATCTGATCGATCAGCCGTGTTCACGGAAACAGAACAACCTTGAGCATCTGAAGGATGGAGCCTCTGAAAGATCTTCCTCTCTCTTTTCCAAACCTAACGTTTTATAAACCCCAAGGCGTGAGTAATATCGCCATTGGGTGGGATTTTGGGAACTTGGTGCGTAATATCCAAGTGCTAGGTTGATTGGGCACTTGGTGAGTAATATCCACGTGTTCCATTCGACCCTATACTATTTAGCAAAGTTTACAAAGTAGGGAAATCTCCTCCTCTTTTCCTCTTACATTGAGGAAATTGGATTTATGCAAATGAACCCCAAAGCCTACTCTTAGCCTTGCATGTAGAGATAGACTTACTCTTTCCTTGGTGTAATTTGCCAATACATTCAAAGTATTGATCCATCTTGTTGGCTGTACGTCTTATGTGCAGAATCTGAAGACTGAAAGGTGCGTAGGGATCACGGGTCTTCACGCAGCTAGCCTGAGGCGTTGATGGACTCAAGTTTTACTTAGTTTCCGCAGTTTTATTTGAGCTAGCTATAAGCTATGCAAGTTGTAACAATTATACTCTGGATTATTCGTGTAATAATGACTTATGTTTTACATGATATTCATCGACCGGGAAGTGCTAGCGATTGATCCAGGGACCAGCATGTTAATCACAGGGACTTAGGATCCTTAACGATCCGAGGTCGCAACAGGAACCCTATGATGGCGGCATATCAAGACGAAGTAGATGAAATGGCGGCATATCACCCTTCGGTTCACATGCAGAACCAGTTTCTACAATTTCACCCGAAACAATTCCGATTTCTATCGAATAATTCTAACGCTTTGCAATTCTTTGTCTGAAACATATGTGCTCCAAAATGGTGTATGGCAACCCTTAAGTGTGTCACCCTACGGTTTGCGAATAATGCAGACATGATTGAGACTCCTCTCAAATCAATAATCAGAAGCGGGGACTGGAGATCCATACTGACTCCTCCACATTCAACGATGACTTCTGTGATCGCGAGAACCTTTAACGCTAGTAATTTAATCCCTTTGTCTCATGATATATTACATGTCCGAGATTCGTTCATCGGTATCCAAATATCTAGTTTGATCTCGTTACCGACATGCACTCTTTTCTCGTTCCCGTGATATAACATTCTAGTGATCACATCACTTGCTTGCAAGCTATCTTAATGTGATATCACTGAGAGGGCCTAGAGTATATCTATCCATCATCAGGATTGATAAATTCCACTCTTGATCCATGAGCCTCAACATGATATCTTCAGAGTATCTGAACCCACCTTTATACACCTTTTACGGTGTGACATTTGATGTTATCAAGTTACTCTTCTGATGTCAGCAATTAACATGATCTCATGGTCTAAGGATAAAGATTACTCCGTATGATGTTATAGCAATATAAACATAATGACTTTGATCTTAATGCTATACTTCGGATGAATGTTCATCACATAATTTCACAAATGTTGTGACCTTGTTATTAACAACATCCAATGTCCATGATCAGGAAACTTTGATCATCTTGTTAATCAACGAGCTAGTCTATAAGAGAGGCATAACTAGGAACCTTTTATTTGTTTATTAAACACACAAATATTGACTTTCCTATCAATACAATTATAGCATGCAAAATAAATATCTATCGTATATAAGGAATACATAATAATAACTTTATTATTGCCTCTCAGGGCATATTTCCTTCAGTCTCCCACTTGCACTAGAGACAATAATCTAGTTCACATAGTGATAAATCTAACACCCATGGAGTTCTGGTGTTGATCATGTTTTGTCATAGGGAGAACTTTAGTCAACGGATCTGCTATATTTAGGTCCGTGTGTACTTTACAAATCTTTATATCTCCATCCTTGACATGCTCGTGGATGAGTGAAACCGGCACTTAATATGCTTGGAATTCTTGTGAGACCTTGGTTCCTTGGTGTTGGCTATGGCTCCATTATTGTCACAATAGATCACCATTGGGTCTAATGCACTAGGAACCACACCTAGTTCCGTTATGAACTCCTTCATCCAAACTTCCTGTGCCGCTTTTGAAGCAGCAACATATTTCGCCTCCGTCGTTGATCCAGCCACCACAGGTTGTTTGGAACTCCTCCAACTAACTGCTGCTCTGTTTAAGAGAAATACATATCTGGATTGAGACTTAGAGTCATCTGGATCGGTGTTAAAGCTAGCATCAACATAACACTTAGCGACTAGCTCTTCTTCACCTCCGTATACAAGAAACATATCCTTAGTTATTCTTAAGTACTTAAGGATATTCTTGACCGCTATCCAGTGTTCCGAACCTAGATCAGATTGGTACCTACTAGTCAAACTAATAGCATGTGCCACATCCGGTCTTGTACATAGCATGGTGTACATTATAGAGCCTATGGCTGAGGCATAGGGGATCTTATCAATTATCCCTCTTTCTTCCGCCGTAGCCGGACTTTGAGTCTTACTCAATGTCTTGCCTTGCAAAATAGGTAAGAACCCCTTCTTACTTCCGTCCATATTAAACTTCTTTAATATCTTATCAAGGTTTGTACTTTGCGATAGCCCAATTAGGCGCCTTGATCTATCTCTATAGATTTTAATGCCTAATATATATGAAGCTTCACCAAGGTCCTTCATCGAAAATTTGTTGTTTAGATAACTTTTAACACTGTTTAAAAGATCTATATCATTTCCAATCAATAATATGTCATCCACATATAATATCAGAAATTCCACATTGCTCCCACTCACTTTCTTGTAAATACAAGCCTCTCCATAAGTTTGGACAAATCCAAACTCTTTGATCACCTCATCAAAGCGGAGATTCCAACTCCGGGATGCTTGCTTCAGTCCATAGATGGATCGCTGAAGGTTGCATACCTTATCAGCATCCTTAGGATCGACAAAACCCTTAGGTTGTATCATATACAACTCTTCTTCAATATTACCATTGAGGAATGCAGTTTTGACATCCATCTGCCATATTTCATAATTGAAATATGCAGCAACTGCTAACATAATCCTAACCGACTTTAGCATCGCTACGGGAGAGAATGTCTCATCGTAGTCAACTCCTTGAATTTGTTGAAACCCCTTGGCGACAAGTCGAGCTTTATAGATGGTCACATTACCATCAGCATCCGGTTTTCTTTTGAAAATCCATTTATTCTCAACGGCCTTTCGATCATGAGGTAAGTTCACCAAGGTCCAAACCTGGTTTTCGTACATGGATACCATCTCGGATTTCATGGCTTCTAGCCATTTGTTGGAATTCGGGCTCATCGCTTCTTCATATGTCATAGGGTCATCTATTTCATCAATCATGAAATTTATATCAGGATTTCCATATAGTTTAGGAGCTGCACGTGTCCTGCTTGACCTGCGAGGTTCGATAGTTTCCTCTTTCGGAGTTTCATGATTATTATCATTAGCTCTCTCTTCATCAGGTGAAGTCAACTCCGAAACAATTTTCGGTGCTCTGCTACTCGCCATTTCATGAAGACAAGGTTCAATAACCTCTTCGAGTTCTACCTTCCGACTACTCACACCTTTCACGAGAAACTCCTTCTCAAGAAAGGATCCATTCTTAGCAACAAAAACCTTGCCCTCGGATTTGTGATAGAAGGTATACCCAATCGTTTCCTTAGGGTATCCTATGAAGACACATTTTTCTGCTTTGGGTTCGAGTTTATCCGGCTGAAGTTTCTTCACATAAACATCGCATCCCCAAACTTTAAGAAATGATAGCTTAGGTTTGTTTCCAAACCATATTCATATGGTGTCGTTTCAACGGATTTAGATGGTGCCCGATTTAAAGTGAATGCAGCGGTTTCCAGTGCATAACCCCAAAATGACAGTGGCAAGTCAGTCAGAGACATCATAGATCGAACCATATCCAATAAAGTACGATTACGATGTTCCGACACACCATTAAGTTGTGGTGTTCCGGCATGCGTGAGTTGTGAAACTATTCCATAGTCTTTCATATGTGTGCTAAACTCGTAACTAAGATACTCTCCTCCACGGTCGGACCGCAGAAATTTGATCTTTTTGTTATGATGATTTTCCACTTCGTTCTGAAATTCCTTGAACTTTTCAAAGGTTTCAGACTTATGTTTCATCAAATAGATATACCCGTATCTACTCAAATCATCCGTGAAAGTAACAAAATAACGATATCCACCTCGCGCCGACACACTCATTGGTCCACACACATCAGTATGTATGATTTCCAATAAATCTGCCGCCCGTTCCATTGAAGCGAAAAACGGCATCCTAGTCATCTTGCCTATAAGGCATGGCTCACATGTATCAAATGATTCAAAATCAAGTGATTCCAAAAGTCCATCAGAATGGAGTTTCTTCATGCGTTTAACACTAATATGACCTAGACGGCAGTGCCACATATATGCAGATATATCATTATCAAGTTTAATCCTTTTAGCATCAACATTATGAATATGCGTAATACTACTATCGAGATCCAACAGAAATAAACCACTCATCACAAGTGCATGACCATAAAAGATATCATTCATATAAATCGAATAACCATTATTTTCAGATTTAAAGGAATAACCACTTCGCATCAAACACGATCCGGATACAATGTTCATGCTCAGTGTAGACACCAAATAACAATTATTTAGATTTATCACTAATCCCGATGGCATATGTAGAGGCAGCGTTCTGACGGCGATCACATCAACTCTTGATCCATTGCCGACCCGCATCGTGACCTCATAACTTGCTAGCTATCACTTGTTCTGCAGTCCCTAAATCGAGTTACATATATTAGCAACTGATCCCGTATCAAATACCTAGGTGCTACTGCGAGTACTAGTCAAGTACAAATCAATAACATGTATATCACATATACCTTTGTTTGCCTTGCCGGCCTTCTTGTCCGCCAAATACTTGGGGCAGTTGTGCTTCCAATGGCCAGTCCCCTTGCAATAGTAGCACTCCTTATCAGACTTAGGGCCAGCTCGGGATTTCTTCTTAGGTGTGGCACCAGATTTGCCGCCCTTCTTTCCCTTTTGCTTGCCTTTCTTGTCTTTCTTGAAACCGGTGGTCTTATTGATTATCAACACTTGATGTTCTTTCCTAATCTCCACTTCTACAGTTTTAAGTATTGACAGAAGATCGGGAAGAGACTTCTTCATGCCTTGCATGTTATAGTTCATCACGAATCTCTTGTAGCTAGGTGGCAGAGATTGGAGAACACGATGTATGCCTAGGTTAATGGGAATCGTTATTCCCAAGGACACAAGCTTATCGACATACCCAGACATTTTGAGTACGTGCTCACTAACTGAGCAGTTCTCCTCTATCATGCAGCTAAATAACTTTTCAGAAGCATTATAACTCTCTACGGCAGCATGGGTATCGAAAATCATTTTCAATTCTCCCATTGTATCAAAATCATTGCCATTTTCGAAACGCTTTTGATGTTCTGGCTCTAGCCCATATAGTATGCCGCAATGAACTAAGTTGTGGTCCTCCTGACAAGTTATATAGACATTCTTTTCCTCGCCAGGGGCATCAGAAGCTAGTGGGGGGCCTAGCGGCGCATCTAGCACATATTGCTTTTGTGCAGCTATGAGGAGAATCCTCAAATTCATAGCCTAGTTGGTGAAGTTGCTACCGTTTGCAGCAAGTTTATCTTTCTCCATGAACACATTGAAATTAAAAGCAGGTGGTGCCATCTACAACAGAATTTGTAAAGTTTATTTAGACTAAGTTTATGATAGATTGAGTTCAACTAATCCAAATTACTAATGAACTCCCACTCAAAAACGACATCTCTCGTGTCTTTTTGGTGATTACATGAACCAAATCCACTACACCAAGTCCAATCATCATGTGAGTTGGTGTAGCTTCAAAGGCGAGCATCTATATGGGCATCATATCAACTATATGACTCATGCTTAACCTTTCGGTCCATGTTCCGAGGCCATGTTTGTACATGCTAGGCTCGCGAAGTAAGAACCTTAGTATTCGCGTGTGTGAAACTGTCTTACACTCATTGTATGAAAGCGTAGAGTCGAGTACACCCGGTCATCACGTGATGTCTCGAAACACGATCCATAGAACAGTGCATACTTAAGGAAGAACATATTTTATCTTGATATTTAAATGAGGGATCATCTTACAATGCTACTAAAAGAGCCAAACTAGCAATATAAGATGCGAACATCTAATGTGTAAAATGGGATGATATGGTCCATGGATTTGATCTCTATCATATGCATCGTGGAATGATCTTTATCATTCCTTTGTGTGTAAGGCCAAGGTATATGGAACTTACACGTTAAGTGTGTTGTAAGAGTATCTACCATACATCTACTTACAACATTACCATATCAAGACACTAGCCCATCAACGATCTAAACTAGACGCCTCTAATTTATCCATTGCAAGTTTTACGTGGCTTAGGGCTTTCGGAGATAGAACCGGTCTTACCTACGAACATGGAACCACAACGAGGATAACCAAGTTATTAGCAACTCGTTGTAAATCAGATATTGACTATAGTAGGAGAGACAGACACCCGCAAGCCACTTATGCAAAACTAGTTGCATGTCAGTCGTGGAACCGGTCTCATGTGCGATGACATGTAAGGTTGGTCTGGGCCGCTTCATCCCACTATGCCACTAATATCCAAAATACATGAAAGAAGCAATAACATGATCATCATCGCCCACATATTAACATATGTGTACTACCCGTGCAAAGCACCTACGCATAGATCAGGCTCTGATACCACTGTTGGGTTCGCAACATAGAAAACAAGAAAATTCCTATGATGAGAACTATACGCCAAGATCTATCTACTAGATACAAGCAACATGTGGATATACATCCATAGAGAACTTACCCTCGAAGACAACAGAGTTTTGTCAACGAGTTGGAACTCATGGATGATGTAGTCGTACGCTTGCCAATCTCAAGATCGTGTGGAAGTCCTAGAACCACAAATCAGTAGCGCATCCATCCTCGCACACACGTTTAGGCCATCGAACAACCTCCACCTCCTCGCTCCAGCGAATCAGCGGAAGTAGCAACTCCTTCCAGACACAATGCCACCGGGAACATGTATCTCGCTAATCCGAGACCATGGAGGAATATGTTGGGCCACGCAGAGATAAACAAAACTTTTCCCTAACGCGGAACTCCCAAGATCTAGCTTAGGTTATAGGCCACGAGATTACCGCTAGACGCGCAGATGCGGAAGCTGATGTTGCGCGTCGAAGCAGTGCCGAACGATCCCACTGACAGCCCTCTGAATCCCACAGACAGCTACACCGGATCCCACGAACTCCTTCGCCGGATCCCCACCAGCTTTCTCGTCTCCAGCGCCGCACGTGCAACGCCTCTGCCGGTATCCACACATACAGGGAGGAGCTTCGGACAGAGGACTGCTAGATCCTGTCTAGCCCGAAATGGAAGTGGAGAAAGTGATGGCTAGGTCAGGGACTATCCCTTGTCACTCCACTTATATACACTCCTAGTTGGGCTCAACGCTTGAGGCCCATCTAGGCCGTATTCCAATCTCAACATGGATCCAATCCACATGAGCTCCTTACCCTTAAGTGTGTGACCCTGTAGGTTCACGTACACCTGGACACGACATGAGCTACTCCTCCAAGTATCCCGTCATGGCTTTGAGTCCAACTCACTCCCATGAACACTCGGTCTCAAGTCGATAGATGGTAGTGGCCTCTAGCAAGACATGCCAATTTCCCAAGTGCCGTAAAGTCATAAGACGAACCTTCAATGCGACTTTTGTCCAAGTCCCTTTGCCTCACGATATATCTGTCAAGCTATAGGCGAGTAGTTGCCATCCCTTAAATAGCTCAACTCTCTTCTCGTACCATGATATGTGATTCACTAGACTAACTCTTAGTTCGACTCCTTAGTTAACACTTAACTGAGTAGCGCATGGCCATGCTTCTGAATCATATCACACGAGAGGGCCCAGAGAATATCTCTCCATTACGGAGGGGCAAATCCCATCTTAGTAATCCACGTCATGCAACTTGCTTCACAACCAACCCGAACTCTACCTTTATAACTGCCCATTTACGGAACATCGTTTGATAGAACCTAAGTTGGTGATCCACAACTCGGATCATGCAATCACCTTAGGTCAAAGGATTCCATTGCTTGAGACTGCAAATGACAACATGCTCGTTGCATATCAACTGTGGGTCAGTCCGACTCGCTAAACTCTTTAGCTGAATCAGTGTAAGTCGGAATAACATCACCATGCCCATGACAAGTGGAACTGTGTCATCAGCCGACTTGCACATTGGTCTAAGTTGTGTGTCCAGCACAACCTCAACGACCAAGGACAACCTAGTATGAACAATCATGAATATATAGTTCCACAACTGAATCACGTATTCAGTGATATATATCTGATGTTCATATAGGGACAACTTTACTATATGAATACTTTGGGAAATATCATCAACCATGATTGCGTCTAGGGCATATTCCCAACAGTCTCCCACTTGCACTAGAGTCAATCATCATATGTCTAGGCATCTCATGCCCATGGCTCTTACGTGCGCCTCATGCTTAGGCTGTGGAAGTGGATTTGTCAACGGATCTGCAACGTTTGCATCCGTGTGTACCTTGCATAATCTGATATCACTTTGATCCACGAACTGGCGAATCAAGTGGTATCGCATGAGTATATGCTTGTTATTCTGGTGTTGTCTAGGTTCCTTGGCTTGTGCAATAGCACCATTGTTGTCACAATACACGTCTAACGAATTGGACGAGCCTTGAACCACACCAAGATCAATCAGGAAGTTCCTAATCCAAACAGCTTCCTTTGCTGCCTCTGAGGCAGCAATATACTCAGCTTCTGTTGTAGATGCAGACACAGTCTCTTGCTTGGAACTCTTCCAGCTCACAGCCCCTCCGTTCAATACAAACACGTACTCAGATTGTGAACGAGAATCATCAGAGTCAGTAAGGTAACTCGCATCCGTGTAACCCCTTACACTGAGTTCAACCTCACCTCCATAAACTAGAAACGCGTCCTTAGTCCTTCTCAAGTACTTAAGAATGTTCTTAACTGCTGCCAAGTGGATTTCTCTAGGGTCAGCCTGGTATCTGCTCACTACACTTAGAGCATAGGAAACATCCGGCCTAGTACAAATCATGGCATACACGATGGACCCGACCACCGAAGCATACGGAATCACACTCATCCTACTTTTCTCATCAGTCGTCGAAGGACACTGAGTCTTGCTAAGTCTTATGCCATGGGACATCGGTAAGAACCCCTTCTTTGACGATTCCATGTTGAACTTCTTCAACACTTTGTCCAAATATGCACTTTGACTCAATCCAATGAGCCGCCTGGATCTATCTCTGTAGATCCTGATTCCTAGTATGTAAGTTGCCTCACCCAAGTCCTTCATTGAGAAACTCCTTTCCAATGACTCCTTGGTTTCTTGCAACATCGGGACATCATTTCCAATCAATAATATGTCATCCACATATAAGGTCAGAAAGTTTACTTTGCTCCCAGTAAACTTCTTGTATAAACAAGAATCATGATCACTCTTGATGAAGCCAAATGATTTGACTACCTCATCAAAGCGAATGTTCCAACTCCGAGATGTTTGCTTCAACCCATAAATGGATTTCTGAAGTTTGCATACCTTGTCAGCATTAGTTGGATCGACAAAACCCTCAGGATGTATCATATACACGTCCTCGGTTAATTTTCCATTAAGGAAAGCCGTTTTGACATCCATCTTCCATATCTCATAGTCGAAATAGGCTGCTATAGCTAACATGATCCGAACTGATTTAAGCATCGTTACGGGTGAGAAAGTCTCATTGTAGTCAACTCCTTGAACCTGCCGGAACCCCTTCGCGACAAGCCGTGCTTTATAGATAGAAATGTTTCCATCCATATCAGTTTTCTTCTTGAAGACCCATTTGCACTTGATGGGTCTTGCACCGTCTGGCAGATCAACCAAGTTCCAAACTTGATTTTCATCCATGGACTTTAATTTGGATCTCATGGCTCCAAGCCATGACTCAGAATCAGAACGCACCATCGCTTCCGAATAAGTTGCCGGCTCATCACTGTCTAACAGTAATACATCATGAACACTTCGCAATCTTGCCGATCTTCGCAGTGTAGGTGCAGCCGCCGGCTCAGCTACCACGACTGGCTCAACCTCCAAGGCTTTCACCAAATCGCTACTGACCGGTTCCTCTCGAACTTCTTCGAGCCGCACCGTACTCCCATTGACTTCCCGACTGAGAAACTCTTTCTCAAGGAAGACACCGTTCCGAGCGACAAACACTTTGCCCTCTTCTCGGTTGTAGAAGTAGTAACCCAAGGTTTCCCTTGGATACCCAACGAAAATGCACTTATTCGACTTGGTTGTAAGCTCGTCCGACTGAAGTCGCTTGAAAAATGCTTCACAACCCCAAATCTTAAGAAAAGACAAACTCGGCTTCTTGCCGGTCCACATCTCATGTGGTGTCTTCTCTACCGATTTCGATGGTACTTTGTTTAGTGTGAACGCCGCCGTTTCTAGACAATAACCCCAAAATGATAAAGGTAGATCTATCTGACTCATCATTGATCGTACCATGTCCAACAAGGTCCGATTCCGTCATTCCGACACACTGTTCCTTTGCAGTGTACCCGGCGGAGTGAGCTGAGGAACTATTCCCCAACTCTTCAGATGGTCATCAAACTCATGGCTCACGTACTCGCCTCCTTGGTCCGACCGAAGAAACTTTATTTTCTTGCCGAGTTGATTTTGTACTTCATTCTGGAATTCTTTGAACTTTTCAAAGGCTTCCGACTTGTGTTTCATCAAGTAGACATATCCATATCTACTCAAATCATGAGTGAAGGTAATGAAGTACTCATAACCACCCCTGGCTGTCGCGCTCATTGGACCACATACATCACTATGTACTAGTCCCAACAAGTCAGACGCCCTTTCACAACTCCTTATAAAAGGTGTCTTGGTCATCTTGCCCAGAAGGCAGGATTCGCATGTCTCGAACGACTCCAAGTCAAACGAAGTTAGGAGTCCATCATCATGGAGCTTCTTCATGCATTTCCAACTTATATGACCAAGTTGATAGTGCCAAAAGTAAGTCATATTCAGATCATTTGGTTTCAACCTTTTCACATTTACGTTATAGACCGACCCACCATCAAGATTCAAAATAAATAACCCGTTCTGAACGGGTGCAAAGCCGTGAAACATATCATTCAAATATAAAGAACAACCATTGTTCTTAATATTAGACTCATAGCCTTGTCTCATCAAGCATGAGGCAGAAATGATGTTTTGACTAAGCACTGGAACATAATAACAATTATTTAGTTCCATTAAGAATCCTGAAGGTAAATGAAGTTGCATCGTGCCGACTTCCAACGCAGCAACTCTTGCTTTGTTGCCGACCCGAATGTCAACCTCACCTCTTGCTACGCCCCTAGTTCTTACCAGTCCCTGCAACGAGTTGCATATATGAATGACTAATCCGGTATCATATACCCAAGAACTACTGGGTGCATCAACAAGATAAAGGTCTATAACATTGCAAACAAGTGTACCTGAGTTGGAAGTCACACCTCCACTCTTGGCTTTATCTGCCAAATACTTGCTGCAATTCCTCTTCCAGTGGCCATCCGTCTTGCAATAGAAGCAAGCGGATCCGGCGGAAGGAGATGACTTAGTCCCTGAGGAAATACTTGGGATCTCATCCTGAGCATTACCTCCTAACTTAGCCTTCTTCTTCTTAGTCCAAGAATTCTTCTTAAACTTAGCCTTATTCTATACCACCAACACTTGGCTAGTACCTTTCTTGAGATCAACCTCTGCCTGCTTAAACATCCCATGCAATTCAGTGAGCTTCTTAGCCATACCATGCATGTGGTAGTTCGATATGAACTAACCATACACACTAGGAAGAGAGTTCAAAATTATATCCGTAGGGAACTCTTCGCTAATGGGGTAGCCAAGCCTTTCCAGAGACTGCACATAACCAACGATCTTGATTACATGCGGACTCAGTGGATCACCACCCTTAAGCTTACAACTCAGCAAAGCTTGAGAGACTTGATACCTCTCGGTCTTTTCCTGAGCCTGGAACATACTTTTGAGGCTTTCGATCATATCGTAGGCCTCAACATTCTCGAACTGCTACTGCAAGTCCGGTTCCATGTGAGCAAGCATAAGACATCTAATTTATGTAGACTCATCACATGTTCTACGATAGGCATTGGTTGCTGCGACACTCGCATTCTCATCCGGCACATCTGGAAGCGGGTTGTCTAGAACATGGTCCCTCTTTTCTTGTTTGAGTACTATTCTCAGATTACGATACTAGTTGGTGAAGTTTGTTCCATTAAGTTTATCTTTCTCTAGAATGGTCCTCAAAGAAAAACTGGATAACTAAGGGAGACTGCTACTAGGTGCCATTATCTACAACAGAAATATGCAACACACTTTAAGACAAGTATTCATAAAAGAGCAGGCATATTAAACACTTCAATACTTATGCTCCCACTAGAACAAACACCCCTCCGATGGTTACTTAGTGATTCAGGATCCTAAATAAGCAAGCCGACTAGTGAGCTTTAGCATCACCGCTAGCCGTCAAGTGATCTAGGTAGGCAACTCCTTGCCAATCGCATCTCATGCGACTCCTATTGGTCGGGTGGCATCACATGCCCCGGCTCCCGACCGCCCTCTCCCCGAGCCCCACAACCGTTGTGATAGACCCATCTAGTTTACCAAGTGCTTCCGCTGTAAGAGTTTGACTCGAACCCATCTAGTCGGAAAGAATTGGTAGCACCTCAATTTTATGAGCCCACTACCAAGAATGTCCGACTTGTGATGGTGCAGC
The DNA here is from genome assembly GCA_910589775.1 of Avena eriantha. Classification (NCBI taxonomy): domain Eukaryota; kingdom Viridiplantae; phylum Streptophyta; class Magnoliopsida; order Poales; family Poaceae; genus Avena; species Avena eriantha. The sequence continues at coordinate 382,891,466 of OU342743.1, forward strand.
ACCGGCGGGGAGACCGACTAGACCTTCTTTGAGGGATTAAAGTTCTACCAACTATCTCATAGAGGTAAAACTAGAGACATAACAATCACACAAAATAATCCAATTATAATGTGAAATGGTATGGCTCCCTTCATGGCGATCTCCATCTCCATGAACCTGTTCATCATGCCTTTGGCTGCAGTGTCCTTCAAGTCCTCCAAACATGCTACACTAGCACTAAGTGATGTACAAGAAGATGGCATCTCATGCCGACACGCAGGTCGTTATACAATAACAGTGACAACACTTTGGCTCCAGCCGGCTGACAAACCCGTGATACACAAATCACGTATGGATTACACACATCTCATGCATATAAGCCATACCATTCACAACTTCCTGCAAAAACGAGCTATGCATAGATACGATATCTACCGGTGTTGTGAACCTCGCAACGACATCTAATGTGCTACGATTTTTCCGAAATTACAGATCTAATCTACATTCCGAACCATGGATTCCTTCATTGGATAAAACACTTTTACCCAAATCTGATCCCTATGCAGATCTAACCAATCTCATTGATCATCCGCACCTGATCTTCCATGCACCCCCGAGTGCGATTGATCCAATCAATCTTACACAAAACCGATGTATCTCATAGATCGACCACCGAAACCCTAAGTTGATCTCATCCACCACCTCGTGCATATCACATACGCACAGATCAAGAGCCTAAAACCAGAAGCTTTCGCTCTGATACCACTGTTGGGCCACACAAAAATAAACAAAACTTTTCCCTAACTCGGAACTCCCAAGATCTAGCTTAGGTTATAGGCCACGAGATTACCGCTAGACACGCAGATGCAGAAGTTGATGTTGCGCGTCGAAGCAGTGCCGAACGATCCCACAGACAGCCCTTCGAATCCCACGGACAGCTACACCGGATCCCACGAACTCCTTCACCAGATCCCCACCAGCTTTCCCATCTCTAGCACCACACGTGCAACACCTCTACCGGTATCCACACATACAGGAAGGAGCTTCGGACAGAGGACTGCTAGATCCTGTCTAGCCCAAAATGGAAGTGGAGAAAGTGACGGCTAGGTCAGGGACTATCCCTTGTCACTCCACTTATATACACTCCTAGTTGGGCTCAACGCTTGAGGCCCATCTAGGCCGTATTCCAATCTCCACATGGATCCAATCCACATGGGCTCCTTACCCTTAAGTGTGTGACCCTATAGGTTCACGTACACCTGAACACGACATGAGATACTCCTCCAAGTATCCCGTCATGGCTTTGAGTCCAAATCACTCCCATGAACACTCGGTCTCAAGTCGATTGATGGTAGCGGCCTCTAGCAAGACGTTCCAATCTCCCAAGTGTCGTAAAGTCAGAAGACGAACCTTCAATGTGACTTTCGTCCAAGTCCCTTTGCCTCATGATATACCTGTCAAGCTATAGGCGAGTAGTTGCCATCCCTTAAATAGCTTAACTCTCTTCTCGTACCATGATATGTGATTCATTGGACTAACTCTTAGTCCGACTCCTCCGTTAACACTTAACTGAGTAGCGCATGGCCATGATTCCGAATCATATCACACGAGAGGGCCCAGAGAATATCTCTCCATTACAGAGGGGCAAATCCCATCTTGGTAGTCCACGTCACGCAGCTTGCTTCACAACCAACCCGAACTCTACCTTTATAACTGCCCATTTACGGAATAGCGTTTGATAGAACCTAAGTTGGTGATCCGCAACTCGGATCATGCAATCACCTCAAGTCAAAGGATTCCATTGCTTGAGACTACAAATGACAACATGCTCGTTGCATCTCAACTATGGGTCAGTCCAACTCGCTAAACTCTTTAGCTGAATCAGTGTAAGTCGGAATAACATCACCATGCCCATGACAAGTGGAACCGTGTCATCAACCGACTTGCACATTGGTCTAAGTTGTGTGTCCAGCATAACCTCAACAATCAAGGATAATCTAGTATGAACAATCATGAATATATAGTTCCACAACTGAATCACGTATTCAATGATATATATCTGATGTTCATATAGGGACAACTTTACTTTATGAATACTTTGGGAAATATCATCAACCATGATTGCCTCTAGGGCATATTCCCAACATAATATATCTAGACGGGGAGAGAGATCCTTCACGAGGAGGTGTGCTTTGTGATGGAGGAGAGGGGGGCCTTTTATAGGAGAGGGGGGCTCCTCCCCTCCCATGGCCGGCGCCCATGGGGGGTGTCCCCACCTCTTCCTCATTCATGTGGTGGAAGCTCCACTCACATCAATTTAGCCTCCACCCAAAGTTCCACTCACATGCAATAAATTTCCACCAAATTTAATGCAACTCTCATTTAATAAAACTCTTTTATTTATTTTATTCAGAATTTTTTTAATTACTTTAATTAACAAACATTCACATAAAACCCCTTGTAACATTTCAATATCACATGTAGAACCCGTTTCTACAATTTCACTCGAAACAATTCTTGTTTCCATCGAAATAATTCCAGCGCTTTGCAGTTCTTTGTTCTGAAACATATGTGCTCCAAAATGGTGTTTGGCAACCCTTAAGTGTGTCACCCTACGGTTCGCGAATAATGCAGACATGATTGAAACTCCTCTCAAATCAATAATCAGAAGCGGGACCTGGAGATCCACACCGACTCCTACACATTCAACGATGACTTCTGTGATCGTGAGAACCTTTAACGCTAGTAATTTAATCCCTTTGTCTCATGATATATTACATGTCTGAGATTCGATCATCGGTATCCAAATACCTGGTTTGTTCTCGTTACCGACATGCACTCTTTTCTCGTTCCCGTGATATAACATTCTAGTGATCACATCACTTGCTTGCAAGCTATCTTAATGTGATATCACCGAGAGGGCCCAGAGTATATCTATCCGTCATCGGGATTGACAAATTCCACTCTTGATCCATGAGCCTCAACATGACATCTTTGGAGTATCTGAACCCACCTGTATAGTCACCCTTTTACGGTGTGGCGTTTGATGTTATCAAGTTACTCTTCTGATGTCAGCAATTAACATGATCTCATGGTCTAAGGATAAAGATTACTTCGTATGATGTTATAGCAATATAAACATAATGACTTTGATCGTAATGCTATACTTTTGATAAATGTTCATCACATCATTTCACAAATGTTGTGACCTCCTTATTAACAACATCCAATGTCCATGATCAGGAAACTTTGATCATCTTGTTAATCAACGAGCTAGTCTATAAGAGAGGCATAACTAGGAACCTTTTATTTCTTTATTAAAGACACATGTATTGATGTTTCCTACCAATACAATTATAGCATGCAAATAAACATCTATCATATACAAGGAATACATAATAACAACTCTATTATTGCCTCTTAGGGCATATTTGCTTCAATATCCCCGCCCGTTCGTCATAAGCAAAGCACTTCTAAATGGTTCCTATTACCTCGTAGATATTCGCGAGCTGAAAGATAGGCCAAAAAATTGCAAACGCAAGCAACATGCATCCGATGATGATTACCGGAAGACAGATCGGCCATGGAACATAGCACAACTACGTCCCTTCTATACTTAGCACATTTATATTATGTAATAAGTTTCAGTCAATGAAATAAAGCATTTGGTTCACTCATATTCTCTAAGTCTTTTACCTCCTTTAGTTGTTCATTTTTGGATCATATAAACCCTTTATGCGCAAGTTTGCATTTGCACTTGTGAAAAATCCACTTATGGGCGTTAGCTTAAGTTTTCTAGTCTACACGTTTTCCGAAGTTTTTATGTGGATTCCGGAGTAGTGACTTCTCGGCACTCAAAGCCGGCGATTTTTCTCTTAGGTTCTTGACGGTGCTATTAAGCATCATCACCTAAGGGCACAATTGTGTGCTGCGAGTCTTCTGTCTCACGAAAGGTCAAGCATACAAACCAAAATAATGGATAAGCCAACACTTGCTTAAAAAAATATACATATGCTAGAAACAGATAAGTAGCAGGAAACTTGAGTAAAAGTTTTTCCACCTTGAGAACACATAAGTTTTTCCGCATACACATTGCAGAGATACATTTAATACAAATATTGTTTTTATGGCTCTACTACAGGGGGCTTCGTTGTGGCATCATCAGGAGAGCCAAGTCGGGAGAGCTCGTCAAACTCGGACGGAGATGGCCTAGACTCAGACAAGGTCATGTCTTCATCAAGGATCTCGGCAGGCACAAAGACTTCGGTGTTGACCATTCTGGCAATCCTGGCATCAAAGCCGGAGAGGGAGTTCCAAATAGCATCACTATCGATCTCCCTCCCTTCCTCATCTAGCTTGGGAAAGCCGGAGGTCACTAGGTCGATGTCGGCGTTGTTGTAATGCCCCTTGACCAAAGACAAAGACTTCCTAGCACCAACCCGGACACAAGAGGCCTTCCAGTCCTTGACCTTCTCAGGAGCTCATCGCAGGATCTCCGTGTACTTCGCAATTGAGTCTGCCGCCTTGATATTAATCCCTAGAGGCTGGGCTATCTCCTTGGCCTGGGTAATGGCGGTGCTGATGAAGTTGCCGACAAGAATCATGCGTTCCCTGGGATCTGGAGCACTTCACCCAAATTGGCTAAGCCAATGGGAGCTATGGTTTGCACAAGATACAAGGACCATGAGCACAAACAAATCGAATGATTATCCAAAGTACAGAAATGACCAAGACAGAGAAAGGTTACCGAAGATGCTCGTCTCCGCTTGCTTGCATGTCTGCGCTAAGACATCCCGCTCCATCTGGACTATCTTGTACACCTCGAGGTTCCTAGCATTCTGCTCTTTGGTAGCTTGGTTCTGCTCCATGAGTTGCGCAATTTCGTCCTTCAGGCACTGCATCTCGGTGTTAGCAGACTCTTGCAGCACCTTCATCACTGCCTCATGGCACTTGACGGCATCGGCCAGGTCCTTCTTCAAAATTTTGTTCTCATCATCGAGCTCTTGGATATGCTTGGATTGCTCGATGGTGCTCTTAGCCTTGGCAATGACTTTTGTAAGACAGAAATCAGAAAGTACTATGAGAAGACGACAGAAATAAACCCATGAGCAAAAGCAAGGAGCTGTCACAAGAAACAGACTCTGACTATTTTTGATTTTTTGCTTCAGGAAGGCTATTTTACCTTGTTCAAGGTCCAGCTCCTTTCACAAAGCAGAAAACCTCTCATTGGCTGTGATCCTCCGTCTATTCTCATTCTGCAAGCAAACAAGCATGTTTAGTTTCTCTAGAGCATCTAGTCAGAACTTTATGGTTTCAACTACACACTCGGGGCCTACAACGCAAGTTTTTAGTCAACAAGTATGCTACTCTTAGAGCATCTGGCTAGAATTCTTCTAAGTTTCCACCTAGACACTCAGGGGCTACACTATCAAGTTCTACTCTTAAAAGTTCTTTGGAGCACTCAGGCCAATAACCTTTGTTTATCCCCCTAAGAGCTCAGGGGCTATAGAGGGGTATACTATGCAAAATAAACGAAGTGAAGTTCAAAAGACTTACAATGGAAATAAGCTTGAGATTGTTGGCCAGATTGGCATATGCAGTGTGGAAGATGCCGGCATTATTATACACGGCATCCGCCTGCGCAATGAGGTCATCTAGGCACAATGTCGGGGGAGTTGCTGCCAAAGGAGATGTTGATGTCGGAGGCATGGATAATGCCCTAGCTGCCTGTTGCGTCTTCGAAATAGATGATGACTCAGAGGCTCCCGCCTTCACTGTTGTCTCCGCCTCCGCCTCTTCCATCACTTGCTTCCATTTCTCAGTGGCATCCTTAGCTGGAGCTTTAGCCATTTTAGAGGAAGTGCTCTCCTGCATCGTCTTGCTGCTGGGAGCAATGTCTGCTTCGACAGAACCTGTGATATCAAGGATTGGATTGACATCTGTCTCCATGGCAGAGATCTCAGGGATGACGGGAGACGAAGGCCCAGTGGGACCAGCAAAAGGCTTGGCTACAGGAGTGGGGGAGTAGTAGCGGGAGAGGGCTTGGCGGCCATGTCCCTGGTGAGCATGTCACGAATATTTTTTTGACCCTCCAGCATCTCTGGAGGATCGCTTCAAACTAACACCGGGTTTTCTCCTAAAACATACGAAGTATAAGTACAAGAGTTGAAAAAAGGCATGAGCTGAAAAGTACAAGCCGAAGAATGAAAACACTTACTCCACGGCAGGAGCCTTGGTGAGGGGAATGCCGGTGGATTTCTTCTTCTTCTCCGCCTCTAAGGCGGCGGGGATCGTTTGGAGACTCCACTCTCCGATTTCTTCTTCTTGGCCTCGGCAGCAGCGTCAGAGGTGGAGATCTTCTGCTTTCACGCTGCCAGAGCTGGTTGATCCTTGGGGCATCATCATTGGACACCACTTGGATATCCTTCAGCTTAGGATCATAGACCTGGGTGGCCATCTGATCCGCTGCCAAGGTCGCCAGCTAGGATACAGAGGAGTGTTAGATGGACAACTTCAAGTCGAGAAAGCCTTAGAGCATATAACGAGCAACAAAGAAAACAAAAGCTACCTTTGGGCACTTGTCGTAATTGAACATGTCGTAGGTGATCTTGAAGCCATGCTTCCTATCCTTCACCTGGACAATGTCTTTAAGCCAGAGTTTGATGGAGTCGGTAGAGAAGTTATCCCGCGAAATTTGCATGGGATCCCTCCTGTCTTTAGTGTACTTACACATCAACTCGGCGTGATGTTATAGAGGCTGGATCTGCCTAACAAACCAGCACATGGCAAGATCCAAGCCCGTTAGACCTCTGTCTATGAGCCATTCAATATGCCTTACGGTGCAATTGGCCTCGTCGTCAGAGGGAAGGGAGGCTGGGGTCCACCATGCGGGCACCTCGGCGGCAGCTCCATCGACGAAGTCGGGATAAGTCTCAAGGCGGTCAGACAGAGGAATATACGGGTCGTAGAAGTATGTTCGCTGCCAGTTCTTGCATGACTCATGCCCTACGATGTCGGGGAAGCACCAACTAGGCCGGATCTTGAAGCTAATGGTTCCACAAATCCGCAATTCGTCCTTGGACTCTACAGACTCTCTCTTGATGGTAAAAAGTACACGAACATATCTAACCTAGGTTTAATGCCTAGGAATCCTTCGCACAAGGCTACAGAGTTGCTAAGGACTAAGATGTTGTTGGGAGAGAGATTGTGGGGGAGTATCGAGAAGTGTCGGAGAACGTCCAAGAAGAAGTCAGAGATTGGCAGGCTTACGCCTCGTACTAGCTGGGCCTTGAAGTACACCTTATCTCCGGCTTGGGCAGAAGGAACCACCTCGCCGGATGGCGCCGCCCGCCAGACCAGCTCCTTCGCCGTGGGGAGATACCCCTCGGTGACCAGCTCCTGCAGATCCTCGGCGGAGAGGTCATAGCCCCTCCACACCCTCTTATGGGAGTCCTTATCTTCTTCAGTAGCTTTCTGGCGCTGCTCGTTCTTGGTCGTCACCGGTGGTTTCCACCACGGCGTTGACAGGGACAACCACCCCCTCCGGCGGGACGGTCACTCCCTGGGATGGCTCTGGAATAGCCTCGGGGTCGCCACCATCTAAGGGATGGAGCTGCTAGAGGCCATTGCTATGAGGGAGTGGGAGGAGAAGAGGGCTCTAGCTAGGGTTTTCAAGGAGGAGCTCGAACGGACGCGCGGCTGGAGGAAGACGATGACAAGGAAGCGAATACGGGTAAAAGTAAATGAACTGACCGCGCTGAAAATATATAGATCCCGCGTCAAGATTCGTGCGAAGGGATCTAATGGATGGAGCATTGCCGACGTGGAAGTGAACGTGCGTGATAATTTTGCCACGTCCTCCATCTTTGCCGCTTCGCCGTTTCGGATTTCACGCGCGTGAAAATAGCTGATGATTAATTCTCTGTTTCTATGAGTTTTGAGGTAGCGTAGGCTGTACCCTACACCATCCTCCTGATAGTTGCAATAAAGGGTCATGTCCGAAGATTCCATCAAAGATGGAGATTGTCCGACTCTAGAAACAAAGACTCAAGGAATCTCTAGCTACATTGCAAAGCCAAAGAGGATTGCAGTGTTCTTTGGGAGACCTTTGAGATATTGCTTGACAATATGCTGGCATCACTTAGACGGGATATTCAAAGATCATTGGGTAAGATGGTGCAAGATTTCAAAGTCCTCCGGGGCTACTGTTGGGGATATGCTAAATATGTATCCTCATAGCATGTCACCAATCCACCTAACCCGAGTGGCCCATAGTTGGTACCAAGGCCTATGGCCTGCTGGCGGCCTAGTTAGACTGATCCAGAAGGGAGGCCCATGTCGGATAAAGGAAGGCTACGCAAGAGTCACCAACATACTCGGAGCCTTGGAGTACAAGACACGGAGGACTAGTTCATATTAGTGTAGGACTCTTTACCTTGTCCGGCAAGGACCTTTCTCTATAAACCCTAGGTCTTGGCGCCTTTATAAGCCGGCCTGCGGGAGCCTTTAGGGCACAACCTCTTAGATTGCTACGTACAACATGCAACACCTTGCACAACGAACCTATCTCTGTTACTCGGCGTATTGCCATTATAGTGATTTATAGCATGAGTAGAGTTCCGCCACCGTTGTGGGACTTGAACCTGGGTAAGCTATGTTACCTCATACCCGCTAACTCTCTTCCTTACCCCACGTCTCTAAACACACACTATGAGGACCCCTCTATGGCATACTCGTCGGCAATACCACGACAGCTAGATAGAGCAACATCGGTTCGTGAGGTTTCGGTGTTGCAAGGATAGGAGCGGACGAGAGTACTGCTTTCAGGTCTTGTAGTGCAGCTTCAGCTTCATCAGTCCAAACGAACTTTTTAGTCTTTGTCAGGAGCTTGTAAAGTGGTGCGGCTCTTTCACCGAGCCGGCTTACAAACAGACTGACTGCAGCAATGCAAACAGTTAGCGTTTGAACGTCCTTCAGGTGAGTTGGCCTGGAAATATTGAGTATAGCCTTATTTTTTTCTCGGTTCACCTCTATGCCTCTTTGAGACACGATAAAAAACATTTTCCGGCTGGTATTCCAAAGAAACACTCCTTCGGATTAAGCAGTATGTTGTATTTGCGTAGATTGGCGAACGTTTCCTCCAAGTAGGAAATCAAGGTTCCAAAGGGGGTTATGAATGAAGTTCTGATTCCTTCATCCGGATTTGGTGATAACCAGAATATGCGTCGATAAAACATAGGAATTCCGAGACCGCCGTAGTGTTGATAACTTGATCAATTCTAGGCAGAGCGAACGGGTCTTTGGGACAAGCCTTGTTTAAGGCGGTATAATCAACACACATCCTTAATTCAGTGGCGTCCTTTTTAGGGACCATTACAGGATTGGCCGACCACTTAGTGTGGATGACCTCTTGTATGAATCCGGCTAACTCGAGCCGGGCTAGTTCCTTAGCTATTGCTTTTCACTTTTCATCACCAAAACATCGTAAGGACTATTTGACGGGTTTAGCATTTGTGTGTACATTTAGAGAGTGCTCGGCAAGTTCCCTAGGTACTCTGGTCATGTCAAATGGCTGCAATGCGAAGATATCTTGATTGGCTTGGAGGAACTTGACGAGCGTGCTTTACTATGCACTATCTAAACCTACACCTATCAGGGTCACCTTGGAGGGGTCATCATCCTCCAACGGCATCGTCTTCGTCTCTTCTGATGCCTTGAACTCCGGAGTCAGCTTTATCACCTCCTTCTTTGTCGTGGGAATCTCAGACGGTTCGATGGTCTTCTTGATCTCCTGGTACTCTTGGGTGTGTAGTACGACTTCAATAAAGGTGGCATTTCTGCCCTCGCACTCTCATGCTTTCTTCGGGTCTCCCTTGATGGTGATCACGCCCTTGGGACCTAGAATTTTCATCATATTGTAAATGTAACACGAACGAGCCATAAAATCCCAGTAAGACGGACGTCCGAAGATAGTGTGGTATGCGCTCTCTAACATGACCACTTCGAAGGAAAGTGCTTCCCTCCGGTAGTTCTTTGGAGTTCCAAAAGTAACGTCCAAAGTGATCTCTCCTAGGGAATTTGCTTGTCTTCCTGGGACAACTTTATGAAAGATCACAAAGCTATGATTTAACTGAGTTTCTGAGATCCTCATCTGACACAGCGTTTCGACATAGAAGATTTTGATGTTGATGCCGCCGTCCATGAGGGTCTTAGAGAAACCATAGCCGTCAATAAGTGGATTGACGACTAAAGCTTACTTTCCTCGCATGTGCAACTTAGGCGGATGATCAATGCGGTCAAAGGTGATTGTCACTTCCAACCAGTCCAAGAATTGAGGGACAGCCGGAACAGTTGTGTTGAGCTCATGCAAAACTGCTTTCTTGACCTTAGCTGGTTGAGACCCAAGGAAAGTGACATAAGTGTCTTTCTTTGTTGGGAAGTTATTCTTTCCATCCGACTTGGGATTTGAAGGCTCTGCTTCCTCCATGTCGGAATCTTCCTTGGTCTCTTTTTCTTTTTCAGCATTCTTCTTTCCCTTTCTTTGCTTGGACCTATAGCCAGCGGATTCATCTTTCTTGATGTCATCATTGAAACTACACTCGACATTTGTGTGGGACGAGCCCCGTTGGCATATAAGTGATGCACACACGGATTGTTGGCAAAGTCGGCCCAAGAGTAGGTTTTGCCAGGATGCTGGTCTCCTCTACCTTGGACTCTAGATGTCCCACGACCGTGTCCACAACTACCTCTGCGCCCTCCTCGTCTTCCAGACCCAAAAGTAGCATTGACGACCGTTGTTTCTGCATTGGGATTTTCTTCCGAGGTGTTCTTGTGCTTCTGAATTTGTTGCTTCGGTTTTTTTGCCAGCTGTGGTACAACCAGGACGTTCAGTAGTTCATCTGTGTCATCGTCGGTGTCTGTGTATTTGCTTGCCGTCTCTATCATCTCTCCTAGATTAGCGACCTTGTCGCACTTCAAACGGTGACGTAGTAAACCAATTGGGAGTCCTTCAATGAAAGCTTCAATCGCAGTTTAATCGTTTACTCCTTCACAAGAGTTCTTAGTGTCAATCCATCGTCCGAGATAATCTCGACAAGTTCTCCGGCTTTCTAGGTGCAACGCTGTAGGTCTCCTACCGTACAGGGCCTCCGATATGTGTCTTCGAAATTCCGAGAGAACGCGCTTAATGGATGGTGTTTTCCGGAAGTTCATTGAGCCAAGATCGTGCCATCTTCCTCAGCATAAGTGGGAGATATTGGGTCGCGACCAAGCTATTTCCGCCTTTGGCGATGCATCAAGCCTGGAAAAAATCCTGAAGCCAAGTATCTGGCTAGACCACACCGTCATAGGGTTGGATGTGTCTTGAGATAGCAAATCCTTCCAGGAAGTGTGTTTGTCGAATGCACGGTCCGAAGCATTTTGGACCCACATAAATATTGTTGGACTCGTAGCGCCGCGCTTCTATGTTAGGGTTGATATGGTGCCTCGCGTCACATGGTGACAGGGTACACCGTCTTGGTTGTTCACTGTGGCTACGGTGCCTTAGAGCCGGACTTCTGCTTCTACCACCACCTCCTCCGCCACGACGCCCTCCTTGGCCTCCTCGAGAGCCACTATGATGGGTGCTTGGCGGAGAGGGTGGCGCAGGTGGATTGTTTCCGGCTGAGTGCCGGCCTCTATCCGGAGTGTCGTTATTCTGGTTCCAGGGAGGGTCTTGATTACGACGAGCCCCTGCCGGCTTAACTCGGCACGGTGTCCATCGTTCCTTTGTCCGTCGTTTCCCCCATTGTGATGAGATTTAGCCAGACGGCTTGTATGTCTAGGAGGTGGCATCCTTTGTCGGTCCTCCTCCCGACGTTGCTCTTCTTCATCTTCCCTACGATTATTTGACTATCGCCGGGGAGGCTGCCTTGGAACCAGTGCTACAACTGCGTCTCGCTCGGTGGCCGGAGCAACATCGGTCCAGTCACGTGCGGCCTTGTGTCGTTGCCCTGAAGATCCGGTTCTTGAGTAGTTGTCTTCCGGACGGTCGGGACAGTGATGCTGTTCTGGGTCCCGTCGGGGCCTTATGTTCATGCCAAGCCAGATCTGTGTGACATTGGTCAGATTTGGAGACCAGTTTTCCGCTCCCAGATTTCGCGGCCTTCTATTGCTCCAGACCCTTAGTAAGTAGCTTTACGCCCAACCGGATTTGATCTAGGTTTGGATTGTTCGCCAGGATATCTCGGGCTGCATCAGTGTTTTCCACTGGTGTTCCATACACCAGATCTCCGTTGCTATGAAGCCGAGCTTCTCCCTTGACGACGTCATCTCCCTCAAAGAGGGTCTTGTGGACTTCCAGATTTTTGTTAGCCCGCACGGGGCCATTCCGGGTCTTTTGGTGCTGCGGGGAGTTGAACTGCCCCGCATATGCAATGTGCCTCTTCTCTTCTAGTAGGTTATTAGCTTCATTCAGGATTGGCGTGGTTAACGCATCTCTGATGAGTTTACGGGCACCAGGGGTAACCACGTGTCCATCCACCGGAGTTTCTTTCGGCTCTGCTGGGATTAGGGCTCCATCTAAGCATTCTTCATATTCTTTGGCAACTACCTCCTCAGCCGGAGGGTCCTTTGTTGGAGTCTTCTTCTTGTTCTTCTTCCTTGCCTTCTTGGCAGTGCTGGTAGCAAAGACATCTCTGGGTCCGTTTCCTGGAGTCAAGCTCTGATCAGTATTTTCGGACATCTGGACGTCGGGATTATCTCCGAGATCCATATTATCCTGCGATTTGGTAGAGTTTTCTCCGGATCCTTCGGCCATGGCTTCTCCTTCTTCCGCAGCTTTGGAGTTATACTCCTCTTCATATTCCATGGAGAACTTTTGGAAATCCGTCGATGTCATTGAATGATCCAAAGATGCCGATAAGTCGATGTTTGTTACGATCGCCTCCAGCACCGAGTCTTCGTTGTCTCCAGCATCGGTAGAGCCGGATCTGGATCCAACATATCCAACAAAGTGCGACGTGTGCGTCCTGAGGTAGTTGCGGCTTTCCTTGTGGGATTCCTCGAAACATCTGATGGTCTCGAGAATCTCATCCACGCTGGCGTCATGCAGCATCATACGCCTCAATATGTACCTTAGGAAAGGTTGATCCGTTCCAGCATTGGCAGATCCGGAACCAGATTTGTTGTCTTGCTCCTCCTATATTTCAACCTCGTTGGGAAGATCGATCTGGGATTCGGCCTCACTAGGGAGATCCACTCTAGATTCAACGTTCACCCTAAGATCTGCTTCAGGCTCAGCTTTCTCCACTATCTCCATGTTAGGTGCGGGCTGGGTGGTATTGGGATTTTCCAGGATCCGAAACTCTGCCGCCTCCACGAAAAAAGTGGACCTAGAAACTTCTTCAGCCCCTATTGTCACCGCTGGGGTGGGTGGGGTAGGTTCAGCGAAACCGATGTAAACATCAATCTCACTAAAAGACATGATGGTGTAGGCAGTCACGACCTCCCTAGCTGGAATCTAGGTCTCGCCGAGAACGATGAGAGGGACGTCGCTGGCCTAGAGGACACGGCCGACGGTGATTGTCTCGTTGATCCCAATTCTTGCAGATTCCGCTCGGAACATAGATCCGAAGCTCAATTGCCCCACGTTGGGCACCAACTGTCATCGGCTTAAGGACAAGTACGCCATGAGGGGGTCCTCAAGGCATGCGGAAGAGAGGGGTGTGAGACGTGTGGTGTTCTAGGACAGTGAGCACACAAGTTTACCTAGGTTTGAATCCGCCGGCTTTGGACGGATCCTACTCCTGCTAGCAACCCAGTAATACGACTGAGCTGGATATGGGTTACAAGGGTTTCGCCTATGCGAGTTGAGATTGTAGACTATTGTGGGGTGCCCTAAAGGCCGGTCCTTAGGATGACTTATATAGATATCTGGCCTACGGTTTACATGAGAGACCTATCCGGCTACGACTAAGAGTCGGTTACAGAGTACATCTTGAACTACAACTAACACTACATGCTTATGTCGGTAAGTCTTTTGGGCCTTCTCGTAGCCGGACTGGACTCCGTCTCTTCTCCCTAACTGGGCCACCCGTGAAGCAAAGTTCTAACCCGAAGTGGGCCAACCTGGTCAGTGAGGCACAGTGTGGATACCCGGAAAGTATATCCCCAACACTAATGTCTAATTAGGGTTTAATGTGCATTGCAGGAGCATCATATTTTTAAATTTCTTGAAAGAAAAGAATGCAAAACCCTCGAACCCTAGCTATTTCTCTTCTGTCTCTAAGAAAAACATTCAAAAGGGTTTTGATATTTTCAATAGACCCAAAGTATATGGAGCCCAAATTGACTAAAGGGCCCCTACAATATTTTCTATAGTTTCCAAAAGCCTCTGGTATTTTTCAAATAATTCAAAACATAAAAGGATTTGGAAATACAAACTCAAAAGTGAAAAAAGAAATGGAAAAATGTTTTCAGAAAATAAAGATATCTAGAAACCCAAACCAGGCCGGCCCATTCCTTCTCTCTTCCCCATCCGCCGCTCAGGAGCAGCCCGCATAGCCTAGCAACCTCCCTCCCTTCTCTTCCTTTTCCGTGGCCCACTCCCGGCCCTCCTTGGCCCAGCCAGCCCGTACCCGTTCTGCATCCCTTTCTTTTCTTCTTCTTTGAGCATGGTAGAGGAAGCTGCTGCCTGATACGTTGCAAACATATCCATAATTTTTGATGTTCCATACTTGGTTTTATCTACTTTCTTATGTTTTGTCCACACTTTGGAGTACTTTTCATATGATTTCTTGGACTAACCTATTAAGAAGAGTCACAGTGCCAGCTGCCTGTTTTCTGCTGTTTTTGGTTCCAGGAAAGTCAGAAAATGAATATTCTCGGAATTGGACGGGACAAAAGCCAAAGTAAGTCTTTCACCGAGGGACACTAGGAGCCAGAATACGAGACGGAGAGGGGCTGGGACCTAGCCACACCACCCGGCCACGCGGGCTGGGCCTGGCCGCACCAGGGGGTGGTCTGGCCGCCCTAGACACCCCCTCGGTCTCCCTCTTCGCCTATAAGATACCTTCTGACCTAAAAACTCAGGGGGTTCGATGTTTTTCCAGAAGGAGTTCCACTCCGCCGCCAACACCTGATTCCATGAAACAGCACCAGAAACTCTATTCTGGCACCCTGCCGGGACGGGGAATTGGAGATCATCGCCATCATCGCCACCATCGCTTCTCCATCGACCATCCATGTTTCCCCATCTATGAGTGAGTAATCCCCCGCTGTAGGCTATGGGGATGGTAGGGATTGGATGAGATCGTTCATGTAATGGCATCAGATTGTTAGGGCTTGGTGCCTAGTATCTTCTATGAGTGCTTTATGACTTTGTTGCGACTTGTTATGCTTAATGCTTGTCACTAGGGCCCAAGTGCCATGATTTCAGATCTGAACATGTTATTGATTCATTATGACAGTATTGTTTTTTTTTCTTACCTGCAAGTTGTATACACACGTTGTTGTCTAGAATCAATGGCCCCGAAGTGATAGAAGTCGGGATAACCGGAGGGAATGGCTTTGATGTGAGGATCACATGTGTTCATGGAGTGTTAATGCTTTGCTCCGGTGCTCTATTAAAAGGAGCACCTTAATTGCCGGTAGTTCCCTTGAGGCCCCGCTGCAAACGGGCTGGCAGGACAAAAGATGTTGTGCAAGTTCTCATTGCGAGCACGTATGACTATATATGGAACACATGCCTAGGATTATCTAGTATTGGGATGCTTTATCTTATTTATCTGCAATTGCCCTATGTTCTAATTGCCATGTGAATTGTCTTGTCCATGCAACGCTCATCCATCCATCCCTATGCCTACCGCACTCGGATCCTACTGTTACTGCTATTGTTACTAGTGTCTTTACTTTACTACTGCTATTACTTTACTATTCCTACTACAAAACTGTTGCTACTGATAAACAATTGTGAGCAAGATTGTTTCCAGGTGCAGCTGAATTGACAACTCAGTTGTTAAGGCTTATAAATATTCTTTGGCTCCCCTTGTGTAGAATCAATAAATTGGGTTTCACTTCCCTCGAAAATACTGCGATACACCCCCTATACTTGTGGGTCATGAAGACTATTTTCTGGCGCCGTTGCCGGGGAGCATAGCTTTATTTATTAAGTTCACTTGGATTCTCTATTGTTTGCTGCCATGCATCCATCATGGGTAAGTCTCGTGATGGCAAGGTTCCTATTTTACCATACACTACAAGAAGAGGTACTGTTCTGAACACCTCTGTTGCTCTTGATTCACCATCTGTTATGAGTAAGCTCGTTACACCACCACACACACATGCTATGCATACTGCTACTACTGCTGAATCTGAAACTTCTGATACTTATGATGCTGCTTCTACTGTGCTTGATAAGAGTGGTTCATTAGGTCCTTTCCTAGATGCTACGATTGCTAGAACTATAGCTGGAAATACTGAAACTCCCAATGAAGACACTACTACACCTGTTAGTTCACCTGAGTCTAGTGAGAGTTATGATATTGAAGATGGTTATGTTGAGATGACCGATGAATTTATTAAAGAATGTAAAAAACATCCATGATAGGAGCGCTGGTAAGAGTCTCCTTGAGAGGCGTACTATTAGACCCAAATTGTCTCCTATTGCTAAGTTTGTTGCTTCTCCCATAAACATTAAAGATAAAGATTATGATTTCTCTCTCGATCTATCTTACATAGCTATTGTTGAGAAAGAACCTTTTTGTGGGACTAAGAATGAAAGTGAGGTAGCACATATGAATGAGCTTTCTACCATGAGTGGCTTGTTTTCTGATGATATTAAGATGCGTACTTACTTTGTTGCTAAGATTTTCCCCTTTTCACTGAAAGGAGAAGCTAAAACTTGGTTTAGTAATTTACCTCCTAGATCTATTGATAGCCCTGATTGCTTGATTAGTACTTTCCTGCAGAAATATTTTCCTCCTAGTGCTAGACATGCTATTTTGCAGGAACTTTTTGATTTTACACAGGGAGAAAAAGAGACATTGCCCGAATCTTGGGCAAGGTTTTGTGCTTTGATTCATGCACAGGCTAGAAGTCCATTACCTAAGAATGAGCTTCTTGATATATTTTATAATGGACTAACCGAAGAATCTAGGACATACATAGATAGTTGTGCTGATTGTGTTTTCAGGAATAGGATTCCCAAGGAAGCTGAGGAATTAATGGCTAAAATAAGCAAGAACTATGAGGATTGGAATCCTCCTAAACCAGCTATACCTGAAGTAATTATACCTGAACCAACTATACCGGTAACTATTCCAACATCAAAGAAGAGGGGAGTTATTGAATTAAATGATGAAGTGATGAAGGAAGCTAAGAAATGTCTTAAGGAGAAGGGAATTAAAGCTGCAGATGTCAAGAATTTACCTCCTATAGAAGAATTATGTAAGCCTATTCCCTACTCATCCACTATTGAGGTACACTCTCTCCAACACTTTGATGAAGGTGATATCCCTTACTCTAAACCTCCTGATCAATGCTTAGAAGAATTTGATATTTTTATTGTTAAACAAGATAATTTTAATAAAAGGGTGCAAAATCATCTAATGGAAAACTCTAGAGCTATTGTTGAGTTAAAAGATATTGTGGAAAGAACCTCTAATGATGTTAAAATGATTTTTAAACACTTTCAAATGGTTCAAACTCAAATAGATCAACTCATTAAAGTGCAAAAAGACTTGCTAGTTAACGCTGCTAAAGAAAAACATGCTTATGAAATTAGAACTAGAAGTGGTGCTGCTACCCAGGATCCTCTATATCCTGAGGGGCATCCCAAAAGAATTGAGCAGGATTCTCAACAAGCTGAAAATAGTGGCTCGACTCGTAGGAAAAGGAAAAAGAAACATAAAACTATTGTAGAACCCTCTAAACCTGCTATAGATCCTAATAGTATATCTGTCTCTAATGCTGAAACTGAAAGTGGTAATGAAGAAAATGAAGCTCCAAATGAAGAAAAAGTTGAAGAAGAACCTAAAAAGCACACGAAGAATACTAAATACACTAAAGAAGATTTTATTGGTAAGAAACATGGTAGTGAAACAGAACCTTGGGTCGAAAAACCTATGCCTTTCCCTAATAAGAAACACATGTCAAAGGAAGATGAACACTATAATAAGTTTTGTGAGTGGATGAAACCTTTATTCCTGCAAATTTCTTTGACTGATGCTATTAAATTGCCTCCTTACTCAAAGTATATGAAGGATATTGTCTCGAATAAAAGGAAGATCCCTAATGAAGAAATTTCTACTTTGCTTGCTAATTACTCCTTTAATGGTAAGGTTCCAAAGAAACTTGGAGACCCAGGGATTCCAACTATCCCTTGCTCTATGAAGAATAGTTATGTTAGAACTGCTTTGTGTGATTTGGGAGATGGAGTTAGTGTTATGCCTTTCTCTCTCTATAAGAGGCTTCAACAAAAAAAAAATACCAACTGATATATCTTTGCAAATGGCCAATAAATCTACCACTATTCCTGTTGGTATATGTGAGGATGTACCTATTGAAGTGGCTCATAATTGCTTGATATTAACTGATTTTGTTGTGCTTGAAATGCCTGAAGATGATAATATGTCTATTATTCTTGGGAGACCTTTTCTTAATACTATAGGAGCTGTTATTAATTGTAATCAAGGAAAGGTGACCATTAATGTTAATGACAAGGAACATACTGTCTATTTCCCTAAGAAGATTATAAGGACTTATGGTTTGAATTCAATTGAACATGTTGAGGGCATTCAAGTTGGAGAGATATATTGTACCATACCAAAAGAAAAATTTGAAACTATTATGATTGGGACCATTGCTATCAAGGTTGAGGTAACATAATCATCAGTGGAATACAAAGTTTTGTCTCATATGAAATTGTTTTGGTAACAAGGCCTGATCAACCTTGTTAACAAAAGATTTCATTGAACAAAACAATGTTTTCACCATGATTATCTCCACTTACTTCTATTCTATCCATTTTAGTTTTTGCTTATGCCTAACTTAAAGGCGTTAAAGAAAAGTACTTATTGGGAGATAACCTAAAAGTTTTAGATGAGCCTTGGAAGTTATTACTTCAGTAATAACCGCTCCTTATCATTTTTATTGTCTTTTTGTGCCAAGAGTAACCTCTAATGAGAGAGAAGTAATGGTTGGGAAAGTTGCTGTCCCGAAACAGATTTTTGTGCTTCACCGTAAACATTTGTGTAAAATCTCTGTACGTCCTTTTGAGGCGTGAATTTTCGTGCTTCTGCCCAGGTTGTTATCTAACTTTAGTTAGTTCAACACTTTTCGATTTGAGCGACAGAAGGTCTTCGAAAAAATTCGTCTTTACCTGCTGGTCTGTTTTGACAGATTTCTGCCATTATTTGCGTTTGCTTCTTGTTGGTTCCTTTTTTAGTTCTTTTGGGGAATTGAGATTTTGGAGGGAAGTGCTACAGTAGCTTGTGTTTTAATGGAAGTTTTATTGGTGTTGGAACTGAACCTAAAGACTTATTATCTTGAGTGCACTAATGTTGCTAATAAAGATTGTGTGAAGTTTTGTATGAAGGAAAAATTTCAGGTGTATGGAAGGAATGAGTAATGAGATGAATGATGGACTAAAGCTCAAGCTTGGGGATGCCACGCGTGTCACCCCAAGAAATATTCAAGAAGTACAAGCGTCAAAGCTTAGGGATGCCCAAGGCACCCCTTCTTCATCAATAAAAAAATCCTAGGTTTCTTCCAAACGCTTCATTTTTTATTGTTTCATACATAGTTGTGTTGTTCTTGGAGCGTCTTCTTTTTCGTTTTTGTTTTTGGTTTTAGTTTGCTTGGTTTTCTTAGTTTGCTGAATAAATTGGTTGGACCCCCTCTTTCATACATTGGTTCTCAAATAGTTTGGTTAGGTTTGGAAAAGAGTAGGAAAGCTCATGCTTAAGTGGTAAAGAGAGCTTGTTTTTGACTGTGTCCTATGCTTTGTCATGACATGCTTGATATTGTTTTGGCTTTATGCTTAATATTCTTTGCTATAGCATGACTTGTTATAAACAATTGAGATTGCTTAATGTGCCTTGGATGAATCATGCGTTATTTTAGCATATTAAAGCATAGTATAGTGGTATTATCCTTTGATGCTTTATTTGGGTTGATTTGGCGCATGCTCACACCATATTATGACTATCACAAGTCACCATAAGCCTTTATGATCCTTTAGTTTTCAACTTGTAGTATCACTTTATGCTTTGATCAATGATGTTTTGTCGCTCTGTGTGATTATGGCCATTATTGCTCTCTTAGTTTGTCGCTCCCAGTCTTTTGCTAGCCTCCACAACCAAGTATAGGTTCCACTCATGCATCCAACTCCTTAAACCAAGTTATTCCAAAGAGTCCACCATACTTACCTACTAGCATATGCTATTCCAAGTATATTCGTGTTTTATCTACCTTCCGAATTAAACTTGTTATGAGAAAACTAGTGATTAAAGCTCTCATGAACTTGATGGCACACTTTAATTTTATTGCCCTTAATAAACTTGAACCATTATGTCATCTATGTTGTATATGCTTGCACTTATTTGTTGGGGATTAGCAGAACCATGCTGTCATGGGGAACGCTTTCAACATTGCACTGGTACTTTGTACCTAGTTGATATCATGATCTTTTGTCTATGGATGTCATCGGTGTGAAATGAAACGGGAGCTTGTAAGTCCATGGAGTTATGTATGTGTGTTAGAGAAACGCCTAGGCCGCTGGTCTAATCCATGCTGTCATGGTGGAAACCTGCAGCGTAACCATAATGAGTTGTCTATGAAGCATTCTTCTTATAAAAAAAAGAGTCCTATATTGAGAAAAAAGAGAAAAAGAAAAAAAGAGATTATGAAAAGAGGAAAGAGAGAAAAAAGCACCATATTCCCATGGTAAATAAGAAGATTGATGAGATGCTCGTTGTCTGCTTGCCTTGTCATTTTGATATGGGGATTCTTCCGTATCATCGGGCAAGGGGTACCCCGTTGGTGGTTCTCTATGATACACATGTACTTACAATGATAATAACTTATTGGTAACTAAGCTTGAGTATCATGAGGAGCGGCACTCGTAGTCAAGGGACATGAGATTTCTAACTTATACTTCGTTAAGCATGTACACCATAGTTTGTTCACTTTAACATTAATCACTTCAAGATGCTTATGATAGGGGCAATGAGAGATGAAAGCTATTAAGTACCATAATTTTTGGAAGCTCTTTATGAGACTTGAATCCCTACTTCCTTCTATGAAGGCCTTTCTTCCACTATATATATTGAGTCTCCACCTTCTATCTTTATGCACCTACTTTGAGAGCATAGTGGCCATTCTTAGTTCTATGTGCATTGTCCCAAGACTTGTTGATTGGTGCATAGCTTTGATATTGGCTATTTTAAACTATTTGTATCTAGTCACTCTTATAAACTTTGAAGGTGTCCTATGCATTTATATTTGCTACTCTATGAGGGACAAGCTGAATGCCACTATGCTATGTTTTCTTTATGTGAAACAAACAAACGTCTTCCAAAGCATTGTTATTCATGAATCTTTTGTTTATGCCTTTTCATGTTGCAACATAGTTTCTTTGTCTTGTTGCTAGAACTTTGTCTTTCATGTTATGATTGAAGTACTATGATCCCAGCTTTGATTTTTTTACAAATACTTTGATCAATTTTATGTTGGTGCATGTCACCTCAAAAATTATTCTTTCTTTTTATCACTTACCTACTCGAGGACGATCAGGATTTAAGCTTGGTGATGCTGATACGTTGCAAACGTATCCATAATTTTTGATGTTCCATGCTTGGTTTTATCTACTTTCTTATGTTTTGTCCACACTTTGGAGTACTTTTCATATGATTTCTTGGACTAACCTATTAACAAGAGCCACAGTGCCAGCTGCCTGTTTTCTGCTGTTTTTGGTTCTAGGAAAGTCAGAAAATGAATATTCTCGGAATTGGACGGGACAAAAGCCAAAGTTAGTTTTTCACCGAGGGACACCAGGTGACGAGGGTTTAACTCATCAATGCCCATTGTTATGGACTTGGGTTTTGGAGAAGGAGGGAGCGCTGGAGATATCTATCGGCTAGCAAACAAGCACACATGGGACAAAGATTTACCCAGGTTCAGGCCTCGTAGAGGTCCCTACTCCTACTTGTCTGCTCGTGGAATTATCGAAGGAATCGAAGATTACAATGGTGCGCAGATGCAATCTGGCGAGGGTTGTGGAAACTAGGGTTGCGTGTGTCCTCCTCGCCGCCCCCTCCTAGCCTTTATATAGGTAGGCTAGGTCTCGGGTAGCAGGTCGAGTCGGTTACAAGTTAGGGTTTTCCCCTTCAAACTTTCTATCTTTAGCTTCTTCTTGTTTTTCAAGCAATCGAGAGTCCGTAGGTTACTCGAGTCCTTCATTTGGACCTTGGCGACACCGTGGGCCTTTATGTATTTAGACCGTATATACCAAGCTCGAGTACCTATAGGGTATACCCATGTTAGTAGCTCCTGAGTGTCCAGTGGAATTGCAGATTCGACTGGGGACATTTTGAAGTCTTTCGAGTGCATGAACGAGTATATTTTCGACTGCCTTGTTTGTGTCATAGGGATTGTTGATGTGCGTGCCTGATTTATCCGATGTATCAGTATCAGTTAACCACCTTAGGGTGAAACAACACAATCTACTCGAACTCGAGTCCCTGGACTCGAATCCGGAAAAGTGCTGGTGTAATTCGACTCAAGCCACGGAGGTCTTACAGGAGTTGAATTCCAGTTATATGGGTGTGAGCACTCGACGCGTCCATCAAGGCATGTTCATCGTACCTGTAGGCACGGATACATTTCTGGTAGTGCGCAGCTAATGCGTTGCCAGGCCTTATTGATGTCTTACCTTCATGCTGTAAGCGTGGCATCCGAATTTTATCATCGCGGAGACGATTCGGGTGACCTAGGAGACACAGTCTCTTTGTAGGGAAAAATTATGAGGCGGTGTCGCCATGAGCTTCGAGTGTGGATGTTATCAACACACAGTTTTTTGTACAAATAATCATAGGGTGCGCGACCAGCGCTCCCTATGGGAGTAGCCCCGAGTGCCTGGTTGAGTCGAAGACTCAGGCAGGGACTAAAGAAGTTTTGCGACTGCTGTCGTCTTTGCTTGCTTGTTACAGTCGAATTTGTTTCCGGCGCTCCCTATGGGAGTAACCCATGTCCATAGTCGAACCATATTTTGAGTGGTTGGGTTTTGCCTTTGATTGTCCATGTTCCTAAAAAAGAAGAAAAATCATAGGGTGCGCGACCAGCGCTCCCTATGGGAGTAACCCCCGAGTGCTTGGTGGAGTCGAAGACTCGAGCAAGGACTAAAGTAGTCGAAGTCTTCTGCTGCGTAGCTTTGATGACGTCAGTGCTGATGATTTCATGACCTCAGTTGCCTGCGTGAGCGAGTTTGACGGGATGTGACGAGCAGTGGGTCCCACTCTCTGACTTTGATTTGACTGGGCATGCGTAATCTTTATTTTAACTGCGCCTCCTCGATTTCCGCGCGTAATGGGAGCAGTGGAGGGACGGTTCGCGTTTCCACTCCTCCACGTGTCTAGCACGATGTTTTCCATGCGTCCAGTAGGGTTTTTCTGAGCCGTTGGATTGCATCTTCTAGGGTTAAGTAGCGGTGCTGCGACGGTAATTTTCTCATCTGCTCTCATTCATCCTTTGCTTCCATCGCCATTGCTGCTACTCCTCTGCTTTCTCTGCGCCCGTTTCTTCCACGACGCTGGACCAGCTCCGCTCGTTTCCGAGCTACTTCCTTCGATCGCATCGCCGCCGCGCAATGGGGAAGAAGAAGGGAGGTGCTACGGCTGATTCCGCGGCTACCGCTGCTGCGGCGAAGAAGAAAGGCGGCTCCGCCGCTGCGGGCACCAGCACCTCCACCGGCGGGAAGAAGAAGGGCACGGGCACCCACGTCACGAATGGCGCGTGGCGTCCCTCCATCATCAAGTCATCGGATCTCCGTCTTCTTTGCCAAGACGGAGTGCTGTCCGACGTAGTCGCCGATGCGCGCGTCCCCGACGGTGAGACAATTCCTTCTCCTCCCGCTGGTTTTCGAGTGATGTTTTTGGCATTCATCATTCACGGTCTCTCCTTGCCCCTTCACCCTTTTTTAGGGGCCTCCTTTGTTTCTATGGGCTCTAGCTCCATCAGCTGTCCCCAAACTCTATCCTCCATATCTCTTGCTTCATCACCCTCTACGAGTGCTGGCTCGGAATTGAGCCGCACTTCGGCCTCTTCAAGCGCATCTTCAAGTTGAAGCGCCAATCCGCTTCTGGCTCCTTAGTATATGATGTAGGTGGTTGCGGAATTCACGTCGACCCATCCACCACCTATTTCAATATCAAACTCACAGCATCCGTCCAAGGGTGGAGGGACAAGTGGTTCTACATTCGCGACCAGAAGGCCGACGGAGACCACTTCGGACTCGCGCCCTTCGACCCTGCGACCCCGTGCAAGAGGAGGCGCTCGTGGAAGAATGTGATGATGCCTGGCGAGTCCGCAGAGACAGATGTGCTATACGAGCGTGTGCGCGACCTCGAGAGTCGCATAGGGAAAGAAGAGGGAGGCTGCGCTCTCATTCGCACGTGGCTGCGCCATCACGTCCAGCCCCTGCAGGCCAGAGTCCACCCCATGTTTCAGTGGGCTGGCGCTGACAATGCCACTCGCGTGTCCGCCGATGGCATGTCCGCGAGTGAGGTGGACAAGAGGGTTCGACTGGTCACCAAGTACACCGTCAAGGATGTGCTCCCCAGTGAGCCAGTTGTTCCTCCATTTGATGCTACTAACCCTCCTCCCGAGGTATAGTTGTGCTACGAAGTAGCTAAGTTTGTCGATTGCTTCTCTGTTGTTTACTTGCTTTTTGCTGAATTTGTTGTCTGTACGCAGGATTGGGCGGTATCACCCTGTATTCCCCTCTTCCTGAGGGGGTTATTCCTCACGAAGCCTTGGAAGAGGACGAGTTGGAGTCGATCGTCCCATCTGATGTGGAGGAGGAAGCCCTCGAGTCCGTTAGTCCGGATACTCGCAAGCGTTCGCGCAGCGAGGATTCCGAGGCGTCGTCTCCTTCGACTCCAGAAGGTACATGTGTTGGTGCGGAGTCGCCGATACCTGCCATTCCTATGAGCGCCGTGGCACCATCTTCTCGCAAGAAGATGCGATTGCCCAAGGAGTCCTCGTTAGAGTCGGGGGAAGCCACTTTTGACTTTGACAAGTTTGATTGGTAAGTTTTCTAGTTTGTTTGTTCTTCTCTGGATTTTTGTCTTGTTCTTGATGTTGATTTTGTCTTTGCAGTCAAAAGAGGCGTCGTCATCTTCTGGCGACGTCCAATTTTTGAAAGAATCAGGAGTCGCGACCTCAAGGGCCAAGAAAGAGGTCAAGCGCGCTCCTTCCCCTCCATTGGCGGCCCACTCCGGACACAACTCTTCCAGTTCTCCTCATACAGGGGAGCATCGAATGGTTGCCCGGATGATGGTACAACAGACATCTTCGGAGTCATTGGAGGATCATGTAAGTTTAGATTTTCTTCTTTTGAATGTGGCAATCGATGTTATCTATTGCTTCTGCCGATCCCTTTGTTGTGCGCCAGCTCCTTGTGAAGGAACCCACCCATTTGGCGGAGCAAGTGCTTGCGATGGGCCGCCAGCATGCAATGCTGGACACGCGCCATCGCGTGGTCGAAAGTAAGTGTTTTTCACTTCCTTTTCTTCTTCTCCTTTTTATATGGTCGACTGATAGTCAATCCCCTTTGTTTTGTAGCTGAACATAACGCCCTCCTGCGCAACGCTGCCACCATGGAGAAAACACTCGCCGCGGCTGTGAAGGGTCACGATGAGGCAATCGCGGCGCGTGACGAGGCGCAAAGGCGCGAAGAGGATCTGCGTGCCTCCTTCATAGCCAGGGAGAAGTTGTTCGAAGAACAACTTTTCTCGATTGCCAAGGCCCTCTCAAGTACTTTTCTTTGGATATCGTTATCCTTCTCTGCTCGACTTTTTGCCGGTGGCGCTGATGCTTTGTCCATGTGTGGATTTATGTACAGATGCTGGCGATTTGAGCTTCGACCCGCAGGCCCTTTGTCGCGATGATGCTCTGGCGGGTGCACTGTCGGCAGTCGAAGACCACAGCGCTGCCGTTAAGGATACGCTCTCCAAGGCCAGGGGTGTTCTCAGTCGCCTCCGGGAGGAGCTGATGCCCAAGGCGGAGCTAGTCGAGAACATAGATGAGCTGGTGGAGTCACTCGCCGGGGGTGTGCCTTCCAGCTTCAAGAATTCACTCCGCGCGGCTGGCGTGTCCATGTCACTGGCCATGGTGCAGGCCCACGGAGTCGAGATTGATCCTGCCATGGTGTCGAAGGCGATGCCTGTTAGCGTGGACGGCCAACAGGTAGTCTTCGCTCCTTTCGCGACTGCCTGTGGAAAATATGGGCATCAGCTGATAAACACTATTGCGAAGTATTCTGAGGAGCTGCAACGCGCCAAGAAGGCGGCGAAAGCTGCGGCATTAGGGGCTGGCGGAAAGTCAGTGGCATCTGACACTGCCACAGACTCGATGAAGCCCCCGAAGCCGTCGAAGTCGAAGAAGCCAATCGCTCCTTAGTAGCTTTGTAATAGTTAACTACTTTATGTCCTTTGTTAAGAACATGCCTGCTGGCGAGTGTATTTGTTGATACTTTTGCTAGTATTGAATGCACTTGAATCTTTTGTCTTTGTGTTGATTTGGTCGTCTTATTTGTTTCTATCTTGACTTGTGGTAGGGTTCATCAAGTGATCCTTTGAGGGAAACGCAGGACTCGCCGCCTCTTGATGATGCTTTGGCACCGCCGCGCTCCAGGGTAGATGAGATGTCACTGCTTTCGTGACTGCGTGACCGCATGAAGCAGTTGGAGCGTGAGTTGTCCGTGCTCCGGGGTAACGCGGATGTATGGAAGTCGAAGGCAGAAAAAGCCGCCGCCCGAGAACAGTATCTGCTTGGCGAGGTGACGCAGCTGGGCGGCCAATTCAAGTGTTAGTTTGCTTGCTCTTATCTTTTCCTTGTAGTCACTCGCGATGGTGTGTTGTACTTATGCTGCTGTTTGCTGCATCGTGTAGTTGTCAGCGCACGTCATCCGCAGGATGAGAAGGATAGAATTGCCATTCGTATGCATGATCTTACCCAGGAGAAACTTCAAGAGAGTGGATACTTCTGGGTAGATCATGATCGTGCGATTGCGCTGGCGACCCTGCAGGATCGCGCGTCGCAAGTGCTGCACTTTCTGAAGAAGTCGCAGTCATGTTTGAAGAACATTTATTGGACGATGTTTCCGCTAGATGTTACTCCATCAAGCCTGCTGGCCCTCCTTGCCACGTTTCAAGACCTGGCCCTGGTTCGCGAGTGCGTGAGGCAGCAGTTGGTGGCTGGTGCCAAGACCGCTCTATCGTTGGTGCGACTGCATAGGCCTGACGTAGATGTTGCGGTAATTGCGTCTGGGCCGCCTGCGCCACCAGCAGGTTCTGCCTGGAATATGGTGCCACACTACCAGGCGGTGGATCGCCCAGCAGAAGAGATCGTCGACTTCTTTGAGGCACAAACCAACATTCTCTTGCTGCAGTAGTAGCTTAGTTTGTATCCTGCACATAAGTGTACTCGTGTTGTAAAGTTCGTATAAATGTTGTATATAATTTATTGTCGAATAAGTGTACTCGTGCTACACTATGCGAGTCCTTTTCGTTAGCCTGGCCATGCTCTTATCTCATTCCCTTGTCAACCTGTCAGGTGCGTTGCAGCTGGGTTGATGTTGTGTTAAGGGTTTTGATTGATGTACCAGCTACTCAGGATATCGCGTTTTTGGTTCATAGAATAGATGTATATAGGGTGGCGTAGCCCCAGAGTAGATAAATTGGAAAAAGTAAAGGAGAACACAGAGTTTTGGGGCACTTAGCTTTATTTATTCGAAGGACAGTGCGAGGTACAACGTGTGGCTAAGTAGCCTTGGCTAAGTAGCCTTATTTGCAATGTAAAAAGTAAAAAGCGACTAGGGGTAGAAGCGTCGCAGCTGTGCGACGTTCCAGGGGTTGGAGTATGCGACTCCTGTCTCTAAATCTTGAAGGCGATAGGCGCCACCTGGGATTACTTCTGTAATCACGTACGGTCCTTCCCAGGGGGACTCGAGCTTGAGATGCCCCTGCTGCTTCAATCGCAGGACTAGATCACCTTCGATGAAGGATCTGGGGCGTAGCCTCCTACTGTGGTAGTTGTGCAGGTTCTGCTGGTAGATCGTTGATCTTTCCACGGTGATTTCTCTCGCCTCGTCAAGGAGGTCGACAGAGTCTTCGAGTGCGAGGGATGATTCTTGTTCGTTGTAAGCGACCACGCGCGGTGCCTGGTACCGTACCTCGGCGGGTAGCACTGCGTCGGCTCCGTGCACCATAAAGAATGGCGTATAGCCCGTGGCACTGTTCGGAGTTGTGTGTCGGCTCTAGAGTACGGATTGAATTTCGTCTGGCTAGTAACCCGCGGCTTGTTCGAGTGGCCGGAGGAGTCGCTTCTTGATGCCACTGCAGACGAGCCCGTTTGGTTTTTCCACCTGACCGTTGGTCTATGGATGCGTTACCGAGGCATAGCTGATGTTGATCCCTAGGTTCTCGCAGAATTCTTGGAACTCCTTGGATGTGAAGTTCGTCCTGTTGTCGGTGATGATGTTGTGCGGTACTCGGAAGCGGTAGATGATGGATTCGAAGAACTTAACTGTGCTGTGTCCTGATTGGTTGGTCACTGACATGGCCTCAATCCACTTGGTGAATTTGTCGACTGTGACCAAGAGGTAGACGTAGCCTCCTCGTGAGGACCTTGGGAGTTTGCCAACCATGTCGAGTCCCCATTGCGCGAAGGGCCAGGCCAATGGAATTGGCCGGAGCTTTGCACCAGGTGCGTGCGGCTTGTCCGCGAATCATTGGCAAGCGTTGCATTTTTGGACGATGTCTTTGGCATCGCGCATGGCCATAGGCCAATAGAATCCAGCTCGTAGAGCTTTGGCAACGAGGGCGCGACTGCCGGCGTGGTGCCCGCAGGTCCCTTCATGGATGTCGAGGAGAACAGCTCTTCCATCGGCCATGGAGACGCATCGTTGGAGTACTCCTGTGATGCTGCGCTTATACAGTTCGCCGTTGATAATAGCGAACGCCTTGGATCACCACACGATGTGCCGTGCATCAGTCGAATCATCTGGTAGCCTTTTGCTGAGGAGGTACATGATGTACGGTTGCGTCCAGGATTGCTCAATCATCATGACGCTCATTGGCCCCTCGAGTCCTGTGTCCAGCTCCAAGTCATCGAGTGCCATTGACTCATTGGGTGGCGTAGCCCCCGAGTCCATTGCTGCGCTTGTTTTCTTCTCTGTGGCCTTTGGCTTGATGGAGCGTTCGCAGATGCGCTCGAGAAATACCCCAGGTGGTATGGGGGCATAGGTAGAGTCTATGTTGGCGAGTGCGTCTGCCTCTTCGTTTCTTTCGCGACCTACGTGCCATAACTCGCAGCCGTCGAAGTCTCCTTCGAGTGTGTCATAGAGGTCACGGTACGCGATCATGTTGTCATTCAGTGCATCGCACTCATGCATTGTTTGGTTCACAACCAACTTGGAGTCGCCGTATATGATGAGCCTCCTGGCACCACAGGCTTTTGCCATCCTCATTCCATGCAACCGTGCCTCGTATTCAGCCTCGTTGTTGGAGGTTGTAAACTGCATTCGCAGGATATACTTCAACTTGTCCCCTTGGGGTGATGTCAGTATGACACCTGCGCCTGCTCCGTCCTTCCGCTTGGACCCATCGAAGTGCATTGTCCAGAGGTAGGACATATCTGGTTTGTCCGGGAGCTGGTTCTCCATCCAATGCACAAGGTAGTCAGGGAGAACTTGCGACTTGATTGCGTCGCGCTTTTCATATGTGATGTCTCGTGGAAAAAATTCTATTCCCCAAAGCGCGACTCATCCCTTGGCATCGGGGTTATTGAGGATATGCCCTAGCGGGGTGTCGTTGACCACCATGATTGGGTGTTCCTGGAAGTAATGGCGCAGTCGCCGGGCGGTCATGAAGACACCATACGCCAGCTTCTGGTAGTGCGGGTATCGCTGTTTTGTTGGCGTGAGGACCTCGCTGAGGTAGTATACTGGGCGTTGTACCCCGTGGACCTTATTTTCCTCGGCTCGCTTGATGACGAGCACTGTGCTGACCACCTGGTTGGTGGCGTAGATATATATTAATAGTGGTTCCCTTTCTCGTGGGGTCACCAGTACTGGCGAAGCAGGCGCTTGAGGTCTCCGAATGCTTCTTGCGCTTCATTTGTCCACTCGAATTTTTTAGCTTTTTGGAGGAGTTGGTAGAAGGGCAGCGCTTTTCACCCATCCAACTGATGAATCGACTGAGGGCCGCGATTCGCCTAGCCAGCTGCTAGACGCCCCTTATGTTTTTTGGCTTCTCCATGGCCAGTATGACTTTTATTTTCTTCGGGTTTGCGTCGATTCCCCTCGCGGAGATGAGGTACCCGAGTAGTTGCCCAGATGGCACACCAAAGGCGCATTTGTCCGGATTGAGCTTGATCCGGTAGCGGTCGAGGTTGGCGAAGGTTTCGCGCAAATCATCAATTAGGGAGGCTTCCTCCTTGGTCTTGATTACTATGTCGTCGACATAGACTTGAATGTTACGGCCCAGTTGTTCCTTGAGGCAAGCCTACATGCACCGCTGGTAGGTGGCTCCCGCGTTCTTTAGCCCGAAGGGCATTGTGTTGTAGCAAAACACACCAAGGGGCGTTGTAAACGCTGTTTTCTCTTGATCTTCCTCCTTCATTTGAATCTGATTATAGCCTAAGTAGGCGTCGAGGAAGCAGAGGCGCTCGCATCCCGCGGTGGAGTCGATGATCTGGTCGATGCGTGGCAACAGGAACTGATCCTTTGGGCAGTGCTTATTTAGAGAGGTGAAGTCCACGCACATTCGTAGGATATCCGTGTCCTTTTTTGGTACAAGCACCGTGTTGGCGAGCCAAGTGCTTTCCTTGATCTCGCATATGAACTTGGCATCGAGGAGTCTGTTGATCTCCATTCCAACTGCCTGCGCTCATGGCTCAGACAATCACTGAATTGTTTGCTTGACTGGCCTTGCGTCGAGGTTGACGTTGAGTGCGTGCTCGGCGAATTCCCTGGGAACTCTTGGCATGTCCGCAGCCAGGCAAAAATTTCCCAGTGCTCACGGAGGAATTCGACGAGCGTGAGTTCCTATGCGGGACTCAAGTTGTTGGCGATGAGGGCCGTCTTGGCGGGATCCGATGGGTGGACCTACACTTTCTTTGTGTGCACCGATGAGTCGAAGGATAGATCGGGCGAGCTTGGCCGGCTCAGGGGGGCAAACTATTGTCTGTCGACTCTTTCAGCCTTGCGAGTTCTTCCTGCATGCCGAAGGACTAGGAAATTCTATTGAATTCCCTGTCGCAACTGTCGGATCTCTCGAAGCTCCCGTTGATCATGATGACGCCATTGGGACCAGGCATTTTTATCTGCAGCTAGGCGTAGTGTGGCACTGCCATGAACCTAGCGAACGCGACATGTCCGAGGATGCAGTGGTACTGTGAGGGCCAATCGACGACCTCAAATCCGATGCGCTCGCGCCGGAAGTTCTTCGGCGTGCCGAAGATGACGTCGAGGTTGATTTTGCCCAGGGGGTATACGCCTTTCCCTGGGACGATGTCGTGGAATGTTGTGTCCGAGGCCTCCAGGCAAGTTAGAGGGATTCTCATTGCTCGCAAGGTACTCGCGAATGTAAGGTTGATGCCGCTCCCGCCATCCATGAATACGCGCCTCATGTCAAAACCTCCGATTTGCGCCTCGAGTACGAGGGGGAAATGGCCTGGACGGGGTACCTGAGGCGGATGGTCGCGTTTGTCGAAGGTGATGCATGACTCGCTTCCACTGAGGTACTCAGTGGTAGATGGTGGCGAGTGTGTGGCCAAGTTGACTTGGCGAGTGATGGCCTTCTGCACCCAATTGGAGGGGCGTCCTTTTTGGATCATCATGGTGCCCATGGTTCTTGGCTATGGTTCGCCTCCGTGGTGCTGGTCCGGTGCAGCTACATTCGGGGGTGGTCCAGGTGGTGGTGGCAGAGCGCCATGTGCCACGACGCCTGGAGCGGCTCCGTAGCCTCTTTCGACTGCATTGCGGTTCATCTGAACCAATCCCTCATGTAGCTTGAGGAACTCGCGGCATTCCTTGAGGAGGTGGCTGGACTTCTTCTTACCATCATGCTTGTCTATGTAGAAGTGTACCGTACATGGCCCAGACAGTTTGTCCTCAATGGAGGTCGCGGGTGCCTCATCACGAGTGCGGCGTTGCCACACTTGTGTAGTTTTCTCGGAGTCACGATATCCACCGCTACAGTATCCGTTGTTGCGGTTATCGTCGCGTTTGTCGGCGTAGCCAGCCGCGACCATGTTGACGTCATCGCGGTCATCATAGATGCTCATGCGGCGCTTGCCTCGGCGATTGCGTCTGCGCTCGAGTTCCGCCTCCTTGTCGGAGTGAACGCGATTCTTCACCGAATCTTCTCCATCGGCCCACCGATTCGTGATCTGCATCAGGTGGTCGATGGTCTTGGGCTTTGAGCGGCCCAGCTCCTCCCTGAGTTCTAAGTGGTGGACGCCACCGTTGAATGCGTCAATCGCGCGATCCTCCGAGATGTTCTCTGTGGAGTTCTTGATGATGGACCACCTTTGGATGTAGGAGCACAGCAATTTGCCAGATCTTTGCTGGCAGCATCTCAGCTCTTCGATTGATGCGGGCCGTTTGTATGTGCCCTTAAAGTTGCGCACGAAGCTGCAAACCAGCTCATCCCAACTACGAATGGATCCGCGTGGAAGGTTGTTGAGCCATGCTCGGGCGGCGCCCTACAGCTGTAGCTGTAAGCATTGCATGGTCGTGCTTCGACTGCCTCCGTGGAGCCTGACGGAGGAGATGTGGTCCTCCAGCCAGATCTTTGGGTCCTGTAGGCCGTCAAACTTCGGGTTCTCCGACGGGAGTTTAAACCCCTTAGGCATTCGCTTCTGCCTAATGGATCTACTAAAGAATTTGGCGCCGTAGAGCTCCACATCTTCCTCTTCCGAGTCAGTTGACCGAGCACGTCGTGCCCTTGATTTTTCGATCTTGCGCTGCGTGAGGTCGTCGCGCGCATCATAGTCACGGTCGTGTTGCCGTGAACGGCGGCGTCGAGACAGGTCGTGACTGTCGTCGCTAGATGAGGGCGAGGAGTAGTGCTTTGCTAGCACTTTGCCCTTTTTTGGCTCTGGTGTTGGCTCCTTGTCGAGGGCGGGCTCGATTAGTCCCAAGCCCGTGATTGTAGATCAGTGCATGGCGGCTCGGGGGTCTCTAGCCGGCGGCTGGTTGTTAAGGAGGTACATGGTGGCCGATGTCACCGCAGCCTGCGGCGTCTTGGGGACCACGTTGCCCCGTGTGTCGACTGTCATAGAGCTGAAGTCGAGGACCTTTAAAGCTTCTATGCGTTCTTGCTCGGTGAGATGGGCCATCCGAGATTGCCTCTTCTTGGCGAGGTACTCGTTGCCCTTTGAGGAGGATCCTCCGTGGGAGGAGAGCCCAACACGACAAAGGCTCGACTCATCTGCTGCTTTTTTGCGCGCCTCGAGTTGCGCGATTGTTTGTACTTGGTGCTTGAATTCTTCCTTCAGGAGCTAGTGATAACCCATCAGCAGTTCTTGCGGGGATCCGAAGGGTAGGAGCGCCTCGTAGGGCCTCGCGGCAGCGAGCCCATTCTTGCTTGTTGAGCCTGATCACGACGCATTCGCCGGTTTGCTCATTTAATATGGTTGGAGGTTCGACTGCTCCTCCATTATCGACGGGGGTGCGGTTGCCACCGTTGCCGCCGTTGCCGCCATTGCCACCATTGCCGGCATTGGGCGGGTCGGTTCCGTTACCGCGATTGCCACCGTTGTCACGGTTGGTAGATGTATCGCCTGCGTTGATGACGGCACACATGAAGTGATTGGGGAAGCTGTTGCTTCCACAACTCTCAGATCCGGAACCGTAGGTTCCATCTTCAGTGGCCAGATCGCTCAGATCGGAGTCGCGACTGCTGTCGCTGACCGTGTTCTCGACTGTTGTCGGGGCATTGAGCTCACTGAGGGTGCCAATCGATGCAGGGAACCATGATGCTGGGTCAATCGACGGTGCCGTCGGCTGATCAGGTATGCGAAGCGTGCCCATATGACCGACTTGGAAGCGGAAGCTCCCTGTCGCCAGGCTGATTCCGTCGCCCACGGACTCGAAGGCCGGGCGAGTGGCCGGCGTGTGGACGGTGAAGTCGAACGCGCCGAAGAGCTGGCGGATCTCCGCTGTTGCGGAGTTGTAGATCCTGGTTGATGGGGCCAAAGAAGCCGCAACATCAGCACTCCCAATTCCCACAGACGGCGCCAATTGACGAGGGTTTAACTCATCAATGCCCATTGTTATGGACTTGGATTTTGGAGAAGGAGGGAGCGCTGGAGACATCTATCGGCTAGCAAACAAGCACACATGGGACAAAGATTTACCCAGGTTCAGGCCTCGTAGAGGTCCCTACTCCTGCTTGTCTGCTCGTGGAATTATCGAAGGAATCGAAGATTACAATGGTGCGCAGATGCAATCTGGCGAGGGTTGTGGAAACTAGGGTTACGTGTGTCCTCTTCGCCGCCCCTCCTAGCCTTTATATAGGTAGGCTAGGTCTCGGGTAGCAGGTCGAGTCGGTTACAAGTTAGGGTTTTCCCCTTCAAACTTTCTATCTTTAGCTTCTTCTTGTTCTTCAAGTAATCGAGAGTCCGTAGGTTACTCGAGTCCTTCATTTGGGCCTTGGCGACACCGTGGGCCTTTACATATTTAGACCGTATATACCAAGCTCGAGTACCTTTAGGCTATACCCATGTCACCAAGAGCCAGAATACGAGATAGAGAGGGGCTGGGGCCTAGCCACACAACCTGGCCGCGCGGGCTGGGCCTGGCCGTGCTAGGGGGTGGTATGGCCGCCCTAGACACTCCCTCGGTCTCCCTCTTGTTCGCCTATAAGATACCTTCTGACCTAAAAACTCAGGGGGGTTTGATGTTTTTCTAGAAGGAGTTCCGCTCTGCCGCCACCACCAGATTCCATGAAACAGCACCAGAAACTCTATTCTGGCACCCTGCCGGGACGGGGAATTGGAGATCATCGCCATCATCGCCACCATCACTTCTCCATCGACCATCCATGTTTCCCCATCTATGAGTGAGTAATCCCCCGCTGTAGGCTATGGGGATGGTAGGGATTGGATGAGATCGTTCATGTAATGGCATCAGATTGTTAGGGCTTGGTGCCTAGTATCTTCTATGAGTGCTTTATGACTTTGTTGTGACTTGTTATGCTTAATGCTTGTCACTAGGGCCCGAGTGCCATGATTTCAGATCTGAACATGTTATTGATTCATTATGATAGTATTGTTTTTGGTCTTACCTACAAGTTGTATACACACGTTGTTGTCCGGAACCAATGGCCCCGAAGTGACAGAAATCGGGATAAACGGAGGGAATGGCTTTGATGTGAGGATCACATGTGTTCATGGAGTGTTAATGCTTTGCTCCGGTGCTCTATTAAAAGGAGCACCTTAATTACCAGTAGTTCCCTTGAGGCCCCACTGCAAACGGGCTGGCAGGACAAAAGATGTTGTGCAAGTTCTCATTGCGAGCACGTATGACTATATATGGAACACATGCCTAGGATTATCTAGTACTGGGATGCTTTATCTTTTTTATCTGCAATTGCCCTATGTTCTGATTGCCATGTGAATTGTCTTGTCCATGCAACACCCGTCCATCCATCCCTATGCCTACCGCACTCGAATCCTACTGTTACTGCTATTGTTACTACTGTCTTTACTTTACTACTACTATTACTTTACTATTCCTACTACAAAACTGTTGCTACTGATAAACTGCTGTGAGCAAGATTGTTTCCAGGTGCAGCTAAATTGACAACTCAGTTGTTAAGGCTTATAAATATTCTTTGGCTCCCCTTGTGTCGAATCAATAAATTGGGTTTCACTTCCCTCGAAAATACTGCGATACACCCCTATACTTGTGGGTCATCACTACCTGGCAGCGCGTGCGCTGTCGATCTCATTCGCGTTGCAATGCCCGCCTCTGCATCTAGAACTGAGGATAAGGACCATGGAGACATCCTCTATATCCCTGTCCCCATTTCCCTCTCTCTCTCACTCTGTGGCGTCCGTGTGCAGAGGTGACCAAAACCCTAGACGATGCTGATGCCACCGTGTCGCACTGCCATCTCCGGCCGCCCTAGCCGAAGCCTTTCCCACATTTGAGGTCGCCGTGGTGGACTTGTTCTTCCTGCCAAGCGGAGCAAGCCGAAGTGGCCCTAGTCGCTCTAATCGCCACCTCCTTCCCCAACGCTGGCCGCCGCCTTCGCCATCATATCCGAACTCCCCACTCTTCACCGACGCCACCACTGCAACCACAGTGAGCTCAGGGTGCTCAGGAACTACTCCACGCCTCCCCTTCCTCTCTAGTTCGCCGTCGTGCCGATGCTCTGCAAGCCCCGCCACCGCTCGTCGTCTAAACCCGTGCTCCGGCGACCAAAAAGGGGCGGAGCCACCACTCTTTGATTCGCCCCAACGAGCCACGCCAAACTCGCCTGCTTCTGCAGCCTCACTCGTGTCCTAGCACCGTCTTCCGCCGCCATTCGATGTTGGTCTCTGGCGAGACCAGCGTAGCACCACCGTGGCATCAACGTGGTTCCACGTGGCCACGACGTGGCTGCTGCGCAAGCTTTGCCAGTGTGGCCTGGTGACGTGGCCCTGGCCCCGCAAGTCAACCTCTGGGTAGACCCAGCCCCAGTGAGAAACAACTTGTCCCCTCTGGTGACGTCAGCCCCGCGTCATGCTGACGCAATAAAAGTTTAATAAATTGTTTTAGTAATTCTAGATATTGAATAAACACTAGAAAATTCATATCTAATTATTTATAAGTCAGAAAAACGTGTATAATATATCAAAATGTTCAGAAAAATGAGATCTACGCTTTAGAATCAAAATCATGCATTGTTCAATAACTTTAAATACACGTTTAATTAGAAGAACAAATGAACCGCCGTAGGTGATTCCGGGTATCTCCTGTAGTAGGGTTTGCACCCCTGGAACGCCACTTAAATTTCCAAGCATGCCTTAGGGTTACATTTCAACTCTATTTAACTTGTCATATCATCATCCTTGCTTGAGAATTGCATCAATGCCATGTGTTGATTGTTTCCCTTTCTTTTCGGTGTTTGCTTCTCTCCGGTAGAATACAATATCGAGATCGAGATCAACACCATTGAAGATCAAAGATAAATACTTGATCAACTATAATCAAGTACATCACAAGATGTTCAAAGCTCTACTTATTGGTTATCAACATGCAAAGGCAAGCATAGCCCCACCATTATACAATCCTATGGTTTCGAAAGTATTTCGTTCTTGCCATGATGCATATGATTCTACTATGGTCTTTTATCGATAGATAGACTATCGTATCTATTGCATTACTCCCTTTGAGCTTATATTACCTGATCCACTGCTCCTAGCATAACTAGGTTTGGCTTGTGTGCACTATTAGAGATTATATCTGTGTCTTGCTTAGCCATGCTTAGCTGTTAGTGCTAGTTCATCGAGATGATGTATTAGATGTAGAGATTCTAGTATGATAGGAGAACGTGATGAGATGAGATCAGTGGTAAAGGTTAAACATCTTAAGGCTTGTATGGGAGGCCACAGTGGGATGTGGTTTTTGTAGTCCCATGCTCGCCACCACTAGGACCCGAGTTCTAACCTCTTGAACCAAGACGAGCGTATAGACACACGGGGCCAGGAAAACCTCACGAGCAACTAACTTGCCTTGTAGATTCCATGAGTCATATAGTTCGGGCATTCCATTGGACATATGCATATTTGGATGTTCTCGAAGGCGGTGAAGAGGTGCATCATAACAGGTAGGTAAGCATGGTTGGGGTTGCTTGGGGTTGATGGAGCCCCTGGCAAACCAACCTCGTCTCACATCTCTAGGTATCGGCTTCATGATTTGACCCGTTACGGCGAAACCCTCCTTAGGGCGTGACTCATGGTCTCGGCAAAAGCAAGGTAAAGGTCGTGTCCAACCACTCTCTGCCAGCCTTCCAAGGAAGAGGGCTCAACTATAGTGGCATTAAGAGTCGGTTGGTACGTGTGGGTAAAGTTGTACACCCTTGCAGGGTATTAATCTTTTCAAAAAGCCGTGTCCATGGTTATGGACGACTTGGGAATGGATGCGAAGATCATAGAGAACATTAACCTAATCGTACAACTTGGAGGTTTCAACGTGTGCTTAAGGATGCTTCCTCATGGGTACGAGGGGGCGATCCTAGTTGTGAGATGATGATTACTTTGGTGGATATCAAAAGATGATGATCAATTCTTCAGAGATGTTTCTCTCTTATCCCCTTTTAAAATATTCTGATTAGACAAGCTTCTTCTCCCTCATGTTTTATAAACAAAGATGGCTTTATGAAAAATAACCCCACCAGCCATAAGTCTTGCGGAGTACACTCTATACTCACCCTTGCTTTTTTGATACCTTTGTAGCAGAGTAAGTGTTCCCTGAAGACAAGTTTGGTACGACATCGACACCGACGAGTAGCTTGGGGTTCCCGGCCGGCAATCTAGAATCTATGGCTGGGACGTTATCGTTATGCTTCAGGCCTCTTAGGCCATTTGTTAAGTTTACTATACTTAATAGCATAATTTTCCTTCCGTTGTTTAATGTTTGTGGTCAGTGACCTCTACTTGTAACATTTTGGTTCTTCGCTTAGTTATGAGCTTGCTATAATAATTTTTGTGTCGTAGGGTTACTGTTGTGTTACCGATTTCTCATTGGATATCCTCGAGCTCTAGGTTAAGCTGATGTTAGGCTAAGGTCTGGATTTGTTTAACCCTAATCTCGGGGGTGTCATAGTTCTTGGTATCAGAGCAGTACCAACCATAGGAAAACTTTGCTATTGGTCGATGTTGAGTCTAGTGCTTGTGAAAATTATTTTAAAGATGAAAAGTATTTTCAAAAACTCTAGTATGCTTCATCTGGTATCGCTCTAACTCTGGGTCATCTTATCTTGCGTTGACTTTAGAAAAGTTTTGATAACTCTTCTAGCCTTTCAAAGCTTAGGTGCCTTCTTGGCATGTCGTTTCTCAGCTAGTTGACCTAGTGTTGAGTTCTCTAGAGTTGTCTGTGTTGTGTGTTCCTTGTCCCCTTTGCTCTGTTTCAGCTGAGAGATTCCTTTCCATCATGATATCTCTACCTTCTAGGCCCACAATATTATATTGTAGGATCCATAGTGTTCTGTTCTAGGTTTCGAGGTTTCCTTTCGCCTTGTGTGCCTCCTTTTTGTTTGTTTGCGTACTTCAGAAGTCGTTTCTTCTCTTAGAATCTACCTCGCGATTGCTACCTTGCAGTGTACACTGTGTCACACAAGTAGTAATTACTTCTTTCTTGGGTTTTAACCCTTGGAATTGAACCGAAGGTCCCAGATTTTTCTAGATTCTAGTATGGTGAATCTAGTACATGAAGCTGATCTTTAACCCAAGATCCATTCCTTTGACCCCTGTCGTTAATGTTAAGACATTACCTCAGGATGGCTGGTATTACAATTCCAGCCTTCAAGCTTGTGGTATTGTCGCAATTGAATTGTGGCAACATAGGACTTCCCCTACCACATGTTATGGCAGATGTTCTTTAATGGAACCAAATATATCACAACGAGAGTACTCCTCATGAGTCTCGCCTCTATATTCTTGACTCTACCACCCCTCCCTTTTATATGCATTGGTTTTCAGAAGATTGATAAACTATGCATCCACACCTCGGGATTATATCCTGAGCATGTTCCTTTTCCCCTTTTTGTTTTCCGACCTTTGTCTATCAGTTGGTAGCCAAGTGGTATTATGCATTGGTGTCTTCTAATGCAAGATACTCCTGTGGTCCATCATGACAAACCATTTCGGGATGTCAGGAGAAACAAACTCCAGTACCTCGTCATATCTAGGACAAGGTCAAAGTGTTGTAGCCCGTAGACCAAGAGGCATGATTAGCTTTTGTTCTGTTCCACCTTAAAGTATCACACTCTTTAAAATAAGAGGTTGTGTTTAGTTTCATAGCTCTCTTAATGAAGTGATTCTCTTACACATATTTACCACCCTTCCTCCGAGATTTCGCACTCGTGAATGATGCATGTGTGTAATAATGTGGCCATCTGAGATTCTTAGCACTTTTCATTGCTTTGAACATTAACGCCATTTGCGTCATTCCTAGCATGATGGATTAACCCTATCACTAAGTGAAGAATGGTTGTGCTACCAAGTCCGTTACTCTGGTACACTCTCCTCGGTCAAAGAGCTAGGCTCGTGCTGAAGCTCTGAGACTATGTCTTCTTGCCTTACCAAGCAAGTTTCCTCTCGGACAAAGTGACATAACGGTGGTTCGTGATATTCTAGACGTCTTTCTAGAAGTATCGCCATGTTGCCACATGACCGTGTTGTCAAGTTCTTGCAAGCTAGTTCTTTGAACTGCTCCTCTCTCCAAGGATCTGTACTAGACGACCCTGAACTAGCTGGTTGAGCTTAAACAACAAATTGGAGAGTTGAAAGACAAAAGTTCTATCTAGCTTAGTTCCTCCTTAAAGGGGTGCCTAGTTTCGTTCGTGCTGAAGAAAGATAGTATTTCCTTCATGGATATGTTATC
This sequence comes from Avena eriantha, assembly GCA_910589775.1. Lineage (NCBI taxonomy): Eukaryota > Viridiplantae > Streptophyta > Magnoliopsida > Poales > Poaceae > Avena > Avena eriantha. The sequence continues at coordinate 382,932,300 of OU342743.1, forward strand.
TTCCCCTACCTTTGATTTGATTTGGGTTATCGTCAAATCAAACTCAGTCCCAAGGACTATCTTGATGATGTAGCTACTCGTGATATTTCACTTGAGTACATCCCCATGTCCTCTGGTCTGGCCAACACTTTTGTCTTGTTCATACAACATATGAGTCCATCTCCCTGTAGTATTTCGATAAGTTTGTTGTTGATCCCATCAACAATATCCTTATCTTCTCCATGCTAGAATAGATTCATATGGAACATTTTGCATTAATGTTGGAAAACTTTCTAAGAACCATCTTCAGGTCATCTCGAAGTATGCGTGTTGGATGTTACAAGTGACCTTCTCCGATTCACGGATAAATGCTAAAAGATGTCGTCATGGATCCGAGTAGGGTTATCCTTGTTTCCTTCAAGGACACATGTATTTTGTTGCAAGTGCTCGATGTATGAGCAGTTTTCCTTCGAAAAGTTGCTAATACATAGTCTAGCAATGTAGCTCATTCTTTTGGAGCTTGACACTATAGTCCATACCTTGGGAATCTAGTGACTTTACCTTTTCGGTAAATGTTGCACACTTTCTATTCGAACATGCTGAGTCTGAAGTATCGTTTCACCTTACCAAATCTGAATCTCAAGCATATATGATGGTTGGTGTTTCTCAAGGAATTGACATAGGTTTCTTTGTAAATCCGGAAAGATTGATGTAATGGTTGGCACAATTAGTTGGTAGGCCTATTGTCATATCCTCTTGAATCAGCAAATAACAACCACTCTTTATGAGGCATCTTCTATGAGTTATTATAGGAGTTGTGCTTATGGTTTCCTTTGTATCCAAAGTCCGACCTTTATTAGATGTTTGCTTCCTCAAACATCAAGGAGAGTATTTAAAGTAGTGTTGCTAAATGTCTCTCGGTCGATCCTCCAAACCCTTTTATGTTGGCAAGCATTCTGCCGTGCCAAGTAATTGAAGTTTGAGAATGAAGTTTCTTTTTCCTCGTGTCATCAGGAATTTTCCTATCTATTCATCTCGGGGTGTAAATTTATATCATGATCTTTGGAAAAGATTTTGATAGACCTGAATGAATAAAGAGTTTCCTTTGGTCCCTCTAACATGTTCGAAGAGTGACTATGATTTTGGCAATCATAAGTTCCTCTTGTTACATGTTCCTTGTGACTCTTACGAGTCCTCACCACAAAACACCTTTCTATCTTAGCCTTCTATTGAACGAAAGGGTGACCCTTCTGTATCAAAAGTAGTTCAACATCTTGGTTCTATGTATCTTTGTACCTATGAAATCTCTACTTAAGCCATCTAGTAGAGTTTCATCTCTCGAAGTCCTTGGTTGTGTTCTTTCTATTGTAATCTTTTCCTCTTCAGAAGTTTGAACTCTTCTAAAGTTCCATGGTCTCAATCCTTCTGAAGACCAGCTATCTAAAAACTTGAAACCTTCTCCTTCTGTTTCCTCCATTACCTTGTTGTGTTTCATGTCGTCATATCAGAGTTGTTTTTGAACACTCCTTCATGAGTTGACCATGCGATACTTAGTGTGTTGTTTAGTGTGTTTCCCTCTTATCCTTAGAGTGGCCCTGTTCTCCTTCTTTCTTCCTACCTTTGGAATCTCGGGTCAAGATTCTCGTAAGGGGGATAGAGTAGTAACACCCTAGTTTTAGCTAATGTCTAATTAGGGTTTAATGTGCATTGCATGAGCATCATGTTTTTAAATTGCATGAAATAAAGGAATGCAAAACCCCAAAACCCTAGCTATTTCTCTTCTCTCTCTAAGAAAAAAATTCAAAAGGGTTTTGATATTTTCAAAAGACCCCAAATATATGGAGCCAAAATTGATTAAAGGGCCCCTGCAATATTTTCTATAGTTTCCAAAAGCCTCTGGTATTTTTCAAATGATTCAAAACATAAAAGGATTTGGAAATACAAACTAAAAAGTGAAAACAGAAATGGAAAAATGTTTTCAGAAATCCTTCTCTCTTCCCTATCTGCCGCTCGCGAGCAGCCCGCGCAGCCTAGTAACCTCCCTCCCTTATTTTCCTTTTCTACGGCCCACCTTGGACCAACCAGCTCGTACCTATTCGGCGTCCCTTTCTTTTCTTCTTCTTCGAGCACGACAGAGGAACTTGCTGCCTAGCAGCGCGCGCTCCGTCGATCTCATTCGTGTTGCGATGCCCGTCGCCGCATCTGGAGCTGAGTATAATGATGAGTGCATATTTGCATCATGTTTTACAATATTATTTTGCATTGTAGATGTAGGATCTTGGTATTTTACAGCGCTCGCTCGCACATTTTATGTTTGTTTTCACCAGGATCAGGACAGATGATAGATCCAATGGATACAATTCTTTGAGTAGTTGTACTCTGGAGAAAAGGAGTCAAAAATAACGTAAATTGCTTATTTGGGAAATATTAATAATACCAGAAGAAAACCAGAAGCGAACCAAGGAGGCAGAAAGTTCAACGACCAACTATACGACTGGAGCATATTTTCCGGCCATATGCTCCGGCCGTATAGTTGGAGCCGCCTCCGCCTCCTCAAAGAGTTTCACCCCATGCAACTGGTTCGGGAAGACGACATACAGAACACCTAGAAATCGCAGAAACCTCACCTCCGAAAGGCATCTAGAGGGGGAACTCATCCACCAGGGATCCATCTTTGCCCTGCGCATATCCGAGAGGCTAAGGCATCGATCTTCATCATCCACTGTTGCATCACCACCATCTCCATCCATCCCATCTACATCTTGTCTAGATCTTGTTGTAATTCCTGTTCTCGTTGTGGATTTATACAAGTAGTATTCACCTATGATTGTTTCCATTACCATTGCCATGATGTCGATTGCCTCCATGTCTGAGTAGATCTCTAGTTCTTGGGGAGATGTAGAAACCCTAGTATGAGATTGAAATAAGATGAAGTCTATTATGATATTCATTGCTGTGACCATGTGTTAGATTTTCTACATCTTGATGTTGAGAGAAGTCAACCTCTCAATATTTGCCTCTCATGGGGACTTGGTGGAGGGAACTACTAGTTGGTACACGGAGGCGTGCTAGCACTTACAGTGACTATAAAACTATTGGCACCCCTTATGTATCAACTTGGGAAACCGAGGAAACTCACGAAATACTATCCATGCCATGGGATACGTCCTACGGGATTACGTCCCTTAATAACGTAGTAATTCGATTGATGTCGATTACTGACTACTGTGGTTATGAGGATGATGTGAGCAGTGGTTGCTGCCTATTTGTCCAAATATAGAGTTCCTCCCACACATACATGGTTGAAAATGTTCATGATGATAATCTTTATCTTAGATCCTTATAATGCTAGTGGTGTATCCGCTACTCCCTGAGAACGCCTTTTCCCTATTGTAGTTCCAATATCTCCTACATACGCGATACTTACTTTCTATATTCAGTTATTTTACTTTACTTTATTATTGCTCTTATACCAAAAACCCAAAAACACCTTTTACACAATACTCGCATTTTTATCTTGTTATTTAGAACTTTATTTAGCATTTCTATCGTAATATTTATTTCAAGAGTTATTAGACTTCAGACTCTTGCTTCCTCTGGGACCGATATCTTTATTTCGAAACTAGCTACAAACGATCTATGCACTTGCAGTCATCAAGCTATTTTCTAGCATCGTTGCTAGGGAGCTAAGCGTTGGAGGTCTTTTAGTTTTTGCTTATTTATTTTTGTCCTGCTAAATTTTGTTTTGAGTTACAGGTTTCCACCAACATGATGGAGTTTGAGCATATGACTAGTGCTAACCCACTCAACTGCTGTGGGAAGCCCTATGATATTTATAAAAGAGATAACTCATATGAGAAGACAAGGGGGTTTGAAATAAATCCTCTATTACTTGGTATTCTACATAAGGAGCAATTTACTAGAGATGAAGATGATCCTGATCCATATGAGCATATTGCATGTTTCAAAGATATATGTGGCACTTTTCTATTGGCGGGATATACCGCTGATGAGGTAAGGGTTAAACTTTTTAGTCATACTTTGACTAGTACAACTCTCTCATGGTATAGATCTCTACCACCTGAAGCCACTACTACTTGCGATAATCTAGCCTATGAATTTCTAGCAAAATATTATCCATTGTCAAAATCTTTTGGAATCAGACATCTTATAATGACTTGGAAAAACCGTTCTAATGAAGGACTAGTAAGAGATTATATCATATTTAAAGATTTACTACGTCTATGTCCGCATCATATCTTTTATGGCGGTTTAATTGAACCTAATAAAATTGAACTAGACTCTTTCGCTGAAGGAGCCTTTATGAATCTTCCTATACCTAAAGCTTGGGCTTTACTTAATAGAATTTGTGATCATAGAGTGTCATGGAATTTTGGTCTAGGAAGTGCAGGAGGCGTAGAAATATAACATGATTGTATTCATGACTATAATAAAAAGGGCCATGTTAAAGAATTATCTAAGGAACTTTATTTGGATTCAGATCTTGTGTTGCAAGTTGTTAAAGCTTTTACAGAACATATCAAAGCTCCGAAAGAGGGACCGGTCAAGTATGATCGACCACCCAAACCTGAGAAGAAAAGAGAAGATAAAGCAACACTGGCCTCCTTAGAACCAATAAGTGAGATGCCTTTCCCTAACACTGCATGAAAGCATATTCTTGAATATGAATAGGTCAAAGCAGTACAAGATAAGAAGGAAGAAGAAAGTATGCCAGAAGTCGTGGAACATATGGAAGAAACCAAAGATGAAGAGGTAACCAAGGAAGAAATTATGGCTATGTACGCACATTGTAACATATTTGAACTTGATGAAGAGACTTCTGTATTGATTGAAGGTAAAACAAAGGTAAAAGATGTGGGTAAGCCTATTCTTCCATACATATTTAAAGAAACCTCGCATTACGGTTTATGTGATCTTGGCACCGAAGTTAATGTTATATCTTATGATTTCTACTTAGAAATAAAAGAAGAAATAGAACCGGCTACAGTTGAAAATACTGATATGACAATTATGCTAGCCAATAAAAATCTTAGAATTCCAATGGGAGTAGTTGAAGATGCAACTGTCACAATTGGCAATAAAAAAATTCCTATCGATTTTGTAGTTGTTGATATGCTAGATGACACTCTTTGCCCAATTATATTTGGAAGAAACTTTTTTGGGTGATATAAGTGCCTATGTTAATTTCAAGGAGATTGTGTCTCTTAAGCTTGGGGGACGGAAAATAAATTCCATTTTTCCAAATTTAAAGACAGGCCTCCACAAATACAAGAAGAAGAGGAAGAGAGAACTATTGAGGAAATGGCGGCTCTTTTCTTTAGTAATCAAGAAGAAGAAATAAACGAAGATCCAAATTATGAAGAAATAGTTATGGAGGACAAGTCCCTAGGAGAACTACAAGATGAATTTGATTCACTTCCTATAATGGGACCTCCAACTGATGAGGCTTTTGAAGAGCCAGAAAAGAGAGGGGACGAGGAACTACCACCCCCAGAGTTGAAGACTCTACCAGATAATCTCAAATACAGGTTTCTAGATGATACAAATACATTTCTTGTTATTATTAGTGCTAAACTTTCAGGAAAAGAAGAAGAAGAACTTATGGAGATACTTAAGGAGCATCGCAAGGCCTTTGGGTACTCAATGGATGGCTTGAAGGGCATCAGTCCCATGATAGCCGTTCATCGAATATTCATGGAGGAAGGTGCTAAACCATTTGCGGAATTTAATATAAGATTGAAGCCTGAAATGAAAGAAGTGGTAAGAAAAGAAATTGTACGCCTACTAGACGCATGTATAATCTATCATGTTAAATAAAGTGAATGGGTAAGTCATGTTCATTGTGTCCCTAAGAAGGGCGGTTTCACTGTTGTTCCTAATGAAAATAATGAATTGATACCTACTAGAACTATTGTTGGGCATAGGATGTGCATAGACTTCAGAAAATTAGATAAAGAAACTAGGAAAGATCACTATCCTTTACCGTTCATAGATCAAACTTTAGAAAGGTTAGCAAACCATACTCATTTTTGTTACTTGGACGGATACTCTAGTTTTTCTCAAATAGCTATTCATCCTGATAACCAACTTAAAACAAATTTCATTAGTCCTTATGGTTTACATGCTTACCGACGTATTCCTTTTAGTTTATGTAATGCTCCGGCTACTTTTCAAAGATGCATGACTGCTATTTTTGCAAATTTCATAGAACTTATAATGGAAGTATTTATGGATGACTTTTGTGTCTATGGAACTTCGTTTATTAGTTGCTTGGATAATCTCAAAAGAGTTTTGTAGCATTGTGAAGAAATTAATCTTGTTCTAAACTAGGAGAAATGCCATTTTATGGTCAAAGAAGGTATAGTCCTAGGACACAAGGTATCAGGTAAGGGAATTGAAGTTGATAGAGCTAAGGTTGAGGCAATAGAGAGAATGCCACAACCTAGGGATATTAAAGGTATAAGAAGTTTCCTTGGTCATGTGGGTTTTTATAGAAGGCTCGTTAGAAATTTCTATGGAATATCTAAACCTTTGACTAACCTCCTGCAAAAGGGAGTAAGATTTAATTTTGATTATAAATGTCTTGAAGCCTGTGATAAACTAAAAAATGCTTTACCTCGTGCTCCCAACATTAAACCACCTATCTGGGATACAACCTTTGACTTAATATGTGAAGCTAGTGATGATGTTGTAGGAGTAACTCTGGGACAACATATTGGTCGCAGATTTAATATTATACATCATGCTAGTAGAACTCTAAATGGTGCTCATAAGAATTACCCTAAGGAAGAAAAGGAACTTTTTGCTTATTTTTCTCTTGAGATAAATTTCGTTCTTACATAGTTGATGCAAAGGTAAGAGTTCATACAGATCGTGATGGTTTAAAAGAACTCCTTGAGAGGAAAGACCATAATCCAAGACTGATCCATTGGATTCTATCACTTCAAGAATTTGAGTTGCAGATTATGCAAAGGCAAGAAATAAAAATGTTAGATGGAGTGTCCATGATTGCCCAACAAGACAACAATCTTGTTGAGAGGAACTTTAGTCCTGGTGATTTTCGTTTACGAGAATTATTCAATGAATTAAGGTCAATTCCTTCAAGAGAGAAGAAGTATTTGTTGTTGGAGGAACTTTTCATCCCTGAATAAGCAAATGGTAAGTGCAAGGTAAGTGTACTTACCCAAATAAGTGATTTGTGTTCACAAATTTTACCTCTGAATTTTTTCCTTTGAATTCCGTGTGTTTTTATGAAGTTTTAGAGGGTTTTTACCAACTATACGGGCGGAACTATATGACCGGAGAGGAAGCTCCCGCCGTATAGTTGGCCGTTAAACTCTTTGTATCATCTTTGTGAAATTGTTTTCGATATCTAAGCCAATACGGTCACAACTATATGACCGGAGCCAAAATTCCGGCTGTATAGTTGGTCATTAAACTCTCCGATACTTTTAATTTTTGATGTCTGCTTCTATACGGTTGCAACTATACGACTGGAGCCAAAATTTTGGCCATATAGTTGGTCGTTAAACTCTCAGACACTTTTGATTTTTAGTGTTTGTGTCTATACGGTCGCAACTATACGACCAGAGCCAAAATTCTGGCCGTATAGTTGGTCGTTAAACTCTCAGACACTTTTTGTTTATCTTTTAGTTTATTCATTACCAAAAAAAACTTATTGTCGGTTTCAAGTCGTGATTTAATCGACCTGGACTCGAGATATTTGGAAATATCTGCTCGGAACCAACTATACAGCCGAAGCTATACGGGCCGCACCCGTATAGTTGGTCGTTACGCGGCAAGTCACTTCCAAATCCGTGATTTCTTTCCCTGTTTTGTTAAGATTCTTTTCTTGGACGACAATTTGGTGTTTCTCGCGAGTTCTACCGACCTCTGACCCCCTTATATACTGCCATTCTCTCTCTCTCTAATCATAATCTATAGGAACCAATCTAGCAATGCGCTATCCCGCCCCAGGCCGTGGAAAACCCATGGGGCTCACTGCTCCTTCCAGGGACCGCTCTAGCAGCCCATCCATGGAGGACAGTGATGAGCAGGTGGAGAGGTTTAGCCCGAGGTACAAGGAGTACATCGAGCCAAGCTACTTCAACAATGATTCCGATGGTGACGTGGTTGACCTCTACATCCTCCGTGATGTCTATGATCCACCAGAGATCGATTGGGCGGCGATGAAGAAAGCTCAAGAAGAGAGAGAAGATCGCAAGCCACATGGAAAAGGGCGTGTGGAGACAGTCAAGTTCATCACCATGGATCCAAGGACACACAAGCGTAAGGAATTATCTAATATTGGTGCAGGTGCTAGAGAGGGAGTGAAGGCACCACTCTCGAAGCCAACCAGTGGTGCTCGTATGAAGGTTAAGCCTCAAGAAGAGTGGAGGTACGGTTTCCACTTCCCCGATCCATCAATTATGGATGAGGAAGAAGAAGTTGTCCCCAGGACAAAGGATCGCGTGCGGGCACTGGAGATACATCAGAAGTAGGAGCTACTCCATCGCGTTGAAGTGGATACTTCCATTGGTGACTAAGCTCGCAGATAGACTGGACACTCTGCAATCTAATCTACGCAGGTGCTACAACCGCATAACTGCTCTGGAGGAGACCAACAAGAAGCTACGCACCATGGTGTTACATGCCAAGGCACCATAGTGACCTACAACAATCACGGTATCAAATAATCGCAAGGGATTATTTGATCCCACCTGGCTTGATTCCAAGCTTGGGGAGATCTTTAAGACCTTGTAATCTATCTTATAAGTTTTTATTTTTGCATTAGAAATAAAGTTTGCATCATTAGAATTCCCTTTAGGAATATTTGATCCCTTTAATGAAATTTCGAGTTTATTATTATATATGGAGCAATATTGAGTTTGTGTTTGCTTTAATGATATATGAATGGCTTGAGTATAATTTTACTTGCACTTGATGATAGCAATAGGAGTCTTCCAAACCATTGGTATTAATGGAACACATAAAGATAATTTGGTCAATATGCTGTAAGTCTACAGTTTGATTTACAAAGAAAGATTATCTATACAGTTAAGTTGAAAAATAAACCTTGAACAAAATAAAATGAAAGTGCTATCAAAATAGAGTGAGAACAAGTCGAGGTAGAATCTCCAAGTCATAAGAATTCTTCATATACAGTTGGAATTTGATAATTAAGATCGTTAAACTTTGAATTCCTACATAAGATGGAATATATGGCTAGCTTCTTTGCACAACACTTAAAAAAATGTGTGAGCATATATGCAAAAGAAAAGAAAAAAAGAAGAAAAAGAGCGAGTGTGCAAAGAGCAAATAGGCATATACCATTGTATTGTAGTATGACAAAGAAACACTTTTGAGATTTTGAATCCCAAGTGAATACATTTGATCCTAAAACACTTGGGACTACCTTGCTAACTCATTCGATTGAACTGAATACTTTTACATTATGTTGAGATTCATATTTTACGAACTGTTGATCACTAAGGTGTGGAAGCCTGCTAATACTATTCAGATGGTTCGAGTAAGGTACTATTCACGAACTTATTCCTATGTATCGTATATGATAAGCGCATGCTGCAACATCCTCATTTATTTTAGTCGACTTAGCTTTATGAATATGAGGATCACATCCATTAAGCTAAAACTTGCTCGGGACGAGCAAGAGTCTAAGCTTGGGGAAATTGATGAGTACATATTTGCATCATGTTTTACATTATTATTTTGCATTGTAGATGTAGGATCTTGGTATTTTACGGCGCTCACGTGCATATTTTGTGTCTGTTTTCATCAGGATCAGGACAGATGATGGATCCAATGGATACAATTCTTGGAGCAGTTGTACTGTGGAGAAAAGGAGTCAAAAAACAATGTAGATCGCTTATTTGGGAAATATTAATAATACCAAAAGAAAACCAGAAGCGAACCAAGTAGGCAGAAGGTTCAACGACCAACTATACGACCAAAGCAAATTTTCCGGCCATATAGCTAAGGCCGTATAGTTGGCGCCGCCTCCGCCTACTCAAATAGTTTCACCCCGTGCAACTGGTCCGGGGAGATGACATACAGAAAACCCAGAAATCACAGAAACCTCATCTCCAGAAGGCATCTGGAGGGGGAACTCATTCACCAGGGATCCATCTTCGCCCTACGCAGATCCGGGATGCTAAGGCATCGATCTTCATCATCCACCGCTACATCACCACCATCTCCATCCATCCTATCAACATCTTGTCTAGATCTTGTTGTAGTTCCTGTACTCGTTGTGGATTTATACAAGTACTATTCATCTATGTATGTTTCCATTACCATTGCCATGATGTTGATTGCCTCCATGTCTAAGTATATCTCTAGTTCTTGGGGAGATGGAGAAATCCTAGTATGAGATTGAAATAAGATAAAGTCTATTATGATATTCATCGCTGTGACCATGTGTTAGATTTTCTACATCTTGATGTTGAGAGAAGTCGACCTCTCAATATTTGCCTCTCATGGGGACTTGATGGAGTGAACTACTAGTTGGTCGACGGAGGCGTGTTAGCACTTACAGTGACTATAAAGTTGTTGGTACCTCTTACGTATCAACTTGGGAAACCGAGGAAACTCCACGGGACACTATCCATGCCATGGGATACGTCGTACGGGATCACATCCCTTAATAGTGCAGTAATTTGATTGATGTCGGTTGCTGACTGATGTGGTTATGAGGATGATGTGAGCAGCGGTTGCTGCCTATTTGTCCAAATACGGAGTTCCTCCCACACATACATAGTTGAGAATTTTCATGATGATAAACTTTATCTTAGATCCTTATAATGTTAGTGGTGTATCCGCTACTCCCTGAGAACGCATTTTTCCCTATGGCAGTTCCAATCTCTCCTACATACGCGATACTTACTTTTTGTATTCAGTTATTTTACTCTACTTTATTATTGCTCTTATACCAAAAACCCAAAACACCTTTTACACAATACTCGCATTTTTATCTTGTTATTTAGAACTTTATTTAGCATTTCTATCGTAATATTTATTTCAAGAGGTATTAGACTTCAGACTCCTACTCCCTGTGGGATCGATATCTTTATTTTGAAACTAGCTACAAATGATATGTGCACTTGCAGTCATCAGATAAGAACTGTGGATACGTCCTCTATCTCCCCGTCCCTATTTCCCTCTCTCTCTCACTCTATGGCATCCATGCGTAGAGGTGCCCGAAACCCTAGCCCCCGTCGCTGCCGTCTCCGGCTGCCCTAGCCCAAGCCTTGCCCACATTTGAGTTCTGCGTGGTGGACTTGTTCTTCCTACCAAGTGGAGCAAGCCGAAGTGGCCCTAGTCGCTCTAATCGCCACCTCCTTCCCTGACATCGGCCGCCGCCTTCGCCATAAATTATGGCCTCCCCGCTCTTTGCCGATGCTCAGGGTGCTCAGGCACTACTCGGCGCCTCCCCTCCCTCTCTAGTTCTCCACTATGCCGATGCTTTGGAAGCCCCACCGTCGCTCGTCGTCGAAACCCATGCTCCGACGACCAAAAAGGGGCGGAGCCGCCACTCTTTGGTTTGCCTTCAACAGAGTTGATCACCCACTTCGGGTCCCATGACCGGGTCAGTCAGCACTCATAGTGGAAGCACAAATTGGCGGGTTCGACATGAGCAAGGTTTTCCTGGATGTAGGCAGCAACATTAACCTCATCTATGGCAAAACTCTACGGAAAATGAATTGGTCCTTGACAAATCTAGCACCAACAAATACATCTTTTCACGGGATAGTTCCAAGCAAAGATGAAACTCCTCTGGGCAAAGTGCACCTCGATGTAGTCTTCGGATCAACGAGCAACTTCAGGTGCAAAAAACTGTAGTTTGAAGTCATGGACTGGTCATCACAATAGCACAAGATCCTGGGAAGGCTAGATTTCGTCAGATTCATGGCAGTACCCCACTATGCATACCTGGTACTAAAAATGCCAGCCCCCAATGGGGTGATAACAATGAGAGGAAGTTTTAGCCGCTCGGACATCTGCGATCGAGAATTCAACAAAATATCAGAATCCTTCGGGATGGAGACAAAATTTGGCCAACTGAAAATAATAGATGCAGAACTACTACAAGAGGGGCATGCCATCAGTGAGCGGACCTTGGAAGATCAGGTGCACCACGCACCCGCAAAAACAAACTATGCAGCCTCCACTTCTGGTCCTGCATAGGAAGGCACACTCATCGGGTTTCCCTGTGAGAATTGGGAAACCACTAGAAACCATGTCAACATGAAAGAAGCCCAAAAGGAACTCGACAAGCACCCAGCAAAATCAAACATAGCAGTCAACGAAAAACCCACCCTATGAATCAAGGCCATTGGAGAGCAAGCTCCTCGCCTCACAAATACATGGAGCATCACGGAGATAACAAAAGCAACATGGGTAGCCATCCCAATACTCATCCCAAAAAAGGCGACGGCTTACACATATACATCGATTTCCAAAGTACAAGCGACTCAGCAAACCAACTACTTTTCTCTCTGGTCCACCGTGCAGACGTGGCGCTTCTAGTCGAAAAGATGAAACCCCCCTAAAACCAACATGGAGCGTGATGGAGCACCTCAAGACAGAAGCCGCGGTTTTTAGGAAAATTCTTTGCTCTTATGCATTTTTATATTCAATAAGGCCAACGGCCAGGCAAACATGCCAAACAATGTACCCCCCAGTATTCCATGATAAATAAGAAAGAGTTTCTCACAATGAGGTTTTGAGATCTACGCATTTCAGTACACGGGGGCTTCGACAATTATGCCAAGCTCGCCAAGTCGTCAGGTCTTATATAATGTGCAAATAAAGGGTGTCCCGCGCAAATAATCAAAATCTCATATGAACATACAACCTTTTTGACAAATACAATAGCATTACACAATATTTTATCTACATTACAAAGGTACATGATGAAGAAATATAGTCAGATGGCAAAGTTTATAAAGAAATCCTCGTTTGCCTCTAGGCACCTTTAAACGATCCTAATTGCAGGACTACGAGCGACAACATAATGAGGTGTCATATTAACAGGACCACCGCCAGGAGGGGAGGCATCCCCAACGATACGGCATCCAAGTCTAGCGTCGGATGATGTGCGTGCACCCAAGAAAGCACAAGTTTGGCACCCGCCACAAGCTGGAGCTTTACAAAATGATGAATCCTCTTACCCTGCTGAAATTTTGCTAGCAAATCAGCTAGAGTTTGAGGCTGAGGATCCTGGGGAAACATGGCATTGTAGACAATGGCCAATGATCTACGACAGCATTTGAGAAACTGCTCCACCTTTGAAACACGATCTTGAAGCAAAGCCACGGCATAAGCACGGCGGTGGTCAATCCAAAAATCCATTTTAGAATTTTGGGAAGCCAACACAAGAGCCTAAATTCGATTGCATAGACATTGGGTTTCCTCCCTCTCGCACATTCGAATGCCTGCAAAACAAAAAAGTAAGAGGAGGAAATTTTATATCCCGCAAAAGGGAGCAACACAAAATAACGCGAAGGATTTACACAACATCTTCTCACCGCCCTAGAAATTTCCTCCAAGAAATATGCTTCATGATGAAGGGCCTGGTGTGTTTTTGACTAAGCACCATCAACCATTGATTGAACAAACCAAAGTTTCCCTTCAAGTCTCTTCACATGCTTAATTTTCTCAGCATACAACGTCGGTTCTACTGCACGTACAATGGCAGTCTCGGTTGCACGCAATCCAGATGAAGATGGGATCGCATCCGAAGTTTGGGAAGGCGCAGGGGAAGCCGCCGGATCACTCAATATCTGACAAAGCACATGAAAATACAGAGCCTTCAGCATACAAAAGGCAACTCATGTGCATGTATACATAAATTTTTCTAATCAAAAGGAAGCACTCAACATTAAGATAAGTCAAAGTTCATTACAATAATAGCGCAAAAGACACAGAAAAATACAAAAAAATCTACGAAACAGTCTTTTCTACAAACAAGTCACACTAGCAGATGGAGCGCCAGTTGCAGGATTAACAGGGGCATCAGCCGAAGAAGGGGCACTAGTCGAAGAAGGGGCACCAGTCGAAGAAGGGGCAGCTGATTTCTCCTGACCTGAGCCTATGCCCAAAAGCAGCCGAGAATACTTCTTGTCCCTCTTAATGAAAGGCTTCAAATCAACTTCTTGGCCTTTGGAAGTGACTGGGATAGAAGAGCTAACCTTCTGCTAGTCGACTTTCTCGCCATGCGCCATTGCTAATGCCATTGAAGTCTCCGCGTCACTCTTCAACTGCGTCACGCTGTAGCCAATGAGCGGGCTTTGTCAACGCCAAAAACAGGGACAAGGTCATTCAAGTCAGCCGACACTTCCTTCGATGGAAAAACTTCGGCATGTAAGCTCTTGAAAGCACGACGTGAGCGGACAAGGAGGTTGCGCCCACGAACACTATTGGCCTCCAAAATGCTAACAACATCTGATAAAGGGTCAACCTTCTTATCTTCATCCAGCACAAAATTTTTGGCCTGTCAGCTCTACACATAAAAATAGAGGGGCTAAGAACAACAAGAGAAGAATAAAAAGGGGACCAAAGAATAATTTTTTTCCTTGACAACAGAAAACTTACGAGTTAAGGAAGCATTTAGGGTCTCCAGGCGCTTCCGAAGATTTTCATCTTGGGTGGCAACTTGTTTAGCTTTCTCTTCGGCATCAGTGCTAGCTTTCTTCTTGGCCTCCTCCAAAGATTTCTCGGTAACCCGAAGTTTGGCCTCCAGATCGTCGGCACACTTCATCACTTCATCCCGGATGATCTCGGACTCTTTGGCAGCGGCTAAAGAAATCAGAGAGCAATACAAAGACTCCGAAAAATGGGAGAGATGTGTAAGAGTGCAAAGTCGTAAAAGATAAAAATATACCTTTCAGACCTTTGGCTTCATTACGAACCTTGATAAAGTGAGAGTCCATATTAACCATCTCACGCATCACAGGCTGCAAAGAAGAACATCAGAAAAACAAGCAAAGGAGAAGCCATGGAAAAATTCAAAGCATAGATACACTTACGTCTTGCATATCCACCTCGACAGGGCTTTCAGATATCACCACACCTTTACCAGCTGATTCTCTTCTTTTTTGCGGCGGTGGTTTCAGCAAAGTGGCAACATCTTTTTGTAGATAATTTGACCCGTAGGAGATGCATGCAAATCCTTTGGGTCCGTAGATAGTTGCGGAGATCTTGCAGAAGGAGGGGCAATAGATGTACCAAGAGGAGATAGGGGAGGATCTTCCCCGTCATCACCACTGCAAAAGCAAACACAAAAAGCTCAAACGACATGCTCATCCGGTAAAACAATAAAGGGTAGAAAGTACTTACGGAGAAACGTGCTGCGTAAAGCGGAAAAGATTCATCTAGGGAGGAGCCGACGAAACTAGGAGGGCACGTAGAGGTTTCGAGCCAGTGGAGTCATCCGAGTCTTCAATCGTCTCTATTGCGTTAGGGCGCTTTCTTTTCTTGCCAACAGGCACCACGCAAAAATCTTCAGAATGAGCCGACGGAAGAGACTGCGTCCTCGATGAAGATTCGGTGGCACACATCTCCATCTCCTCATCGGCAATAGTCCTAGTCATAGGAAGATCGTCAGATGCAGAAGGAGCGACTGGGAGCTCGCCGCTTTCAGGGAGAGGAGGCAGGGAGGATAAATGATCATAACCTATACGACAAAAGATCCATAATCACAAAGGAGGATGATAATAGAAGAATAAAAGCAAAATCGTATAAGAAATAGCAAGCTATGGGAAATTTACCTCTGGAAGGCGGTTCTTTTTGCCATATGACTCTACACGGCAAGTGGACGGAACCGGGACTTTCTTGGTCAGCATGGTGAAGTTCCGAATCCTTTTTTCATAGGCCTTGAGGGTAAGATCATCCGGTAAAATCCTCATCGGGTCCTTCTTGCCAGTATACGCCCACATACCAGCAAGCCTTGCCCAAAGAGGTTGCACATGGATCCGCAGAAAATACGCCAGGATTTGAAGTTCCGTCAATTCTTTACCAATATCATGACGCAGTTTGGAAATACGGGTAAGAAGGGGCTCAATCTCCGTCATTTCTTCAGGAGTTGGATACTGATCCCAAGAATCAAGTTTGTGACAAGGTTTTTTGGGGTGAAAAGGGGCTAAGCCGAAAGATTGACCCTCGACTGACTGATCTTTGATGGAAAACCACTTGGTTTTCCATCCTTGGACGGAATCAGTAAACATAATATCAAAGTAGTCGACCTCGGAGCGAACCGAGAAAATGGCGCCACCAACGTCATGGAAAATGGTGTCGGTGGCATTCCGACGAACATAAAAGAAGTACTTCCACATGCCCCAATGGGGATGGATCCCGAGGAAGCATTCGCAAAGAGTCACGAAGCAAGCAAGATGAAGAATAGAATTTGGTGTAAGCTGATATAGCTGCACGCCATAAACAAAAAGGAGACCTCGAAGGAATTCATGGATAGGGAGAGAAAGGCCGCTGAACAAAAATGAGAGAAACATTACCCTCCAGCCAGGCTCCCGAATTGGAAAAGCCTCATCCCCGGGGAGTTTGAAGGTGCCTTCCTCGAGGTGGAAAGAGTTCCGCGCGTCGCGAAAATCTCGCGCCGTGCACTTCAAAGGGCCCCATCAGATAGCCATCTTCCTGATGGCCTTGGCAGCCACAGCAGAAGTTCCCGTCCTGCTCTTGCCCATGATGATTGAAGAGCAGCCCTAGCACGCGGAGGAAAGCAGGAATAGGAGAAAGAGGAAGAGGTAGGAAAGGGCGCAAGAAAGAATATGAAGCTAGAAATGAGGAGGTAAAAGCAGTAAACGGAATCTCCTCTCCCTTATAAAGAGACAAAGCATATAGCCTAAACCGTTCGATGTAAAATCGAACCGTCGAAAACATGCAGGATGGTGACGCGTGTCAAAAGATTTCATAAGGAAAAAATCTTAAGCTGTTATTACCGCGGTAAAAGGGGATGTGCAGTCAAAAAACTTCGCTGAATACGCCACCCACGCGTCATCATTACTGCTGCACGGTCCCACGTTCGACATGTCCCATTGAGACGTGTCTTCTGGGAATCAATGGTGTAAATTTGTCGCCAGTGACGTCATACAATGCAAGTCGCACAGAGAACTATGACCTTGTAAAAAGGACAAGGACCCGATGAAAAGAAAATTTGGAGTCAAAGTAAATTCCTCAACAAAGGATACTTTGAGACTACAATTGAATACAAATATCTCGACTATAGCCTCGGGGGCTACTCCTATCGGGAGCGCTAGCCGCGCACCCGACAAAAATTCAAAGGAATACTAGCGGCATAGATACAGAACAAGTTTCGAGCCTATGTCCCGATGACTACATCCGAACATAGCCTCGGGACCTACTCCTATCAGGAGCACTGCTGCGCACCTAACGAATAAAAAAAGAAAGTATACTTCAATGATTACTCCTATCGGGAGCGTCTATAGAAATGAGAAAACTTCAACAATTCCAAACAGCTAAACAGGGTAGCTGACAAAAAGGCAATACAAAAATCTCGGATCGCACTCGACACGACAAAACTCCGAATGCGGTGTCCAAGGCATGAAGGTAAGACCTCAGGATTCGTCATGTGTGGCCTAGTAATCGCAGAGGAATGCGCTCTGCCAGTCAAATATCCGTATCGATGATACAATGAAAAATCCCGACAGACGCGTTGGGTACCCGATAAAATAGAACTGGGATTCACTATTCGATAAGACCTCAGCGACTTGAACTGAATTACGCTAGTTATAATTCTGAGTTCAGGTCTGGGGACTTGAATTTGATGTAGGTCAACATTGTCTTTGCCCAGGAGCAATTAACTAATTCCTAATTCGTCGGATGCATCAGGCCTATTGTACCAAATCCCTATAAAACTAAAAACAATACAATACAAAAGAAAGAAAGGAACTGAAAATGTCTTTGAGACTCAACTAGAATCTAAAATTTAGGTAGAGTCTCGGGGGCTACTGACATAGGTACGATTACTTGGGTGCTTATGATTAGCTACCCTGGCTGCATAAAGACTCACAGCCCATGAAGATCCAATATGATGGCCCAAGAGAGCAACCGATAAAAGCTTTAGTTGTATTAGGAAAGGAAAGATGAACCGACGTTGTGTTGGTATTGTAATTGTACATATGTAACCTATCTGTATACGGCTTTGAGACCCGGCCTACTATATATAGGACGTGAGAAGCCTATGAGGAGGTACCAAAAAACCCCCAAGCAACATGTAATAGTGTTGTTCATCAAGTAATCAGGCGACTTAAATTCTCTTGTTTGCCCGACATCCGACAAAATCCCTAGCGTTCTCTTTTCCGCAAAACCCCAAGTCCATCACCATGGATGTTGCCGAGGTAACCCCTTGTCAGCCTTATTTTACTAATGCATTATGCACGTGAGTGTCTAAAATAGGATTATATTTCATCCATCCACTCACACTTAGGACATATCAAGTGGTCTTTACTCATTTTTTATCTGAAAAAGGGATCAAGGTTGTTACCTTCTGCATTTGTATATCCATATTAGACTTGGTGATTTTAGTAGTAGTACATGATATGGAGCAGGAAATCATGTATATTCATATTCATAGCTTAGAAGGGAGAAGAAAATAAGCAACTCATGTATGTATCTGGCCTTAATCTGTACATGATATGGAGCGATATGGAGTAGTAAATCATTTGTTCGTTTATTCATATCCCTAAGTATTGTAATAAAATTTCAAAACATTGTTGAATCTGTAGAAGGTTGACAAAGAGGGTGTTGTAGCTGCCATTTCCCGCCGGTCTACATCAATGCACAACTCGTCGTCTCCAGGTAGCTGGCAACTCCTCGTGCCCATGCAGGCCAACACACCATAGCTCTGGGCCGAGTCATCTACCCAGGGAGAGTCCCTGCTTCCTGATGTCCTGTCGATGATTCCATGTGTCCTAAAGAATGACTAACTGATTCCTAAGCTACAGGTACTGATTTGTGTCTTATTTCCATGAACGAAATTAAAGAAGATTTATTTATAAGTTTTGATGACTTGTTGAGTTGGGTTTTGTACACACAACAGATGTATAGTGGAGGCATATAATTGCTCTTGTAATCATAAGTCTTACCTTAACTCAGTTTACAGAACTCGGGAGTCTTGAATGTTGCTAATGGGTTTGTGTTAATCAGTATAAAATTGTATAACTTCATGTGCGACACATTAATCCATTGGAGACTGATGTTTATCTTATGCATAAATGTCCAGCTTTGTAACAAACATGTAGGGTTCCGTAGCAGAAAACAGAAATTTTCTAACTATGCAAACACTAATACCAGGATCTATACTATGTAGACATAAGTAATGGAGAAGGAACACGATATTTGATGACTACAAGTGTACAAATCAAATATAGCTAGTTTCGAAGTAAAGATATCGAACCCACAGAGAGCTATTGTTAAAGGTCTTTATGACCCTCATTACTCTCTACCAAAGAATACTTATAAGTTGTCTTTGATCTCAAGTAAAGGGTGTTTAAACGATTTATGGTTGTTTGTAGAAAAGTAATTAAAACAAGTAAAGAAAACAAGTAACAAGTTTATGTGAAAGCGTGGTTGAACTAAATAGGGTTAAACCATTCTCGGGGATCCAGGATACACCACTAGCATAGTATTATTGTTATATGTAATCAAGATAACATACTCCTTGTGTCATGATATGTGTGGAGAGAGCCCCATAATAAGATGTTCACTACAAGGCTCGTAGGAAGCCACTTTGTTGAGCCAAGAGTGAGGTCACCTCTAAATAACCACTATGATGTTTGACAGCAGTCACCCATACAAACCACCGCAATTAAGGGTTTCCCCGTGGATATCTTAATTAGCTTAGGGAGTCCCTCTTTAATCCTCCTTTGACTGTGTAGGTTACGAGCTAGTGCCAATCTATCACGGGGCATTCCGGTATGGTTCCAATACCCTCCCTTTAGTCCCGAAGGCAAATGATATGCGGCCGACTACGCATACCATCTAAAGAGAGAGATCAAACACAAATCATAATTATATCATAGACACGCAAGTCATACAGACACAAGAATAGATCATCTTTATTACAAGTTCATACTGGTGCTAGGGTTTCTATATCTCCTCAAGAACAAAGGAACTACTCACTCATGGAAGCAATCAACAACATCATCATAATCAAATGAATGGATAAAAGTATGAAGGTAGATCTAATGCAAACCACAATTGGATCTGGAATTACAAAGATATCCAATAGATAAAAGATGGGAGTAATGGTGGTAATGGAGATGCAGCGGTTGATGATGAAGGGGATGATGCGTTGTCCTCTAATGATCCGTGAATCAGCTGGGATTTTACCCTAGCCAAGTTCCTCCTTCAGATCCCTCTCGGATGTGGTTCTTCGTGGTTTCTGGTGGCTATGAATGTCAGATCTCTCTCATCTTCGCCAGGGAGAAGTATTTGATGAGGCAGTCGCGATGGCACCTGGTACGGGCGGGCTCCACCTGTACCAGTGGTCATTAACAATACTGGTGCCTCCTCATTAATTAGTATTCTTCTAGGTGCGATGGTAAATTCATAAAATGGCTTTTATCACTTAGAAATATCATATAATTACACAATATGACATCTCTAATTGATATGTTCATATATGACTCCATGATTTGGGATCCCGTTGAAACAAGAACAAAATAGCTTGTGTAGATGCAGTGAAGTACAAAGATTCCTACTCTATTTATGGAAAAACAAAAAGTAAATATGCTTCAATTTTGGACTCATCAACTCCCCCAAGCTAGGCTCTTGGTCGTCCCCGAGCAAGATAGTGGCTGATGGACAAGATCATCATGTTCATGAGACACGAGTCGTTATAATAAATGAGGTGGGATTTGAAGTAAGAATACAACATCAGATATAAATACACGTCAGGGGTATTACCATACCCTTACACATTACATAACTTAGAGGCTTCCACACCTTTTTCAGTATTCATGAAATTATAAGAAGCTTCTAGTGATTCAACATATCATATAATCATAGAGTTTAAAGATATAGAACACTAAGTTTAGTAGTGAAGATTCATGATCATTTTCTTTCTCTTTTTTTTCTATGTTTGATTCTTTTGATAGCTGCTTTCTTCTTTTATTTTGATACTTGTATGTCTATGTTTTTACTTGCTCCCTTTTCTCTTCTTCTTTTCAACACAGCTATTTGATCATGCTCACTACTTTAATGCCTTTCAAAAACTCTTAATTATAATATGCTACCAGAATTCTTCTTCTCATAACTTAATCAATACTTTTGTCAGTGTGGAAGTCCCTAAAATTATGACAACTATACAAGTATCATAACACTCAACCTAGTTCAATCATGTAATATAATAATCATTAATCAAACACAACTTCAATTACCATAGTCTCATAACTCAACTGATATAAATCTTCTCACGAACAAAGGGAACTCGAAGTTGATGCAACTAATGCGAATTCAAAATTTTAAACCTAACCACGCATGTAGAAAAGTAAACATGCAAAACTGTAAGATATATTACAAGGTTCTCACAGATCCCCCAATATTGGAATCAAGTCGGGTGGATCAAATAATCCCTCGTCAATACTTACTCCTTTTTGGGAGTAAAGAAGTCACCATCTTCCTCTTCTTCATCCGCCTTGAGGCTGCAAGCTTGAGCAATATACGCAAATCGAGTAGACATCGCAATGATGCCAACATGTAATTCTTTGATTACCTTGTTTAAAGTTTTCCTATCATCGACCATCTCCATAATGATCTTGGTCAGGAGTTGTACTCTACCGTCGATGTCATCGACCTTCTTTTCGAGATCTTTGCTCATCATCTAGTAAGAGTCAACTCCCTCCCCAATGGTCTCAACACAAGCCTTTGAAATCTTTTCAAGGTCTTTGATGTTTTCTCGAATCTCATCTCGGTTTCCCTATTTCTTGGGAGAGGTTTTTGGAGGTGATTTAAGATAAAATACCTGAAGGTTATACCTGTAGGGGTTGAGTGGAGATTCTCCTTTGTTCCTTCCTTGTTCCACGTGCCCGAGCATCTCCAATTTTTGTGAGAACATATCTTCCCAATTGGGGAGTGGAACCACTTGTGTGGACTCACGGTTGGAGGAGGATGAAGTATCTCCTTCGGATCCCTCCTTGGCTTATCCTTCAGCGACATGCTCCTTCTTGGCCCAGGTATGCTTAATATGAAAAGGCTGCATAGACCATGAGTAATCAAGCAAGATCTGAGGTTTCATTGTAATGAAAAGAAAATAGTTCTAGATCTAAAAATAAGATGGAAGGGAACGAGAAGGAAGAAAAATGCAAATTAAAAGACAAAATTGGCAGGTTAAGGGGGCCAAAGTCGGTCGCGAGCTATGGTACGGGCGGGTTCCGCCCGTACCGCGCCCCGTATGGACTCCTTACTGCCTCTTCTTTTTTTGTTGGATAAACGCGAGGGAAACAGTACCGGTAACAACCATTGGTACGGGCGCATTGGCCCGTACGGTTCGGCCGTACTGAATCGAAGAAAATCGGCATTGGTACTCCGAATGGTTAACGACCAGTGGTACAGGTGCGTCAGACCGTATGGTCCACCCGTACTAGGTCAAAAAACAATTCAGAATGACCGGAAAAACTAGATGAGTTCAAAGAAAAAGATAGAATCAAATAAAAAGTTTCCAAAGTAGTAGAACTAAGTAATTAAAACTTTGTTACCTAACTTTCGCTTGTTGTATTCTTCAGCCGGGATCAAAGAGATCAATTCCACAGTATTTATTTCACCAACTCTATAGTGCTTCAATCGCTTCCCATTAACAATCCAAGATGAAGAAGAGGGTGTAGTATTTTTCAGTCTTACCACTCCCGACGGATATGCTTCTTCAATGTCATATGGTCCTTCCCACCTGGATTCAATTTTCCTGCAAAAATCTTAAGCCTAGAGTTGTAAAGCAAAACTTTTATCTCCAGTTTTAAATCTCTTGTTCTCTAACTTTTTGTCATGCCACTTTTTTACCTTTTCTATAAATATTATAGTGTTTTCATAAGCCTCATTCCTGAGTTCATCTAAAGCATGAATGTTTAGGAGTCATTTCCCCCTAAAGTTTTAAAGTCAAAATTCATAGTTTTGATAGCCCACCGAGCCTTATGCTCGAGTTCTAATGGAAGGTGGCAATTTTTACCATAAACCATTTTGTATGGTGTCATTCCCATAGGGTTCTTGAATGCTGTGCGATACACCCATAATGCATCATTAAGCTTCAAAGCCTAGTCTTTTCTTGACCTGTTCACCATCTTTTGAAGTATAAACTTGATCTCTCTGTTAGATAATTCCACTTGTCCATTGGTTTGAGGGTGGTAAGGCGAGGTTACCCGTTGGTCTATTCCATATTTTTGATGTATCTTGCCAAAATTTCCCTTCATAAAATGAGTTCCACCATCAGTAATCAAAAATTGAGGTACTCCAAACCTAGGAAAGATGATGTCCTTGACCATCTTAATGGAGGTGGCTCCATCTGCATGGGCTGTGGGTATAGCTTCAACCCATTTAGTAACATAATCAACAAAAACAAGAATATGAGTATAACCGTTAGAGGGAACAAATGGTCCCATAAAGTCCATTCCCCAAACATCAAATGGCTCTATTACTAAGTTATATTTCATATTAATTTCTTGTCTTTTTCCTATATTACTCATACGTTGACATGGATCACAATTTTTAACATATTCGTGAGAGTCTTTAACTAGTGTAGGCCAGTAGAAACCTGACTACAAGACCTTGGATGTAGTGTGATTACTAGCATGATGCCCACCGTAGGGACTATCGTGACAAGCTTTAAGGATGTCTTTTGTCTCGTGCTCGGGTACGCATTTCTAGATTATCCCATCTATGCCATGCCTATATAGGTAAGGGTCATCCCAAAAGTAATGTTTTAAATCATTGAAGAATTTCTTTCTTTGATTGTAATCCATTCCTTTTGGTAAAAACTTGCCTACTAGAAAATTAGCATAATCTGCAAACCAAGGATCGCTAGGTTCTATAACTGAAGGTATTCGCGAGGCATAGATTCGTTAATAGGAATATGACCCTCTATGATTCCTTCCATCCATGACAAATGGTCAGCCACATGGTTATCCGTTCGCCTCCTATCTACTATCTGCAAATCATATACTTGTAGTAATGGACCCATTTAATTATACGGGGTTTAGCATCCTTCTTAGCTAGAAGATGTTTCAAAGCTTAATGGTCAGTATGAACTATACTTTTGAATTGAGGATATAGTGTATGAACTTATCGCAAGCAAAAACAACAGCAAGGAGTTCTTTCTCAGTTTTCGCATAGTTCCTTTGATCACCATTAAAGACTCGACTAGCATATTGAATAGCATTGAGATTGGGACCATCTCTTTGTCCTAAAACAACCCCAATAGCATAGTCACTAGCATCACACATAATTTCAAATGGTTCATCCCAATTGGGTGGTTGAATAACTGGTGCAGAAATTAATGCCTTTTTTAACTGTTTGAAGGAATCCCGACAATCTCTATCAAAATTAAAGGGAGCATCTTTATCTAAGAGACGAGTTAAAGGGGCAGCTATTTTAGCAAAATATTTAATAAAGCGTCTATAGAAACTGACACGTCCAAGAAAATTCTTTACCCCTTTTATATCATGCTGAATTGGAAGTGTTTCTAAGGTGGCTAAATTCGAACTATCAATCTTAATATTCCTTTTAGAAACCTCATGCCCGAAAACTATACCTTCCCTTACCATGAAGCATCAGCGCTCCCAATTTAGAACCATCTTGGTTTTTTTACACCGCTGCAAAACTTTATTAAGATTATAGAGGCATTGTTCAAAAGTAGTTCCATAGACAACAAAATTATCCATAAGAACTTCCATGGAACTTTCTACAAAACTGTCAAAAAAATTAGAACACACTCTTGAAAAGTAGCAGCTACGTTACACAATCCAAAAGGCGTTAATCGATAAGCATAGGTTCCATAGAGACATGTGAAACTAGTTTTTTTGATCCAATTGTTCAATAGTCTTCTCTTCCTTAATCTCAACTTTCTTCTCATAAGGTAGTCTTGTGAATTGGCTGTAGTTTATTTCTACAGTTTCTTCACCAAGCTGCAAAGATAAAGCCTGCTTTTTGTTGTCAATATCAATGTTCATAGAGTTGTAAAAACGATTACCAAAAATCAGTGGGCAACTGGGGTTCAAAGGTATTTCGATAATATGAAAATCAACTGGATACACAAAAGCCCCAACAGAGATGCAAACATTATGAAGTATCCCGCGAGTAGGATGCAAAGTTCAATCAGAAAACATAAAAGTAGCTTTTGATGGGTCAAGGTAAGATTCATCAAGGTGATCACACAATTCTTCATAAATTGTATAAGGCATAATGTTTATGGAAGAACTTAAGTCACAAAATCCTACATAAATAATCCCTCCTAAAAAAAGGAATTTTCTGTTGACTTCTATTCTTACCATCAAGCTTGCCTCCGATCATTTCAGAGGACTCTTTACTTACCATTACCACTTCTTCCCTGAACAATTCAGGTTCCAAAAGTTCTTTTACTATCCCAAAATTTTCTTTAATGGCTCCTAAGTCCCTAGTTAACCTTCCTATTCTTTTATTCCCTTCACCCCTACTATCCATTACTTTAGTTAGAATAGTTTCCTCCTCAGCTAACATTCTCTTTTGCATTTTTGAATGTTTTATCATTGTGGCAAGTTTTAGAGGGTTTTTCTTCCACAGGTGGTGTATAGCGTTCCCAATCTTTTGGAAGCTGCAGGTAGTCAGCATAAGATCTAATATTTTTGATAATCATGCGATGGTCAAGATTAAAATTCCTATGCAATTTTTCTACCTTTCCCGAAGCTAGAAATCTTTTTAAAGAATTTTATTCTATGGGATTCTCCTTATTAAATTCTGCCTCACAATAGGTTTTCTCTATCCAATTCACCGTGTCTAGCAAGTTCCAAGCCCTTTCAACACTGAATTTGGTGAACGACCCATTGGTGAGGGAATCGAGCTCATTTCTATTATTATCATTCCAACTTGCGTAGAAGGTGTGTATCACCAGCCAAGGTGGGAAATTATGATGGGGACAGTGATCAAGCAACCCCCAAAATCTTGTATACCCTTCATGCAGGCTTTCTTTAGGTTTTCCTTTAAAATTCATAATCATGCGCCTTGCGCCAAGAGTTTTTGTCATGGGAAAGAAATCAACAAAGAATAGAGAGGCTAGCCTCTCCCAGGAGTTAGTTATTTTTGCATAACTTTGGATGTACCAAGAATGGGTCTCATCAATGAGAGTTTGAGCAAAGAGAGCAAACTTAACCTCATACTCAGTTTGTAAATTGAGGTGGAAAGTCTCACAAATATCTTCAAAGAACCATACATGCTCATACGGATCTTCCGTACCATCTCCTGCAAATTTCTTTGCATGCAAAAGATCCAAAAGCATATGGTTAATATCATACCCTCTTGGATTATTGGATTTTAAATAAGCGTCCATGGGTGGACCGGAATTCCTTACAACCTCAAGCTGTATTATATGTTGGTACTTGCCCATAATGTATCACCTGAAACTAATAAACAACTTTAGTAAAACAATGAGTAAAATAAGTAACTAATAACAAAGACCAAAAGCGCTTAGCTCCCCGGCAACGGCGCCAGAAATTAGTTTGATGACTGCAAGTGCAAAGATCAATTGTAGCTAGTTTCAAAGTAAAGATGTCGAACCCACAGAGAGCTATTGGTAAAGGTCTTTATACCCCTCGTTACTCTCTACCAATGAATACTTATAAGATGTCTTTGATCTCAAGTAAAGGGTGTTTGAACGGTTTATGGTTGTTTGCTGAAAAGTAATTAAAACAAGTAAATAAAACAAGTAACAAGTTTATGTGAAAGCGTGGTTGAACTCAATAGGGCTAAAATATTCTCGAGGATGCAGGATACACCACTAGCATAGTATTATTGTTATATGTAATCAAGATAACATATTCTTTGTGTCATGATATGTGTGGAGAGAGCCCCATAATAAGGTGTTCACTACAAGGCTTGTAGGAAGCCACTTTTTTGAGCCAAGAGTGAGGTCACCTCTAAATAACCACTGCAATGTCTGAGAGCAGTCACCCATACAAACCACCGCAATTAAGTATTTCCCCATGGATATCGTAATTAGCTTAGGGAGTCCCTCTTTAATCCTCCTTTGACTGTGTAGGTTTAGAACCAACGCTAATCTGTCACGGGGCATTCCAGGTACACTTTCAAGACATGTCCAAAGGATTTCTCCCTCCCTTTAGTCCTGAAGGCAAATGATATGCGGTCGGATATGCATACCATCTAAAGAGAGAGATCAAACACAAATCATAATTGTATCATGGACAAGAAAGTCATACAGACACAAGAATAGATCATCTTTATTACAAGTTCATAATGGTGCTAGGGTTTCTCCATCTCCCCAAGAACAAAGGAACTACTCACTCATGGAAGAAATCAACAACATCATCATAATCAAATGAATGGATAAAAGTATGAAGGTAGATCTAATGCAAACCACAATTGGATCTAGAATTACAAAGAGATCTAATAGATGAAAGATGGGAGTAATGGTGGTAATGGAGCTGCAAGGTTGATGATGAAGGGGATGATGCGTTGTCCTCCAATGATCTGTGAATCTGCTGGGATTTTACCCCAGCCAAGTTCCTCCTTCAGATCCCTCTTGGATGTGTTTTTTGTGGTTTCTAGTGGCTGTGAATGTTGGATCTCTCTCTCGTCTTTGCGAGGGAGAAGTATTTGACGAGGCGGTTGCAATGGCGCCTGGTAACCGTGGACGGTATGGGCGGGCTCCGCACGTACCAGTGGCCGTTAACGATACTGGTGCCTCCTCATTGTTTAGTATTCTTCCACGGGCGAACATAAATTCATAAAAGGCTTTTATCACTTAGAAATATCATATAATTACACAATATGATAGCTCTAATTGAAATGTTCATCTATGTCTCCATGATTTGCGATCCTGTTGAAACAAGAACAAAATAGCGCGCGTAAACGCAGTAAAGTACAAAGATTCCTATTCTATTTATGCAAAAACAAAAGGTAAATATGCTTCAATTTTGGACTCATCAGTATTCATACCCTTGAAGACCGAGGAACGCCTTACACGGGAAGGCGTATGTGGATGAATACGAGAACCTCCAAGCAACCCAAGTGTGGTGCCTCCGAAGTAATACACACGTCTGGTGTAGATGGTGTCTTCCGGGCTCTAATCCAGCCGAACAGCGGAAGAGGAAGATGTCGGACCGAATATCACATTATGGTAGTGTGAAAGTGGAGAACTCAAAGCCCTCGAGGTCCTCTCCAATATTACAGAGAAATCCTCAAAGGAAATGAGAGAGAGAGAGAGGATAGAATGGGATGATTCCAAGGGGAAGGGGTGACCCTTATATATAGTGGGAGGGGAGGGGCACCACCCAAGGGGCAGGCGGTGTGGGACTAAACCCCACAGCCACCAGCCACCAAGGGGGAGCTGCCGGCCATAGGTGGGCCCCACTTGGGCAGCCCACCAAGCCCTGGCCGGCTACCCCTCCTCCCTAGGCACCTTTTCCCTTTGGGTTAGGCCCATTAGCAATGGGCTGCCTTTTTAAAATAAAATAAAATATATATTTTAATATTAATTCAACCAATTAATATAAAATACACATATTATTATATTCCTTCACTCCGGAACTCCTTTCGGACCCCAATCAACATCGGGTATTACCCGAAACTATTTCAGTTTCTCTCTCTATTTCTCCTACGGTACCACATCTATCCCTATGTGTCCCCACCCTTAAGCGTGACATACTTCGGTTCGGAAACACTCCAGACATGATTGAGACCCCTCTCATATCAATGATCATCAGCGGGACCTGGATGCCCATGATGAACCCCACTACAAGAGAAGTTGGCTTTTACAACGGACGATTTTCGTGGTTGAAGGCCCGTTTTTCGTGGCCAAAAAGTCTTCCACAATGGATGGTCTTCTTTGTAAAAGCCCCGTCAGAAATGAATCAACCACGGTTTTTTCCGACCGTGGTGCATCACACCCTTCAGCCACGAAAATTTCTTCCGTCGTAGATCTGTTCGCCAGCCGCATTGACTGCTGATGTCATGAAAACTGCCACGTGGCAGCCGCTGTTAGCGGCCGGTTACCACCATTAACGGTCATAGAAACCATGGCATAAGCCAGGCCCAACCAAGTTTTGCTAAATACTAACTGGGTCGGCCCATGAGGAGAGCCCAATAAGAAGACGACACATTACTATTTTGACCTGCACTGCTTGAGATGGGCCCAATAATGTATCCAGGAGCGGCCCGCGAACTTTTAGGCCCGATACTTGTTTGGCCTACAGAAGGCCTGTGTTGGTCCAACACTATGTGGCCCATTAGCAGCCTGCGCCTAGTCACTTCTGTACACTTAAGGCCTATGGTCAGCCCATCATTGTTATCGCAGCCTGTCATGGGCCGCCTACTAACGTCCCTTCTTTGAGATGGTCAGTTACTATTCTGGCCTTTTACTGTTCCGGCTATTAACTATTCAGGCCCACAAGCAGCCTATTACTGTTCTAGCCTGGTAAATTTGTCGACCTGTTACTGCCCTCGTCTAGAAATTTCTCGGGCCCTACTTTTCAGGCTCTTTACAATTCTGTCCTTTAACTGCTTCGACCCTTTACTAGTGTGACCCTTTACCGTTGAGGCCCGCTACTGTTGCGGCCCATTATTTCTCTGGCCTATTACTGTTCTACCATTTTACAGTTTCTTGCCTGTTACTGTAATGGCATGTTTCTGTTTTGGCCTGCTACTATTCTGGCGTATTACCGTTATGGCGTATTACTGTTATGGCCTGTTACCACATGTGAGCCATCCCATTAAATTTATGGCCTTTTACACTTTCAGCCTTTCTGAAGCCCTTGCTAATATCATAAAACGTGTATAATTAGCGAGCATCTTTTACTATTCATCGATGGTCGAATACAAGACAGTGTTGGGTTCGCAGCATAGAAAACAAAAATATTTCTACGATGAGAACTATACACCAAGATCTATCTACTAGATACAGAGCAACGGGTGGATATACATCCATGGAGAACTTACCCTCGAAGACAACTAGCTTTGTTAACAAGTAGGAACTCGTGGTTGATGTAGGAACTTATGTGATCGTGAGAACCTTTAATGCTAGTAACTTAATCCCTTTGTCTCATGATATAATACATGTCCGAGATTCGATCATCGGTATCCAAATACCTAGTTTGATCTCGTTACCGACATGCACTCTTTTCTCGTTCCCGTGATATAACATTCTAGTGATCGCATCACTTGATTGAAAGCTACCTTAATGTGATATCACCGAGAGGGTCCAGAGTATATCTATCCGTCATCGGGATTGAAAAATTCCACTCTTGATCCATGAGCCTCAACATAACACCTTCTTAGCACTGAACCCACCTTTATAATCACCCTGTTACGGAGTGACGTTTGGTGTTATCAAGATACTCTTCTGGTGTTAGCAATTAACATGATCTCATGGTCTAAGGACTAAGATTACTTCGTACGTTGTTATAGCAATATAAACATAATGACTTTGATCGTAATGCTATACTTCAGATGAATGTTCATCACATCATTTCACAAATGTAGTGATCTCGTTATTAACAACAGCCAATGTCCATGATCAGGAAACTTTGATCATCTTGTTAATCAATGAGCTAGTCTATAAGAGAGGCATAACTAGGAACCCTTTTTGTTTATTAAACACACATGTATTGACGTTTCCTATCAATACAATTATAGCATGCAAAATAAACATCTATCGTATACAAGGAATACATAATAACAACTTTATTATTGCCTCTCAGGGCATATTTCCTTCAGTCTCGCACTTGCACTAGAGATAATAATATAGTTTACATAGTGATAAATCTAACACCCATGGAGTTCTGGTGTTGATCATGTTTTGCCCTAGGGAGAACTTTAGTCAATGGATCTGCTACATTCAGGTCCATGTGTACTTTACAAATCTTTATATCTCCATCCTTGACATGCTCGCGGATGGAGTGAAACCGGCGCTTAATATTCTTGGAATTCTTGTGAGACCTTGGTTCCTTGGTGTTGGCTATGGCTCCATTGTTGTCACAATAGATCACCATTGGGTCTAATGCACTAGGAACCACACCTAGTTCCGTTATGAACTCCTTCATCCAAACCGCTTCCTGCGCCGCTTCTGAAGCAGCAACATATTCCGCCTCCGTCGTTGATCCAGTCACCACAGGTTGTTTGGAACTCCTCCAACTAACTGCTGCTCCGTTCAAGAGAAATACGTATCCGGATTGAGACTTAGAGTCATCCGGATCAGTGTCAAAGCTAGCATCGACATAACACTTAGCGACTAGCTCTTCTTCACCTTCGTATACAAGAAACATATCCCTAGTTCTTCTTAAGTACTTAAGGATATTCTTGACCGCTATCTAGTGTTCCGAACCTGGATCAGATTGGTACCTACTAGTCAAACTAATAGCATGTGCCACATGCGGTCTTGTACATAGCATGGCATACATTATAGAGCCTATGGCTGAGGCATAGGGGATCTTATCCATTATCTCTCTTTCTTCCGCCGTAGCCGGACTTTGAGTCTTACTCAATGTCTTGCCTTGCAACATAGGTAAGAACCCCTTCTTACTTCCGTCCATATTAAACTTATTTAATATCTTATCAAGGTATGTACTCTGTGATAGCCCAATTAGGCGTCTTGATCTATCTCTATAGATAACTTTTAACACAGTTTAAAAGATCTATATCATTTCCAATCAATAATATGTCATCCACATATAATATCAGAAATGCCACATTGCTCCCACTCACTTTCTTGTAAATACAAGCCTCTCCATAAGTTTGGACAAATCCAAACTCTTTGGTCACCTCATCAAAGTGGAGATTTCAACTCCGGGATGCTTGCTTCAGTCCATAGATGGATTGCTGAAGCTTGCATACCTTATCAGCATCCTTAGGATCGACAAAACCCTTAGGTTGTATCATATACAACTCTTCTTCGATATTACCATTGAGGAACGCAGTTTTGACATCCATCTGCCATATTTCATAATCAAAATATGCAGCAATTTCTAACATAATCCTAACCGGCTTTAGCATCTCTACGGGAGAGAATGTCTTATCGTAGTCAATTCCTTGAATTTGTCGAAACCCCTTTGCGACAAGTCGAGCTTTATAGATGGTCACATTACCATCAACATTAGTTTTTCTTTTGAAAATCCATTTATTCTCAACGGCCTTTCGATCGTGAGGTAAGTCCACCAAGGTCCAAACCTGGTTTTCGTACATCGATTCCATCTCAGATTTCATGGCTTCTAGCCATTTGTTGGAATCCGGGCTCATCATCGCTTCTTCATACGTCACAGGGTCATCTATTTCATCAATCGTGAAATTCATAACAGGATTGCTGTACAGTTTAGGAGTGGCACGTGTCCTGCTTGACTGCGAGGTTCGGTAGTGTCCTCTTTTGGAGTTTCATGATCTATATCATTAGCTCTCTCTTCATTAGGTGAAGTCAACTCCGAAACAATTTCCGGTGCTGCGATACTCGCCATTTCATGAAGAGAAGGTTCAATAACCTCTTTGAGTTCTACCTTCCGACTACTCACACCTTTCGCAAGAAACTCCTTCTCAAGAAAGGATCCATTCTTGGCAATAAAAACCTTGCCCTCGGATCTATGATAGAAGGTATACCCAATCGTTTCCTCAGGGTATCCTATGAAGACGCATTTTTCCGCTTTGGGTTCAAGTTTATCTGGCTGAAGTTTCTTCACATAAACATCGCATCCCCAAACTTTAAGAAATGAGAGCTTAGGTTTGTTTCCAAACCATTTCACACGGTGTCGTTTCAACGGATTTAGATGGTGCCCGATTTAAAGTGAATGCAGCGGTTTCTAGTGCATAACCCCAAAATGACAGTGGCAAGTCAGTCAGAGACATCATAGATCGAACCATATCTAATAAAGTACGATTATGACGTTCCGACACACCATTACGTTGTGGTCTTCCGGTAGGCGTGAGTTGTGAAACTATTCCACGGTCTTTCATATGTGTGCTAAGCTCGTAACTAAGATACTCTCCTCCACGGTCGGACCGCAGAAATTTGATCTTTCTGTTACGATGATTTTCCACTTCATTCTGAAATTCCTTGAACTTTTCAAAGGTTTCAGATTTATGTTTCATCAAATAGATATGCCCGTATCTACTCAAATCATCCGTGAAAGTAACAAAATAACGATATCCACCTTGCGTCGACACACTCATTGGTCCACACACATCAGTATGTATGATTTCCAATAAATCTGTCGCCCGTTCCATTGAACCGAAAAACGGCATTCTAGTCATCTTGCCCATAAGGCACGGCTCACATGTATCAAATGATTCAAAATCAAGTGATTCCAAAAGTCCATCAGAATGGAGTTTCTTCATGCATTTAATGCCAATATAACCTAGACATCAGTGCCACATATATGTAGATACATCATTATCAAGTTTAATCCTTTTAGCATCAACATTATGAATATGCGTAATACTACTATCAAGATCCAACAGAAATAAACCATTCAACACAGGTGCATGACCATAAAAGATATCATTCATATAAATCGAACAACCATTGTTTTCAGATTTAAACGAATAACCACTTTGCATCAAACACAATCCGGATACAATTTTCATGCTCAGTGCAGGAACCAAATAACAATTATTCAGATTTATAACTAATCCCGACGACATATGGAGAGGTAGCGTTCTGACGGCGATCACATCAACTCTTGATCCATTGCCGACCCGCATCGTGACCTCATCCCTTGCTAGCTGTCGCTTGTTCCCCAGCCCCTGAATCGAGTTACATATATTAGCAACCGAACCCGTATCAAATACCCAGGTGCTACTGCGAGTACTAGTCAAGTACACATCAATAACATGTATATCACATATACCTTTGTTTGCCTTGCCGGCCTTCTTATCCGCCAAATACTTGGGGCGGGTGCGCTTCCAATGGCAAATCCCCTTGCAATAGTAGCACTCGGTATCATACTTAGGGCCATTTCAGGATTTCTTTTCAGGTGCGGCAACAGATTTGCCGCCCTTCTTTCCCTTCTGCTTGCCTTTCTTGTCCTTCTTGAAACCGGTGGTCTTATTGATCATCAACACTTGATGTTCTTTCCTAATCTCCACTTCTGCAGTCTTAAGCATTGACAGAAGCTCGGGAAGAGACTTCTTCATGCCCTGCATATTATAGTTCATCACGAAGCTCCTGTAGCTAGGTGGCAGAGATTGGAGAACACGATGTATGCCTAAGTCAATGGGAATCATTATTCCCAAGGACACAAGCTTATCGGCGTACCCAGACATTTTGAGTACGTGCTCACTAACGGAGATGTTCTCCTCCATCATGTAGCTAAAGAACTTTTTAGAAGCATTATAACTCTCTACGGCAACATCGGTATCGAAAATCATTTTCAATTCTCCAATGGTATCAAAGGCATTGCCATTTTCGAAATGCTTTCGAAGTTCTGTCTCTAGCCCATATAGTATGCCCCAATGAACTAAGTTGTGGTCCTCCTGACGAGTTATATAGACATTCTTTTCCTCGTCAGGGGCATTAGGAGCTGGTGGGGGGGCCTAGCGGTGCCTCTAGCACATATTGCTTTTGTGCAGCAGTGAGGAGAATCCTCAAATTCATAGCCCAGTTGGTGAAGTTGCTACCATTCGCAGCAAGCTTCTCTTTCTCCATGAACACATTGAAATTAAAAGCAGGTGGTGCCATGTAAAGTTTATTTAGACTAAGTTTATGATAGATTGAGTTCAACTAACCCAAATTACTAATGAACTCCCACTCAAAAACGACATCCCTCGTGTCTTTTTGGTGATTACATGAACCAAATCCACTACACCAAGTCCGATCATCACGTGAGTAGGTGTAGCTTCAAAGGTGAGCATCTATATGGGCATCATATCAACTATATGACTCATGCTTAACCTTTCGGTCCGTGTTCCAAGACCATGTCTGTACATGCTAGGCTCGCCAAGTAAGAACCTTAGTATTCGCGTGTGTAAAACTATGTTACACCCGTTGTATGAAAGCATAGAGTCGAGTACACCTAATCATCACGTGATGTCTCGAAACACGATCCATGGAACGGTGCATACTTAAGGAAGAACACATTTTATCTTGATATCCAAATGAGGGATCATCTTACAATGCTACCAAAAGCACCAAACTAGCAGTATAAGATTCTAACATCTAATGTGTAAAGTGAGATGACATGGTCCATGCATTTGATCTCTATCATTTGCATCGTGGTATGATCTCTATCATTCCTTTGTGTGTAAGGCCAAGGTCTATGGAACTTACACGTTGAATGTGTTGTAAGAGTATCTATCATACATCTACTTACAACAATACCATATCAAGACACTAGCCCAGCAACGATCTAAACTAGATGCCTCTAATTTATCAATTGCAAGTTTTACGTGGCTTAGGGCTTTTAGAGATAGAACCGGTCTTACCTACGAACATGAACCACAACGAGGATAACCAAGTTATTAGCAACTCCTTGTACATCAGATATTGACTATAGTAGGAGAGACAGACACCCGCCAACCACTTATGCAAAACTAGTTGCATGTCAGTCGTGGAATCGGTCTCATGTACGATCACATGTAAGGTTGGTCCGGGCCGCTTCATCCCACTATGCCACCAATATCCAAAATACATAGAAGATGCAATAACATGATCATCATCGCCCACATATAAACATATGTGTAATACCCGTGCAAAGCACCTACACATAGATCAGCCTCTGATACCACTGTTGGGTTCGCAACATAGAAAACAAAAAATTCCTACGATGAGAACTATACGCCAAGATCTATCTACTAGATACAGAGCAATAGGTGGATATACATCCATGGAGAACTTACCCTCGAAGACAACTAGCTTTGTTAACAAGTAGGAACTCGTGGTTGATGTAGTCGTACGCTTGCCGATCTCAAGATCGTGTGGAAGTCCGAGTGCCGCAAATCAGCAGCGCATCCATCCTCGCACACACGTCCAAGCCACCGGACAACCTCCACCTCCTCTCTCCAGCGAATCAGCGAAAGCAGCAATTCTTTCCAGACGCAAGGCCACCGGGAACATGTATCTCGCTAATCCGAGACCATGTGGGAATATCTAGAGGGGGAGAGAGATCCTTCATGAGGAGGTGTGCTTTGTGAGGGAGGAGAGGGGGGCCTTTTATAGGAGAGGGTGGGCTCCTCCCCTCCCATGGCCGGTAGCCAAGGGGGGTGCCCCACCTCTTCCTCATTCATGTGGTGGAAGCTCCACTCACATCAATTTTGACTCCACCCAAAATTCCACTCACATGCATGAAATTTCCACCAAATTTAATGCAACTCTCAATTAATAAAACTCTTTTACTTATTTTATTCAGAATTTTGTTAATTACTTAAATTACAAACATTCACATAAAACCCCTTACAACATTTCAATATCACATGCAGAACCACTTTCTGCAATTTCACCCGAAACAATTCCGGTTTCTATCGAAACAATTCATGTTTCTATCGAAACATTTCCTACGCTTTACAAACCTTTTGTCTGAAACATATGTGCTCCTAAATGGTGTCCGGCAACCCTTAAGTGTGTCACCCTACGGTTCGCGAATAATGCAGACATGATTGAGACTCCTCTCAGATCAATAATCAGAAGGGGGACCTGGAGATCCATACTGACTCCTGCACATTCAACGATGACTTCTGTGATCGTAGGAACCTTTAACACTAGTAACTTAATCCCTTTGTCTCATGATATAATACATGTCCGAGATTCGATCATCGGTATCCAAATACCTAATTTGATCTCGTTACCGACATTCACTCTTCTCTTGTTCCCGTGATATAACATTCTAGTGATCACATCACTTGCTTGCAACCTACCTTAATGTGATATCACCGAGAGGGCCTAGAGTATATCTATCCGTCATCGGGATTGACAAATTCCACTCTTGATCCATGAGCCTCAACATAACACCTTCGTAGCACTGAACCCACCTTTATAGTCACCCTGTTATGGTGTGACGTTTGATGTTATCAAGATATTTTTCTGGTGTTAGCAATTAACATGATCTCATGGTCTAAGGACTAAGATTACTTTGTACGATGTTATAGCAATATAAATATAATGACTTTGATCGTAATGCTATACTTCATATAAATGTTCACATCATTTCACAAATGTAGTGATCTCGTTATTAATAACATCCAATGTCCATGATCGGGGAACTTTGATCATCTTGTTAATCAACGAGCTAGTCTATACGAGAGGCATAACTAGGAACCCTTTTTGTTTATTAAACACACATGTATTGACGTTTCCTATCAATACAATTATAGCATGCAAAATAAACATCTATCATATACAAGGAATAAATAATAACAACTTTATTATTGCCTCTCAGGGCATATTTCCTTCAGACAGGCCAAAACAAAGGACGATATTGTACCCTAATCGACCTGACTGACGTAGTTATGGTACTGTCTACCGCCATGCGTGGACGATGTCAACTAAATGCCTACTTGGCCTATGCGAGTTATCTAGATATTAAATCAGCTACAAACTTTTTAAAATTATTTCATATCATTAACTCAAGGGGAAAAATTTAGCATTTCAGTTGACAATCAAGTTGATAGCAGAGGCCTCAGTTTGCTTTATCAATATATCACCCGCATCTTCCTTTGAGTGTGAGAGCTACATTGGAGGAGACATGATCTTGCACCGCCCTCGTTGGTGCCGATAGCAATAATTACAGTCTTAAACTAAGTAATAACAAGTTAATAAATCAAACAAGACAAACTACTCATTTAACTGATATGACAGGAGCTATGAACTGAAGTTTGCAATTGGTCAATGGTTCAATTATTGAGCAACATGTCAAAAAAACAGGACAAGCAAGCACGCATTAAAAAAATGTGCCTACCCTAAAACGAGCAATCAAAAAATGTGTGTGTGTGTGGCTTTTAATTTCAGCAATTATAAACTAGCTAGGTCATTTAAATATAAATATATATATATATATGGAAGTATTTGTATACCCTAGAATGCAAGAGACATTGGTGACTCGGAATTTGTGTTGAGCTACACAATGGCATGCAGTTACTGTTGTAGCTAAGAATGAACCGGATATAAATTATAATCGCATCATACGAGAACTTGTAGAGCAGGAATGCAAACCACGAATGAACTATATATAGTAGATGATAGTTATGTCGTTGCATAGATTGAACCAGAACCAGATGTGAGATATAGTAGCATTGCACGTGAACCTGGAGAACAAGACAAACAATCATTAGACAAGTGTGCCTACAATGAAATGAGAAATCAAACAAAGTGTTTTTTAGAATTTTAGCAAATATAAACTAGCCAGGTCATATAAGCAAATATATATGGAAGCAGTGGTATTTCCCAGAATGCAAGAGACGTTGGGTGACTCAGAATTTACAGTGATCTACACAATTGCATGTAGTTATTGTCATAGCTAAGAATCAACCAGATAGAAATATAATGGCATCATAAGAGAACTTCTAGAGCAGGAACACAAACCACGAGTGAACTACATAGTAGAGGATAGTTATTCCATTGCTTAGGATGAACCAACACTAGATAAGGAAATAATGGTGACACTTGTGAACCTGTAGAAGAGGCTATGCAAACCATCATGTTCATTGTTCCATTTTGGGCTCTATGCAAGAAAAATAATATAGTTAGTATTGCAGCTTTTGAAGAACCAGATGGCAACAACAAAATTATAATCGAATTAGTATGAAGAGTCTAAACGGGTACTACAGGATAGCAGAGCAATGCCAAGGAGGAAATAATAACAGTAACTTATCTCAGGACGAACCAAATAGATTCAGTAACTGTGGAGCAGGGAATCCACACTAATATTTTCCACTGATTTTACATTTTGCAAGAACTACACGATAGCAGGAAATTACTATTGTTCGGAGTAGCTAAGAATATGTGCATGAATTTAAAATTTGTAGAGCAGCAAATGCAAACCAACATGTCTAATGACCTACTCTATAGTATGTAGCACGACAAACAGGCGTGCGCTTTGACTGGGTCTACAACATGATTATAAAAATACAGTTCACTGTGACTGGCTTGAACCTGCTTTACTGCTGACAAAAAAAGAGAGTTGGTTTTGGTTACCATGGTCGAATAGGCTTCCAAGCATCATCCACACCGGCGCAGGTGACATCCTTGTCACCACGGGTGTTGCGGTTGCGCCGACTCTTTGTGTCGGGGAAGCAGATCTTGGGCGCTCAATGCCGGCTTGAGTACGGTGGACGAGGGAGAGTCAGTGCACTACACAGCGGCTCCGGTACGGTACGGGTGGGGAGGATGCCAATGGCGTTGATGCAAATCTTGGGTAGTTGTTGACGGATTCGGCGCCATGGACGGGAAAGTGGGAAAAGGAAATTAGGTGCGGTGGGCAACGACAGACTCGGTGACCTGGGTCAGGTGCGGTGGACGTCGGTGAAGCGGCAATGGTGCTTTGGATGAGGCCGCAGCTGATGCAGCTCCAATATTGGGTGAGGAGTGCATCGTGTCGAGTTCCAGCAGGCAAAGCCAGCTAGAGAAGTGCTGTGGGAGGTTCCGGGCGCGAGAAATTTTGCAGTGTTCGAAATGGAGGGGCGCGAGGGAGTGGGACCACATGATTTTGGTATTGTTTGAAATGGAGGGGCGCGAGAAGTTTTGCAGTGTTCGAAATGGAGGGGCGCGAGGGAGTGGGGACCACATTATTTTGGTATCGTTTAAAACGGAGGGGCGCGAGAAATTTCGTAGTGTTTGAAATGGAGGGGCGGAGGGAGTGGGGACCACATGATTTTGGTTGTCTAGCAATCTTGTCCATCCATCCCAAATCAAAGGTCCAGAGGGGATATCTTCCCTTCAAAAGCTCTGGCATAGATGCCTACGCAAGCAATCGTTGGGTGTCCCAGAGTAGACTATAGAGGTAGATGTGTAGGTTATGTAGTAGCGGACCATTAATCGGTCTAGTTGGGGCGCATGTCATTTTGGCGCTCTACGGGTGCAAAATTTTACTTATGGTGTTTAGGAGTGAATGCATGTTGCTAAAAAAAGTTACTTACGTGATTACGTGCATGATATTATTAGGATACTGAGTTGCATGCATCGTGTAGTAATGAGTGGATTCTATTGGGTTGATCATTGTATTACTCGTATTCTCTCTCCGTATATACGTTGATAACAATCTAGTTAATGAGTTGCATGGATATGTGCACAAGTTCCATCTCTTTTATTGAGGGATAAACCTTTTTTGTGCGGTCGAAGCCCCCGTCCGCTGATGACTCTCGCTAATTAACGCAGCTCACACATACTATAGTTTGCAGTCATAACTAGACTTCTAATGAAATCAGACTAGTAACTCATAAGCACAGTTACATTTGTTGTTTTAGAAGTGTATTTACGTAGTAGTAGTAGTAGTAGTAGTAGGAACATCATCCAGGAGATAGAGTTCAGCGTCTAGCAATCTTGTCCGTCCAATCCGAAATCAACGGCTCAAAGCGGATACCTTCCCTACAAAGGCTCTGGCGCGAATGCCTATGCAAGGAATCGTTGGGTGTCCCTGGGTAGACTATAGGGTTAACTGTTATTGTGATCCAAAGTACTCTAGACAATAGCTGGGTGTCCCTGATACTTACGGTGCATTTTATTTTCTAGATAGACACCACGCCTCCTGATAGTATATATGTCTAAATGGTGGAGCAACTGAGTAAGAAACAGATTCCATAGGGTGAGTCTAGTACTATTATATATAATGTCTACTGCAATAAAGAAATAAAAAAGGAACTAGAGAAGAGAACAAGGTTGAACAAAACTTGTAAGTTAAACATAAACTATAACATGTATAAGTTATTAGTCTATGTTAATACGGGAGTAGTTCATTTATTAGGTAATAGACTCATTTCAGCTTGGTATGTGTGAATAACTCACTGCCACATAAGCAATTTTACTAAGTTGGACCCTTATTGCTCATGAAGTTATTTGCACTATGACTAGCCTAAAAAGATTATTCCCCTAAATTTTTCTTATCTCTAGCAGCAACCCTATATTATCTCCCCTATATCATAACCACAATATTTTAATAGGGAAGAGCAAAAAAAATCATCCAATAACTCACTCATCGACGTAGGGGCCACATATAGGGGAGACAGAATAGTTGATAAGTATACTAGACATTGGATCCCTACACATCTGACAAAGTAGACAGAATCACCAATTTAAAGATCACTCACTGATAATTTAATTATTTTGATTTATCAGACATACTCTCCCTCCATCCTAATTTTTCTGAAAATGCCCTCCAACCTAATTAAAAATGATGTCACATATTTGACTAAATTTGAATGTATATGTACACTAAACAGTGACTACTATACAACAAGTATATCGTTACAAAAGCTCCACATAACGCATTCGATTGTTAAGAGTGAAATATAATTATGCGAAGACGGATGAGAAAAAACAATCCATGCACCCAAAATAAAGAAAAAAGAGGGCCACGCCGGGAAGTCCTCTCCCTTCCTAGTTCATAGTCCAAGATTCGGTGATTGCAACATTGTGGCCGCCCTGCGGAGGCAGGGCCTCGGCGACCTCTGCAATGGTCGCGACCTCGACGACCAACAAGAGATGACTTCTCTCTTCCTACTTAGCAGGGTGTGACCTGAACAATCTCTGCAATGGTAGCTGCAAGCTGCGTAGCTCCATGACTTCCTTCTTCAAATTTTCACACTCAGTACAAAGCGTCGAGGAGTCACGCTCGTAAGATCGTGCGAGCTCCATTTGAAAATCCCAAATCGGCTCAGAGGCAATCACAATCTAGGTTGAGCTCGATGTTTTTCTGCATAATGTTGATGTTATGGCTATTGATTTCATCTACTTTGGCCGAGATTCTCGCCCTGACTTCCTACATGGAAAATGCATCATCAGTAAGAGAGCATGGAGTGCATGCAGAGAAGAACATAAAATGCCAATACATGTATAGTGACTATAGTACCTCTCTTCTTCGACCGAGAGCGGGAATGGCGACATTGTACGCATCAGAGATATTCGTCGTGCTATCGACCCACTGGGTGGAAAATTCGATGCTCGAGCCCCCTACCCTGGAAGATGTACAGATACAATTCTATAGTAGGAGCAAACAACCCAAGAATCAACGGAAGTACAAACCTACCCGGACTCTTGGTCCCCATGATAGCCGCTCTTCGGACA
Source organism: Avena eriantha (assembly GCA_910589775.1). Lineage (NCBI taxonomy): Eukaryota > Viridiplantae > Streptophyta > Magnoliopsida > Poales > Poaceae > Avena > Avena eriantha. Next base: position 382,974,739 of record OU342743.1, read on the forward strand.
CATGCGCGAAGATGAGCCCTCGCCCCATGATTGGTCTCCTAATCCTGCAGGTCACCCTGCCAGCGGGATTTCTCCATGGCTCTAACCACCGCCATCTTGCTTCTCTTCCGACGAGACAGGATATTTTTTGACATCGCTGGATGAAGAAGTAGAGAAGCAGAGGACGAGCAGTGAAAGAAAATGGTTTCCGTGAAGGCGGAGCGAGGTAGTACTAGTAGGAGGAGAGAGGAGAGTGAATAGTGGTAGAAAAATGTCAAGGTCTGGGTCTCGTTGCCGGCCTTTGAGCAATCTCGTTGGTCCATCGAAGACCCAGCAGGCAGGATCAAGGCTCTGCCGTAGTAGCAAGGAAAACCAAGGTGTACCGGAGTAGACTATGGGTAGGCTATCATACTAAGCGATCGAGCTACTAGCTGTAAATATTTATGACCCACCCAAAGTTCTGTACTAGTAGCATTAATGTCTTGTCAAAGCAGTGGACAAGATTCCATCACGAGAGACGTGTTTTTATTTGCTTGTTTAGCCACTACGCACGACGGAGTAACTTGTGAAAAAAGTTTTCTTTATTGTTTCTTTCTACTCAGATGAGTGGGTCCCCTACCTGGTCTAAACGTCAGAGCAGAGTTTATTTTCTTAGTGCATCCACTATGTTGGCCACAAGCTATCCATAAGGGAAAAATGGATAAGGACAAGCTATTTTGGTTGAAATTTTGTTTATTTAGCCTTCAAATTAACAGTTGTCGGGCTTCAAAACCATTTTGGGTCCGCTACTAGATAAGGACTTTCACATACATAGTGGAGCCTGTCCATAAGCTCAAAAACTTAAAGGTGACCCTTGAGGGTAGTCCATAAGCATTAAAATATTATTATTAGGTACAAATAACAATAGAAACAAATTCCAATCACAACAATGTGTGAGATGGCAGCTCAGTCCTAGCTTATGGACAAATTTGGCTAGATACATAGTGGTGCAATCAATTGGCTTATGATGTACTAAGTGGGTCCCATCTTTAGGATTGGTTTTTGCTGGCTAATCTAGTAAATTTTTGGTAGATTTAGAAAAAAGTCTAGTACATACATTTCTTAGCCACGTCTAGTAACGGCTCACGATGTGCTTGCTCGTAGTAGTAGTAGTAGTAGTAGTAGTAGTAGAGTCACATTGAATATACTTAGGGCTTGATGCATAATCATCACAAATAGTTACCGAAAGATCGAGCGACAAACTTAAAGATAACTTAGGGCTTCTTTGGATAATAAGATTTAAAAACAAAATAATTTGACTCGGTCACAGGTACAAAACAATGGATTGCAAAACAGAGGAAATAACTTTCTTTGGATCACATAATTTCAAAACAAAGGATAACTGGGTCAGAGGTACAAAATAGAGGAAATCTCTAGGCTTAAAGTCATTTGGATGAAACACCGGAAACACACAAGAAAATTTTCTCAATCCTACACGAATGACTATAAAAAAGTGAATGTTTAAATTCCTATGGGATTGGGGTGTAGAAATACAATCCATATGAATTTTGGAGGTATGATTCCTTTCATCCAAATCGCTTCCTTATGAAAAAAATCCTATGGGTCGAATTCCTCCAAAATTCCTTTAAAAAATCCTTCGATCCAAAGAGGCCCTTAATCAAGATGTGCGTGCTCATGACAGACGAACACCTTCCGGAAGGAGGTGATGTGGTCATACATTTTCATCTTGAACCCATTTGTGGTGACCTTGAACATAAGGCAGTCACCCTCCTTCAACTCATGGAAAGCAGCAAAGGTAGCCCACTCTTTGTCCAGGACGATCTGGTGTTTGTTGCGGTTGGCATGGACAACCCACTCGCATTCCTCGCATGCTTGGACCACCACTAGTTGTGGGTAGGGGCATCCCTTCATGTAAGGCTTGAAGTAAGTCAGGATGATAAGCATATACAAGTCATGTTGGACTAACTAGATGTAGAAGCGCCTAGGATGATGCGCGGTGGCATGGTGTCCAACCAACCTAGGGCGTCTTCTCGGTTTGGCAGAACTAGCGACCGACCTGGCAGCACTTGCCCTTGCCAAGTCCTCCATTCTCCTGCCCGGCAGCTTCAACCCCCTTGGTATGATGGGGAGAGCATCTTCATAGCCACCTGGAGCTGGAGCAATCCGGTCAAGAATGTAGTCTAAGTTTGGCATTACAACTGGGTTGTCCTACATGAAAATTTCCATTGTGGTAGTCCTTTGGAATTACCAAAACACCACAATGCATTGTATAAATTGAGTAAAGTTCACAATGCGTCATTGCACCATCAAAATTACTAAACAACAGAAGGTATTAGGTAAATTAAATTTCCTACAGAGCACAATGCATCATCAGAATCACCTAACACGATGGGTCCTCAAAATTATCTGAATAGCTTCTAGAAGGCATACCATTTAATTAGATTGATTAAACAACACAATGCATAATCTGAATAGATAAAACAGCACAATGCATTATCTGGATAGACAAAACAGCATATATGTAGTGCATCATCAAAAATACCAAATCAACATAAGGTATCATGTAATTAAATTTAATAAACAGTGTCTACACAATCAAAATTACCTAAACTGATGGGTCATTGAAATAATCTGAACAGCTAAAAGGCATATCATTTAATCCTAAACAACAGAGCGCAAATCAAAATGGATGAAACAACACAGTGAGGAAACAGGACACGATGCATCATAAAAAAATACCAAAATAACACAACACGTCATGAAAAATTCCTAAACAACACAATGCATCATCTAAGTACCAAAACAGAACCCTACATCATCGTCATCAAGAATATTCTATAACTAAGAAGAACATCACAAAAGACAATTATCAAGAATATGACATATAAAGAATAGCACAAAAGACAATTATTAAGAATATGACATATAACTAAGCAGTTCAACAAAGGACCTACAGTACACGTTGCAAAAATCTGACTATATGCACATCGGATATGGGTTAAAGCCCTAATCCTCAGGATCTAACCATGTTTCAGTTGGGGGCGAACTTGCGTGGGGGTCGATGGGTTGAGCAGATGAATGGGGAACCACTAGTGAAGAACCAGCCACATACACTGAAGAAGCACAGATAATCGCTGATGACGGGGAAGCCACCGATAGGGGTTTCACCGCGTACACTCTGAAATTTGGCACATTGGGAATGAGAGTCCAACCTGTATACGAAAAGGACGCGTGCGCCGCAACACGAGCATTCGGTCCCAATGCACGCGACGCTGGAGGCTTGGAAGACCGCTCGGCATGCGATGAGGATTTCGCCGTGGCCAACCAAAACCCTAAGGGCGACAACACGACCCACACACATGCGAAAGGCGAAGGATGCTTCAGAGAGGGCGCTGCGGCTGGCAGAATTAAACAAGCCACCCGCAGCTCTGTAACACCCCAGAATTATTAATCAAGATTATCAAGTTCTAATCACCCAAGTTTAGGGTTAACAAAAACTTTTATTATTAAATCTAATATGAGTGTTTGTGTGAATTGCATTAGTGTATTAATAAGTGCAATTTCCATATTTGATTGCTACAAATGATAAGTAATGGTTTAAAGATGAATACTACACCATCTAGGCCATTTGCAAAACAATCAAAAGAAAAGAAAATCAAATATGAATCATATAAGCAAATGGTCATTTTGACCAAAATTATCCACTAGACCACTTTGAGTGTTTCTAGTCAAAGATTTCTAATATAAACATTTCCAAATCTTTTCACCCCTTCCTAGATCAAGTAAAAGTGAATCCAAGCAAACTTTACAAAGCGGTAGAAACTATTTTCAAATCTATTTAAAAGACATTGCAAAATTGAATCAAGTGTATGTACTGAGATCACCCCTTTTCAAAAACCACTCAAATCAATTCACCTTGGCAAACCCAAGCAACCATAGGCTATCAATCAAGTACTCAGAACATTCACCAAAATTCATCCAAAAATTCAAAATTGAATTCATGCGGCCATTTGGTCGAGCACCTGGCAGACACCATTAAACATTGCCTAACTTCTACTGTTCTGAGCAGTAATTTCCTCACCATTGTGCCCCATTTCTCTCCCACGGTCGCCCCCAACACCTAGCAGCGTAGTGGACATGCTCCCCCTTTGCTGTTTGCACCAGTGTCATGCTGCCCGAGCTCACCGTGCTGGTCGACCAAGCACCACTCGCCACAGACCGTGCGCCCTCTCCCATGATGTCCAGGAGACAGGCGACACTCCACCACCACCCTTTGTCCACCCCTAGACCAGAGACATGCCATGGACCAGCCGCGCCCACCTCTCTATCCACCATGTCGAGAGCGCACCAGAGTGTCGCAGCCGACACGTGCACACATGCTGTGCCTCACCCTCTCCGCGCGTGCTTGCACTCACCGTGACCCCAACTACACCCCAGACATGCCCATTCACCACACCAACTCACTCCCCTCTCTCTCAGAAACCTCCCGTACCTATCCCCGGAGCAAGGTGAGCACCACATCGCCGAAATTTCACCGGAGCCTGCTGCTGCAGAGGAGAAGAGGAACTGGAGCTAGGAGCCGCACTAGGAGTCGCCGCGACCACCATTCTACTCGCTGTCCACGACAACCTCATTCGCGCCCATCGCCGACCTTAGCTGGAGCCCAGGTGAGCCCCCACGTACCCCTACCGTCGCGATTAGGGTTCAGTCTTGTCGGCGCTGTGCAACGGAGACGACGATGCTCAGCCGTCGATCATGCTCTAATCACACGACCCAAATTGAAACTTACCGTTTCGCGTTAATTGTGTCGCTGATGAGTAGGACCCGCCTGTTAGCAGCCCGCTGCGTGCGCCGCGTAGCTGGGCTGGCCCAATTAGTTTCCTGCGCAGAGTCCGTTGATTCAAATAGTTTTTTCCATTTTAGTTAAAACTAGATTTTGTCAGTAGATTCAAAAATCAATTCAAAGAGATTCACTAAACCAAATTGCATGATTCCAATTTTGCTAGAAAGGTATTCAAAATATCTATCCAAGCCCGTTGGATTCAAACCATTTGAAATTATAGATCACCTATACCAAAAATAACAAGACAGAGTCTTTTCCAACTTCTAACATTTTTCAAAAATCAACCATAAATTCTTTTTAGTTGATTCAACTCTCAAAAAATCACATTTGACAAGATCTATCTGAATATATAAAAATATTTAGGTCTACATATAGTGATCTTGGACTAGGACCAAAAGAATGCTATATAGGCATTTCTAGTCACTTTAATTTTATTAAAAAGTAATTTTAAACTTTATAAAAGGTTACCACCACTTTAAGTCACATTCCCAAGTATTAGAATATGTGGTGATGACATGTGTCAACATGATCCCATATTTTAATTGGAGAATATTAAATCTTAAGTATTTTTCAATGAGTAGAAATAACTTTTCTAAAATAAGATAAATAATACTAGGTCTTTATTTCATGTAATGATTGTGATGATGCAAGATCATCAAGTATGAGCCTTTTTGTGCTACATAGAAGTAGTTAAGTATTGTTTGGTGATTGTGTACCTCGTATTTATTTATAGACACTAGTACCGACCCGGGATACGAGGAGGAGGAGTACTACGAAGAAGAAGAAGAAGAAGAAGAGAACTTCAACCACTGCACTACTCAAGGCAAGCTAACACTCGCAAACTTCATAACTATGCAAGCCATCACTAATTGCAAGTTAGATCTATGCATACTATATATGCAAGCCTAACACTGCAAGCTAACACTTGCAAGCTTCATACCTATGCAAGATAACCTATGCAAGATGCATTAGGCATGCTTTGGTTATGCAACCTTGATTATACCAATCCCAAGTTTTGATTGCAAGCTTTATTCTTTTACTTTTACCAAAGTTTTATACCTTTAGTTAGTGATTTGTGAGTATTGGAAAAATAGGATAGATGCCATAAAGAGTTAAAAACTAGGCCTAAGTAGTTATACTTAGATGCCATTAAAAAAGCATAAAACTAGATTTGGATAGCTAAACTGGATTAGCACCCTCATTAGTGAATACCCTCAACTTTAGTGGCTAGTGCTAAGCATAAGTTGATCACTTTAGATGGGAAAACTTGGTGAAAATGATTCTGAAAACCTTGGAATGATGATTCATTCTATTGAAATGTTATCACATGTGTTGAGAAACACAATGGTTAATGATGAAAATGTTGAGGCATCAGCGCTGGCCCTTTATAAAAACTGATGGTTGGGTTCGGATGGGATACCATTCCAATTTTACCGTACAACCACAATACCCGAATTGGGTAGGGCTTAACTGGAAGTTTATATGACTTAGTTGGGTTCCCTCGCGGAAAGAGGTTGAGCTGAGGCTACCTCGTGAATATGAATGTCCACCTATGCATTGTCCAGGATGGCAGATGGTCATGGTTGGGAGGCCAAGCTAATAGGGGAGGTGCCTATACTAGAGTGCGTAATTGAAAGGTTATGATTGATTATCCGCATACTAAGTATGATGATTCAGGGTTATTCCTGAAGGATGTATCGAATTTTGTGGTAAAAGTGTACCACCTCTGCAGAGTGTCAAACTATTCAAATAGCCGCGTCCACGGTCATGGACAGTTGGAGTGGCCATACTGTTCCGTTGTTAGATGTTTTAAAAATGACTTGTGAATTGAACTATGACCTTGACTTGACAACAACAGGGTTGTGGACATGAAAACAAATTAAATTAGGTTCTTTACTTTTGAACTCCTTATGAAATAAACCTGGCTTTTGCAAATAAACCTAGAGCTTAAGATTCCTACTAGAACTACCTTACTTGTTAGTGATAGTTTGCGAGTACTTAAAGAGTACTCATGGCTTTGTTCCTTTCTATTCCTGTGGCCAGACTATGAGGAGGACTACTAGGAAGATGGACAGCAGGAGGTCTATGATAACTAGGATCATCTCCCATCATCAACATTGCTTGTGACCCTAAAGATGGAGCCCCAACTACGTTTACTTTCCGCTGCTTTGATTGTATTCAGACTGGATCATGAGATCCTTTATTTGTAAGACCTTTATTATGGTTTGTAATGGATGATGTACTGTGGTACCAATTCTGTTATATCCCGCAAAAATGGTAATCCTGGGATTGTGATGTATGGCATAACAGGCATCTGGGATTAAAAATCTGGGTGTTGAAAAGTTGGTATCAGAGCCATCATGACCATAGGAGACCCTAGTTAGAATGGAAGTCTGAACAAAAACTTAGTTTCAAAACAAAACAAGTGAGTATTTATGAAAACCTATTCCCACTCCTATCCTTGAGATTCTTTCAAAAAAATCGTGTTCCTCAAAAATTCTTGCAATCCTACATAAAATTTGACACACTTGATCACCCCACTAACTTGCTCACCCTAAATTCTTATAGATGGAGGTCAAGTATAGCAAGTTCTACCAGCTGGGCAACGGAGGCCGCCTGATCTTTGAGAGGGATCCAGATGCACTAGCAGAGTATCTTGAGCTCCCGTACCCGGAGTTCCTCGAGGCACAACTCAACGATCAGGTAGGAGGAGATCTACAGTGGATGATAGTTGCAGATCTCAGAGGCAAGATGGAAGGACCCACCTCGGAGAAGATCCAATTCATCTTGAGGGAGAACAACTAGCTAGACGGACTAGCCAGGGCTATGCATGAAGCTCTTGCCCGTCTGTGTGGACAAAACATCAACCAGATAAATGGAACTCGCTTTGCTCATTACGCAAGGCGTGATTCTTTGGGAATGCCCTTGGAGATGCCGGGGCACCTGGAGCTGAAGCACCAGGTGGATAATCTCCACTTCATGTTGTATGATAGACAGCAGGAGTTGGACAATGCCTGTGCCTACGCCAACCACAACCATGCCATTACAGACAAGAAGGACCAGACCCTCGCTATCCTCGCCAAGGAGCGCCATTCACTTCGTCGTCAGCATGACAAGAAGGATTGCATCGTCGATCATCTTCGCAAGAAGGTGGCCACTCTCGAGAAGAACATCCGTGAACAGGAGATCCAACTTGAAGTGAAGGAGGAGGAAGGTGAAGATATCCGTGGAGATCTATACTCTTACCTCAGTGATGATGAAGGCTACCTGGAGGACGAGGCCATGGAGTATCACACTGATGATGATGATGCCACCTTCATTGATGATGATTAGATGCACTTGAGCACTACTGTAGGAGTGCGATGTACCCGGTCCCACTTTATCGTAATTTCACAGGATGGTTCTTAAAACCATATGTTTTCTATTTGTGTTGTGGTGTGTGTTCGTATTGTGTGCTTGGAATGAATAAATGAGAGTAAGTTGTTAGTTTGCAAAACCTGAGTCAAACTTCAAGTTTAAAGTTTCTAAAACAAGCCCATAAACCCTAGAAATTTCCCCCTTGTCTCATTATCTATCTCAATCTTCAGATGACTCGCGGAAATCCCGGAGGAAGCAGTTCATCTCAGGACCCAATGCTGCAGATTCTGCAAATGTTAGTTTCTGACTGTGAAGCTAGTAGAGCCGAACGTCAAGCCAACTTACCCACTCTGCAACAGATAGCTCATATGGCCCACAATAATCAAGGCCATGGAAACCAGGATAACCATGGATCCAAGCTCAAGAACTTTCAAAACACCAATCCCCCTATATTTAATAAGTCTAAAGAGCCCTTAGATGCTGATGACTGGCTGCAAACCATGGAGAACAACTTAGAGGTCGCAGGAGTTGAAGCCAATGAAAAAGTACTGTTTGCCACCCATTATCTGGCAAGTGATGCAAGAGCATGGTGGAATAGCACCCGTACCATGAATGGAGGTCAAATGATGACTTGGGATGAGTTCAAAATCAAGTTCAGCAGGACCCATGTGCCCTTGGGTCTGATTAAGAGGATGAGGGATGAGTTCAGAGATTTGAAACAAGGAAGGAAGACTATGGTGGAATACCGTGACAAATTCTTATCTTTAGCTAGATATGCCCTTGATGAGATTGACATAGAAGCAAAGAAGAAAGAGAGATTCCTGAACAAACTGCATGATGAGATGCAAACCATGCTAGTCAACATTCCCTTTGATGATCTTGAAGCTTTAGTGGACTCTGCCATTCAGATGGAAGGGAAGATAAACCAAGCCAATGACAATCGCAAGCGCAGGATGATGCACCGGCCTAGATCCCACCATACCCAGAAGTATCGCCCCAACCCATCTGCAGGATATGCCCCAAGAAACAACAAACCCCATATGTCACGTCCAAACTATCCCAATCGTGGCGGAGGAAACTTGAGGTCTGGAGGAAACCACCACAATAACCCTGGCAACTCCAATAACTTCAACCGTGCATCACCCAAGTCCAACAACAACAACACCAACAACAGCAATACCGCCCCAAGGACTGGAAGCAATGTTGTGCCTATTGCAGGAAAAGACAAGTTCCTAATTACTTGCTTTGAATGCGGAGTCTAGGGTCACTACTCCAACGAGTGCCCCAAGAAGCTTGCAGAAACCACCAATGTGAATGCACCCACTCAACAACAATGTTGTGTTCAGCCTAGAAGGAGATTTGCCCCAGGGAACTCGCTCAACCGCAACGGCCGTCTGTTCCACATGAATGCTGAAGAAGCTCAGGAAGCGCCAGATGTCGTGTTGGGTATGTTTTCTGTTAACTCAGTACTTGCAAGAGTGTTGTTTGATTCTAGAGCATCACACTCGTTTGTTACAGAAGAATTTGCATGCACTAGTAAGATTCAACCAACAAAATTGAAGCATGTTATGATAGTTCAAATACCTGGTTCAACCACCAAAGCTAGAAAAATTTGCAAGGATGTACCTATAAGAATCCATGGAATAGATTTTTATGCTAAAATAATAGTACTTGGAACCAAAGGTTTGGAAGTAGTACTAGGAATGGATTGGATGTTGAAACATAAAGGATTAATCGACTGTGCAAACAAAACCATAACCATGACCAGTAGCACTATAGTATCAGTAGAGCATGTATCTGAGATGTTGCCCCGTCAATTACAATGCAACAAGAGTCTAGCCCAACCAACCCTTGACCAAGTGAGAGTAGTTTGTGAATACTCCGACGTGTTCCCAGATGAATTGCCCGGTATGCCCCCAGATCGGGATATTGAGTTCATCATTGAACTAGTTCCTAGAACTGGACCCATAGCTCAGAGACCTTATAGTATGAATCCATCTGAATTAGTGGAGTTGAAGAAGCAACTTGATGCTATGCTGGAGAAAGGTATGATTCAACCAAGTGCATCGCCATGGAGATTGCATGTTTTGTTTGTGGATAAGAAAGATGGAGGAAACTGTTTGTGTACAGATTACCAGAAGCTGAATGATGTCACCATTAAGAACAAGTACCCACTGCCGAAGATAGAAGATCTATTTGACCAGTTGACTAGTGCCAGAGTGTTTTCTAAGATTGATCTTAGAACTGGTTATCATCAACTCAAGATTCATGCAACGGATATCCCAAAGACCGCCTTTACCACCAGATATGGATTGTATGAGTACACTGTCATGTCTTTTGGATTAACCAATGCCCCCGCTTATTTCATGAATCTCATGAACAAGATTTTTATGAACTTCCTGGATAAGTTTGTCATTGTTTTTATCGGCAATATTCTGATCTATTCCAAGTCAGAAGAAGACCATGAGCTACACATGAGGACCATCCCTGAAACCCTTAGAGAACATCAGTGGTATGCCAAGTTTAGCAAATGTGAGTTCTGGTTGAAGGAAGTAGGATTCCTAGGACATATTGTGTCGGTAGGAGGAATCGTTGTCGATCCCACCAAGATTAAGGATGTTGAAGAATGGAAAGCCCCAACTACTTAGATCCAAGTCCGCGCATTTCTCAGATTAGCGGGATATTACCGCAAGTTCGTAGAAGGATTTTCAAGCATCGCAAGGCCATGATCCAATTGTTGAAGAAAGATCAGCAGTTTGAATGGACGGACAAATGTGAAGCAAGTTTTCAAGAGCTCAAGAAGAGATTGATTTCAGCCCCAATTCTGATTATGCCGGATATCAAGAAGCCTTTTGATGTGTATTGTGATGCATCTAAGATTGGTCTTGGATGTGTGTTGATGCAAGAAGGCAAAGTCATACCATATATGTCTAGATAAGTGAAGTTGTATGAGCAAAACTACCCTACCCATGACTTAGAACTAGCAGCCGTAGTTTTAGCTTTGAAGACCTGGCGTCATTACCTTATGGGTAACCGTTGTGAGATTTATTCGGATCACAAGAGTTCGAAGTATATTTTCACCCAGAAGGAGCTGAATATGAGGCAAAGGAGATGGATAGAGTTAATCAAGGATTATGACCTTGACATTCACTATCACCCCGGCAAAGCCAATGTGGTAGCAGATGCTCTTAGAAGATTGCCGTGTAGATTAAACACCATGATTAAAGAAGCCTAGCCAAGTTTGCATGAAGAGTTGGATCAGTTTAGAACAGAGCTACTTAGAGAAGGATTTTTAGCTAGCATAGAACTTCAACCCACTTTAATCAGTTAGATCAAGGAGGTGCAGAGAGGAAATGCAAGTATCGATGGAATCAAGCGTCGTATCAGTATAGGGAAGGTACCCGGATTTACCGAAGATGAAGAAGGAGTTTTGTGGTACAAAGGACGTATCTGTGTACCAGTAGATTCCGAGTTGAAACAAGTCATCATGCAGGAAGCGCATGATACTCTTTATTCTATCCATCCTGGAGGAACAAAGATGTATCAAGATTTGAAGGAGCAATTTTGGTGGCACACAATGAAGAGAGAAATTGGAAGCTACATAGCCAAGTGTGATATCTGTCAGAGAGTCTAAGAGGAACATCAGCGACCCGCGGGACTTTTGCAACCATTGCAGATTCCAGAATGGAAATGGGATTCTGTCGGAATGGATATCATCACCGGTTTGCCTACCTCTAGTAGGGGAAATGACTCTATTTGGGTCATAGTGGATAGACTGTCTAAGGTATCCCATTTTATACCTGTCAAGACCACCTAACAGAGTTCGAAGCTAGCAGAGCTGTACATTGCTAGAAATATCAGTTTGCATGGAACCCCTAAGACCATAGTGTCGGATCGAGGAACCCAGTTTACCTCAAGATTTTGGCAGAAAGTCCAAGAAGGATTAGGAACCAAGCTGAACTTAAGCACAGCTTACCACCAGCAGACTGACGGACAAACTGAAAGAGTCAACATAATTTTAGAAGATATGTTGAGAGCTTGTGTGCTAGAATATGGATCAAAATGGGAAGATTGTCTGCCTTTCATGGAATTCTCATACAACAATAGTTATCAAGCCAGTTTGCAAATGGCCCCCTTTGAATTTCTGTATGGAAGGAAGTGTCGTACCCCCCTGAATTGGTCGCAAGTAGGAGAGAGTTAGATTTTCGGACCCGACATCCTATGAGAAGCCGAAGAGAAGGTTCACAAAGTCCATGAGCACCTCAAGACCGCCTAATCTAGACAGAAGAGTTATGCTGACAAAAGACATCGAGACCTGACCTTCAATCTCGGAGATTTTTTGTATCTCAAAGTATCACCCTTGAAAGGAATGCAACATTTTCAACTGAAAGGGAAGTTAGCCCCCAGATATATTGGACCCTTCAAGATTTTGAATCGCCGAGGAGAAGTATCATATCAACTAGAACTGCCAGAGGAGATGTCAGCCATACATGATGTATTCCATATCTCGTTACTTCGCAAATGCCTAGAAGTTCTAGAGAAGACCGAAGTTTTCAAGAACATCGATCACCGAGCCATAGATATCAACAAGGATCTAACCTATCATGAAGTACCCATTCGTATTTTGGAAGAAGCCTTCAGAACCACCAGGACCCGGAGTATCAAGTTTCTCAAGATCCAGTGGAGCAACTGTGGCATCCCGCTAAAACCACTACTAGAAAATCGCGGTGTTTTTGTGCATTGCATCATCATGACCGCATGCTCATGTCATCATGCCACATTGCATTTGAGCATCGTCATCATCATGCATGGTTTGTCTCAAAACTATTTTCTAAAAGTCTATTTTTGTTTTCTAAACATCCCCCGTCTTTACTTTAAATAAAACCCCCGGTCTTACCTAGATCTTTTATTTGCCTAAAAACTTTTACAAAATCTTTTAAAAATAAAAATCTTTTAAATAAAAAGTTTTACCGGGGGAGGCCGCCAGCCTGCCAGGCCAAAAGCCCGGCAAGCCAACAGCCTACTACCCCGGCCCAGTTAAAACCAGACCAAAACCCTAAGCCACCTACCCCCCTTCCCTCCCTCTCTCCCTACCTAACCCAGTGTAACATCCCAAATTTTATAATTTCAGATGTTACTAGTAAGCATGCATCATATCATTGCATCACCTATCGAAAAATTTGCATCAGGCAATTCTCAAACCCCATAGTCACTTACAGACAAAAGGAGGATAAAACCTTTTTAACCACCAAAACCTTTGCAAAAGTGTTATTTTATAATCCTATCCTAACCCTCTTCTTTTTACAAAATTTTAGAGACCAATTTCGTCTAATTTAGAGTTCGTATGCAAAAGATATAAAGGAAATACCAAAATAGAAAAAGAAAAAGAAAAAAAAACGAAATGGGCCGCCGGCCTGCCCACCTCAGCCGACCGAACCAGCCATCGGGATCGATCCCACCTCCGCTTTAAAAAGCGTGCGAAAATCTGTTTTCTAAACCTATCTCTATTCAAACACTTATAACTTTTTATCTACAACTCCGAATTGACTTCCGTTTGTTTCTACTTGTTCCCTACTCCAAGATCTATCTTCCCATCATCATAAAATCCTAAGTAATCCATCGGAGCCACAGCTATAACATTTCTCCTTCCCGAAATCCCGAATCTACACCCCACCGAATCGTAATTCGCTTCTAAACCCATCTAAACTTCGTCGGCTGCCTTTGGCTTCAACACGAAAGTTGTAGATCTCGTCGAAATATTTCAATTCCGACAAACCTCACCTCTTTTCATCCACCACAGCCGGAGAATTTCGCAACGCAATATTTCAGATCTGATGGCGTAATTCCAAGATCTACTCGCGCTCGTTTCTTGGAATCCAAATCCCTTTGGTGAAAAGGTAGATCTAATCATCCTCCACAACTTTCATGTTAAAAGTTTTTCGTTTTGACCTACGGTTTTATCTCTCTAACACAGATCTACTTCTAGTCCTTTGTTAGGCAAAATCGGGTCTATTTTGAGCCAACTTCTCTTCTAGCCACCGGATCTCATCCCGACAGTCGAGATTCAATCGTCCCGATCAGTTGCCTCGTCACCGCCACGTCGTCGTCAGGTCAGCATGTAGTCCAAGTCAACCTGTCCAGTCAGCGGAATATTCTCTGGAATATTCCGTTCGAATTTAAAATTGCAGATTATAGCTGTAATCTTGTAAATTCATAGAAATTAGATTATTAGTCCAAAAATTGCGTATAATATACCGTTGGATTCATATTTTCGAGTAGAACACAGATCTACAATAATATTACTATTTTGCCACGGCAATCTTGCAGTAGAGTTAAAAGTTTAGATTAGAGTATTTTAATTCTAGAAAATTATCCGTAACTCCGTTTTAGTTGATTCTTGTTGCGTTGGCCTTGTTTTGACAATACCTTCTGTAGAAAATTATCATATCTTGCTTAGGGTGTTTAGATCTGTTTCGAGATAGATTAGAGCTGTAGATCTAGTTTCGAGCCTGGTTAATTAGGGTTTTATCCAAAATACCTAAAATCTGTGGGAAATTGATTCTAATGACATCCCCAACTCAACAACACCCCTGGTTAAGACCCTTGGCCGAAATCAAACCCACCCTTGCATATTACCATGTTGCATGCATGCATATTTGACTTCGTGACTTGTTTTGTGCAAATTGTGATTGGATCCTTGTTTGCTTCGTTAGATTGCTCGGAGTGCGCTGAGGAGTATTGTTGTGTAGATTGCTGCTCGGATCAAGGCAAGTTACACCACTTGTTCATGTTATGTCCCAGTTTTTGACTATGCATGTTTTACTCTTCAAAATCTTGTAGTATGCATGTGTAGGTTTTTAGTAGCTTTCTTATTACTATTTTTGCAAGTGCGGTTTTGTAGTATGCCATGAGTAGCTTTATACTGAGGATTTTCCATCCTAATAGGTTCCCCCTGTTTTGCTAAGTATTGCTTGCTATGCTATATATATCAAATACCGTTGGGAGGGTTCGAAAGACTCAAGAATTTTCTAAGTATGATAGCTCTCTCGAGCGAACTTTCTTCTCCAAAACCCCTTCAAAATAAAACTAAGTTTTCTTCTGGGCGGAATGGTTGTCGGGACAACGAGTGAGATTTTGGTGGAGGACGGCCGCCCAGGAATCAAAGAAGTCTGCCATGTTTTAGAATTCAGAAGCTTCCCGTGCAACCACAATACATATGGGCTCTGTCTTGGCTTAGTACTTAGTGGGAAACCTCACCGGGGTACCAACATTTGGAGGTTCTTGGCACGGTTGGATCCAGCTGGTAGAGGGGCTACTAAGGGAAGGCTTCGCCATGGTCTTGTCTGTAAAAGGACTTGATCGTGGATTGTGGGGAAAGTGCACAACCTCTCGAGAGTATTGCAATCTGATCGATCAGCCGAGTTCACGGAAAAGAACATTTTGAGCATCTGAAGGATGGAACCTCTGAAAGATCTTCCTCTCTCTTTTCAAACAAAAGTTTTTCAAACCCTATGGCGTGCGTAATATCGCTAATAGGTGGGAATTTGGGAACTTGGTGTGTCATATCCAAGTAACTTGGTGCGTAATATCCAAGTGTCACCTGGTGTGTAATATCCAAGTGTTAGGTTGATTGGGCACTTGGTGAGTAATATCCTCGTGTTCCATTTGACCCTATACTATTTATCAAAGTTTACAAAGTAGGGAAAACTTTCTTCCTCTTTTCTCATTACCTTGATAAAATTGGCTTTACGCAAATAAACCCCAAAGCCTACTCTAGCCTTGCATGTAGAGTTAGTCTTGTTCCTTCCTTGGTGTAATTTGCCAATACATTCAAAGTATTGACCCAACTTGTTGGCTACACGTCTTATGTGTAGAATCCGAAGATTGAAAGGTGCGTAGGGATCGCGGGTCTTCACGCAGCTAGCCTGAGGCGTTGATGGACTCAAGTTTTATTTAGTTTCCGCTGTTTTATTTGAGCTAGCTATAAGCTATGCAAGTTGTAATAATTATACTCTGGATTATTCGTGTAATAATGACTTGTGTTTTACATGATATTCATCGACTGTGAAGTGCTAGCTATTGATCCAGGGACTAGCATGTTAATCACAGGGACTTAGGATCTTTACCGATCCGAGGTCGCAACAGATGGTATCAGAGCACAAAGTTGCCTGTAGGACGTGACCCTAGGATTGGAAAACACCTTTACCGTGTGTGTTTTGCTTTCTATATTCTTCTAAGATAATTGTACTCTTCTAGTATTGTCTCTTCCTTATCACCTTGTCTAATTTTCTCTCTCAACCTAAAGATGACGGCCTTCTACTACGACACCGCCGAAGACATCAAGTGCCTGCGCTTCGGGGAATGCCTTCTGGACACCATCAAGACACTGCAGTTACCCATGCCATCAATCAAGGGAGGCGAATTGAGGAAGATGCACAAGGAAGGATGCTGGGCAATTGAAGTCATCCAACCAGGGCGCAGTCAGATAGAACCCAAGACGGAGGCCATTGCACTCAACGTCACCAGCGACTCCAAGGAGAAAGGACTTGGCATTTGCTTGCAGGAGCTCATTGGACGCCTTTGCGGACGCCACCATGAGGAGGTTGAAGGCAACTACATCAAACTCTTTGGAAGACGTGATGAGAAGGGAGTCCCAATCGAGTTAACCCCGGAGGAAAGGAAGACATGCAAGCGTCGAAGAATCCAATATCAAGACTTGGAGTTCCACATCAATGACCTTCAGAAGGGGAGCTGCCTTGAGATCGTGAGGAATGACGAGCTTTGTGCCCTAGTCAAGGAGAAGGACGAGAAGATCGAGCAACTGGAAGAGAAGATCAAGTCCCTAGGAGGGGAGCTCACCGCCCAAGAGAAGAGGTTCGCTAATCAAGAGAAGAGGGTGCAAGATAAGAACAAGAGGATTAGGGAGCAAAGTCTAGTGCTCGCCAAGAACGAGCTGGAGTTCAAGAACCTTGCCGCCATGATGAATGACCTGCGAGCAGCTAAGAGGAGCTAGGAGGAGAAGATCACGCCCGTGACTATGGGATCAAGTTTGATCAAGAAGCTACAGAAGGAGAAGAGGGAACTCCAAGAGAAGCTAGAAGCTGCTACCCAGGAACTACGAGAGGTGAAGGAACTTCAAGGAAGGCTCGAAGCTACAACACCGGAGCCACAGGACATGAAGGAACTTCAAGAGAAGCTCGAAGCCACGACGAGGGACATGGAGCTATACAAGTCACTACTGGAAGAGGAAGGCTCCGTCATTGAGGATGAGGAAGTGGGTGATGAGTAGAGTAGTTGGACCACCATTTAGTCCTTTAGTCGAACGTTATTCGCGATTGTAATGAGGACCAAAAATCTTATTTTGGTTAGTTAAACTTGGTTGAGTGTGTGGATTTTTGTGCTATGTGTGCCTTGCTTTTCTCGTGTGTTTTTCCTTGTTTACATAAGGGTAGGAGTTTATTCCTTAGACTTTCTATCATTTCTTAGCTTGCCTCCCAAACCCTCCAGATGGCGAGACGTGGAAACAACAATAACAACATGCCCCCAGAGATAGCGCAACTTCTGAACTCCCAGAATCAGTTGATCCAACTCCTCACTCAAAACATGCAAAACAACAACAACAACCCGCCGCCTCCGCCACCTCCACCGCCCCAACAGGATCGCTTGACTCGGTTCTTGAGGTTGAACCCTCCAATTTTCTCAAGTAGTTCTGAGCCAATTGTGGCAGACGACTGGCTCCGCACCATCAACAAGAAGTTAGACACCGTCCAGGTTGTTGGAGCTGATAGGGTGCGCTTTGCCGCGCACCAACTTGAGGGACCAGCTGCCGAATGGTGGGATAACTACCAGGTCACCCACCCTGATATTGAAGCTATCACCTGGAACCAGTTCGAAACAGCCTTTCGTACTCATCACGTAGCCGCGGGAGTCATGTCACTTAAGAGACGTGAGTTCCGCGACTTGAAACAACTGCACCGCTCTGTCTCCGAGTATGGGGACCTTTTCAACAAGCTGGCACGATATGCACCTGACGACGTATCCACGGATGCCAAGAGACAAGAAGAGTTCTTAAGGGGACTTAATGACAAAATATCTATTCAGCTTGTGGCTCTGAAGTTTGATAGTTATCAGGAACTTCTGGACAAGGCAGTTGTAGTTGAAGCAAAGCAAAGGAGTATCCAGATGTGTTTCCGGAAGAATTGCCAGGGATGCCGCCCGACCGTGACATCGAGTTTCTCGTTGACTTGATGCCAGGTACTGGGCCAATAGCAAAGAGACCGTACAAGATGGATGTGGATGAGTTGAAGGAACATGAGGGGCACCTGCGCCTAATCATGGAAAAGTTAAGGGAACACAAGTTATATGCCAAATTTAGCAAATGTGAATTCTGGTTGAAAGAAGTAGGATTCCTTGGTCATATTGTATCAGCTAAAGGTGTTGCCGTGGACCCAAGCAAGGTGGCCTCTATAACAGAATGGGAGCCTCCTAAGAATGTGGGTGATATTAGGAGTTTCTTGGGCCTTGCGGGGTATTACCGGAGATTCATCGAAAACTTTTCCAAGATAGCAAAGCCTATGACAGAGTTGTTGAAGAAAGAGAAGAAGTTCGAATGGACCGAGGCCTGTGAAGCAAGCTTTCAGGAATTAAAGAAGCGTCTAGTAACAGCACCAGTTTTGTGTCTCCCTGACATCCAAAAGGACTTCCAGGTCTATTGCGATGCTTCCCGGCAAGGACTTGGTAGTGTACTGATGCAAGAAGGACAAGTAGTGTCTTACGCCTCTCGGCAACTTAAGAACCATGAAAATAACTACCCCACGCACGATTTGGAACTAGCATCAGTGGTGCATGCACTCAAGGTATGGAGACACTATCTAATGGGCAAACATTGTGATGTGTTCACGGATCACAAGAGTCTTAAGTATATCTTCACTCAAAAGGAATTAAATATGAGGCAAAGGAGATGGCTTGAGCTCATCAAGGACTATGACTTGGACCTGCAGTACCATCCTGGAAAGGCCAACGTTGTGGCTGACGCCTTAAGCCGTAAAGTCTATGTAAATGGACTTACTGTGGGAGAGCTTCCAAATGATTTGTGTGAACAATTCAAGGACCTTAGATTGGAAATAGTTCCGGAAGGATACCTAGCCACTATGGAGATAGTGCCAACACTTCTGGACCAAATCAAAGAGGCCCAGAAGGGGGACAAAGAGTTGGAAGAAATAAGAGCTAATATAAGCAAAGGCAAAGCAAAAGGGTTTCATACGGATGAACAAGGAACGCTCTGGTATGAGAAGCGTCTGTGTGTTCCTAATGACCCTGATATCAGGAAGTTAATCCTTCAAGAAGCTCACGATTCGCCCTACTCAATTCATCCCGGTAATACAAAGATGTACATGGATGTGAAGGATAGATTCTGGTGGAACAACATGAAAAGAGAAATTGCTGAATATATCTCCTTGTGTGACGTATGCAACAGAGTTAAGGCCGAACACCAAAAACCAGCAGGACTGCTGCAGCCATTACCTGTGCCCGAATGGAAGTGGGACAAGGTAGGCATGGATTTTATCACAGGACTACCTCGAACTCGATCTGGGTATGACTCCATCTGGGTAGTGGTCGACCACTTCACAAAAGTGGCCCACTTTATTCCCGTAAAGACCACCTATACGAGTGCTAAACTTGCTAAGATTTATATGTCAAGGATCGTAAGTCTTCATGGTGTGCCCAAGGGGATTGTTTCCGATAGAGGTACCCAATTCACCTCTAAGTTTTGGCGACAGCTACACGAGTCTCTAGGGACGCGACTAGAGTTTAGTACTGCCTTCCACCCGTAAACAGATGGACAAACGGAAAGAGTTAATCAGGTCTTGGAGGACATGTTAAGAGCTTGTGCGCTAGACTATGGGTCTAGTTGGGACGATAACTTGCCATATGCGGAATTCTCATACAATAACAGCTACCAAACTAGCATCAAGATGGCTCCATTTGAAGTTCTTTATGGCAGAAAGTGTAGGACTCCGCTGCTATGGAGTGGGGTTGGAGAACGTAGTCTGTTTGGACCTGAACTGATCAAGGATGCCGAAGAAAAAGTGAGACAGATTCAAGACAGGTTAAAGATAGCCCAATCTAGACAAAAGAGTTATGCTGACTCCAAGCGCAAGGATGTGACTTATGAAGTGGGAGACCGTGCGTATCTCCGAGTTTCACCACTACGAGGAGTTAAGAGATTCGGAATCAAGGGTAAGTTAGCACCCCGATTCATAGGGCCCTACAAAATCTTGGGTCGCAGAGGGGAAGTTGCCTATCAGTTGGAATTACCCGAAATGTTAACAGTTCACGATGTTTTCCATGTGTCGCAACTAAAGAAGTGTCACCCAGAAATGGCTGAAACCTCACTAAATGATACAGTTCCATTGGAAGAAGTTCAATTGGATAACGACCTCACCTATGAGGAAAAACCCACCAGGATCCTGGAAACAGCCGAGAGAATTACTCGTACCAAGACTATCAGATTCTGCAAAGTTCAATGGAATCACCATTCCGAGGAAGAGGCCACATGGGAACGTGAAGAAGATCTGAAGAAAGAACACCCACACCTATTTGCTAACCAACCTGAATCTCGGGGACGAGATTCTTCTTAAGGGGGGTAGGTTTGTAACATCCCAAATTTTATAATTTCAGATGTTACTAGTAAGCATGCATCATATCATTGCATCACCTATCGAAAAATTTGCATCAGGCAATTCTCAAACCCCATAGTCACTTACAGACAAAAGGAGGATAAAACCTTTTTAACCACCAAAACCTTTGCAAAAGTGTTATTTTATAATCCTATCCTAACCCTCTTCTTTTTACAAAATTTTAGAGACCAATTTCGTCTAATTTAGAGTTCGTATGCAAAAGATATAAAGGAAATACCAAAATAGAAAAAGAAAAAGAAAAAAAAACGAAATGGGCCGCCGGCCGGCCCACCTCAGCCGACCGAACCAGCCATCGTACGGGATCGATCCCACCTCCGCTTTAAAAAGCGTGCGAAAATCTGTTTTCTAAACCTATCTCTATTCAAACACTTATAACTTTTTATCTACAACTCCGAATTGACTTCCGTTTGTTTCTACTTGTTCCCTACTCCAAGATCTATCTTCCCATCATCATAAAATCCTAAGTAATCCATCGGAGCCACAGCTATAACATTTCTCCTTCCCGAAATCCCGAATCTACACCCCACCGAATCGTAATTCGCTTCTAAACCCATCTAAACTTCGTCGGCTGCCTTTGGCTTCAACACGAAAGTTGTAGATCTCGTCGAAATCTTTCAATTCCGACAAACCTCACCTCTTTTCATCCACCACAGCCGGAGAATTTCGCAACGCAATATTTCAGATCTGATGGCGTAATTCCAAGATCTACTCGCGCTCGTTTCTTGGAATCCAAATCCCTTTGGTGAAAAGGTAGATCTAATCATCCTCCACAACTTTCATGTTAAAAGTTTTTAGTTTTGACCTACGGTTTTATCTCTCTAACACAGATCTACTTCTAGTCCTTTGTTAGGCAAAATCGGGTCTATTTTGAGCCAACTTCTCTTCTAGCCACCGGATCTCATCCCGACAGTCGAGATTCAATCGTCCCGATCAGTTGCCTCGTCACCGCCACGTCGTCGTCAGGTCAGCATGTAGTCCAAGTCAACCTGTCCAGTCAGCGGAATATTCTCTGGAATATTCCGTTCGAATTTAAAATTGCAGATTATAGCTGTAATCTTGTAAATTCATAGAAATTAGATTATTAGTCCAAAAATTGCGTATAATATACCGTTGGATTCATATTTTCGAGTAGAACACAGATCTACAATAATATTACTATTTTGCCACGGCAATCTTGCAGTAGAGTTAAAAGTTTAGATTAGAGTATTTTAATTCTAGAAAATTATCCGTAACTCCGTTTTAGTTGATTCTTGTTGCGTTGGCCTTGTTTTGACAATACCTTCTGTAGAAAATTATCATATCTTGCTTAGGGTGTTTAGATCTGTTTCGAGATAGATTAGAGCTGTAGATCTAGTTTCGAGCCTGGTTAATTAGGGTTTTATCCAAAATACCTAAAATCTGTGGGAAATTGATTCTAATGACATCCCCAACTCAACAACACCCCTGGTTAAGACCCTTGGCCGAAATCAAACCCACCCTTGCATATTACCATGTTGCATGCATGCATATTTGACTTCGTGACTTGTTTTGTGCAAATTGTGATTGGATCCTTGTTTGCTTCGTTAGATTGCTCGGAGTGCGCTGAGGAGTATTGTTGTGTAGATTGCTGCTCGGATCAAGGCAAGTTACACCACTTGTTCATGTTATGTCCCAGTTTTTGACTATGCATGTTTTACTCTTCAAAATCTTGTAGTATGCATGTGTAGGTTTTTAGTAGCTTTCTTATTACTATTTTTGCAAGTGCGGTTTTGTAGTATGCCATGAGTAGCTTTATACTGAGGATTTTCCATCCTAATAGGTTCCCCCTGTTTTGCTAAGTATTGCTTGCTATGCTATATATCAAATACCGTTGGGAGGGTTCGAAAGACTCAAGAATTTTCTAAGTATGATAGCTCTCTCGAGCGAACTTTCTTCTCCAAAACCCCTTCAAAATAAAACTAAGTTTTCTTCTGGGCGGAATGGTTGTCGGGACAACGAGTGAGATTTTGGTGGAGGACGGCCGCCCAGGAATCAAAGAAGTCTGCCATGTTTTAGAATTCAGAAGCTTCCCGTGCAACCACAATACATATGGGCTCTGTCTTGGCTTAGTACTTAGTGGGAAACCTCACCGGGGTACCAACATTTGGAGGTTCTTGGCACGGTTGGATCCAGCTGGTAGAGGGGCTACTAAGGGAAGGCTTCGCCATGGTCTTGTCTGTAAAAGGACTTGATCGTGGATTGTGGGAAAAGTGCACAACCTCTCGAGAGTATTGCAATCTGATCGATCAGCCGAGTTCACGGAAAAGAACATTTTGAGCATCTGAAGGATGGAACCTCTGAAAGATCTTCCTCTCTCTTTTCAAACAAAAGTTTTTCAAACCCTATGGCGTGCGTAATATCGCTAATAGGTGGGAATTTGGGAACTTGGTGTGTCATATCCAAGTAACTTGGTGCGTAATATCCAAGTGTCACCTGGTGTGTAATATCCAAGTGTTAGATTGATTGGGCACTTGGTGAGTAATATCCTCGTGTTCCATTTGACCCTATACTATTTATCAAAGTTTACAAAGTAGGGAAAACTTTCTTCCTCTTTTCTCATTACCTTGATAAAATTGGCTTTACGCAAATAAACCCCAAAGCCTACTCTAGCCTTGCATGTAGAGTTAGTCTTGTTCCTTCCTTGGTGTAATTTGCCAATACATTCAAAGTATTGACCCAACTTGTTGGCTACACGTCTTATGTGTAGAATCCGAAGATTGAAAGGTGCGTAGGGATCGCGGGTCTTCACGCAGCTAGCCTGAGGCGTTGATGGACTCAAGTTTTATTTAGTTTCCGCTGTTTTATTTGAGCTAGCTATAAGCTATGCAAGTTGTAATAATTATACTCTGGATTATTCGTGTAATAATGACTTGTGTTTTACATGATATTCATCGACTGTGAAGTGCTAGCTATTGATCCAGGGACTAGCATGTTAATCACAGGGACTTAGGATCTTTACCGATCCGAGGTCGCAACAGATGGTATCAGAGCACAAAGTTGCCTGTAGGACGTGACCCTAGGATTGGAAAACACCTTTACCGTGTGTGTTTTGCTTTCTATATTCTTCTAAGATAATTGTACTCTTCTAGTATTGTCTCTTCCTTATCACCTTGTCTAATTTTCTCTCTCAACCTAAAGATGACGGCCTTCTACTACGACACCGCCGAAGACATCAAGTGCCTGCGCTTCGGGGAATGCCTTCTGGACACCATCAAGACACTGCAGTTACCCATGCCATCAATCAAGGGAGGCGAATTGAGGAAGATGCACAAGGAAGGATGCTGGGCAATTGAAGTCATCCAACCAGGGCGCAGTCAGATAGAACCCAAGACGGAGGCCATTGCACTCAACGTCACCAGCGACTCCAAGGAGAAAGGACTTGGCATTTGCTTGCAGGAGCTCATTGGACGCCTTTGCGGACGCCACCATGAGGAGGTTGAAGGCAACTACATCAAACTCTTTGGAAGACGTGATGAGAAGGGAGTCCCAATCGAGTTAACCCCGGAGGAAAGGAAGACATGCAAGCGTCGAAGAATCCAATATCAAGACTTGGAGTTCCACATCAATGACCTTCAGAAGGGGAGCTGCCTTGAGATCGTGAGGAATGACGAGCTTTGTGCCCTAGTCAAGGAGAAGGACGAGAAGATCGAGCAACTGGAAGAGAAGATCAAGTCCCTAGGAGGGGAGCTCACCGCCCAAGAGAAGAGGTTCGCTAATCAAGAGAAGAGGGTGCAAGATAAGAACAAGAGGATTAGGGAGCAAAGTCTAGTGCTCGCCAAGAACGAGCTGGAGTTCAAGAACCTTGCCGCCATGATGAATGACCTGCGAGCAGCTAAGAGGAGCTAGGAGGAGAAGATCACGCCCGTGACTATGGGATCAAGTTTGATCAAGAAGCTACAGAAGGAGAAGAGGGAACTCCAAGAGAAGCTAGAAGCTGCTACCCAGGAACTACGAGAGGTGAAGGAACTTCAAGGAAGGCTCGAAGCTACAACACCGGAGCCACAGGACATGAAGGAACTTCAAGAGAAGCTCGAAGCCACGACGAGGGACATGGAGCTATACAAGTCACTACTGGAAGAGGAAGGCTCCGTCATTGAGGATGAGGAAGTGGGTGATGAGTAGAGTAGTTGGACCACCATTTAGTCCTTTAGTCGAACGTTATTCGCGATTGTAATGAGGACCAAAAATCTTATTTTGGTTAGTTAAACTTGGTTGAGTGTGTGGATTTTTGTGCTATGTGTGCCTTGCTTTTCTCGTGTGTTTTTCCTTGTTTACATAAGGGTAGGAGTTTATTCCTTAGACTTTCTATCATTTCTTAGCTTGCCTCCCAAACCCTCCAGATGGCGAGACGTGGAAACAACAATAACAACATGCCCCCAGAGATAGCGCAACTTCTGAACTCCCAGAATCAGTTGATCCAACTCCTCACTCAAAACATGCAAAACAACAACAACAACCCGCCGCCTCCGCCACCTCCACCGCCCCAACAGGATCGCTTGACTCGGTTCTTGAGGTTGAACCCTCCAATTTTCTCAAGTAGTTCTGAGCCAATTGTGGCAGACGACTGGCTCCGCACCATCAACAAGAAGTTAGACACCGTCCAGGTTGTTGGAGCTGATAGGGTGCGCTTTGCCGCGCACCAACTTGAGGGACCAGCTGCCGAATGGTGGGATAACTACCAGGTCACCCACCCTGATATTGAAGCTATCACCTGGAACCAGTTCGAAACAGCCTTTCGTACTCATCACGTAGCCGCGGGAGTCATGTCACTTAAGAGACGTGAGTTCCGCGACTTGAAACAACTGCACCGCTCTGTCTCCGAGTATGGGGACCTTTTCAACAAGCTGGCACGATATGCACCTGACGACGTATCCACGGATGCCAAGAGACAAGAAGAGTTCTTAAGGGGACTTAATGACAAAATATCTATTCAGCTTGTGGCTCTGAAGTTTGATAGTTATCAGGAACTTCTGGACAAGGCAGTTGTAGTTGAAGCAAAGCAAAGGAGTATCCAGATGTGTTTCCGGAAGAATTGCCAGGGATGCCGCCCGACCGTGACATCGAGTTTCTCGTTGACTTGATGCCAGGTACTGGGCCAATAGCAAAGAGACCGTACAAGATGGATGTGGATGAGTTGAAGGAACATGAGGGGCACCTGCGCCTAATCATGGAAAAGTTAAGGGAACACAAGTTATATGCCAAATTTAGCAAATGTGAATTCTGGTTGAAAGAAGTAGGATTCCTTGGTCATATTGTATCAGCTAAAGGTGTTGCCGTGGACCCAAGCAAGGTGGCCTCTATAACAGAATGGGAGCCTCCTAAGAATGTGGGTGATATTAGGAGTTTCTTGGGCCTTGCGGGGTATTACCGGAGATTCATCGAAAACTTTTCCAAGATAGCAAAGCCTATGACAGAGTTGTTGAAGAAAGAGAAGAAGTTCGAATGGACCGAGGCCTGTGAAGCAAGCTTTCAGGAATTAAAGAAGCGTCTAGTAACAGCACCAGTTTTGTGTCTCCCTGACATCCAAAAGGACTTCCAGGTCTATTGCGATGCTTCCCGGCAAGGACTTGGTAGTGTACTGATGCAAGAAGGACAAGTAGTGTCTTACGCCTCTCGGCAACTTAAGAACCATGAAAATAACTACCCCACGCACGATTTGGAACTAGCATCAGTGGTGCATGCACTCAAGGTATGGAGACACTATCTAATGGGCAAACATTGTGATGTGTTCACGGATCACAAGAGTCTTAAGTATATCTTCACTCAAAAGGAATTAAATATGAGGCAAAGGAGATGGCTTGAGCTCATCAAGGACTATGACTTGGACCTGCAGTACCATCCTGGAAAGGCCAACGTTGTGGCTGACGCCTTAAGCCGTAAAGTCTATGTAAATGGACTTACTGTGGGAGAGCTTCCAAATGATTTGTGTGAACAATTCAAGGACCTTAGATTGGAAATAGTTCCGGAAGGATACCTAGCCACTATGGAGATAGTGCCAACACTTCTGGACCAAATCAAAGAGGCCCAGAAGGGGGACAAAGAGTTGGAAGAAATAAGAGCTAATATAAGCAAAGGCAAAGCAAAAGGGTTTCATACGGATGAACAAGGAACGCTCTGGTATGAGAAGCGTCTGTGTGTTCCTAATGACCCTGATATCAGGAAGTTAATCCTTCAAGAAGCTCACGATTCGCCCTACTCAATTCATCCCGGTAATACAAAGATGTACATGGATGTGAAGGATAGATTCTGGTGGAACAACATGAAAAGAGAAATTGCTGAATATATCTCCTTGTGTGACGTATGCAACAGAGTTAAGGCCGAACACCAAAAACCAGCAGGACTGCTGCAGCCATTACCTGTGCCCGAATGGAAGTGGGACAAGGTAGGCATGGATTTTATCACAGGACTACCTCGAACTCGATCTGGGTATGACTCCATCTGGGTAGTGGTCGACCACTTCACAAAAGTGGCCCACTTTATTCCCGTAAAGACCACCTATACGAGTGCTAAACTTGCTAAGATTTATATGTCAAGGATCGTAAGTCTTCATGGTGTGCCCAAGGGGATTGTTTCCGATAGAGGTACCCAATTCACCTCTAAGTTTTGGCGACAGCTACACGAGTCTCTAGGGACGCGACTAGAGTTTAGTACTGCCTTCCACCCGTAAACAGATGGACAAACGGAAAGAGTTAATCAGGTCTTGGAGGACATGTTAAGAGCTTGTGCGCTAGACTATGGGTCTAGTTGGGACGATAACTTGCCATATGCGGAATTCTCATACAATAACAGCTACCAAACTAGCATCAAGATGGCTCCATTTGAAGTTCTTTATGGCAGAAAGTGTAGGACTCCGCTGCTATGGAGTGGGGTTGGAGAACGTAGTCTGTTTGGACCTGAACTGATCAAGGATGCCGAAGAAAAAGTGAGACAGATTCAAGACAGGTTAAAGATAGCCCAATCTAGACAAAAGAGTTATGCTGACTCCAAGCGCAAGGATGTGACTTATGAAGTGGGAGACCGTGCGTATCTCCGAGTTTCACCACTACGAGGAGTTAAGAGATTCGGAATCAAGGGTAAGTTAGCACCCCGATTCATAGGGCCCTACAAAATCTTGGGTCGCAGAGGGGAAGTTGCCTATCAGTTGGAATTACCCGAAATGTTAACAGTTCACGATGTTTTCCA
This sequence comes from Avena eriantha, assembly GCA_910589775.1. Classification (NCBI taxonomy): domain Eukaryota; kingdom Viridiplantae; phylum Streptophyta; class Magnoliopsida; order Poales; family Poaceae; genus Avena; species Avena eriantha. The sequence continues at coordinate 383,002,819 of OU342743.1, forward strand.
TGTGTCGCAACTAAAGAAGTGTCACCCAGAAATGGCTGAAACCTCACTAAATGATACAGTTCCATTGGAAGAAGTTCAATTGGATAACGACCTCACCTATGAGGAAAAACCCACCAGGATCCTGGAAACAGCCGAGAGAATTACTCGTACCAAGACTATCAGATTCTGCAAAGTTCAATGGAATCACCATTCCGAGGAAGAGGCCACATGGGAACGTGAAGAAGATCTGAAGAAAGAACACCCACACCTATTTGCTAACCAACCTGAATCTCGGGGACGAGATTCTTCTTAAGGGGGGTAGGTTTGTAACATCCCAAATTTTATAATTTCAGATGTTACTAGTAAGCATGCATCATATCATTGCATCACCTATCGAAAAATTTGCATCAGGCAATTCTCAAACCCCATAGTCACTTACAGACAAAAGGAGGATAAAACCTTTTTAACCACCAAAACCTTTGCAAAAGTGTTATTTTATAATCCTATCCTAACCCTCTTCTTTTTACAAAATTTTAGAGACCAATTTCGTCTAATTTAGAGTTCGTATGCAAAAGATATAAAGGAAATACCAAAATAGAAAAAGAAAAAGAAAAAAAAACGAAATGGGCCGCCGGCCGGCCCACCTCAGCCGACCGAACCAGCCATCGTACGGGATCGATCCCACCTCCGCTTTAAAAAGCGTGCGAAAATCTGTTTTCTAAACCTATCTCTATTCAAACACTTATAACTTTTTATCTACAACTCCGAATTGACTTCCGTTTGTTTCTACTTGTTCCCTACTCCAAGATCTATCTTCCCATCATCATAAAATCCTAAGTAATCCATCGGAGCCACAGCTATAACATTTCTCCTTCCCGAAATCCCGAATCTACACCCCACCGAATCGTAATTCGCTTCTAAACCCATCTAAACTTCGTCGGCTGCCTTTGGCTTCAACACGAAAGTTGTAGATCTCGTCGAAATCTTTCAATTCCGACAAACCTCACCTCTTTTCATCCACCACAGCCGGAGAATTTCGCAACGCAATATTTCAGATCTGATGGCGTAATTCCAAGATCTACTCGCGCTCGTTTCTTGGAATCCAAATCCCTTTGGTGCAAAGGTAGATCTAATCATCCTCCACAACTTTCATGTTAAAAGTTTTTAGTTTTGACCTACGGTTTTATCTCTCTAACACAGATCTACTTCTAGTCCTTTGTTAGGCAAAATCGGGTCTATTTTGAGCCAACTTCTCTTCTAGCCACCGGATCTCATCCCGACAGTCGAGATTCAATCGTCCCGATCAGTTGCCTCGTCACCGCCACGTCATCGTCAGGTCAGCATGTAGTCCAAGTCAACCTGTCCAGTCAGCGGAATATTCTCTGGAATATTCCGTTCGAATTTAAAATTGCAGATTATAGCTGTAATCTTGTAAATTCATAGAAATTAGATTATTAGTCCAAAAATTGCGTATAATATACCGTTGGATTCATATTTTCGAGTAGAACACAGATCTACAATAATATTACTATTTTGCCACGGCAATCTTGCAGTAGAGTTAAAAGTTTAGATTAGAGTATTTTAATTCTAGAAAATTATCCGTAACTCCGTTTTAGTTGATTCTTGTTGCGTTGGCCTTGTTTTGACAATACCTTCTGTAGAAAATTATCATATCTTGCTTAGGGTGTTTAGATCTGTTTCGAGATAGATTAGAGCTGTAGATCTAGTTTCGAGCCTGGTTAATTAGGGTTTTATCCAAAATACCTAAAATCTGTGGGAAATTGATTCTAATGACATCCCCAACTCAACAACACCCCTGGTTAAGACCCTTGGCCGAAATCAAACCCACCCTTGCATATTACCATGTTGCATGCATGCATATTTGACTTCGTGACTTGTTTTGTGCAAATTGTGATTGGATCCTTGTTTGCTTCGTTAGATTGCTCGGAGTGCGCTGAGGAGTATTGTTGTGTAGATTGCTGCTCGGATCAAGGCAAGTTACACCACTTGTTCATGTTATGTCCCAGTTTTTGACTATGCATGTTTTACTCTTCAAAATCTTGTAGTATGCATGTGTAGGTTTTTAGTAGCTTTCTTATTACTATTTTTGCAAGTGCGGTTTTGTAGTATGCCATGAGTAGCTTTATACTGAGGATTTTCCATCCTAATAGGTTCCCCCTATTTTGCTAAGTATTGCTTGCTATGCTATATATATCAAATACCGTTGGGAGGGTTCGAAAGACTCAAGAATTTTCTAAGTATGATAGCTCTCTCGAGCGAACTTTCTTCTCCAAAACCCCTTCAAAATAAAACTAAGTTTTCTTCTGGGCGGAATGGTTGTCGGGACAACGAGTGAGATTTTGGTGGAGGACGGCCGCCCAGGAATCAAAGAAGTCTGCCATGTTTTAGAATTCAGAAGCTTCCCGTGCAACCACAATACATATGGGCTCTGTCTTGGCTTAGTACTTAGTGGGAAACCTCACCGGGGTACCAACATTTGGAGGTTCTTGGCACGGTTGGATCCAGCTGGTAGAGGGGCTACTAAGGGAAGGCTTCGCCATGGTCTTGTCTGTAAAAGGACTTGATCGTGGATTGTGGGGAAAGTGCACAACCTCTCGAGAGTATTGCAATCTGATCGATCAGCCGAGTTCACGGAAAAGAACATTTTGAGCATCTGAAGGATGGAGCCTCTGAAAGATCTTCCTCTCTCTTTTCAAACAAAAGTTTTTCAAACCCTATGGCGTGCGTAATATCGCTAATAGGTGGGAATTTGGGAACTTGGTGTGTCATATCCAAGTAACTTGGTGCGTAATATCCAAGTGTCACCTGGTGTGTAATATCCAAGTGTTAGGTTGATTGGGCACTTGGTGAGTAATATCCTCGTGTTCCATTTGACCCTATACTATTTATCAAAGTTTACAAAGTAGGGAAAACTTTCTTCCTCTTTTCTCATTACCTTGATAAAATTGGCTTTACGCAAATAAACCCCAAAGCCTACTCTAGCCTTGCATGTAGAGTTAGTCTTGTTCCTTCCTTGGTGTAATTTGCCAATACATTCAAAGTATTGACCCAACTTGTTGGCTGCACGTCTTATGTGCAGAATCCGAAGATTGAAAGGTGCGTAGGGATCGCGGGTCTTCACGCAGCTAGCCTGAGGCGTTGATGGACTCAAGTTTTATTTAGTTTCCGCTGTTTTATTTGAGCTAGCTATAAGCTATGCAAGTTGTAATAATTATACTCTGGATTATTCGTGTAATAATGACTTGTGTTTTACATGATATTCATCGACTGTGAAGTGCTAGCTATTGATCCAGGGACTAGCATGTTAATCACAGGGACTTAGGATCTTTACCGATCCGAGGTCGCAACACCCAGCCTCCATCCCACCAACTCCACCCGACGCCAACCCACACGCACACAAAATCGTACACACACAGCGCGCAGCCTGCACACACATGGGCACACCACCACCTACCGCCACCTGCCAGCTGCACGCCCCTGGCCCGCTCCCCACCTGCCGCGGCTAACACAGCAGCACGCACGCGCGACCGACGCGTGACCGCACCCCATCTCCCGCCCAGGCTCCCACCTGCACGCTCCCCCAACCACCTGGTCCCTATCGCCACCAACCATCGCCCCACCCGCACGCGCTCTCCCTGCTCCTCACCCGTCTCGAGCCCACCTGGCTGGACCGCCTCCCTGCTAGCCTCGACGTGTACTGGCCTCAGTACTGACGCTCCTCTTTTTCCTTTGCCCTTGGTCGGCCCCTCTTTTGTTTTAGCAGGTTTGAGATCGTCGTCGTTAGCAGGGTTACCCTTCCGGCTTGGCCTAGGCAGGGTTATGGACGCCATTGGTTATTCTTCAGGGCTCTTAGCCCCATTTGCATCTTGTCCATAGTCGGACGCTCTATCGTTTTCAAGGTGATTTGGATCTTTGTATATTATATCTGTATTCTTAACTCATGGAGTCGTTGTTGTATATATATGTTCTGTGGGTTCCATCGTGGACTAATGTGTAATGGTATTACTTCGTTTTCCACCCGCACGAAAGTGCCTGGTGGGTGTCCTTGAATCGTTTCTATGCGGGTTTTGGCGGAAAGGGCTAAAACTTGCATAGGGACGATTTGAGGGTGTTACAGAGTGGTATCAGAGCTCAGCAGTTGCGATACCCCGCAAGTCCAGCCTGTAGGATAACCTAGCTAACGGCCGAAGTAGAGTGTTAAAACTATTTTGCAAAAATCGGTTGGATAGATCTGATTAGGTCTGCTTTTACTCCTTACCCCTCTGCTATTCCCCTCTTACCTCTGCGTGTTTTGAGTCTGTTCTCTTACCCTTCTTCAAGTCCAGGAATTCTCGTGGTTGGGTTTCCGTCGTACCTTTAGGGTTTCGCTTCCTCCTTTGGCAACGGTGTTTCCACCTCCGGACTTCATGCTATCTGAGTGATCCTTTATCTGTGGTACCATTCTTTATTCCTTGTTTGTGCCTTCTGGTGTTTTCTGACGCAATGACATCATCTACGCCAGATCCGATGCAGAGTCTGCATCCCTCCTTCGATTCCGAACCTCGTTTGTCGAGATCTTCAGTCTAATTCCGAGGGTTGGTTGCATAATTCTCCTATTCTTGTGCAGAGTAATGGTTTGGGTGCGCGATAGACTGATCACCATCCAACTACTCTTATCATTCGCTTTTGTATATTGAATCAGTGGATCCAGCAATTTTACTCCGTCCACGGAAGTTAGAGGTGGCTTTACCTTTTGATGCCTTTACCTTCGTCCTTTGTTCTCCGGAGAGTTCTCTCGATGAACGTGAGCGACGACCCTTGTTGGTGGTGTTGCTGATTTCAAGATGGAGAAAGAATCTTTGTTATTGGTGTCGCGAGGATCTACACGAAACGAGAAGATTCAGATCGCCGACCTTCTTCCCGGTACCATGAGGCGGATCTCGAGGGCGAGATCCCTTGTTAGTGGTGTCGAATTGTGGCGTCCCGCTAAAACCACTACTAGAAAATCGTAGTGTTTTTGTGCATTGCATCATCATGACCGCATGCTCATGTCATCATGCCACATTGCATTTGAGCATCGTCATCATCATGCATGGTTTGTCTCAAAACTATTTTCTAAAAGTCTAGTTTTGTTTTCTAAACATCCCCCGTCTTTACTTTAAATAAAACCCCCGATCTTATCCGGATCTTTTATTTGCCTAAATTTTTTTACAAAATCTTTTAAATAAAAAGTTTTACCGGGGGAGGCCGCCAGCCTGCCAGGCCAAAAGCCTGGCAAGCCAACAGCCTACTACCCCGGCCTAGTTAAAACCAGACCAAAACCCTAAGCCACCTACCCCCCTTCCCTCCCTCTCTCCCTACCTAACCCAGCCTCCACCCCACCAACTCCACCCGACGCCAACCCACACGCACACAAAATCGCACACACAGCGCGCAGCCTACACACACACGGGCGCGCCACCACCTACCGCCACCTGCCAGCTGCATGCCCCTGGCCCGCTCCCCACCTGCTGCCGCCAGCACAGCACCACGCACGCACGACCGACGCGTGACCGCATCCCATCTCCCGTCCAGGCTCCCACCTGCACGCTCCCCCAACCACCTGGTCCCTATCGCCACCAACCATCGCCCTACCCGCGCGCGCTCTCCCTGCTGCTCACCCGTCCCGAGCCCACCTGGCTAGACCGATTCCCCCGCGGGCCCACCTCCCACCGCCACATCTCAGTGGACACACGCGCACACCCACTACCTCAGGATCCCCCGCTCCCCCACCTGCTCGCTTCCGATCGAGACTCGGCCCCACCCGCTCGAACCGCGCCCTCCACCTCGTGTTCTGCGCCCGCGCGTCCGCACCCTAAGCCGTGTTCGACCCCGCCGCTGGTCTTCCCCCAGGCCTCCTCGCCACCTACCCCGCCACCTTCCACGCCCCCGCCAGCAACCGCAGGCCCCTGCCTCGCCGGTCGCCCTCCACCTCGGGTGCCGCCTCCTTGCCCGCGCGGCCCGCATCGTCGGCTCTCCTTCTCCTCGCCACCAAGACCTCCTCGCCAGTCCTTGACCGGCCGGCCTCCGCTCCTCCCAGGTCGTCGACCGCCTCGCTGGCCCCCTCTACAAGTTCGCCTCCTCTCTGCGCCGTATGCGCCGCTGGCCTCACCTCGCCGCCGCGGCCACCCTTCCTCTGCCCCGCGAGCTTCCTCTGCTCCGGCGACGTTGCCGCACCCCGCCTCCCGCTCGCGCCCCACGTCGTGGTTCCTCGCCGCCCTCGGCCACATCTCCTGCGATCCACCAACGCCGCCAGCCCACCTCTGTCCCGGCGACCCCGCCTAGAGCCGCCGCCTCCCTACTGGCCGCGCCCCCCGTGCAGGTTCGCCTCGGCCTTCTCCCACGCCCTCGACGTGGCCTCCGTCTCCGACACTAGATAGCTCTATCTTCCCGCTGTTCATAGACGTTGCATATGCTCGTGTTCCCGCCCCGGCATCGTGGAGCCCTTCTCCCAAGCTCTCCGGCCATCGCCAAGATGCACGTGCGCACATCGTCTGGTCATCGCCCTTCTCTTCATTGGTGTCTCCCCTGACAGTGTTTGTGGTATGGGGCTGTCGTTCTTGTGGTTGTGGTTTCTGTTGTGTCACCTGATGCTGTCCTGAGGCTTGTCAATATCGACATGTTGGTGTGGTTTGTGGCAGATAGATCACTGCAGGGATGGTTGCTTGCCTCTGGACACATGTGTCGTAGTCAAGATCGTCGCAGGGATAACCCCGATGTCTACTTCCTCGGTGTTGCCAAAGACGTACACCAAGACCTACCGATGTCGAGACCTGGGTCTGACACCGAGAAACCAAGATGGAACCACAAGACCATAGACACGGTTTTGGTGACCGAAGACCCCGATCCACGAATCCGGTGGCCGAGACCACGAAGACCGATCCCAGCGAGACCGAACCGAACCCTCAGCACCAAGTTCGCCAAACCTCATGTGTGAACCTTTTCCCGAGCCCCTATTTTATAAATGCTATATATAAAACTGTCACATAATAAATTGTTCATGCTTGCATACATGCTTGTGGGTATGGGGGAATTATGTCGAATCACCGCATGATTAAATATGGAGTCAATTTGCATGATACTTTTGTCTTATTCTGGACTCCATTTAAATTGGTGTAGCGAACCGATGCCATGTTTTGCCATGTTAAGACAACATTTAAATTGCGGGGGTTCTAAACAACTTGAACTGTCTAATTAATTGTCGAAACCCCGGTTCCGCTTAATACTGCCTAATTGCACCGCATCTGTGCCATGCCATGCATCATATCATAAGCATGCCGGATCTTCTGCCGTAGTATTAAATATTGCATCTGGTGTTTCTTCTAGTGTTTGCTTCTTCGCAGATTAGGCCGATGAGTTGATGCGAGTATCGACAAGTTCTCTGGATATGATCCGTCGGCAGTGTTTCCCAGGCGAGCATCTCTCCCCCTTTCTACCTATTTTGCGTTTATAGTCTTTATTTCCTCATGTTGATCTGTTGCTATCTGTGTCGCGATGCTTTAGTTTCCTTGCAACATTTATACTCCTTGCAGCCTCTATATTGCCATGGACACATCCTATTGCCTGTTGTTTGATAGATAGTCAGCCCTGCGAGTCATAGTTGCTTGCTTCTATGTTGCTTCGCGTTGTTGTCGTTCCACCGTTGACGGCAGGTTGGCACATGATAAATGGTGGAGGTGCTTAATGGTGGAGTTGATCATGACTTTAAATACAACTATTAAAATGCTAGATATAACTAATTCAGAGGCATCGGTGGGCAATAGATGTTATTTGGTTCTTCCACGCTCACTTGTGTCCCGTAGGACCCCAAGTACTTGATACCTGTTCCTTGATTTTTTGCACTATCCACATCCGGGAGGCCTTATGGACCCCCCTGAGCCAGAGCTTGATTCATTTCTATTTCTTGGGGCCACAAAGTAGTTTGGGGATTTATTACTATCCCGTACTTATGCCATGCTTTACTGCTTCATTTAAGATTGTGCGTGGAGCACCTGTACTGTTTTGGATCGCGGCACGATTGCGCGGTATCGACAATCCCAGTCACACTTTCGGGTTCCCAGTCGTTTATTGTCATTCTCGCAAACCCTGGGTCCATTCCGGAGCCGGCCAACTTCGTTGCGGGTAGCTTAGTGGGGTGGCCCCCTGAAATATTTTATGAATCCCATGATTGCTTTGTCGTGAAGGACTCGTTGGGTTTTGAGTTGGTTTTTCCGAGGTTGATCGAGTGTGTGTTGCTATTTGTGCACCCCTATAGGGTAAAACTTTTTGAAAGCCGTGTCCACGGTTATGGACGACTTGGAGCACAGTATCTCGATCATAGACAAGCATAACTAAAGTAGTGCTATAATTTTGACTTAATATGTGACTAGTAATTCAGCTTCACTATAATGGAATGGATAATAAAAATGCCAACAACTGGTGGATTTGTGGTGATCTGTGTCATACTATACCTTCCTAGTAAGTATTGCAACTCCAATGGAATATGATAAAAGTGTCAACCACTGCTGGGTTTTGGGATTCCTCAGGACAATTATATCTGACTAGTAGATGTTACAACGGAATGATAACTAAAATTGCCCACTACTTATGTTATCACACCTACATCTGATTAGTAAGTGCTACAACTATAACGGAATGAGTAAAATTGCCAACTGTGTGAGTTCCTCGGTTTGACTTCCTCGTTTGGTCTCGAGGGGGAATTACAGGATCGGTATGTCTGGTGTTAGTATCAGGTGGTTCCGAATAGGTCTTTCTTATCTCTCTCTAATAGCCGACAGTTGTACTGAGTCTCTATAGGTTGTTTAGTGTTGCCGCGCTGCCGCTTCAGTCCACCATACCTATGTAGGCGAGAGCCGCCGAATTCTAGCCTCGCTGTGTACTGGCCTCAGTACTGACGCTCCTCTTTTTCCTTTGCCCTTGGTCGGCACCACTTTTGTTTTAGCAGGTTTGAGATCGTCGTCGTTAGCAGGGTTACCCTTCCGGCTTGGCCTGGGCAGGGTTATGGACGCCATTGGTTATTCTTTAGGGCTCTTAGCCCCATTTGCATCTTGTCCGTAGTCGGACGCTCTATCGTTTTCAAGGTGATTTGGATATTTGTATATTATATCTGTATTGTTAACTCTTGGAGTCGTTGTTGTATATATATGTTCTGTGGGTTCCATCGTGGACTAATGTGTAATGGTATTACTTCGTTTTCCACCCGCACGAAAGTGCCTGGTGGGCGTCCTTGAATCGTTTCTATGCGGGTTTTGGCGGAAAGGGCTAAAACTTGCATAGGGCCGATTTGAGGGTGTTACAGCAACCATACTGAAGAAGAAGCTACTTGGGAGCGAGAAGATTACATTAGGACTGAGTTCCCAAATCTCTTTAGTTCCTAGTTTTTTCTTAAATCTCGGGACGAGATTTTGTTTAAGGAGGGAAGGTTTGTAACACCCCAAAAATATTAATCAAGATTATCAAGTTCTAATCACCCAAGTTTAGGGTTAACAAAAACTTTTATTATTAAATCTAATATGAGTGTTTGTGTGAATTGCATTAGTGTATGAATGAGTGCAATTGCCATGTTTGATTGCTACAAATGATAAGGAATGGTTTAAATATGAATACTACATCATCTAGGCCGTTTGCAAACAAAATCAAAAGAAAAGAAAATCAAATATGAATCATATACGCAAATGGTCATTTTGACCAAAATTATCCACTAGACTACTTTGAGTGTTTATAGTCAAAGATTTCTAATAGAAACATTTCCAAATCTTTTCACCCCTTGCTAGATCAAGTAAAAGTGAATCCAAGAAAACTTTATAAAGTGGCAGAAACTATTTTCAAATCTATTTAAAAGACATTGCAAAATTGAATCAAGTGTATGTACTAAGATCACCCCTTTTGAAAAACCACTCAAATCAATTCACCTTGGCAAACCCAAGCAACCATAGGCTATCAAGCAAGTACTCAAAACACTCACCAAAATTCATCCAAAAATTGAAAACTTGAATTCATGCGGCCATTTGGTCGAGCACCTGGCAGACACCACTAAACATTGCCTAACTTCTATTGTTCTGAGCAGTAATTTCCTAACCACTGTGCCCCATTTCTCTCCCACGGTCGCCCCCAGCACCTAGCAGCGCAGTGGACATGCTCCCTCTTTACCGTTCGCAGCAGTGTCACGCCGCCCGAGCTCACCCTGCCGGTCGACCTAGCACCACTCACCATAGACCACGCCACCCTCTCCCACGATGTCCAGGAGACAGGCAACACTCCACCGCCACCCTCTGTCCACCCCTAGACCAGAGACACATCATGGACCAGTCGTGATCGCCGCGCACACCTCTTTGTCTGCCATGTCGAGAGCACGCCAGAGCGCAGCAGCCGACACGCGCACACACACCGCGCCTTGCCCTCTCTGCGCGTGCCCGCACTCACCGTGACCCCAGCTACCCCCAGACATGCCTGTATGCCGCCGCGTGAACCATGGCCATTGTGTGCCGTCTCGAACACCGTTGTTCCCGCATAGAGCACAGACCACTCCTGACCGTTCTCGACCGCCCCTTGCCGCGCCATCACTCGCATGACCACCGCCATGAAGCGCCACGCCGACCCCTACCCTTAGCCATGCTGATACACCTCTGTAATGACGTCGCCGACGAGCCCGAGCCATGCCGCTCTATCCCTCTCACCGGTGTATAAATAGAGGCCACCCCAGCCCTCATTTGCCACACCAACTCACTCCCCTCTCTCTCTCAGAAACCTCCCACACCTCTCCCCGGACCAAGGCAAGCACCACATCGCCAGAATTTTATCGAAGCCCGCCGCTGCAGAGGAGAAGAGGAACTGGAGCTAGGAGCCGCCCCAGGAGCCGCCGCGACCACCATTCAACTCGCCGTCCATGACAACCTCATTTGCCCCCATCACCGACCTTAGCTGGAGCCCAGGTGAGCCCCCACGTACCCCCACTATCGCGATTAGGGTTCAGTCTCGCTGGCGCTGTGCGACGGAGATGACGATGCTCAGTCGTCGATCGCGCTCTAATCGCACGGCCCAGATTGAAACTTACCGCTTCGCGTTAATTGAGTCGCTGACGAGTAGGACCCGCCTGTCAGTAGCCCGCTGCGCGCGTGCCACGTAGCTGGGGCGACCCAATTAGTTTCCCGCGCAGAGCCCGTCGATTCAAATAGTTTTTTTCCATTTTAGTTAAAACTAGATTTTGTCAGTAGATTCAAAAATCAATTCAAAGAGATTCACTAAACCAAATTGCATGATTCCAATTTGTTAGAAAGGTATTCAAAATATCTATCCAAGCCCGTTGGATTCAAACCATTTGAAATTATAGATCACCTATACCAAAATTAACAAGACAGAGACTTTTCCAACTTCAAACATTTTTCAAAAATCGACCATAAATGCTTTTGAGTTGATTCCAACTCTCAAAAATCATATTTGACAAGATCTATCTGAATATATAAAATTATTTAAGTCTACATGCAGTGATCTTGGACTAGGACCAAAAAAATTCTATATAGGCATTTCTAGTCACTTTAATTTTATTAAATAGTAATTTGAAACTTTATAAAAGGTGAACACCACTTTAAATCACATTCCCCAGTATTAGAATATGTGGTAATGACACGTGTCAACATGATCCCATATTTTAATTAGAGAATATTAAATCTTAAGTATTTTTCAATGAGTAGAAATTACTTTTCTAAAGTAAGATAAATAAGACTATGTCTTTATTTCATGTAATGATTGTGATGATGCAAGATCATCAAGTATGAGCCTTTGTGTGCTACATAGAAGTAGTTAAGTATTGTTTGGTGATTGTGTACCTCGTATTCATTTATAGACGCTAGTACCGACCCGGTATACGAGGAGGAGGAGTACTATGAAGAAGAAGAAGAGAACTTCAACCACTATACTACTCAAGGCAAGCTAACACTTGCAAACTTCATAACTATGCAAGCCATCACTAATTGCAAGTTAGATCTATGCATACTATATATGCAAGCCTAACACTGCAAGCTAACACTTGAAAGCTTCATACATATGCAAGATAACCTATGCAAGATGCATTAGGCCTGCTTTGGTTACGCAACGTTGATTATACCAATCCCAAGTTTCACTTGTAAGCTTTATTCTTTTACTTTTACCAAATTTCTTTAACTTTAGTTAGTGATTTGTGAGTATTGGAAAAATAGGATAGATGCCATAAAGAGTATAAAATTATGCCTAAGTAGTTATACCTAGATGCCATTAAAAAATCATAAAACTAGATTTGGATAGTTACACTAGATTAGCACCCTCATTAGTGAATACCCTCAACTTTAGTCGCTAGTGCTAAGCATAAAAGTTGATTACTTTAGATGGGAAGACTTGGTGAAAATGATTCTGAAAACATTGGAATGATGATTCATTCTATTGAAATGTTTTGACATGTGTTGAGAAACACAATGGTTAATGATGAAAATGTTGAGGCATCAGCCTTGGCCCTTTATAAAAACTGATGGTTGGGTTCGGATGCGATACCATTCCAATTTTACCGTACAACCACAATACCCGAATTGGGTAGGGCTTAACTAGAAGTTTATAGGCCTTAGTATGGGTTCCCTCGTGGAAAGAGGAGGAGCTGAGGCTACCTTGTGAATGTGAATGTCCACCTATGCAGTGTCCAGGATGGCAGATGGTCATGGTTGGGAGGCTAAGCTAATAGGGGAGGTCCCTATACTAGAGTGCATAATTGAAAGGTTATGATTGATTATCTGCATACTAAGTATGTTGATTCAGGGTTATTCCTGACGGATGTATCAAATTTTGTGGTAAAAGTGTACCACATCTGTAGAGTGTCAAACTATTCGAATAGTCGCGTCCGCGGTCATGGACAGTTGGAGTGGCCATACTGTTCTGTTGTTAGATGTTTTCAAAATGACTTGTGAATTGAACTATGACCTTGACTTGACCATAATAGGGTTGTGGACATGAAAACTAGGTTCCCACTTAGGTGATTGATACATTGCAAATGTATCTATAATTTTTGATGTTCCATGCTTGGTTTTATCTACTTTCTTATGTTTTGTTCCAACTTTGGAATACTTTTCATATACTTTCTTGGACTAACCTATTAAAAGATGCCACAGTGCCAGTTGCCTGTTTTCTGCTGTTTTTGGTTCCAGGAAAGTCAAAAAATCAATATTCTCGGAATTGGACCTGACAAAAGCCAAAGTCGATATTTTACCGGAAGATTCACGGAGCCAGAAGGAGAGACGAAGGGGGGGACAGGGTGGCCAAACCACCCCTAGGCGTTGGTCCCCTAGGCCGCGCCAGGGGGTGGTGTGGGCCCCTCTGGCACCCCCTCGGTCTCCCCTCTCGCCTATAAGAGCCTCCCGATGCATAAACCCTAAATCGTCTAGCCTCCAGCCATGAAAAGTTCCGCAGCGACACTGCCACCGAAGGGGAGATTCGGGGGACAGAAAGTCTCTGTTCTGGCACCCTGCCGGGACGGGGAAGTGCCCCCGGAGCCATCTCCATCGACTCCACCACCATCTCCATCGTCGTTGCTGATTCCCACGATGAGGAGGGAGTAGTTCTCTCTCTCGAGGCTAAGGGTTGTACCGGTAGCTATGTGTTCATCTCTATCTCTATGCATGATCATATTGATGAGCTTTGTAATCAAGTAGATCTACCTTGCTACTCAAGTGCTTTAATAGATCTCTGCTCTCCCCATGTGTGTGAAAGTGACAGTGTGCACACCATGGTGGCACTTAGGCTAAAGATTACAAATACTTGTTATGAGTTATATTTGGAGTTGGATGTCTCTATGAAATTGTGGTGTTTGTTGGAACCATCTAGTGCTCAAGGTGATAGTGTGGGGTTATCCAGATGGGAAAGGCTTACTTTGAGGTGTGCTGTTATAGCCCTACCATGGATTAGAGTGTCCAACTGGAGAGTAGTTCAGCGTAGTATCATAAAGAAGAATATATTTATATGAGAGTGTTCACTAGTGAAAGTATGATCCCTAGGCCTTGTTTCTAAGCACTGAAACACCGTTTGCTATTAGATCTATTACATGTTTGCTTGCTTCCATCTTTATTTCAGTTTTCCTTTAGTCTTTTCCCACGTCAACCACACGCCAACAAGCTATTTTCTAGCACCGTTGTCTTTTATCCATACCACTTGTATTTCACTATCTCTTCGCCGAACTAGTGCACATATACACCTGACAAGTGTATTGGGTGTGTTGGGGACACAAGAGACTTCTTGTATCTTGATTGCAGGATTGCTTGAGAGGGAATACCTTTGACCACTTCCTCCCTGAGTTCGATAAACCTTGGGTGATCCACTTAAGGGAAAACTTGCTCCTGCTCTACAAACCTCTGCACTTGGAGGCCCAACAACTATTTTGCTAGCCTCCACAACCAAGTATGAGTTCCACTCATGCATCCAACTCCATAAACCAAGTTATTCCAAAGAGTCCACCATACCTACGTACTAGCATATGCTATTCCAAGTATATTCATGTTTTATCTATCTTCCAAATTAAACTTGTTATGAGAAAACTAGTGATTAAAGCTCTCACGAACCTGATGGCACACTATACTTTTCTTTCCCTTAATAAACTTGAACCATTGTGTCGTCTATGTTGTATATGCTTGCACTTATTTGCTGGGGATTAGCAGAACCATGCTGTCATGGGGAATACTTTCAACATTGCACTGGTACTTTGTACCTAGTTGATATCATGCTCTTTTGTCTATGGATCTCGTCGGTGTGAAATGAAAGGGGAGCTTGTAAGTCCATGGAGTTATGTATGTGTGTTAGAGAAACGCCTAGGCCGCTGGTCTAATCCATGCCGTCATAGTGGAAACCTGCAGCGTAACCATAATGAGCTGTCTATGAAGCATTCTTCTTATAAAAAAAGAGTCAGATATTGAGAAAAAGAGAAAAAGAAAAAAAGAGATATGAGAAAAGAGGAAAGAGAGAAAAAGGCACCATTTTCCCATGGTAAATAAGAAGATTGCTGAGATGCTCGTTGTCTGCTTGCCTTGTCATTTTGATATGGGGATTCTTTCGTATCATCGGGCAAGGGGTACCCCGTTGGAGGTTCTCTATGATACACATGTACTTACAATGACAAGAACTTACCGGTAACTAAACTTGAGTAGCATGAGGAGCGGCCCTCGTATTCAAGGGACATGATATTTCCAACTTATACTTCGTCAAGCATATACTTCATAGTTTGTTCACTTTAACCTTAATCACTTCAAGATGCTTATGATAGGGCAAATGAGAGTTGAAATCTATTAAATACCATAATTTTTGGAAGCTCTTTATGAGACTTGAATCCCTGCTTCCTTCTATGAAGGCCTTTCTTTTACTTTTATGTTGAGTCTCCACCTTCTATCTTTATTCACCTACTTTGAGAGCATATTGGCCATTCTTAGTTCTATGTGCATTGTCCCCATACTTGTTGATTGATGCATACCTTTGATATTGCTTGTTTTAAACTATTTGTATCTAGTCACTCTTATGAACTTTGAAGGTGTCCTATGCATTTATGTTTTGCTACTCTATGAGGGACAAGCTGAATTCCACTATGCTATGTTTTCTTTATGTGAAACAAACAAACGTCTTGCAAAGCATTGTTATTCATGAATCTTTTGTTTGTATCCTTTCATGTTACAACATAGTTTCTATGTCTTATTATTAGAACTTTATCTTTCATGCTATGTTGAAGTTCTTTTATCCCAGCTATCAATATGCCTTGATCAAGTTTATCATGGTGCATGTCACCTCAAAAATTATTCTTTCTTTTTATCACTTACCTACTCGAGGACGAGCAAGAGTTAAGCTTGGGGATGTTGATACATTGCAAATGTATCTATAATTTTTGATGTTCCATGCTTGGTTTTATCTACTTTCTTATGTTTTGTTAAAACTTTGGTGTACTTTTCATAGACTTTCTTGGACTAACCTATTAACAAGATGCCACAGTGCCAGTTGCTTGTTTTCTGCTATTTTTGGTTCCAGGAAAGTCAGAAAATCAATATTCTCGGAATTGGACCGGACAAAAGCCAAAGTCGGTATTTTACCGGAAGATTCATGGAGCCAGAAGGAGAGACGAGGGGGGGCCACAGGGTGGCCAAACCACCCCTAGGCGTGGGTCCCCCCAGGCCATGCCAGGGGGTGGTGTGGGCCCCTCTGACACCCCCTCAGTCTCCCCTCTCGCCTATAAGAGCCTCCCGATGCATAAACCCTAAATCATCCAGCCTCCAGCCACGGAAAGTTCCGCAGCGACGCCGTCACTGAAGGGGAGATTTGGGGGATAGAAAGTCTCTGTTCTGGCACCCTGCTGGGACGGGGAAGTGCACGTGGAGCCATCTCCATCGACTCCACCACCATCTCCATCGTCGTTGCTGATTCCCATGATGAGAGAGTAGTTCTCTCTCGAGGCTAAGGGTTCTACCGGTAGCTATGTGTTCATCTCTCTGTCTATGCATGATCATATTGTGATCATGAGCTTTTTAATCAAGTAGATCTACCTTGCTACTCAAGTGCTTTAATAGATCTCTGCTCTCCCCATGTGTGTGAAAGTGATAGTGTGCACACCATGGTGGCACTTAGGCTAAAGATTACAAATACTTGTTATGAGTTATATTTGGAGTTGGATGTCTCTATGAAATTGTGGTGTTTGTTGGAACCATCTAGTGCTCAAGGTGACAGTGTGGGGTTATCTAGATGGGAAAGGCTTACTTTGAGGTGTGCTGTTATAGCCCTACCATCGATTAGAGTGTTCAATCGGAGAGTAGTTAAGTGTAGCATCATGAGGATAATATATTTATATGAGAGTGTTCACTAGTGAAAGTATGATCCCTAGGCCTTGTTTCTAAGCATTGAAACACCGTTTGCAATTAGATTTGTTACATGTTTGCTTACTTCCATCTTTATTTCAGTTTGCCTTTAGTCTTTTCCCACGTCAACCACACGCCAGCAAGCTATTTTCTAGAACTGTTGTCTTTTATCCATACCACTTGTATTTCACTATCTCTTCGCTGAACTAGTGCACTTATACACTTGACAAGTGCATTGGGTGTGTTGGGGACACAAGAGACTTCTTGTATCTTGATTGCAGGATTGCTTGAGAGGGAATACCTTTGACCACTTCCTCCCTGAGTTCGATAAACCTTGGGTGATCCATTTAAGAGAAAACTTGCTACTGTTCTACAAACCTCTGCACTTGGAGGCCCAATAACTGTCTACAAGAATAGAAATGCGTAGACATCAGTGATGTAGAAAATTAAATTAGGTTCTTTACTTTTGAACTCCTTATGAAATAAACCTGGCTTTTGCAAATAAACCTAGAGCTTAAGATTCCTACTAGAACTACCTTACTTGTTAGTGATAGTTTGCGAATACTTAAAGAGTACTCATGGCTTTGTCCCTGGCTATTCCTGTGGCTAGACTATGAGGAGGACTACCAGGAAGATGGACAGCAGGAGGTCTATGACAACTACGATCATCTCCCATCGTCAGCATTGCTTGTGACCCTAAAGATGGAGCCCCAACTACGTTTACTTTCCACTGCTTTGATTGTATTAAGACTGGATCATGAGATCATTTATTTGTAAGACCTTTATTATGGTTTGTAATGGATGATGTACTATGGTACCAATTCTGTTATGTCTCGCAAAAATGGTAATCCTGGGATTGCGATGTATGGCATAACAGGCATCTGGGATTAAAAATCCGGGTGTTGACAAGCTCCGAAGCAAAGCTTGATGAGGACCCCAGCTAAACCACAAATAAAGGTTTTGGCATTGGTTTCATCGAAGCAACAAGTAGGTTAACGACTGAGATTTGAGAGGTGAGTGTGGGAATGTGATAGAGATAGAGGGAATGGTAGGGGAGGATTCAGAGAATGTGAGTGGGTAACCCTCTATCCACCTTAGTAGTACCATACTACAATAAAAGAACTACATTTCACATATCCTCACTTTTTGATGAAGTAGTTCATTTCTTTGAACCGACTAAAATAGTAGGTACCCTTTAGGTTTCAAACTTCCATCTGATACATGTTTTGCTAGTAATAAGTATAGTCCAATACTTTGTATTACCCTTCATGGTAGTATAAAACATTTTTTAGATAGTGGAAATTGCACGATCCACCATCTTTTCATCGCACGTTTGCACAAAACACTTGGTGGATGTCATTTTTTCACATTTTAACAGTTGTTGGCCTAATATGCACAAATTTGGCCAGTTAGTTCTGTAATGACGGATTTAACCTCATTGTTAGCAATATTGACAAGTGGTCCCCAAATGTCATTGCTCCCATTCACACACAAAGATTGAATGATGCTAAAAACTGGATATTAACGATATTTATAACCCACAATACTTTTTGGATGCATGTAGCTAGGATATAAGAGACTTATTTCATATGAAACGTCAATGTTTACACAAAGGTACCAAAATATTATTCCGTCGCACATTGAATTTGTGAAGGCTTTATTTGGTCATAATAAACTTGTTTTTGAACATAACTTGTTTGTACATAAGGTTTGACATTTCATTCACATAACCAAATGTCCATCAAATAGTTTCTTCTAAAGTGTCGAATGAACAATATATGTCTGTTTATTACACCTCACAAAAAAGCTCCCTGATTTATCATAAACTTTAAGCAGATAATTAGTTTCCTAGGATTTATTTTATTGAGAGCAAGCATGGTAAATATGCATCGAAATGCCATAAGCCGAGTTTCTAGACAAATTTTATACATGTTTCACTTATGATTACGAAGTTTTTTGAGTTCTAAAGGTTTCCTAGCAAACTTCACACTCTTAAACTAATTTAAGCTGATTTATCAATGTTAGATAAAATTTGAACTATGAGTAAGTAGTAGATTGCTCTTAGAGTTATACAAGTATCTTTTGAAGGTACCCACCCAGACTGTCAATATATCAGAAACCAATGAATTTGTTGAATTCAACTTCTTGCTAAGAATTTCCATGTACAAAATTTGAATTTTATTTGAAAACAATAAAAAAACATTGCACGATGACCTCTGACATGTACTACTTGCCGTGAAAAATGGTTATTATCAAGAGAGTTCACATATGAAAAACAAACTAATTGAAAATATGGTCTGCCATGTATGAACATATCCTTAGGCTTGAGGCCGAAAGACAAGCTAAATGGCCTTATATATTTTGAACATACTTTATGGTAATGTTTCCATATTTGGTAGATGAGTGCATCTTGGAATGGTGAATAATAATGCTACTAGTACTAGGAGTTTCCAAAATTTAGGAATAAAAAAATCATTTTCAAATTTGAACTACAAGTAAACATGATAGAATGATCTTGAAAAGTTACAAACATCCTTTGAGTCTTTATGGTACCGAGGCGGTCAATACGTCAAAAACCAATGAGAGTTCTGTAGGATTAAAGTTCTTGCTACGAATATACATGTTGCAATTTGATCATCACTAGCTATGAACGAAAATAATGAAAACCCTAAAAATGAAGCCTTCTTTATGGCGTCCTCTTGCGTGTACTACTATTTACAGTGAAAAATAATTAATAACCATTAGTCATCATAAATTACAAAAAATTAGTTACACAATATATGGCCCACAGTGTATGAACACTCTTGAGTTTCAAGCCGAACGACAAAGGTAACAACCATATGCACATCATATTGTATTGTAATGTTTCCATATTTGGTAGATGTATGCATCTTGGCAAGGTGAAAAATGGTGGCAACCACAGTTTCCAACTTATAGGAACAATATGTTTTTTTAGTTTTTGAAGCGACAAGATTTTTTCTATACGAAGAAAAATGGCTCAGAGTACCATAACAACAACCCTAGTTTTCAGACAAAGCGTGGACCTTGATACACTTACAATTGATTACCCAGTTTTATGAGTTCTCAAGCTTCATAGCCAACTGTTTTCCTTGCTTAATTGTAGGGTGCTTCATGCTAAATGTATGGAGATCGATGTAATTTTACCTTTTAGGTCCTTGATGTAAAATGTACTACCACCGTACGTGTAAAATTTGAACCTAGAAGCAAGTGGTAAAATTTAAACGTATTTAAGATTATTAGTTGTCAATGAGTATGAACATTCTTGTAGTTTCAAGCCGAATGACCAAGGTCATGGCCATATCAACATCATACTTTATGCTGATGATGATCCCATATCCAAGAATTTGCATGCCGCCAAATTTGGCCATATACTTTGAACACAAACGGAGAGGAAGTAGCGGTATAAAGAGTATGGCTCGATCAGCTTCTCTCTCGAGAAGGATCCGAACCCGACTGTTTTATTTCCTTGCATACTTTTGGGGTACTTCATGCTAAATGTAAGGACCTCGATGTAATTTCCTCCCTTTTTAGGTCCTTGATGTAAACTGTACTCCCACTGACATGGGTATCCCTACGGGTACTCGAGTTCAGTATATACTGTCCAGATACGGCGGAAGCCCATGGCATTGCCAAGGCCCAAATGAAGAATTCGAGTGGCCCATGGACTCTCGATTGCTTGCGAGACAAGAAGAAGCTAAAGATACAAAGTTTAAAGGGAAAATCCTAATTTGTAACCGACTCGACCTGCTACCCAAGACCTAGCCTATCTATATAAAGGCTAGGCAGGGGCGGCAAGGAGGACACACGCAACCCTAGTTTCCATAACTCTCGCCAGATTGCATCTGCGCGCCCCTGTAATCTTCGATTCCTTCGTTAATTCCAAGAGCAGACAAGCAGGAGTAGGGACCTCTACGAGGCCTAAACCTGGGTAAACCTTGCGTCCTTGTGTGCTTGTTTGCTAGCCGACTGATGCCTCCAGCGCTCCCTCCTTCTCCAAAACCCAAGTACATAATAATGGGCATTGACGAGTTAAACCCTCATCAATTGGCGTTGTCTGTGGGAATTGGGAGTGCTGATGTCGCGGCTTCTTCGGCCCCATCAACCGTGATCTACAACTCCGCAACAGCAGAGATTCGCCAGCTCTTCAGCACATTCGAATTCACCGTTCAAACGCCGGCCACTCGCCCGGCTTTCGAGTCCGTGGGCGATGGAATCAGTCTGGCGATTGGGAGCTTCCGCTTCCAGGTTGGTCAGATGGGCACGCTTCGCCTGTCTGACCAGCCAACGGCACCCGCGATTGCTCCAGCATCATGGTTCCCGCCACCAATCGGCACCCTCAGCAAGCTCAACACCTCGGCAACAACTAGGAGCACGGACAGCGACAACAATCGCGGATCCGATCTGGGTGACCTAGCCACTGAAGATGGAGCCTACGGCTCCGGATCTGAAAGTTGCGGGAGCAATAGCTTCCCTAACCACTTCATGTGTGCGGTCATCAATGCGGGCGACACCATCACCAATTGCAAAAACGCTGTCCCCGGATCTGGCACCGGACCGCCCAATGGCACTGAACCACCCAACGGCAGCACGCCCAACGGAGGCCCCACCAACAGTGGCAACGGCGCGCCCGTCAACAATGGGGAGGCAGTCGAACCGCCAACCATGGTGAATGGACACACAGGAGAGCATGTCATGATTAAACTCAACGACAACGAGTGGGCCCGTTGCCGAGAAGCTCTGCGAGGCAATCCTCTGCCCCCCGGCATGCCGCAGGACATGCGGATGGGCTATCATTGGCTACTAAAGGAGGAGTACAGACGCCAGCTACATGCAATCGCGCAACTCGAGGCGCGTAAAAAGGCGGCAGATGAGTCGAGTCTTCGATGGGCTAGGCTTTCCTCCCACGGAGGTTCCTCCGCCAAAGGCAACGAGTATGTGGCCAACAAGAGGCGATCTCGGATGGCCCATCTCACCGAGCAAGAGCGCATAGAAGCTGCAAAAGTCCTCGACTTCAGCTCTATGATAGTCAACACATGGGGCAACGTGGTCCCAAAGACACCGCAAGCCGCGGTGACAGCGGCCACCATGTACCTCCTCAACAACCATCCGCCAGCTGGAGATCCACGAGCTACCATGTACCAATCTACGATCGTAGGCTTGGGGCTAATCGAGGCCGCCCTCGACAAAGAGCCAACACCGGAGCGAATGAAAGGCAAGGCTCTGGCAAAACGTTATTCCTCACCCTCGTCTAGCGATGACAGTCATTATCTATCTCGGCGTCGCCGTTCACGGCGGCACGATCGTGACTACGATGTGCGCGATGACCTCACGCAGAACAAAATCGACAAATCGAGGGCAAGACGCGCTAGTTTGACTGATTCAGAAGAGGACGAGACTAAACTCTGAAGCACCAGATGCTTCAGCAGGGCCATTAGGCAGAAGCGAATGCCTAAAGGGTTCAAACTCCCATCGGAGAACCCAAAGTTCGACGGCCTACAAGATCCAAAAATTTGGTTGGAGGACCACATCTCCTCCGTTAAGCTACATGGCGGGAGTCGAAGCACGACCATGCAATGCCTGCAGCTACAGCTGCAGGGTGCCACCTGCGCATGGCTCAACAATCTCCCGTGCGGATCCATTCGCAGCTGGGAAGAGCTAGTCTACAGCTTTGTATGCAACTTCAAGAGCACTTATAAAAGGCCCGCATCAATCGAAGAGCTGAGGAGCTGCCAACAAAGGTCGGGTGAATCGCTACGCTCGTACATCCAGAGGTGGTCCATCATAAAAAATTCTGCGGAAAACATCTCGGTAGACCACGCAATCGATTCGTTCAATGGCGGCGTTCATCGCATAGAGCTTAGGGAGGAGATGGGCCACTCAAAGCCCAAAACAATCGACCACTGATGGAAATTGTGAATCGGTGGGCCGACGGAGAGGATTCGATGAAAAACCACACCTACTCCGATGATGACAACGACCTCGGGCGCAGACGCGACCGTCGAGGCAAGCGGCAAATGCGCATCTACGATGACCACGACGATGTCAACATGGTCGCAGCCGGCTACACTGATAAACACGACGACAACCGCAACAGCAGCTATCCCAGCAGTGGATACCGTGACTCTAGGAAAACCACGCAGGTGTGGCAGTGCCGCACTCGCGAAGAGGCACCCGCAACAACCATCGAGGACAAACTGTCTAGGCCATGCACCGTGCACTTCTAAATCGACAAGCACGACGGCAAGAAAAAATCCAGCCACCTTCTCAAAGACTGCCGCAAGTTTCTCAAGCTCCACAGGGGCTATGGAGTCGTCCCAGGTGCCGTGGCACATGGAGCTCCTCCACCACCGCCTGAACTACCACCACCCGCAGCCACGCCGGTCCAAAATATCGGAGGCGAACCATGTGGGGATGATCCAAAAAGGGTGTCCCTCAAATCGAGTGCAGAAGGCCATCACTCGCCAAGTCAACCTGGCGATAAACTCTCCAGCTTCCACCACTAAGTACCTCAGTGGAAGCGACTCCTGCATCACCTTCGACAGACGTGACCACCCGCGCCAAGTTCCACATCCAGGCCAATGTCCCCTCGTACTTGAGGCGTAGATTGGGGGTTTCGACATGAGTTGCCTCTTCATGGATGGCGGCAGCGACATTAACCTCATGTTCGCAAGTACCTTGCGTGCGATGAGAATCCTCTGACGTGTCTAGAAGTTTCAGACACGACGTTCCACGGCATTGCCCCAGGGAAAGGCGTATATCCCCTGGGCAATATCAACCTCGACGTCATCTTCGGCACGCCGCAAAACTTTTGGCGAGAACGCATCGACTTCGAGGCTGTCGACTGGCCTTCACAATATCACTGCATACTCGGGCGTGTCGCGTTCGCAAGGTTTATGGTAGTGCCACACTACGCCTACCTGCAGATTAATATGCCGGGTCCAAACGGCGTAATCACAATCAATGGCAACTTCAAAAGGTCTGACGGCTGTGATAGGGAATTCAATAGAATCTCCTAGTCCTTTGGCATGCAGGAGGAACTCGCAAGACTAAAAGAGTTGACAAACAACAGTCTGCCTCCCCTGAGCATGTCAAGTTCACCCGACCTGTCCTTTGACTCGTCGGTGCACATGAAGAAAGTCCAGGTCCGCCCAACGGACCCGACCAAGACGGCCCTCATCGCGAACAACTTGAGTTCCGCATAGGAACTCGCGCTCGTCGAATTCCTCTGTGAGCACTGGGAAATCTTCGCCTGGTGTCAAGTAGACATGCCAGGGGTTCCTAGGGAATTCGCCGAGCACGCACTCAACGTAAATCCAGATGCAAGGCCAGTCAAGTAGACAATTCAGCGACTGTCTGAACCAAGAGCAAAGGCAGTTGGAATGGAGATCAACAAACTCCTCGACACAAAATTCATACGCGAGATCAAGGAAAGCACCTGGCTCTCCAACACAGTGCTTGTGCCAAAAAAGACACGGATATCCTGCGGATGTGCGTGAACTTCACCTCCCTGAATAAGCAGTGCCCAAAGGATCACTTCCCGTTGCCGTGAATCGACCAAATCATCGAGTCCACCGCGGGATGTGAGCGTCTCTGCTTCCTCGACGCCTACTCAGGCTACAATAAATTCGAATGAAGGAAGAAGACCAAGAGAAAATAGCGTTTACGACGCCCTTTGGTGTGTTTTGCTACAACACAATGCCCTTCAGGCTAAAAAACACAGGAGCCACCTATCAGCGGTGCATGCAGGCCTGTCTCAAGAATCAACTTGGTTGCAACATCCAAGTCTACGTTGATGACATTGTCATCAAAACAAAAGAGGAAGCCTCGCTAATCGACGATCTACGCGAAACCTTCGCCAACCTAGACCGCTACCGGATCAATCTCAATCCGGACAAATGCGCCTTCGGCGTACCATCTGGGCAACTACTCGGGTATCTCATCTCCGCGGGAGGGATTGAGGCGAACCTGAAGAAAATAAAAGCCATACTGGCCATGGAGAAGACGCAGAACGTAAGAGGCATCCAACATCTGGCTGGGGGAATCGCGGCACCCAGTCGATTCATCAGTCGAATGGGCGAAAAGGCACTGCCCTTCTACCAACTTCTACGCAAAACTGACGAGTTCGAGTGGACAGATGAGGCACAAGAAGCATTCGAAGGCCTCAAGCATCTACTATCCACCTCACTAGTACTGGTGACTCCACGTGAAAAAGAGCCGTTGTTGCTCTACATCTCCGCCACCAACCAGGTGGTCAGCACGGTGCTCGTGGTGGAACGAGCCAAAGAAAACAAGGTCCACGGGGTCCAGATTCTAGTCTACTACCTCAGCGAGGTGCTCACGCCAACAAAACAGCGGTACCCGCACTACCAGAAGCTGGCATACGGCGTCTTCATGACAGCCAGGTGACTGCGCCACTACTTCCAGGAGCACCCAATCGTGGTGGTCAACGATGCCCCGCTTGGGCATATCCTCAACAACCCCGATGCCACCGAACGAGTCGCGCTTTGGGAAATCAAACTGTCTCCACGAGACATTACATATGAAAAGCGCGACGCGATCAAGTCACAAGTCCTCCCTGATTTCCTCGTGCATTGGATGGAGAACCAGCTCCCCAAAAAACTAGACATGTCCTATCTCTGGACAATGCACTTCGATGGGTCCAAACAAAAGGACGAAGCTGGCGCAGGTGTCATACTGACATCGCCCCAGGGGGGCAAGCTGAACTACATTCTGCGAATGCAGTTCACGGCCTCCAACAATGAAGCTGAGTACGAGGCCCTACTCCATGGGATGCGGATTGCGAAAGCCTACGGCGCCAACAGGCTCATCATCTACGGCGACTCCAAACTGGTGGTGAACCAGACAATGCACGAGTCCGACGCACTGAGCGACAACATGATCGCCTATCGCGACCTATACGACACACTCGAAGGGGACTTCAACGGCTGTGAACTGCGACACGTAGGCCGTGAAAGCAACGAAGAGGCGGACACACTCGCCAACATTGGCTCCACCTGCGCCCCCATACCACCTGGGGTATTTCTCGAGCGTATTTGCAAACGCTCAATTAAGCCAAAGGCTTCAGAGAAGAAAGCAAGTGCGTCAACGGACTCGGGGGCTAATCCACCCAATGAGCAAATGGCACTCGACGGCCTAGAGCTCGACACAGGACTCGAAGGACCCATGGGTGTCATGATGATCGAGCCATCTTGGACTCAACACTACATCACATATCTTCTCAACAAGAGGCTGCCTAACGACCCGACTGACGCGTGACACATTGCGCGGCGATCCAAGGCATTCGCCGTCATCAACAGCGAACTATACAAGCGCAACATAACAGGAGTACTCCAACGGTGTGTCTCCAACACGGGCGGAAGGGCCGTCCTCCTCGACATCCATGAAGGGACTTGCGGGCATCATGCTGGCAGTCGTGCCCTCGTCGCCAAAGCTCTACGAGCTGGATTCTACTGGCCCACGGCCATGCGCGACCCCAAGAAAATTGTCCAGCGCTGTAATGCTTGCCAGCGATTCGCGGACAAACCGCACGCACCTGGCGTGGAACTCCGGCCAATACCATTGGCTTGGCCCTTTGCGCAATAGGGACTCGACATGGTCGGCAAGCTCCCAAAATCCTCGTGAGGAGGTTACGTCTACCTCCCGGTCGTAGTCGACAAATTCACCAAGTGGATCGAGGCCATGCCGGTGACAAACCAGTCAGGAGCCAGTTCCGTCAAGTTCTTCGAGTCCATTGTCTATCGCTTTGGAGTGCGGCACAACATCATCACGTACAATGGAACGAACTTCACCTCTAAGGAGTTCCAGGGTTTCTGCGAGAACCTAGGAATCAACATAAGCTACGCCTCCTCAGCTCATCCACGGACCAACGGTCAAGTCAAAAAGGCTAATGGCCTCGTCTGCGGTGGAATCAAGAAGCGACTCCTCCGGCCACTCGAATAAGCTGCCGGATGTTGGCCAGACGAGCTGCAGGCCGTACTTTGGATCCTGCGCACAACTCCAAATAGCGCCACGAGATATAGCCCATTCTTCATGGTGCACGGTGCTGAACCAGTGCTACCCGCAGAAGTACGCTTTAAAGCCCCACGAGTGGTCGCGTATAGCGAGCAGGAGTCAACACTTGCACTCGAAGACTTCGTCGATCTCCTTGACGAGGCACGAGACATCGCAGCAGAAAGATCGACGATCTACCAGCAGAACCTACGCAACTACCACAGCGGAAGGCTATGCCCCAGATCCTTCGTCGAAGAAGACATGGTCCTGCGACTGAAGCAGCAAGGGCACCTCAAGCTCGAGTCCCCTTGGGAGGGACCATACGTGATTACAAAAATAATCCTAGGTGGCGCTTATCGCCTTAAATATTTTGAGAAAAGAGTCGCATACTCCAACCCCTAGAACGTCGCACAGCTGCGTCGCTTCTACCCCTAGTCGTTTTTACATTACAAATAAGGCTTTTCAGCCAGGCTACTTAGCCACACATTGTACCTCGTACTATTCTGCGAATCAATAAAGCTTAGTGCCCCGAAACTCTGGGTTTTCCCTCATTTTTCTAGCAATCTTATCACTCGGGGGCTATGCCACCCGTCACATCCTCGTTCTAAGAACAAGTCGCAGTATCCCGAGTAGCTGACACAACATCAATCGAACCATTGATAAAGCACCAACCCAGTTGTAACGCACCTGACGGGTTGGCAAGGTGCTGAGATAAAATAAGTCAGGCTAACGAAAAGGAACTACAGAGTACAAATACACTCGCAAAAACATATAAGCTAGCAAGCTCTTTACATATCAATAGAAATTAATTATATCCAATATATCCATACGAACTTTACAACACTGGTACACTTATGTGCAGGATACAAGTTAAACTACTGTTGCAGCACAAGAACGTTTGTTTGTTCCTCAAAGAAGTTGACAATTTCTTCTACTTGACGATCCACCGCCTGGTAATGTGGAACCATGTTCCAGTTCGAACCTTCTGGTGGGGTCCGCAGCCCAGCTGCAACGTCTACATCTGGCCTATGCAGTCACACCAGCGATAAAGCAGCCTTGGCACCAGCCACTAATTGCGGACGCACGCACTCACGAACTGCACTCAAATCCTGGAACTTAGCCAGGACAGCCAACAGGCTCGAAGGGACGACGTCTAGTGGAAACATCGTCTGGTAGATATGCCTCAAGCACGACTGTGCCTTCTTCAAAAAGTGAAGTACTCGTGAAGCATGATCCTGTAGGGTCGCAAGTGTGATCGCACGATCATAGTCCACCCAAAAATACCCACTCGCCTGAAGCTGCTCCTGGGTCAGGTCATTCATTTGAATGGCGATTCGGTCTTTCTCATCCTACGGATGACGAGCACTGAGAACTACACCAAGCAAAAAAGGGTACAGTATGAAGAGAAAGAAGTGTTGTGACTGACTAAAAGAAAAGATAAGAGGGTAGAAAGCTAACACTTGAATTGATCGCCCAGCTGCGTCACCTCCTCCAAAAGATACTGCCCATGGATGGTGGCCTTCTCCGCCCTCGACTTCCACACATCCGTGTTACTGCGTAGGATGGGCAACTCACGTTCCAGCTGCTTAACACGATCGCGCAGTCGTGAAAGCAGGGAAAACTCATCCATCCGTGAGCACGACTGCGCCACAGTTTCATCGGTTGATGGAAGATCACGAGGATCACTCGAAGGACCACTCGATGTACCCTATCACGAACCAAGCAAAAGCAAATAAGAGGTCGAGGATACATTGACGAAAGGCTTAGATGCGTTAAAACATATCAAAGTCCTGACTAAGGCACCCCCATAAAAGTATCCTTCTACAAACAAAAGGCCAAACACTAGAGCTATTACATAGACAAACTACGAAGCATTTTTCTTCGACTTGGATTTGGGCTTCGGGGGCTTCATCACATCCGTGGCAGTCTCCAACGCCACGGACTTGCCAGCAGTACTCCCAGATGCCGCAGTGTTTGCAGCCTTCGCTTGACGCCGCTCCTCGGAATACTTGGCGAGTGTATCGATAAGCTGAGGACCATAATTTTTGCATTTACCAGCTGGCCTCCAACGTCGACAGGCGTCGCCTCAGAAATAGCGGCAGGATCCATATTCATGCCATGGGCTTGCACCATTGCGAGTGCCATGGTGGCGCCGACGGAGCGCTGCGAGTTCTTGAAGTCCACGGGGATTCCTCCAGCCAGGGACTCCACCAAGTCTCCAAGGTTGTCGATCAGTCCAGCCTTGGGAGTTAAGTCCTCATGGATATGACTGAGTACATCCTTGGCCTTCCCCAATGTCTCCTGGAGGGATACACTGCGGTCTTCGACTACAGCGATGGCGCCTGCCAAAGCATCCGCGCGGCACAGAG
This sequence comes from Avena eriantha, assembly GCA_910589775.1. Classification (NCBI taxonomy): domain Eukaryota; kingdom Viridiplantae; phylum Streptophyta; class Magnoliopsida; order Poales; family Poaceae; genus Avena; species Avena eriantha. The sequence continues at coordinate 383,032,079 of OU342743.1, forward strand.
ATTGGGCGTCAAAGCTCAAGCCACTGGCATCTGCATACACAAAAGTGTTAGTATAACAACCATACGTCAAAGAACAGAAAGAGAATGGCACATCCATATGAAAAAGAAGACCTGAGAGGGACTTGCCAATCGAGAAAAGTTGATCATCGAACAACTTCTCCCTCTAAGAAGTGGAGACATGGAGATCCTCCTCTCACTTCCGCGACTCCTCCAAAGCTTTGACCGCCTCGTCGCGATTCTTCATCGCCGCGGCCAGCGTTTTCTCTAGTGCAGCAGCATGGCGAAGTAATTCATTATGCTCAGCTACGACATATAGGGAATATCACCAAATCGAATCAATGAAATTTGCAAAGACAAAGATGAAGTCAAGACTTACTTTCGACAATGCGATGGTGATTGTCTAGTCGCACATGCTGTCGACCCATGTCAAGGATTTTCTCCACCAGGCGGGCAACCTCCTTCATGATGAGCTGCATCAAGAGACAATAAAAGTGCAAGTAAACAGCACCAAGAATAGATTCGACTGCCAATTACAAGATACCTACATGATCCTCCATAGACTCCGAAGAAGGCTATCGCACAGTCATCCGAGTAACCATCTGATGTTCCCCAGCATGTGGGGAACTCGATGAATTATGCCCGGAGTGGGCCGCCAGTGGAGGAGAAGGAGACCTCCTGGCCATCTTCTTAGCCTTAGAGTCTGTGACTCTAGACTCCTTCACAAATTGGACGTCGTTAGAAGATGACGACGCCGCTTGGCTGGAACACGCATCAAGCAAAAGCTTCAGGAAAAACAGCAACTCAAAGAAGAAACCAAAACAAGGTCACGAATACAGAACTTACCAGTCAAATCTATTAAGGTCGAAGGATTGCTCCTCCGACTCCAACGACTCCTTTGGCAGTCGTAGCTTCTTCCGAGCAGGAGGAGCCACGGACCGCATAGGAACGGCGGGAATCAGCTCCTCTGCACCAACAGAAGGGCCTTCTAGAGTCGATGACGACGAAGCATCCGAGTCCTCGCTGCGGGAACGCTTGCGAGTGTCCGGATCACTGGACTCGGGGGCTCCCTCCTCCTCTTCAAGTGGGATGCTTGATTTCGACTCATCCTCTTCATCCACTTCGCGAGGAATAACCCCTTTAGGAAGAGGGGGCAAATTGGGAGACACCTTCCAATCCTGCATTTAGAAGATAATTCATTATACATCAAGAACTTAACGGCAATCGAAAAAGAAAGCTACTTCGTAGCACAATTCTACCTCAGGAGGAGGGTTAGAGGCGTCGAAGGGAGGCACGACTGGTTCGCCTAGGAGAACCTCCTTAGCGGTATACTTCGTCACCAGTCGCAGCCTCTTATCTACTTCACCCGCAAAAATGCCATCGGCAGATACGCGAGTGGAATCATTCGCACCAACCCATCGGAACATGGGGTGGACTCTGGCCTGCAGAGGCTAGATACGACAGCGCAACCATGTGCGAATGAGGGCAGCGCCTCCCTCTTCTTTACCTATGCGACTCTCGAGGTCGCAGACGCGCTTGTACAACACTTTCGTCTCTTCGGACTCGCTAGACATCACTACGTTCTTCCAAGAACGCATCCTCTTGCACGGCGTCGTGGGATCGAAGGGTGCAATTCCGTAGTGCTCTTCGTTGGCCTTCTAGTCGCGGATGTAGAACCACTTGTCTCTCCACCCTTGGACGGACACCATGAGTTTGATATCGAAATAAGTGGCGGAGGAGTTGACATGGATTCCGCATCCTCCTATGTCGTAGACTACAGAACTAGACGTTGACTGGCGCTTCAGCTTAAAAATCCTCTTAAAGAGGCCAAAGTGTGGCTCGACTACGAGCCTGCACTCTCAAAGGGTAATGAAGTAGGAGATGTGGAGAATAGAATTTGGGGACAGCTGATGGAGTTGGAGCCCGTAGAAGCAAAGGAGGCCCCTGAAGAAAGGATGCAGGGGTAGAGAAAGACCTCGGATGATGAAAGGAACATCACCCAGAAACCAGTAGGAGGGCAAGGAATTACCTCCACGCCGGGCACTCGTGAGTCATCCTCCACGTAGGGAAGAACTCCATCTTGACGCAGGAGATGAAGCTCGGAGGACTTGATGATGGATGCGCTCCATACGCCATTGGTGATGCGGGTACCCACACCCTTCTTCTCCCCAGCGCCAGCGGCGTTAGTTCCCATAGTGGTGGAGCCGCCCTTCTTCTTAGCGGCAGCAATGGCGGCGGCAGACCCAGCAGCGGCGCCTCCCTTCTTCTTGCCCATCTTGCGATGGCGGTGAGAACGGAGGAAGTAGCTCGGAAAGACACGTAGTTGGTCCAGTGCCGCGAAGAGGATGTGTGCAGGGAAGCAGAGAGTAGCAACAATGGCAATGGAGGCACGAGCAGAGAAAGGAGATGGGAAAATTACCGTAGCTATGCTGCTACTTAACCTCATCGTGGATGCCATCCAACGACCAACAGAAACCCTACTGGACGCGTGGCGCACATCGCCATCGACACATGGTGAAGCCAAAACACGAACTGTCCCCCACTATCTCCATGACGCGCGGAAATTGAGGAGACGTAGATAAAACAGAAGATTACGCACGCTGGTCAAATCAAAGTCAGAAAGTGGGACCCACCACTCGTCACGTCCCATCAAAGCCACTCACGCAGGCATATCAATAATCCCTACGACATAAATAGAACACTCAAAAATATACTCAGCCATGCACTCGAAAAGACTCCATAAAGTCCCAGTCGAATCTGCGATTCCACTGGACACTCGGGGGCTACTGACATGGGTATACCCTACGGGTACTCGAGTTCGGTATATACGGTCTAGATACGGCTGAAGACCACGGCGTTGCCAAGGCCCAAATGAAGAATTCGAGTGGCCCACGGACTCTCGATTGCTTGCGAGACAAGAAGAAGCTAAAGATAGAAATTTTAGAGGGAAAACCCTAATCTGTAACCGACTCGACCTACCACCCGAGACCTAGCCTATCTATATAAAGGTAGGAGGGGGCGGCGAGGAGGACACATGCAACCCTAGTTTCCACAACTCTCGCAAGATTGCATCTGCGCGCTCCTGTAATCTTCGATTCCTTCGTTAATTCCAAGAGTAGACAAGCAGGAGTAGGGACCTCTACGAGGCCTGAACCTGGGTAAACCTTGCGTCCATGTGTGCTTGTTTGCTAGCCGACTGATGCCTCTAGCGCTCCCCCTTCTCCAAAACCCAAGTCCATAACAATGGGTATTGACGAGTTAAACCCTCGTCACCCACCGTCCGTGTAAAATTCGAACCTAAAAGCAGGTGGTAAAATTTTAAACGTATTTAAGATTATTAGTTGTCGATGAGTATGAACATTCTTCGATTTCAAGCTGAACGACCAAGGTCATGGCCATATCTATATCATATAATTCATGTCGATAATCCGTGATCCCGTATCCAAGAATTTCCATCCCACCAAATTTGACCATATTTTGAAAACAAACAAAGAGGAAGTAGTATGAAGATTATGGCTCGATCAGCTTCTCTCATGAGAAGGAGCAAAACATGACTATTCCTCAGCTTAATTTTAGGGTACTTCGTGCTACATGTATGAACCTCAATGTAATTTTACCTTTTTAGGTCCTTGATGTAAAATGTACTCCCACCGTCCGTGTAGAAGTCAAACCTAAAAGCAAGTGGTAAAATTTAAACGTATTTAAGATTATTAGTTGTCGATGAGTATGAACATTCTTGGATTTCAAGACGAACGACCAAGGTCATGGCCATATCTACATCATACTTTATGCCAATGATGATCACATATCCAAGAATTTCCAAGCCACCAAATTTGACCATATTTTGAAAACAAACAAAGAGGAAATAGTATGAAGAGTATGGCTTGATCAGCTTCTCTCCGGAGAAGGAGCCAAACATGAATGTTTTCCCTGCTTAATTTCAGGATGCCTCATGCTAAATGTATGGACCTCAATGTAATTTTACCCCTTTTTAGGTCCTTGATGTAAAATGTATTCCCACCGTCCGTGTAAAATTCGAACATAAAAGCAAGTGGTAAAATTTAAACGTATTTAAGCTTATTAGTGGTCAATGAGTATGAGCATTCTTGCATTTCAAGCCGAACGACCGGGGTCACGGACATAAAGTGGTAACATACTTTATGCTGATGATTCATGATCCCATATCGAAGAATTTGCATGCCGCAAAATTTGGCCATATTTTGAAAACAAACAAAGAGGAAGTAGTATGAAGATGATCGCTTGGTTAGGTTCTCTCTTGAGAAGGAGCTGAATCCGACTATTTTCCTTTGCTTAATTTTAAGGCATGTTCATGCTAAATTTATGTACCTCGATGTAATTTTTCCCTTTTAGGTCCTTGATGAATACAAACAAAGAGGAAGTACTATGAAGAGTACGGCTCGATCAGCTGCTCTCTCGAGAAGGAGCCGAACCTGACTGTTTTATTTACTTAATTTTAGGGTACTTCATGCTAAATGTATGGAACTCGATGTAATTTTAGGGTACTCGAACGACCAAGGTCATGGCCATATCTACATCATAATTTATATTGATGATTCATAATCCCATATCCATGAATTTCATGCCGCCAAATTGGACCATATTGTGAAAACAAACGAAGATGAAGTAGTATGAAGGGTATGGCTCGACCAGCTACTCTCTCGAGAAGGAGTCGAACCCGATTGTTTTCCCTGGATAATTTTAGGGTGCTTCATGCTAAATATATGGACCTTGATGTAAGTTTACCTTTTTTTAGGTCCTTGATGTAAAATGTACTCCCACCGTCCGTACGTATAAAATTCGAACCTAAAAGCAAGTGGTAAAATTTAAACGTATTTAAGATTATTAATTGCCGATGAGTATGAACATTCTTGGATTTCAAGACGAACAACCAAGGTCATGGTCATATCTACATCATAATTTATGTTGATGATTCATGCTCCCATATCCAAGAATTTGCATGCCGCCAAATTTGGCCATATTTTGAAATCAAACAAAGAGGAAGTAGTATGAAGAGTATCACTCGATCAGATTTTCTCTCGAGAAGTAGCAAAACATGACTGTTTTCCCTTCTTAATTATAGGGTGCTTCGTGCTAAATGTATGGACCTCGATGTAATTTTTACCTTTTTTAGGTCCTTGATGTAAAATGTACTCCTACCGTTTGTACGTGTAAAATTCGAACCTAAAAGTAAGTGGTAAAATTTAAATGTATTTGAGATTATTAGTTGTCGATGAGTATGAATATTATTGGATTTCAAGCCAAACGACCAAGGTCATGGCCATATCTACATCATACTTTATGCTGATGATGATCCCATGTCTAGGAATTAGAATGCCACAAAATTTGGCCATATATTTTGAAAACAAACAAAGAGAAAGTAGTATGAAGAGTATGGCTCGATCAACTGCTCTCTCGAGAAGGAGCCGGACCCGACTATTTCCCTTGCTTAATTGTGGGATGCTTCATGCTAAATGTAAGGATCTCTACATATTTTTCTCCATTTTTAGGTCCTTGATGTAAATTGTACTCCCACCGTCCGTGATGTTCCAATATTTGGGCGTAAATGGGTGAATTATGACATGGTAACAATGTTGCCACTCGGAGTTTCCAACCATTAGGAAAGGAAAAAAATTAATTTTCTAAGTGACAAGAGTGTATCTTCTGTAAAGCAAGTAGGAAGATTATGTATTTTCTGTATAAAAGAAACAAAGAGAAAGAAGAGAAACTATGAGCACAGAGGAAGCAGCTGGAGAGAGCAGCGAAGAGGGGGAGTTGAAGGCGGTACGAAATCAGAGCAAAGTTGTGATGGCTTCCTGACACGAGGTACATGGTATAGTCACCTAGTAGTACTAGTAGTACGAAACTAGTACTAGTAAATTTCAGGACCTTTACTATATATTGTATGCAAGTAAAACAAATTGTGTTTTCTCTCTCCTTCACTGCCTCATCACCATCCCCACACCCCGACTAGCTGATCTCTCCCTCATCCAAAACGTGGCTCTGCGCACGTGTGTCACCTTGCCTTATCGGCGACTCCGTGTCCATATCAGGCATGCTGCATTGGTGTGCATAATAAGGAACCATTTTGGGGAAAAGCGATAAAATGTACAGTACTCATACTATTATTAGAGTCGGAGTTCAAACTTTCGCAGTTTCGAAATTTTCACTTCCTTCCCAAACATCCGGAGGGAAGGTTATTCAAAAGATAGTGGTGCACAAGGGATTGTTTATACTGTCTGCAGTATGTCCCATCACATTTGATGCACTTCATTATGATTTGGCCAGCTTTAACACTACTCTGTAGTAGTCCATTATCGTTCCATTTCACACCCTGCGAAGAGGAAGCCACCAAGCACACCCGCAACACACTAGATCAAAAGTACAGTAAGAGTAGTACGAAGGGTATGGCTCAGCCGCTCGCTCGAGAAGGACCCGCACCCGACTGCTTTTCATTTCTCCATTTTAGGGCCCTTTGTGCTAAATGTATGGACCTCTATGTAATTTTCTATTTTTGAGGTCTTTGATAAACTGTACTCCCACCGACCTGCTCAAATTTTAACTAAACGTAAGTGTGATAGGTTGCTCTTAAAATTTTCGAAAAATCTTTTGAAGCTCAGAAGGATTCGGTACATCAAAAACCGCCGAATGTTTTGAAAACTTCATGTTCTTACTATGCATCCGCATCTCGACAAAGTTGACATGGTTTTGATAACATTTCAAATAAAGAATTAAAAGTATAATATATTTTTTGTGGCATCATGTTACGTGTATCCAAAAACATGCACCATAAAAAGTATAATACAAACATTATTAATTATTTTTAGATTTTGATAATACTTTATATTGATGATCCCATATCCAAGAATTTTCAAGCCGCCAAATTTGGCCATATTTTATAAATAAACAAATAGGAAGTAGTATAAAAAGTATGGCTCGATCAGCTTCTCTCTTGAGAAGGAGCCAAACCTAACTCTTTTCCTTACTTATTTTTAGGGTGCTTCGTGCTAAATTTATGGACGTCGATGTAATTTTACCTTTTTTGGTCCTTGATGTAAAATGTACTCCCACCATCCGTGTAGAAGTCGAACCTAAAAGCAAGTGTTAAAATTTAAACGTATTTAAGATTATTATTTGTCAATGAGTATGAACATTCTTGCATTTCAAGCCAATGTATGGATCTTGATGTAATTTTACCTTTTTAGTTGTCGATGAGTATGAACATTCTTGGATTTCAAGACGAACAACCAAGGTCATGGCCATATCTACATCATACTTTATGCTGATGATTCATGATCCCATATCGAAGAATTCACATGCCGCCAAATTTGGCCATATTTTGAAAAGAAACAAAGAGGAAGTAGTATGAAGAGTATGGCTCGATCATCTTTTCTCTCAAGAAGGAGCAAAACATGACTGTTTTCCTGCTTAATTTTAGGGTGCTTCATGCTAAATGTATGGACCTCGATGTAATTTTACCTTTTTTAGCTTCTTGATGTAAAATATACTCCAGCCGTCCGTATGTGTAAATTTCGAACCTAAAGCAAGTTGTAAAATTTGAACATATTTAACATTATTAGTTGTCGAGGAGTATGAATATTCTTGGATTTCAAGACAAATGATCATGGTCATGGCCATATCTACATCATATTTTATGTTGATGATTTGTGATCTCATATCCAAGAGTTTGCAATTCGCCAAATCTAGCCATATTTTGAAAACAAACGAAGAGGAAGTAGTATGAAGAGTATGGCTCGATCAGCTTGTCTCACGAGAAGGAGCAAAACATGACTGTTTTTCCTGCTTAATTTTAGGGTGCTTCGTGCTAAATGTATGGACCTCAATATAATTTTATCTTTTTTAGGTCCTTGATGTAAAATGTAATCCCACCGTCCGTGTAAAATTCAAACATAAAAGCAAGTGGTAAAATTTAAACGTATTTAAGATTATTAGTTCTCGATGAGTATGAACATTCTTTGATTTCAAGACGAATGACCAAGGTAATGACCATATCTTTTTTTTAGAAACATAGTACAACCGTAGACGCTCACAACACGTACAGGCACCCACCCCTATGAATGCACACATGCACACCCTACCCCTATGAGCACCTCCGAGAGACTGAATAGGCGGATCGGATCTTGAGATTGACGAAGTCACCACGGGCATCTCGCTGTCGACGGGAACGTTGCCTCCTACTGAAAGAATATTCCGCCTTTTTATGCAACACACGGTGTCAAACCTGGGGTTTGAACTCTAGTGGGCTGGGGGTACAACCACCCTCCTAACCACCCAACAACAGGTTGGTTTGCGGTAATGACCATATCTACATCATATTTTTTGCTGATGATTCATGATCCCATATCAAAGAATTTGCATGCCGCCAGATTTGGCCATATTTTGAAATTAAACAAAGAGGAAGTAGTATAAAGAGTATGTCTCCATCATCTTCTCTCACGAGAAGAAGCAAACCAGACTATTTTCCCTGCTTAATTTTAGGGTACTTCGTCCTAAATATATGGACATCGATATAATTTTACCTTTTTAGGTCCTTGATGTAAAATGTACTCCATAAGTGTAAAATTCAAACCTAAAAGCAAGTTGTAAAATTTAAACATATTTAAGATTATTAGTTGTCAATGAGTATGAACATTCTTGGATTTCAAGACGAACGACCAAGGTCATGGCCATATGTACATCATACTTTATGCGGATGATTCGTGATCCCATATCCAAGAATTTACATGCCGCCAAATTTAGCCATATTTTGAAAACAAATGAAGAGGAAGTAGTATGAAGAGTATGGTTCGATCAGCTTCTCTCACGATAAGGAGCAAAACATAACAATTTTCCCTGCTTAATTTTAGGGTACTTCGTGCTAAATGATGTAATTTTACCTTTTTAGGTCCTTGATGTAAAATGTACTCCCACCGTCCGTGTAAAATTTGAACCTAAAAGCAAGTGGTAAAATTTAAATGTATTTAAGATTATTAGTTGTCAATGAGTATGAACATTCTTGGATTTCAATATGAACAACCAAGGTCATGGCCATATCTATATCATACTTTATGCAGATGATGATCGCACATCCAAGAGTTTTCATACTACCAAATTTGGCCATATTTTGAAAACAAATGAAGAGGAAGTAGTATGAAGAGTATGGCTCGACCAGTTGCTCTCTTGAGAAGGAGCTGAACCCGACTGTTTTCCCTGCTTCATTTTAATGTTCTTCGTGCTAAATGTATGGACCTCGATGTAACTTTACCTTTTTAGGTCCTTGCTATAAAATATATGCCCACCTTCCGTGTAAAATTCGAAAATAAAAGCAAGTGGTTAAATTTAAACGTATTTAAGCTTATTAGTGGTCAATGAATATGAAAATTCTTGCATTTAAAGCTGAACAAACAGGGTCATGGACATATCTACATCATACTTTATGCTGATGATTCATGATCCCATATCAAAGAATTGGCTTGCCGCCAAATTTGGCTATATATTGAAAACAAACAAAGAGGAAGTAGTAAGAAGAGTATGGCTTGATTAACTTCTCTCTCTAGACCGAGCAAAACATGACTATTTTCCCTGCTTAATTTTAGGGTGCTTCGTGTTAAATGTATGGACCTTGATGTCATTTTTTCGTTTTAGGTCCTTGATGTAAAATGTACTCCCATCGTCCATGTAAAATTCGGACCTAAAAGCAAGTGGTAAAATTTAAACGTATTTAAGATTATTAGTTTTCAAATGAGTATGAACATTCTTGGATTTCAAGATGAACAACCAAGGGTATGGCCATATCTACATCATACGTTATGCTGATGATTCGTGATCTCATATCGAAGAATTTGCATGCCGCCAAATTTGTCCATATTTTGAAAACAAACAAAGAGAAAGTAGTATGAAGAGTATGGCCCTATCAACTTCTCTAACGAGAAGGAGCAAAACATGACTATTTTCCCAGCTTAATTTTAGGGTGCTTCGCACTAAATTTATGGACCTCGATTTAATTTTATCTTTTTTAGTTCATTGGTGTAAAATGTACTCCCACCATCCATGTAAAATTCGAACCTAAAAGCAAGTGATATAATTTAAATGTATTTAAGATTATTAGTTATCGATGAGTATGAACATGCTTGGATTCCAAGACGAACGACCAAGGTCATGGCCATATCTACATCATACTGTATGCTGATGATTCTTGATCCCATATCCAAGAATTTACATGCTGCCATATTTGGCCATATTTTGAAAACAAACGAAGAGGAAGTAGTATGAAGAGTAGGGCTCGATCAGCTTTTCTCTCAAGAAGGAGCAAACATGACTGTTTTCCCTACTTAATTTTAGGGTGCGTCGGGCTAAATATATGGACCTCGATACAATTTTACCCTTTTTTGGTTCTTAATGTAAAATATACTCCCACTATACGTATGTGTAAAATTCGAACCTAAAAGCAGGTGGTAAAATTTAAATATATATAAGATTATTAGTTATCGATGAGTATGAATATTTGACGAACGACCAAGGTCATGGCCATATCTACATCATACATATGCTGATGATTCATGGTCCCATATCGAAGAATTCGCATGCCGCCAAATTTGGCCATATTTTGAAAAGAAACAAAGAGGAAGTAGTATGAAGAGTATGGCTCAATCAGCTTGTCTCACGAGAAGGAGAAAAACATGACTGTTTTTCCTGCTTGATTTTAGGGTGCTTCATGCTAAATGTATGGACCTCAATGTAATTTTACCTTTTTTAGGTCCTTGATGTAAAATGTACTCCCATCATCTTTACGTGTAAAATTCAAACCAAAAAGCAAGTGGTAAAATTTAAACGTATTTAATATTATTAGTTGTCGATGAGTATGAACATTCTTGGATTTCAAGCCGAACGAGCAAGGTCATGGCCATATCTACATTATACTTTATGCTGATGATGATCCCATGTCTAGGAATTTGAATGCCGCCAAATTTGGCCAGATATTTTGAAAACAAATGAAGAGAAAGTAGTATGAAGAGTAAGGCTCGATCAACTGCTCTCTCGATAAAGAGCCGGACCCCACTATTTCCCTTGCTTAATTTTAGGATGCTTCGTGCGTGATGTTCCCATATTTAGGTCCATGATTTTCTCCATTTTTAGGTCCTTGATGTAAATTATACTCCCATCGTCCGTGATGTTCCCATATTTGGAAGTAAATGGGTGAATCATGGCATAGTAACAATATTGCCACTCTAAGTTTCCAATAATTAGATAAATCTAGCACTAAGACATGACTATACACATTCTAATCTAGATAAATCTGAGAAAATTATATGGATCAGAGGGAGTAGTATATATGCACTCAAAACAAATTGTGTTTTCTCTCTCCTTTAGTACCTCATCATCATCACCACACGCAAAACAATTTTGAGGACATTTCAAACTTATTTTCTATGGCACAGTGTGATTTGCTATTCCCTAGCTACCGACAGGAAAAAACAGTAGCGCCTCAAACTAGCGGCTTGCGTTGCAGGCTAGAGCGTTTAAGAAATATATCCAATTTTCTGTTATTATTTCTTTTTACATAAGTGTCTATATTAACGTCCCATGTTAGTTTTTCTCTAATATAGCGGGTCGTAGGAGTCGATACGACAACCGGAGGAGAACCACCCACCCCCATCTCTTTTTGGCTGAGAAACCGCGTGCCCCTCATCATCTTCCTCTGCCGCTTCGGCCGCTTGTGCACCATCGTAGCCCCTCTCCACCATTGCAGAAAGGTAGAAACCGCCAACCCATCCTGACTAATCTTCTGCAGTACTCTTCCCTAGAACGATATCTGGAGCGACGAAGCGTAAGATATCTGAGTGCTACAGCCAGGCAATGGGATTTGGCAACCTCCACTATCAACCGTTGAGCAACATCACCGGTCACATCGATCTTCTAGGCACCGCTCACCTGGCTTGTGGCATGGTTGGCACGCATCGAGGGATTGCGAAAGATCCTAGTCTCCTGTTTGGTTTACCCTCCCTACTTCACTCTGACCCACAGACATGGCCACTAGACCATGACGAGCAGGTAAAAATCAGTTTTGCATGATTTTTGTAGTATTCGAATCCTTAGATTCTTTCCTATGGATTGCATTTGGATGAAAGGAATCATGGTACCCAAATTCTTTTGAACTGCAACCCCCACCCATGCTTAAATCCCGCAGGAATTGGAACATCTACTTGAGCCTCAACTCTCATCATGTGCGTAGGATCGAAACATGCCATTCATGTATGTAGTTTTCCTATGCTTTATAATCACCTGTTTTTCACTGGCAAACCTGTGAAATTCTAGTGTTCTGAATCCTGCGATCCAAAGAGGCCCAAGACTTTTGCTTCAGTGTGCCCCCTCTCCTCCACACATACTAATCTGAAAACACAAGAACGACCAGGATTGTTGATACCCGTAACGAAAGGTGTATTGGCCAATCATGGCTGGTATTATATTTTAAGTTTCATGTGTTTTACGAACACAAGATTTCTGTAAAAAGTTGGTTGTTTGGTTTACATGAATAGAAAAACATAGGATTACTTTTAAACATGGTAAAATCAAAGTTAAACCTTATGGGAGAATATATTTATGATGTTATCATGTCTCTTGGGACCTCATTCTTGTTCTTTGCGCGCGTAGGAATTTGAAAATGAGGTCCAAGTTGTATATGAAGAATTGCATATGAGTTTTGGAGGATTCTAACCTATAGGATTTTGGAAGATATCAAATTCCTATGGAGTCCCTTCTTATTTCCTATGCCCTCCATTCCATAAGAATCTAAACATGAGCTCCAACCTCATTCTATTTCTCCTTTGAGAATTTCAATGCGCTCACACTATATTCCTGCAAAAATCCTATGTTTGTTCCCTATTCACCATCCAAATACACCTGTTACAAAATTCATGTGTTTTAATTCCTAATATGAATTTACTGTACCTACCATGTCAATCTTGTGTTTTTCCTATTCCTATGTTTTTTAAAAACCATTGGTCGAAAGAGGCCCCTAATCTTGTTAATCAATCATAGGAAAATTGCCTGCGTTTTTTCCCTTGTTCCATTCCTCTGAACCAAACGGCTGAACAATGCCAACATAGGAAACTTAACTATTCCTACACTTTTTCTTTAATGCAAACAAGACCTTATTCCTTGGTGTGTTTGTCTGCGTGCATTCATGATTTATTCATCACGTTTCTGCATCTTTCAGATAACAGTTTTTCCACAAATCTAGCTAGCACTCCCCCTTTGTCAAACACCTTGCATGCCCCTAGATATGAAGAAAATCTGTTGCAGCGCATTGACACGTTGTTGATGCCACTAGACAATCCAATAGCAGAAGCATTTGTACTAGTTGATGATGACATACCCGGAACATGGGATGATGAAGGATTTGAAAACAAGGGTCGTTGGGTTGGTGCCAATGGAGAATGGATTGCGATTGCAAATCACTCAGGGCACTGGTACCTCCAAAATGTCTACAGTATGGCACATATCAAGCTGCCACATGTGCACTGTGTTGATATTTATCCATCGGGTAAGCAGTGTTTCCCCGCCCCCCATGCACTTATAGCTATAAGCACGCGATTATCGAGCTGCTAAAGATACAAATAGCAAAGAAACCGTATAGATTTGACAACCAATGGCACTATAGCATGATGGCGGTGTTTGACAAATTCATTGCTACCATAGATTTTCCTAGTCACAAGGATTGGATTATCCTTCAAAACGACTATCTTGCACCAACAACGTATGTTGATGCCATTGCCACGAGTCTATTCGGTTGTTCTATTAATCACATATACGCGGTGACAGAACCACGAGGAGATATTCTTGTCTGGGAACCAAACAAGTGGAGTGTGTCCCATTATTTCAAAGTAAAATTTATAAATTACTTACAACTGCATTGTTCGTGGTACTTTTGCTAACTAAAATGCACACACAGGTATACTTGCAGGCCCGCGTGTCATACATGCTCCAGTAATTGAAGAGCCGACAAACTTTCAAGTTGGTGGCAATGTCGAGGCTGAAGATATTGCATTATGCAGCTGGTACTTGGCAAAGCTTGGCTGGGATATCCTATGGATTCACACCAGAGGTGCACGAACCAGTAGCCATGGTGATCTTGTATCATACATGGGTAGAGAGCTGCTCTCTTATCCGTCGCTCCGCTACCACGTTTTCTAGAGGGCCTTTAATCTGGATGATCTTGTAGCATCAGACTGAATCAGAAGGGATAATCTTGAAGGGAGGTCAGTGTTTGTGGGAATCAACCATCCATTCATCCTCGATCCCCCTACAAACCCCAAACCTGGTGCTGCCAATGTTGACGAAGCTCTGCCAGTGTTCAGAGGAGACTGTGTGTTTCCTACACACGTGTGTTGCGAACATCGCCGATAGCCAGTTCTAGATTGGAGCCGCATGCACGTCAATGGGGGGCTGCTATAGGTCCATCACTTAACTACACTAGAGCGGAACATAGGGAGCAAATGTGGTTTGTGCCAACCATGCCTCGTTAGAACTATGTGAAGTTTGACCAAAATGTAGAAAAGCTGATTATGAGCACTCGCAACTTCATTTCTATTGCTAGTACTTGTCACTATGTAATGTATAATACTACGTACGTAGTACTTTCATACTGTATTGTAATATAAGCACTTGCAGTATCATTTCCACTATAGCTTGTACTAGGCACCATGTACGTAATAATATACTTTCATAGTATGTGTTTGATGTTTCCCTATTTAAGCACTCAAGCTGCCGTGCCCAATTTTCTAGGCTATTAATTTTGACATGACAATTAGTAGTATTGTATTGGTGGCCGTTGGTTTTGTGATACGGTGGATATTGGAACGAAACTACTGTGAAATAAAGGCAAGGTTTGCTTTGTCCACAGCATACGTCTGACCTCGCCGCATTTATTCCCTCACAAGCCCTAGCTCTCTCACATAACACTCCTTAATCGCCATTGCGCTTCCTCCATTGACGACCACCACCGCCGCAACTTACTCGTCTTAGGTGGGTCGGCTGCGGGTGGTAGGCCTTGCAACCTCATCTATAGAGCCGTCGCATCCCTTAGACATCATGGTGGCAGTGCGGTATGTACACAATCCCCGAAACCCTTGATCTTGATGATGAGATGCGGTCAAGCTTTTATTAGCACTTGGTTAACATTGGGTTGGTGTTGAGTATAGTTCTCAACTAGTGCATTTAACCTGTTTGTATACTACAATTCAGTTTTACACATGCAAGCTAGTTCCGGGGCTAGATTTACGGTGAACTATAATAATAAGTTCAATTTTTTTATTGATTGATCCACGACTGATGATGATTTGAGAGGCTACTCGGCATGTTTTGGTTGATTGGTCCTAGGGGAGGAGGTCCCTTTAATTTGGGCAAGTTAGGGCAGCAGCTGCCCTACCCTGATTTTTGCCAAAATTTCAAGTATATGTATGCATCTCTAGTATCGACAACAGATAGAGCTCATCCTATTCGTCTGTTCGTCTATTCCTGTGTGTTCGGTATTTGTACTTTTCAATAATGAACTGCACTAATGTGATGCCTAGACCTTGGAAGTAGTACTAATATAACTAGCGTTCATGCTAGCTAGAGTTAAAACTTTAATTTGTGTACTTTGATAAGAAAATTGCTCCACTCTACTTTCTCAGCTGATCTTATATTGTACTCTATCAGCTAATACTATACTATTTCACAATTATTGACAGCTGGTAGAGACATTATCTGTCCACGGGATTTTTTTTGTAGTGTTTGGGCAAGAAGCTCAAGTTTGGAGAGACTCATCATCGAAGAAGACAAGAGAGCCATGTGCAGTCTAGATGGAGGGGCGAGTCAGGAACACCCACGTGGAGAACACCTGTGACGAGTTCTGCAAGATGCTATTAATACCGGGAGGGTTAGACGTACGGAGCATAGCTAGCTCCTTTTTGCCAATGTTTAGCGGTGTGTATCTAGAGGCCATCTAGCTGAAGATATGTAAAGCCTGCAGCTAGGACGTCGACCTGAAGAAGCAAGATGGCAAGGTAATCCTTGAAGAAGGATGGCTAGATTTTGTCAAAGCACATGACTTAAGGTAGGATACTTTCTGGTATTCAAGAAGCTTGCCACCACTTCCTTTGAGGTGATAGTATTTGATCATGATAAATGCAAGAAGGTGATCAGATGTGCAGTTTATCACCCATCATTTGATGGACAATTTACTATATCATAGGTGTATTAATGTAGTGACTATTCTCTTCTAATTATAACTATTCTATAAAGAGGTGCTTGAACACCTTCCGTTATCATGCATCGTGTTGGAACACCGTGGTACTTGATCGTGCTAGGCTCCAATGTAGAGGTATTTACTATACTATGTTTGCAGCAAAACTACAAAATAAACATCTAGTGTACTACTGCTAGTATTATATTACCTTTGTTCCACAGTATAATCCTTTTTAGTAAAATAAACTTTCATCTTGTTAGTTCCGCCTCATACAAGAGTTGTGATGTATTGGTGTACCTAACAATCAAGTGGGTAGGTGTAGTACAACTCCCTGTATGGAGCGGAACTAACGAGATGATTGTTCATTGTACTCTACTACCAGTAGTACATATTGTACTAGTACAAGTGTATTACTATTAGGTAGGAGTACTATTTTTTAGAAAAATAGAAGTTGTAACTAAATATCATCTGGTCAAACATGACAATAGTAGTAACTCTAGTCGGCATACACGGCAGCGTGCCGGCCTAGTTGTAATGGCCCAGGTTGTGACATGGTTAATTTAGTGCACGACAGTGTACCAGTCTAGCTATAAAATGCGCCAGGATTTTAGATGGTTAATTTATTGCATTACAGCATGCCAGCCAAGCTAGTCGGCGTCCTAGATGCAGCTCCAGAGGCCTTTAAAAAAACCTCGTTCAAAGAGCAATCCCATCTTCCCCGTCTCAGCTATTTTTATCCCCACTCGCCAATGCTGTCTGGCCCCGCATTTGGGATCGCCTCCAGTGCGCGCTTCGCACATTTTCATTGCCATCTCGCCCACTGCATCGGATCTTGCAGGCCGTGCCACCCCTCTCCAAAAGTCCCCCGATAGTCATATTCTGGTCCGACCTCTTCCCCAAATACATCCTGATGTCGCAGTCGACGCACAACCCGCTAAACGACGTCTAGAGCAAGGTCAGTGATGACGTTTTCAACGAAATCACTCCGTGTCTGGACATTACCAGCGCCACCCGGTTGGCCGCATGCTCCAAGGAGCTGTACCGCCAAGTCGCGGGCGAAAAAGGTAGTAGATGACCCAACGACCACTGCGGGACATTCATCCCCTAGAATGACGTCTAAGACCACATAATCTAGTGCTTTCATGGCCAGCAAGTCAGCACGAAGCCTAGATGCGAGTTCATCACATTGTCGGTAGAGCTAACACCTATGGTAGAGCTTGTCCGCCACCTCAGTGTTGTCCACTTGAGGACTATGCCCATAATGCTGGGATCCGTCTAAGCCGGTGCACATAAGAGGCTCACGGAGAGCGGATATCATCGGCATAGAGAAAGAGGGCAACGTGTTCATCTCCCAAATTGATGGCCACACCACGGACATCGTCATATCCCCCAGGTTCATCAGTTCAGGGGTGTGCAAATCACCGTGGTACAAGGTGAAGCTTTGGTTGTTGTCTCTATGGCATGAGCTCCATGCGGTCGAAATGGTGGCAACATCTGAGCTGACGAGTAGGCCGTCGTCGGCCGAAGTCACCCTGGAAGGGATTAGGTCATACCTGTCGCAGCCGTGGTCTTACCTGGAAGCTTCTGAACTATTTGTCAAAATTCCCTGCAGATTAGGAGTATTGCATCGATAAGTTCCAAAAGTGAGATAAAACATCTAAATCTTCTTGTGATGATCCCAATGTTAAGATATGTAACATCATACTAATTAATTACTACTTTATGTTGGTGACATATTCAATTTGTATGGGGAGAGGTGGAACAAGATTGCGACAATGTATACCTATTTCCAATATACGCTGCTGACATAGTTGGCCCATAGGCGACGGTGTGACAAGGAAAGCGTAACAGGCATGAAAGAAAGTGCTACCCGGCCAGCACTTGGACACGTTGTTGCGTTATGCCAAGTATTTTGTATGGAGGTCTTGCTACTGCTAGTCTATTTTTTAGTAATATGTATGTACTGGTACTTGGTCAGATCGACCGATCGAGTGCTGAATATGGACTCTTTTTCTTTTCGAGTCATGGCATTGCTACAACTATTGAATTTCAATGTCTGTATTGCTGAATCTGTCATCTCTTTTGGCCATTGTCTGTACTACTAAATCGCTCACTTTGAAATGCTGCTGAATCAGTCAAGTGGTGCTGAATATGAACTGGGAATCTGTAGATATTTTTTCTATCTTATTATGTACTTCTCAATCTTCAAATGCTACTCAATCTGTCAAGTGTTATGTCGTTACTATTACTAAGGTATTTTCTAGAACTAATACTGATATACTGGTACTTGTTTAGATCAAGTGAAGTAGATGGTCTTGCTTTTCTTTTTAAACTTGGCCTTGTCACAATCTAGATGAGGCTTGGGCATTTTGGGATGCATATATGGGGGTCACACTAGTATTGATGTGAAGAGGAGGTAAGCACACAAAAGCATACTTGATCATCAGTTTTGCTTGCTCCAATGATCGAGTGTGTTTGGAGAAAAGGGAAAACTGATCGTGCGATAAGGTTTTTAGAGATGAAATATGAACGGGTTCTCTCTGTACTACTACTGAGTTTTAGTGTCTGTATTGCTGAAACAGTCACTTTGGAATGCTGCAAAATTGGTCAAGTGCAACTGAATATGAACTAGGAACCTGTCAATATGTTTTCTATCTTATTTTGTACTACTGGATCTTTCAAATGCTACCAAAATTTGTAAAAAAGTTTTGTCGCTGCAGCTAGGCTGCTTGCACTAGAGCTTTTGTCTATGTGTCATCAGAACCGTTGGATGTGTTTTGGACAGAGATTAGAGGGTACCAAGTGAAGTCATTGGATACTAGTCCAGTTTTCGTGCATGTGGTATGTGTCCCTTGTTCTTTAGATATTTTTACACGAATATATGTCAAAAGAATTACCGCTTTTTTTCTCCGGTAGTGAGGTCTATCATCCGAATCCAGCCGAGCCATAGCACAATGCAAATTTTACTAAAGAGGAGGTACAATCTAGCCCATTCGGCCCCTCTTTAGCCTAGAACAATTTAATTCGGCCTTTTAAGGGTCAGGGGACTTGCTGACAACAACCCATTTAAATTTTTATCAAGGAGCCCATGGAGAATAGCGCATGGAGTATAGCCCATTGAGTATAGTAGATGTAGAATAGCCCAAAATCTGTAATTCAACGTTTTTGGAATTGCCCTTTCAAACAAAAAATCCGCCTACCCATGTTTTTAAGAAACTACTCCATTATCTGGCATTTAATAAATCGAGATGCCAGGATCGCTTCCTTTTATTTTAATAACAGAGATAACATGGACACATAAAATCTTTTAAGAAGGCCAATACATAAGTTATAGGTACTATAAAGCTTTTAATGATAATGTTCATCTTATTTGTTTGTCGTAGTGGCAACTGATACGTCCAAAACGTATCTACTTTCCTGAACACTTTTGCTATTGTTTCTCCTCTAAACTTGTGTGAATTGGATACAACTAACACGGACTGACGTTGTTTTCAGCAGAATTGCCTTAGTGTCTAGTTTTTGTGCACAAAATCAAATATCAGGAAATATCCCGGAATATATGCCAAAAATCCTATTTTACCAGAAGACTCATGGAGCCAGAATACGAGACGGAGTGGGGCTGGGGCCCAGCCACACCACCTGGCCACGCGGGCTAGGCCTGGCCACGCCAGGGGGTGGTCTAGCCACCCCAGACACCCCCTCGGTCTCCCTTTTCGCCTATAAGTTGCCTTCTGACCTAAAAACTCAGGGGGGGGTCGACGTTTTTCTAGAAAGAGTTCCGTTCCGCCGCCACCACCAGATTCCATGATTCGGAACCAGAAACTCTGTTCTGGCACTCTGTCGGGGTGGGGAATTGGAAGAGATCATCACCATCGCTTCTCCATCGACCATCCATGTTTCCCCCATCTATGTGTGAGTAATCCCCCGCTGTAGGCTATGGGGAGGGTATGGATTGGATGAGATCGTTCATGTAATGGTATCGGATTGTTAGGGCATGGTGCCTAGTATCTATTATTAGTGCTTTTTGACTTTGTTGCAACTTGTTATGCTTAATGCTTGTCACTAGGGCCCAAGTGCCATGATTTCAGATCTGAACATGCCATTGATTCATTATGACAGTATTGTTTCTGGTCTTACCTGCAAGTTGTATACACACGTTATTGTCCGGAACCAATGGCCCCGAAGTGACAGAAATCGGGATAACCGGAGGGAATGGCTTTGATGTGAGGATCACATGTGTTCACGGAGTGTTAATGCTTTGCTCCGGTGCTCTATTAAAAGGAGCACCTTAATTGCCAGTAGTTCCCTTGAGGCCCTGCTGCAAACAGGCTGTCATGACAAAAGATGATGTGAAAATTCTCATTGCAAGCACGTATGACTATATATGGAACACATGCCTATGATTATCTAGTACTTGGATGCTTTATCTTATTTATCTGCAAATGCCCTATGTTCTAATTGCCATGTGAATTGTCTTGTCCATGCAACGCCCGTCCATCCATCCTTGTTCCTACCGCGCTCGAATCCTACTATTTGCTACAATTGTTACTACTGTCTTTACTTTTACTATTGTTATTACTTTACTATTCCTACTACAAAACTGTTGCTACTGATAAACTGTTGTGAGCAAGATTGTTTCCAGGTGCAGCTGAATTGACAACTCAGTTGTTAAGGCTTATAAATATTCTTAGGCTCCCCTTGTGTCGCATCAATAAATTGGGTTTCACTTCCATCGAAAATACTGCGATACACCCCTTATACTTGTGGGTCATCAAGACTATTTTTTGGCGCCGTTGTCGGGGAGCATAGCTTTATTTATCAAGTCCACTTGGAATCACTATTGTTTGCTGCCATCCATCCATCATGGGTAAGTCTCGTGATGGCAAGGTTCCTGTTTTTCCATCCACTACAAGAAGAGGTACAGTTCTGAACACCTCTGTTGCTCTTGATTCACCATCTGTCATGAGTAAGTTCCTTACACCACCACATACACATGCTACACACACTGCTACTACTGCTGAATCTGAAATTTCTGATACTTATGATGCTGCTTCTACTGTGCTTGATCAGAGTGGTTCATTAGGTCCTTTCCTAGATGCTACGATTGCTAGAACTATAGCTGGAAATACTAAAACTCCTAATGAAGACACTACTACACCTGTTAGTTCACCTGAGTCTAGAGAGAGCTATGATATTCAAGACGGTTATATTGAGATGACCGATGAATTTATTAAAGAATGTCAAAACACCCATGATAGGAGTGCTGCTAAGAGTCTCCTTAAGAGGCGTACTATTAAGCCAAAATTGTCTCCTTATGCTAAGTTTGCTGCATCTCCCATAAACACTAAAGATAAAGATTATGATTTCTCTCTTGATCTATCCTATATAGCTATTGCTGAGAAAGAACCTTTTTGTGGGACTAAGAATGAAAGTGCGGTAGCACATATGACTGAGCTTTCTACCATGAGTGGCCTGTTTTCTGATGATATTAAGATGCACACCTACTTTGTTGCTAAAATTTTCCCTTTCTCACTGAAAGGAGAAGCTAAAACTTGGTTTAGTAATTTACCACCTGGATCTATTGATAGCCATGAATGCTTGATTAGTACTTTCCTGCAGAAATATTTTCCTCCTAGTGCTAGACATGCTATTTTGCAGGAACTTTTTGATTTTAAACAGGGAGAAAAAGAGATATTGCTTGAATCATGGGCAAGGTTTTGTGCTTTGATTCATGCACAAGCTGGATGTCCTTTACCTAAGAATGAGCTTCTTGATATATTTTATAATGGACTAACTGAAGAATATAGGACATACCTGGATAGTTGTGCTGATTGTGTTTTCGGGAATAGGACTCCCAAGGAAGCTGAGGTATTAATGGCTAAAATAAGCAAGAATTATGAATACTGGACTCCTCCTGAACCAGCTATACCTGAAACAATTATACCTGAACCAGCTATACCTGCACCTATTCCAACATCTAAGAAGAGGGGAGTTATTGAACTAAATGATGAAGTGATGAAGGAAGCTAAGAAATGTCTTAAGGAGAAGGGTATTAAAGCTGCAGATGTCAAGAATTTAGCTCCTATAGAAGAACTATGTAAGCCAATCTCCCATTCACCCACTATTGAGGTACACTCTCTCCAACACTTTGATGAAGGTGATATCCCTTACTCTAAACTTCCTGATAAATGCTTAGAAGAATTCGATATTTTTATTGTTAAGCAAGATAATTTTAATAAAAGGGTGCAAAGTCATCTAATGGAATACTCTAGAGCTATTGTTGAGTTGAACAATACTGTGGAAAGAACGTCTAATGATGTTAAAATGCTTGTTAAACATTTTCAAATGGTTCAAACTCAAATAGATCAACTTATTAAAGTGCAAAAAGACTTGCTAGTTAATGCTGCTAAAGAAAAACATGCTTATGAAATTAGAACTAGAAGTGGTGCTGCTACCCAGGATCCTCTATATCCTGAGGGGCATCCTGAAAGAATCGAGCAGGATTCTCAACAAGCTGAAAATAGTGGTACTACTGGTAAGAAAATAAAAAAGAAACATAAAACTATTGTAGAACCCTCTGAACCTGCTAAGGATCCTAATAGTATATCTGTCTCTGATGCCGAAACTGAAAGTGGTCATGAAGAAAATGATGTTCCTGATAAATAAAAAGTTGAAGAAGAACCTGAAAAGCACACGAAGAATAGTAAATACACTAAAGAGGATTTTGTTGCTAAGAAACATGGTAGTGAAAGAGAGCCTTGGGTCCAATAACCTATGCCTTTCCCTAATAAGAAACACAAGTCAAAGGAAGATGAACACTATAATAAGTTTTGTGAGTGAATGAAACCTTTATTCTTGCAAATTCCTTTGACTGATGCTATTAAATTGCCTCCTTATTCGAAGTATATGAAGGATATTGTCTCGAATAAAAGGAAGATCCCTAATGAAGAAATTTCTACTTTGCTTGCTAATTATTCCTTTAATGGTAAGGTTCCAAAGAAACTTGGAGACCTAGGGATTCCAACTATTCCTTTCTCTATTAAGAATAGTTATGTTAGAACTGCTTTGTGTGATTTGGGGGCAGGACTAAGTGTTATGCCTTTTTCTCTCTATAAGAGACTTCAACTGGAAAAACTAATACCAACTGATATATCTTTGCAAATGGCTGATAAATCTACCACTATTCCTGTTGGTATATGTGAGGATGTACCTGTTCAAGTGGCCCATAATTGCTTGATATTAACTGATTTTGTTGTGCTTGAAATGCCTGAAGATGATAATATGTATATTATTCTTGGGAGACCTTTTCTTAATACTACAGGAGCTGTTATTAATTATAATCAAGGAAAGGTGACCTTTAATGTTAATGACAAGGAGCATACTGTCTATTTCCCCAAGAAGATTGATAGGACTTATGGTTTAAATTCAATTGAACATGTTGAGGGCATTCAAGTTGGAGAAATATATTGTCCCATACCAAGAGAAAAAATTGAAACTATTATGATTGGGACCATTGCTATCAAGGTTGAGGTAACATAATCATTAGTGGAATACAAAGTTTTGTTTCATATAATATTGTTTTGGTAACAAGACCTGATTAACCTTGTTAACAAAAGAATTTCATTGAAAAAAACAATGTTTTCACCATGATTATCTCCGCTTACTTCTATTCTATCCATTTTTTGTTTTTGCTTTCGTTTAGTTTACTTTTATGTTATTAGTTGCTTGCATGTTAGAGTGTCCTAGAACTTCTGTAGTTCTAGCTTTGTTTTGTGTAACTACCTCGGTGAATTACGCTCTTAGTTACATGCCTGGATGAACGAGAGTGGTTAAAATAGTACGGTGGGGCCCAAGGCCACTCACGGTAGACATTTCGGCCGTCCTAACCACTTTCAGACAATGGGACAAGAACGAGCGGCGTAATCGGCAGGCGAAGGGATCAACTACATACACAAATGAGTATGTATGCAAGCCACATACAACAGTCCGCGGAGCCATTCCATCTAAAAGAAATAGAAATATTGCAACGCCATACGGCAAGATTCAAATGTCCTAGATAGATATAATATTTTAGGATAGCTCCTCATATATCACACATCAGAGTATCAGGCGGAAGCGAAAAACAAGATCCGAGTATGGATAAGAAGGAAATCGGCATAAGACGCCCCATAAATAAACACATCCCGCCCACAGATCTCACGGATCCCCATCCCCAGAATCTCTACACCAAGTGATCATTGCCAACATCATCTGTCTCCTCCACCCAGTATCCATCTTGCGAATACACCTGTTTATCTGAATCAAACAATTTATCGTGTGAGACCCTAGGGGTACTCAGCAAGTCTTTATGCCTCTAAAGGGGACATATACCTGGGGTGATGCAATTGCAGCAAAAGATAATAACTAACAAGTCTATAGATACTCGCTAACCATCCGCCTAACCAATGATAGACGGATGTCCGTTAACTAGTAACAACAGTTATAACAGTATAATTAACAGATCCATCCTCCTTCTCGCTTACCAACGAGAAAGCGGACGAACAACCCCCATCATCCGTTGGCAGTTTTATTAACCATTCCGTGAGTATTGCACTACTTACTAGTCAAGTACTTAGCCAGATTAAAAGTGGTACTTTAGTTATACTTGTCTATGATCGAGAAACTGTGCTCCAAGTCGTCCATAACCCCGGACACGGCTTTCAGAAAGATTTACCCTGCAGGGGTGCACGAATAGCAACACACACTCGATCAACCTCGGAAAAACCAAATCAAAACCCAACGAGGCATTCACGACAAAGCAATCATAGGATTCAGAAGTATTTCAGGGGGCCACCCCATTAAGCTACCCGCAACGAAGTTGGCCGGCTCCGAGACGGACCCAAGGTTTGCGCCAATGGCTGTAAACGACTGGGAACCCGAAAATGTGACTGGGCTTGTCGATACCGCGAAAACACTCCGCAATTCTTAAACAGTACAGGTGCTCCTCGCACAATCTTAATAAAACAGTAACATGGCATAAGTACAGGATAGTAATAAAGCCCCAAACTACTTTGTGGCCCCAAGAAATAAGAATGAATCAAGCTCTGGCTCAGGGGGGTCCATAAGGCCTCCTGGATGTGGATAGTGCGAATAGTCAAGGAACAGGAATCAAGTACTCGGGGTCCTACGGGACACAAGTGAGCATGAAAAACCAAATAGCGGATATTGCTCACCGGTGCCTCTTTCATTAGTTATCCCATTACTACTCAGGTTATGTTGTGTAGGTACCTCGTTATTCATCAGACACTCACATACCCTACACATGCTTTTCTACAACTCGCATGGCTCAAACAACTCCTGTAGTAATGGCTCATGGGATGGGGGAACAAGCTTCGGTGGGGTTTAAAAGTAAAGGCTATGCAGTACTTGGGATTCAATTTGATGCAATCGCGACTCAATGATGCAAGAATAAGATAGAGGCAATAGGTACTGTATGTATGCAAGCATGTGGTAGTGCTTGCCTGGCAGCTCAGATGAAGCGAGAGATGGATCTGGGTAGTACTCCTGTGATTCCTGGTAATTCTCCTGCTGGGCGTCTATTCGAAGAAGAACCAAACAAACAAGGGCCAACATAAATACAGTGCACAAGCATATGAATTAAAATGCGACAAGAAAACAAGCATGCCATGATGAATGATGCACAATTTGCATGGCATTAAAGTAGCATGGCCAAGGTGAGGTGTGGATACAAGAAATAAAGCATTTTGTTATTTATTTAACCCAGTTTTATTGTCATAAACAGTTCAGATTTTGAATAATGACATGATGCATGCTTCAATTCAGAACAAGGACTGCATAAATAGAACGGGCTCGTCGCGCTGATCGATTTAGACATATTATTTGTTAAATTTGGAGTTGTAGAATTAAAGTTATTAATTTATTAAGAAAAGGGGCATTTTATTTGTAATTTTAATCATCTCGAAAATTTAAAGTGTTCAAACATTATTTTGAATGGCATATTTGAATTCCTCACATTTTTCTGATTCCAAAACATATATTATTTGTATTATTTGGATTTATATTTGAAAAGTTATTTAAATCTGATTTGAATTTGAATTTAAATCAATTTTTGAAAAGGTTTAATTAAAACAGGCACCAGGGCAACTTTTCTTACTCAGCTCGACCCAGCCACAGCCACTGACGGGTGGACCACTGCTGACTGGGGCCACGCGCGCAGAGAATCCTTTTTCTACCGCGACTCTGGCTAGCCCACGCGGTTGACAAGCGGGACCAGCGGCTCCGGGCCCACGTGACAGTGGGGTTACTCCCAGAGGCTGACAGGTGGGGCTAGGGCTGGAGCGCAGGTTACGGCCGAAGAAACTAGAGGGACTTTTCTGCAAAATTCTAGGGCGGCTGACACGTGGGGTAGGTTGGACCACGGGTTTAGGAATAAAAAGGTTGGGGGGGTAAGTGCAAAGTGTCAACGCGCACTGTTTCTCTTCCTCTTTTCTCTGACGCCTGACGGGAAACAGCACGCGGCGCACCGTGGATCGGGCGTGTGCGCGCAGGGAGGCGAAGCCACTGCGGTGGGCTAGGGGAGCTGACAGGAGGGTGGTTGGGGCCTACGTGAGGTTCTAGGTGGCGTGTACGATGTGCAGACACCGCGAGCAGCGACGCACTGAGGGCGTTCGGCGAAAGGAATGGCGAAGCTAGACGGCGACGGCGAGGCGGAGCATGTCAGGGAGGGAGAGAGGCTTACCACGGGTTGGCCGGTGGGGTCAGATCGGGGAGAAGCGCGGTGGATCGACAGCGAGGCAGGAGCTCCGGCGATCTAGGGTTTCGGTGAGCGGCGAGGATCTGGTGGTCCTGGGGGCTCCTCCTTCGCGTCGGCGTGTACGAGTCGAGGTAGGGGACTGCCATTGGTCTTCCAGGCCACCTCCACGTCGTGCTCGCTGACTGGAACGCGGCGACGGCGGGTAGACGGCGGCGACTGGCGGCAGAGCTGGGCGATGGTGGAGAAGAAAAAGAGAAGAGGAGGCAGGCTCGGGCGGATCTGGGTGAGCCAGGAGACGTCTGGGAGGAGGGGAAAACGAGAGAGAGGGAGGAGAGGGAGCCATGGGGGATCAGGTTAGATAAAGGTGGCTCGGGTGCCACCTTTTCTCTCCTCCTCACGTGGTCGAGCTGGGGCTCGACCTGGGTGGCTGCAGGTGGGGCTTGGCCGGGAGAGAGGGACTGGCAGGGAAAAGCTCGGCTGGAGGGGCCCTCATGGCAGGAAGAGAGAAGAGAGGGAGAGGGAGAGGGTAGAGCTCGGTTAGGGCTAGGTTTAGGCATGGACTCGGTTAGGGTTTTGTTTAGGGTCGGGGTAGGGTAGCTGGGGCGTGGGCCAGGGAGAGAGAGAGGGCCAGGTGGCCATCATGGTAGAGAGAGAGATAGAGAGAGAGGAGAGGATAAGGTTAGGGTTTTGTGTAAAATTAGGGTTAGAAGAAATTAGAGAGAGATAGCTAGGTTAGATTTTATTAGGTATTTAGGTTTTAAAATTTTTTTATGAGAACATACCAAGAGGAAGATGAAGCTTGATCTAGCATAAGTTAAGGTAGGGGAGAAACCAAGAAAGAAAGAGGGAGAAAAGAGATATGTAGGATGAGCCTCATATGATCATGCATGAAGAGATTAAAATTGATAATGATATAGATGAGTATATGGGGGGTGGTGGAATGGTAGGAGATGGTCCACAAAGATAGGATCCATTAAATCAAAGGAAAACCAATGGAGTAAAAGGTGGTGGTGTGATTGCATGGCCCATGCAAAAAAAATGCCATGATTTATTTTGTGAAAACAATAATAATATTATGGCATTATTCTTATGCATTTCCAAGAAGTGGAACAAAAGCCAAGCAAAAGAATTTAAAGGAGTTGATCCACCCCAACCCACATGAGCTAGAATAAAATTAAAAGAAAAAGAATTACAAGCTCATGGATAAAAGGATGGTAGAATTATAAGGTGGTGAAAAGAAAAGATAATGGAGGGGAATAAAAGATATGCCCCCAACTCAACTTGGGCATTTGACAATATATCAATACCCAAATACAATATCAAGAGGCAAATACAATTAATAATGCATATGAGAGAAGAACCAAAAGAAAAAGGGGTTTTATATGATGCTGAAATGCAAGGTGGCATGATGACATGAGCGTGATATAATTATGATGCAACAATTATATATAGGAAGTAGCCAATATATTACTAGACCAAGTAGCATTACAATTGTTAGACAATTGGGATGCTACATTTTGTCATTGCATTCATTCCAGAAACCTTTTTTTTGTTAGAAAATCATTCATCTATACCTCAAAATTCCTCGAAAATAAAGTGTCTAGAAAAATTCCAGAAAATTCATATTAAATTTTACGTGAAAAAAGGGGCAGAGAAGTGCCTGGAAGGTACTAGGGGGACCCACTACACAGGCACACCACCTGGTCGTGGCCAGCCCAGGGGCACGCCTGGCCATGGTGTGGGCCACCCCTGGCCCTCCACTCACTCTACCACTTCCCACTTTCTTCTCTCTCTCGAGAAAACACCAGTTCATTGCTTGAAATCGCGTTCTTGCTGTTCTTGCCCTCGATTTTTCGATCTCCTTGCTCAACCCATCTTTGCTACTAAAATTTGGAGCAATTGTTCTCCGGTATGTGACTCCTCCACTTGTCCAAGTAGATTTGTGTTTAGTGGTTTATATCTTGAGTATTTTTTTGCTATAGGTGACAGGTTATAAGAGCTTATAAGCTTGTTCAATGCTTAGAGATATAATTTTGATGCATGTTGAGGCCTCTACAAGTCCCTATGAGTAGTGCCCTTCGTTATATATTCACTTTGCAATCACTTGT
Organism: Avena eriantha; assembly: GCA_910589775.1. Lineage (NCBI taxonomy): Eukaryota > Viridiplantae > Streptophyta > Magnoliopsida > Poales > Poaceae > Avena > Avena eriantha. The sequence goes on from OU342743.1 coordinate 383,061,183, forward strand.
GTAAATGGATGTTTAAATTTCAGAATAGAAGATGAATGAGCATCAACTCAACCAACATGAACTGAGGATGCCTGAGGTTATGAAGGTTCACCGAGAGGAGGAAGTTTTTCATTCCATCAATCCATGCTACGAATTCATGAGGGCTGCAGGAATTTCCCAGGACTTCCATACTTTGGTTGCTAATGCAGGATGGGAGCACTTTTTGGAAGATGAACCTTGTCAATTTGTGAAACTAACTATGTATGTGGTGCAGGACTTTCGATTTACTCACTCTTTGCCTAACCCCATGGTCCACTACAAAATTTGCAATATAGTTGTCAACCTTCCTCTTAATGACTTTTGTGCAGCTATTAAGGTACCTTAGTGGGGATCGTGTGGAAGGATTAAAGAGCGACCTGCACCACTCATGGACTTGTATGCGGAGATTTGCCAAGGGAGCAGCTTTTCAAAGGAGGGCGGAAAAATCCATAACATTCATCTCTCGTCTATTCGCTACTTTGCTTACTTCATTGCCAAGTGTGTTCTTGCTAGGAAAACTACCAATAAGTTATCTTCATATGATCTAGCATTCATCTCTGCTGCTCTTAAACGAGATATGACTTATAATTTGGGTGCCTTAATAGCTTTCCGCCTTGCTGCTAACTGCGAGAAAGGTGGAATTTGTGGAGGCCTCATTGCTTCTCGTTTATTAGCGTTGCATGGTTTAGTGCCTCATCATCTAGACCTACAGTTTCCCATAGAAAAGCTTGACCTTAATTCCATGATACAGCATAATTTTTTTCTTCTTGGGCTAATTTGAGTGAGTTGTCTTATGAAATAACCTTTCTCAAGGCTGGTTGGAGAAGGAGTAAGTTCGAGCGATTTGTTCTTTTGCCTGCACCTGTTTTGTTTAACCTTGATACCAGGGTAGGATGGTCACTCACTGAGGAGGAGCTTGATACGTACTTGGGAGATCTCTCCCAACAGGAGCAGGATACTAGAAGGGAGGTCACAGATGATTCGCTCCAGCCCTCAAACGAGAGGGAGTCTTCATATCAGCAGCCTACCTATGATTGGGGAGCTTCTTCTTCTTCCCAAGGGCCTAACTACGATCATTCTTACAATGACCCACCTGCTTGGAACCCTTACTCGTACTTGGATTGGTACCCATTTAGGTCAAAAGCCTAAGCTTGGGGGAGGTACATCAACATCACACTCATCTCCATATCATGTTTCGTCGGTACTTTGTATATTCATGTTTCATTCTATTTTTAGTTTTCATTCTTTCTTTGCTTTTGCTTTCTAAAACACAAAAGGACCAAAAATATTTCTGTTGTTTCTCCTTGTTTGCTTCTTCTTCTTTTTGCCTTTGTTTGCTTTTCCCTTTTTGCTTTGTTTGAACTATTCGAAAAACCCAAAAAGATTTTTCTTTGCTTGTTCTTCCTTTTTGGTTCTTGTTTTAAAAAAATCGAAAACACCAAAAATATTTGTTGTTCTTCTTTGGTTTTGTGAGTTTGTTGCAGGGTTCAGCGGTTCTCAGTGGAATTTGGTTTCATGCTATTATTGAACCCACACAAGTGAAGAACAATAATGAGGATTAATGACAACTTGAGGTGTAGTAACAGGCTGGTAACGAACTCTATTTGTTTTCATTTTTGTACATATACTCATCATTGTGGGCATGCTTAGTCTGTTCATGTGGGGAGTATGTTATTATGGATGCTTAGTAGTTCTTGCTTGCTTATGATTAGCCCCAACTCGCTAATAATTTGTAGCATGTCATATGAATGTTTGCTTGCATTGCTCTATTCATAATTTAGTATGACACTGTGGTATCTCCCTCTGAATGTTTCACTTGAATTGACTTGGCACATGCTCATGCATGCATATGGCTGAATCAATAATCAGTTAAGCCTCGATGAACTATTTTGCCTCAGGGGTCTTTAATCACTTTCATGCCACAATTAGTCCTGTTTTGTTGTAATCATGATTATGACAATTACTGCTCTCTCGTTTGTCGCTCCCTTACTGTTGCTAGCCTTCACTTGCACTGAGTATAAGTTTTACTCGTGTTTCCAACTCCCTAAAACCAATATTGCCAAAAACGTCCACCATACCTACCTGTTAGCATTATTTGCCGTCCGGTGCATACCTAGTGTGCCTTGTTTTCTTCCGAATAAAATGTTTGCTTGTATGAGAAAGTTAGTTAGTAAAGCTCTCACAAACTTGATGGCACACTTTACTTTCTTGCACTTAATAATCTCAAACCATTGCATCCATCTTTGTTGCATATATGCTTGCGCTTTATAAGTTGAAGTTAGCAGAACCATGTATCATGGGGAACACTTTCAACATTTCACGGGTACTTTGTACCCTGTTGATATCGTGATTCTTTTGCTTATGGATCCCGACGGTGTGAAATAAAAGGGGAACTTGTAAGATCATGGAGTTTGTATATGTGTTAGAGAAATGCATGGGTCGCTAGCCTAAGCCATGCCTAATCATGGTGGAAACTTGCAGCATAACCATAATGAGCATTCTACGAAGCATCCTCAATAAAAACCTATGCAAATAGCAAATAAAAAGATCACTGAGATGCTCATTGTCTGCTTGCCTTGTCATTTTGATTATGGGATAGCTCATGTTTCATGTGCAAGGGGTACCCCGTTGGCGGTTCTCTATGATACACATGTACTTACAATGACAAGAGCTTACTTGTGACTAAAGTTGAGTAGCATGAGGTCCGGTACTCGTAAGTAAGGGGCATGAGATTTCAGTTTATAACTTGTCAAGCATATCCTCTTAGTCGTGTCGCTTTAACCTTAACCATTTAAAGATGCTCATGATAGGGCAATGAGAGCTCAAAGCTAATGAGTACCATACTTTCAGCATTTGGAAGCCTTTCAAACTATTCAAAACCTTTTTCATTTCCTTGTTGAGTCACCACCTATTCTATGAGCACTTTCTTGAGAGCATAGTTGTCATTCTTAGTATAATGTGCTTGTCTCAATACTGGATTAATTGTGTTATGACTTTGATGCTTGTATCTTTGATATCTTTACTTCTAGTCTTCACCTGAACTTCAGAGGTGACTTGGCATTCACAATCAATGGCAAGTGAGATACCACTCTATCATACCTTGTTATGAGCATTGTAATGTTGCTTATGTTTATGTTTCGTTCTACTTATTATTTTTGAGTTGGAATCTCTTCATAGCTTGCAAAGCCTATTAAGTAAACTTAGTTGCATACTCCTTATTATGAGTTGTCTAAGTAGTTGATCACATGCTGAGAATATATACATCATATGAAGCAAATGTGTTCGTGAAAGTTTCTTTTATCCCACTCAGTTTTCAACTGAATTGCTTGAGGACGAGCAATAAGCTAAGCTTGGGGGAAGTTGATACGTCCAAAACGTATCTACTTTCCCAAACACTTTTGTTATTGTTTCTCCTCTAAACTTGTGTGAATTGGATACAACTAACACGGACTGACGCTGTTTTCAGTAGAATTGCCTTGGTGTCTAGTTTTTGTGCAGAAAATCAACTATCAGGAAAAATCCCGGAATATATGCCAAAAATCCTATTTCACCAGAAGACTCACGGAGCCAGAATATGAGACGGAGTGGGGCTGGGGCCCAGCCACACCACCTGGCCGCGTGGGCTACGCCTGGCCGCGCCAGGGGGTGGTCTAGCCACCCTAGACACCCCATCGGTCTCCCTCTTCGCCTATAAGTTGCCTTCTGACCTAAAAACTCAGGGGGGTTCGACGTTTTTCCAGAAAGAGTTTCGCTCCGCCGCCACCACCAGATTCCATGATTCGGAACCAGAAACTCCGTTCTGGCACCCTGTCAGGAGGGGAATTAGAGGAGATCATCGTCATCATCATCACCATTGCTTCTCCATCGACCATCCATGTTTCCCCCATCTATGAGTGAGTAATCCCCCGCTGTAGGCTATGGGTATGGTAGGGATTGGATGAGATCGTTCATGTAACGGCATCGGGTTGTTAGGGCATGGTGCCTAGTATCTATTATTAGTGCTTTTTGACTTTGTTGCAACTTGTTATGCTTAATGCTTGTCACTAGGGCCCGATTGCCATGATTTCAGATCGGAACATGTTATTGATTCATTATGATAGTATGGTTTATGGTCTTACCTGCAAGTTGTATACACACGTTATTGTCCGGAACCAATGGCCCCAAAGTGACAAAAATCGGGATAACCGAAGGGAATGGCTTTGATGTGAGGATCACATGTGTTCATGGAGTGTTAATGCTTTGCTCCGGTGCTCTATTAAAAGGAGCACCTTAATTGCCAGTAGTTCCCTTGAGGCCCCACTGCAAACGAGCTGGCAGGACAAAAGATGTTGTGCAAGTTCTCATTGCGAGCACGTATGACTATATATGGAACACATGCCTATGATTATCTAGTACTTGGATGCTTTATCTTATTTATCTGCAAATGCCCTATGTTCTAATTGCCATGTGAATTGTCTTGTCCATGCAACGCCCGTCCATCCATCCTTGTTCCTACCGCGCTCGAATCCTACTATTTGCTACAATTGTTACTACTATCTTTACTTTTACTATTGTTATTACTTTACTATTCCTACTACAAAACTGTTGCTACTGATAAACTGTTGTGAGCAAGATTGTTTCCAGGTGCAGCTGAATTAACAACTCAGTTGTTAAGGCTTATAAATATTCTTTGGCTCCCCTTGTGTCGAATCAATAAATTGGGTTTCACTTCCCTCGAAATACTGCGATACACCCCCTATATTTGTGGGTCATCAAGACTATTTTCTGGCGCCGTTGCCGGGGAGCATAGCTTTATTTATCAAGTCCACTTGGAATCACTATTGTTCGATGCCATCCATCCATCATGGGTAAGTCTCGTGATGGCAAGGTTCCTATTTTACCATCCACTACAAGAAGAGGTACGGTTCTGAACACCTCTGTTGCTCTTGATTCACCATCTGTTATGAGTAAGTTCCTTACACCTCCACATACACATGCTATGTCGTCGATTTGATGACAAGTACGCCATGAGGGGGACCTCGAGGCATGCGGAAGAGAGGGGTGTGAAACGTACGGTGTTCCAGGACGGTGAGCACACAAGTGTACCCAGGTTCGCATCCGCTGGCTTTGGACGAATCCTACTCCTGCTAGCAATCCAAAATACGACAGAGCCGGAATATGGGTTACAAGGGTTCGCCTGTGCGAATAGAGATTGTAGACTATTGAGGGTTCCCTAAAGGCTCTCCCTAGGTCGGCTTATATAGATATCCGGCCTAGGGTTTACAGGAGAGATCTATTCGGCTACGACTAAGAGTCGATTACAGAGTAAATCTTGAACTACAAGTAACACTATGGGACTAGGTCGGTAAGTCTTCTGGGCCTTCCCGTAGCCGAACTGGACTCCGTCTTTTCTCCCTGACTGGGCCGCCCATGAAGCAAAGCTCTAACCTGAAGTGGGCCACCCTGGTCAGTGAGGAACTGTGAGGATACCCGGAAAGTATATCCCCAACAGTAGCCCCGGAAGTCTCCAAGATCCAAAGTCGGATTCATCATCATCTAGCTTGATCATCGGCTTGCAGAATCTTGAAGGGTTCCTGAAACTTCAAAACAAAAGATATGATCCGAGTCTCAAAAGTAAGTCGGACCTATCAGTACGTTGTTCGGATTTTCCAGCTTGATATAAAAACTAAGTCGGAACTTGGTCTCTGACGTCATCTGACAGTGGTTATGGTCAAGCCACGTCATTTGACAAACATCCTGTCAGCACGACCGTTGGTGGGTCTACCGTTCGCGGAACCGAGGCGCCATTTCAATGCGTACACGGAGATCAAATCGACGTAATCATCGCGTGGGACCTTCCCAGTTCCTTCCACGACGCGTGGCATTTACACTGTGCCATTTGCACGAATCTTGGCGCGGGTAGGTCATTATAAGGGGTGAGGATTTCCTTTTCCTCATCTTCTTCACCTATTCCTCTTGTTGTTTCCTTTCCTCCACTTCTCCCTCGCGCATAGAACTCCCCTGCTCCTAGATTCCCAACGCCACCCATCTAAGGTCACCGGCTCACCGGAGGAATGACTTCATCTTCATCATCCGGCTTGGCTGGATTCGCAGCGGCGGCGACGGTGGTGGCGGCGGCGGATAAACAAAGCAACTGAGGGGTCTGGATCCCATGCCTCCTCGACGACGAGAAGCTCCGCGGCGTGGAGAATGAAGGGCTCCTCCATGCTGGCGACTAGCGGAGCGGTTCTAGCGAAACAATCCCCAACCCGCACGCCAACGAGCGAGTACACTTCGGCACCCACCTCGATAGAGGTTTGTCTTTCCCTCCCTCTGAATTATTTTCCGAGGTGATAGATCATTATGGCGTTCAGCTTCACCATCTTCCCCCCCAACTCCATCTTAGAGATGAGTGCCTATGCGGCTTTATGTGAGGGATATCTCGGCATTAGGCCGAGTCTCACTTTGTTCCGGTTTTACTTTCATGTCCGGAGAAACTCCATCACTGCTGGTAATCCTTATATTACCGTCATGATTAGCCTTTTAGTTAGACACGAGCGTGTTTATCCTCGCATTTTAGCTAGTGAGTCGGTCAAACAGTGGCCGGCCACCTTCTTTTACCATAAGGATATTCCTTCTCCCGGCAAAGCTACTGCTTTGCCGGCTTTCATCGACGGAGCCGCCACGGCCCTAGCGTCTTGGGACGAGGCTCCTCCTCTCAGTGATGATCTGATCCTCGCCAAGAGGCGGATTGAATACCTAATGAAGCACAAGGGCCTGAGAGGGTCCGACCTGGTCCAATGCTGGGTGGCACTCTGGATCCAGCCTCTCCAGCACCACGGCGATCGACTGATGCATTCCATCACGGCGTCGAAACAAGACTCCCTCCGCACCAGCCCCAAGTCCCTAAAGCCACAGGACTATATAAGCCAGATTAAATGGCTGATAAAGGAGCGGATTGAGAGAAAGATTCTGGATTTATCTCTGGACATGCACACAGTGGAAGACCCTTTAGTACCGGTAAGCTTTGGAATAGTCAACCCTTTTTATGTGTTTCACCTTTAAGTTATTTCACAACAATAAGATATTATCTTCTTTTCAGCTTGCCGACCTCCCCGAGTGGGAACTGGCTCCTATCGAGGGATATCCTCTAGAGTTTTCTCAGGAGGTGGAACTGGTCCCACTACCGGACGTTGTGCCCAAAAAGCGCAAAGCTCCGACAGTGGCTTTCGGCACAAAGGAAGTGCTAGTTGTGAAGAGGTAACTTTCAACACAACTTCCGCCTTTGTACTTTATTCGTATTTTCTTCTGAGATGTAATGTTTTCTACTCTATCACATTCTCAGAGCTAAACAGCTCATCAAGGGCAAGGGGAAGGGAACTTCTTTGAAACCCCTGCGACAGACGAAGCTGACTATGGCTTCTCCTGCCGCGGCTCCTCCGAGTCCTGCCCCTCAACCTTCTGCAACGCCGGTAATTACTCCATCATCGGTTGTCACAGAAGATCTGGATCCCTCAATAGAGCCAGCGACCCTTGAGTCGCAGACTGATGCTACCTGGGTGGCTCAGGTTTAGATAAGGGTGAACCCTCTTCGGGTAATGATCCCTCGGTAGAGACCTTCGCCAAAAATCTCCGGAACAATTCGGGACTTGCCAAATTTGGCTTGTCTCAGAAATCTGCGGAGGAAATCCAGCGGCTGGCCCAGTAATGCCTGGAAAGCTGTAATCTCTCTGCCAAAGAAGAAGCACAAGAAGCGGAGGAAGTCAAGTACTCCGAACTTCTTGAATAAGTCCGCCTTCGCGACGAGGGACTAAGAGCTGGTGTGCTTCCACCACCTCCGGTTATTCCACTCACCCTCGCCGAGAAGGTTACCACCGAGGTGAACATGTGCCTGAGCAAGCTCACACATGAACATCATGTAAGTCGGAATTCCAACTCATGTCTTTCCTTTACTGTATTTTATGTCATATCCTCTAGCCCCCAAGCATGAAGTTGGATAGTAGATCCGGGTTTATGCTTCACTAGGATGCCAAAGAACGAACTAGTATAGCCCCCAAGGCTCGTGCTGATATTAGCTACAATATTAGCCCGAGTCTTTAGTAGACTTCTGACTCTGGGTATTTTGACTTACAGAAAGTTAATTCATATAACCAGGAATTGTGGAAGAACATCTGCAATAAGCGGAGAGAGATCAAAGCTCTCCGACTTAAAAATGTTGAGCTTAAAGTTTCCAAGGATGAGGCCAAAGGTGAACTTTCCGAGACTCAAACCTTGTCTTGATTTTTCATAGTCGAATAATTTTTGCTGAACTGTTGTTCTTTTTGACTTACAGCACTGATAAGGCACCATGGAAGCATGGAAATCTGGCAAGTGACCAGAGGGTACTGCAAGGTGGATGAAGACGGACATGAGCAAGACATTAAGGCCATCATGGACTCCTGCGCTGGATATGGGTGTCATGTTGCTGACTTAACCAGCTACGACACTCCCTTCTTCACCCGCGTGGACACGCCGCCTCCACCTCCCGAAGAAGAAACCGAAGTTTCCGATGATGACCACACCATATCGAATGTGGACATCTCGGAACGATATCAAGGCGATGTATCCAGCGAGCCGGCAGCTCCTTCCTCTCCTCCTGCATCATAAGTTAAACAGATGTATTATTCAGAAAACATTATGGGTCTGTAAATATTTAGTATGACACTTTTGCTAGTGCTAAGCTTTAATCTATTCAGCACTTTTGGTTTAAATTTTTTGTGTACCTAAAATGTTTTCATAAGCACTTGAACTTTTTTGTCTGTACTTATCGTTTATCTGGCTTTCCGCCTCGTCCCTTTCGTGAGTCGGCTAAACCTTCAGCACAGAAACTTTGCCGAGCAATGGAGCTCAATTGCTAAACCAGTTTAAACTCGGAAACAAAGCCGGCTTCTAGTACCAACAATTCACTACTCGCAAAATGCCCGCATCCGGCAATCAAACAAATAACCAAAGTAAAGACTAGAAACTTTAGAGTTATACCCGAGGGTAGCAATTTTAGAATCAGGAATCTAAACCAGAACGAACATGAGCATAAAGTACTTTCAAGCATTCTAGGATTTTTGACTATGACATGATCATTCGGAAATAAGATGGTAAAAACTTCTCAGAAAAAACTTGAGGCAACCACGACTTTTATTTCTCATAGAACATGTACATATATATGATTACAAAGAAGAATTAAACTAAGAATAAAAGGGACATAGCTGAGCAATATTCCACGGTCTGTCTAACTCATCCGAATTTGTACTGCCTCCAGCTCTCTTTCTCTTCTTAGTAGCAGGTCTTTCTTTGACTAGCCTCACATCAGTTAAGTAGTACGAACCATTGTACAATACTCGACTAACCAGGAAGGGCCCTTCACATACCGGGGAAAGTTTGCGCTTTCTTTGTTCCACAAGCCGGAGAACTAAATCACCCTTATTAAAAGACCGGTTTCTGACTCTCTGGCTATGATACGTGCGTAACTTCTGCTGATAGGCTGTTGATCTCATTTTAGCAATGATGCGAACTTCTTCGACTAAGTCGAGATCATTTTGTCAAGAAATCTCGGCATCCTCTTCAATATACACGGCCACTCTAGGAGAGGTGTGAATCAAATCACTAGGAAGAACTGCTTCTGCGCCATAGACCAAGAAGAAAGGTGTGTATCTGGTTGACCTGTTCGGAGTTGTTCGTAAACTCCATATTACAGAAGGTAATTCCTCTGCCTAAGCCCCCGCAGCACGTCATAGTGGTGCTTCGAGTCTCAGTTTTAGGTCTTGTAGGATTAAACCATTTGCTCTTTCGACTTGTCCATTAGCCTGTGGATGTGCGACTGACATAATATCAAGCCGGATATTTTGTTCGTTGTAGAATTTGGCAAGTTCCCCCATAGAGAAATTACTCCCGTTGTCCGTGATAATACTATGCGGATAACCATACTGGATTATAACATCATCGGCAAATCTTTTCTATGTTGCTCCATCACAACTAGTGACGGGTTTAGCCTCAATCCATTTGGTAAACTTATCCACCATCACGAAGAGGTGAGTAAATCCACTTGGAGCCCGTTTAAACGGTCCTACCATGTCAAGCCCCCAGACCGCGAAAGGCCATGTTATAGGTATTGTTCTCAGCTGATCAGCCGGAATGTGAGCTTGTTTGGCGTGCTTTTGGCAGCCTTTGCACGTCTTGACCAGCCGTTCGGCATCTGCCTTGGCTGTAAGCTAGAAAAACCATGTCTAAAAGCTTTTGCCACTAAAGATTTGGCTGCAGCATGGTGACCACACTCGCCTTCGTGGATTTCTCTTAAGATTTCCACTCCTTCTTCCGGAGATACGCAGCGCTGAAAGACCCCAGATATACTCTGCTTATAGAGATCACCTTTAACTACAGTATAGGCTTTTGCTCGTCGGATAATCTGCCGGCTCAGAACCTCGTCTTCGGGTAATTTTCCATCTACCAAATAGTCAAGGTAGGGTTGGGTCCAGCTGGGAATTACAGCCAGAACTGCTATTAGAGGTGACTCGGATTTAGTCGGATATTCTTCGTCCACTCCCTTTATTGAGGGAACTTTGAGGTGCTCTAGAAAAGCGCCATCCGGGATTTGGTCGGATATTCTTCGTCCACTTCCTCATTTTCTGCTCGAGGGATGTGTTGAACCTCAAACCCTTTGAACGATTTAGATAAATCATCCACCACATCTTTATATGCCGCCATGTGCTTATTTGCATTAGAAATATCTGACACTTGTTGAGCAACAAGATCCGAATCTCCGTAACACATCAAACGTCGGATGCCGATATCCTTAGCAATCCGGATTCCATGCAGCAGTGCTTCATACTCGGCAATATTATTTGTCGTTGTGAAGTGGATCTGCAACACGTATAGAAGTTTATCTCCTTGGGGTGATTTGAGCACCACGCCAGCCCCCGCGAGCATTAGACCCATCAAAATATAGAGTCCAATATTCCGACTCAAGGAGGGTCATATTCTCCTTCATCTATGTCCAATCAGCAACAAAGTTGGCAAGGATTTGGGATTTGATTGCTGTTCGAGGTTTGTACTCAATATCGAAAGCTGAGAGCTCTATGCCCCATTTGGCAACGCGTCCTGTGGCGTCACTATTGTTGATTATATATCTCATGGGAGTTGTGCTCACCATGGTAATTGGATGCTCCTGAAAATAGTGTCGTAGCTTACGAGATGCCAAGAACACACCATAAGCTAGCTTTTGATAGTGCGGATACCGATGTTTTGATTCTGTCAAGACCTCACTAACAAAGTAGGTCGGACGCTGCACCAAGTGTTCCTGATTTTCCTCCGATCTCTCCACTACCATGACAATACTAACGACTTTGTTTGTCACAGCCAGATAAAGCAACATCGGTTCCTGTGGTTTCCAGTGCAGCAAGGATAGGAGCAGATGAGAGTACTTTTTTCAGGTCTTGTAACGCAGCTTCTGCTTCATCGGTCCACACAAAATCCTTGGTCTTTTTCAGGAGTTTATATAATGGTGCGGCTCTTTCACCGAGCCGGCTTACGAACCGACTGACTATGGCAATGCAGCCAGTTAGTCTTTGTACCTCTTTCAGGTGAGTTGGCCTGGAAATATTGAGTATAGCCTTGATTTTGTCTCTGTTCACCTCTACGCCCCTTTAGGACACGATGAAACCTAACAATTTTCCGGCTAGGATTCCAAAGAAACATTTCTTCGGATTAAGCATGATGTTGTATTTTCATAGATTAGCAAAAATTTCCTCCAAGTCGGAAATCAATGTTTCCTTCTTTTTGGACATCACCGCAATATCATCCACATATGCATGTACATTGCGTCCGATTTGATCGTGGAGGCAACGCTGCATTGTGCGTTGGTACGTGTAGCATCCCAATTGTCTAACAATTGCAATGCTACTAGCCTAGTTTATATATATGCTACTTCCTACATATAATTGTTGCATCATAATTATATCATGCCACATTGCAGTTGAGCATCATATAAAACCCTTTTTCATTTGGTTCTTATCCCATATGCATTATTAATTGTATTTGCCTCTTGATATATTGTATTTGGTTCTCGATAAATGCTTGATGCCCAAGTTGAGTTGGGGGCATATCTTTTATTAACACCACCACCTTTCATGTACCACCCCATAATTCCACCCTCCAACTATATGTGAGCTTTGCATTTCTTTTGGTTCTACCTTTAGCTCATGTGGGTTGGGATGGATCCACTTCTATTTTTCCACATGCATATATGCATCGTGTTGTTTTCACATTATGGATATGTGGAGCCACCTTTGCATGCTTTGTGAGTGGAACCCTTTTTTCTAGCTTCCATATGGATTTTTGAAAAAATTGCTCATGTTGGAATATTTTGAGGATATTATGCACCTAGTGGAATATACACACTAGCATGTCCAAATTATATTCAAATTTGAGCAACTCCATCTACTCCACATGGAGCATCCTTTTAATTCTTGTAGCTTGGCCTCATTTCATATTTTGGAATGCATGTGTATAAATGCCATGATTATTTATTTTGTTTTCGCAAGATTAGACATGGCATTTAATGCTCATGCATGGGCCATGCAACAAGCCTCACCATTCCATTCTTTTGGTTTTTCCTTTGATTTTTTTAATGGATCTTCTCTTTTGAGCTCTCTTTTCTCTCAACCTTCTCACCTTGATCTTGTTCCTTGCCATGTGCATCAAGCCCTCCCTACCTCTCACCTCCTCCATGCATGATCATGTGAGATCACCCCCATATCCATTTTCCCCCCTATACTTGATCATGCACATGATCATGCATCACCAAAAACCTACCTTTCCATCTCACCTCCCCTTCTTGCTTGATCTAGTTGGATCATGCTAGATCCCTAACCCCTACCCCTCTTATCCACCATAACCAACCCACTCACCCTAGCCTCTCTCTCTAATCTCTCTCTCAAAACCCTAAGCCCTCATCTCCTTTTCTCTCTAACCCGAGCCACCACCCCATCCCTTCTACCCCACCATGCCGAGCCTTACCGGCTCGACCACCCCCCCCCCCATGCCAGCTACTCCCTACTCTAAGCCGAAACACCCCCTCCTCCTAACCCTATCCGAGCCCAACCCTAGCTCCATGCCGAGCCTCCCCTCTTCCTCTCCTCTCCCTCTCTCCCTGCCAGGCAGGCCCCACACCCGAGTCAGCCCTCCTTAGCCTTGCCCTGGCCCCACCTGCAGCCCCTGCACCCCTGCCGAGCCGGCCGAGCACGTGCTCGAGGGGGAGAAAAGGTGGCTGAGCCACCTTTTTCTCCCGAGCCTTCCCCACGGCATCCCCTCTCCCCCCTCGTACTGATCTACTTCCTCCCCTGTGCCCAGCGTCGACCCCAAGGCCCCTGCGCTGCAGCCTACCCTAGCTACCCCCTGCTACCCCTTTCTTCTTCCAACTCCGGCCACCACCGTCGGTCGTCGGTGTCCACCACAGATCAGGAGGCGAGTGTGGTTGTTGGGTTGTCGAGGAAGCTCAGCGAGGTCCCTGGATCGTCCCTGTGCACGAAGCCGAGGAGACGCCCCCGTACCTGCTGCACGCCGACGACATCGAGAACCCCTAGTTCTGCCGTCCGCCAGCAACGTCGGAGATCCGCCGCTTCCCGGCCCGATCCATCCCTCCGGTAGCCCCGCGGTGAGCTCCCGTACCTCCCTGACAACCTCCTCCTCACCGTCGCTTCCTGGTTGCATAGTTCCCTCCGACGAACGCCCTCTGTGCGGCGCGTGGGCGTGCGCCTTCCTCGTCGTCGCGCCGTAGAAGGCATACCTAGCCACGCAGCCGCGACCCTCCAACATCCCCTTAGCCACCGCAGTGGCTTCCGCCTCCGCGCGCGCGCCCCAGGTCGCTAGTTCGAACCCCCCGCCGCGCCAGCGTGCGCCGTCCGTCAGTTTCGTCAGTAAATCGGGGGAAGAAAAACAGTATCCGTGGCCACTTTGCAAATAACCCCCAACCTTTTTGTCTCACAACCCGCGCTCCCCTAGGTCCCACCTGTCGGCCTCCCCGGCTGACTTTCCCCGCGGTACCAAAAAGTTCTGCGCGTTGCTTTTTCGCCAGATCAGCCTGGGCCCAGTCGTCAGTGATAGGGGCTAGCTACCGCTGAGTATAAATTTTTTGGTTGTTTTCTGTTTAAAATAAAACAAATTTCAGAAAATGATTAATATGAATTTAAATTCTGTTTTAATAACTTTTAAATTGTAAATACAAATAATATATGGTTTTTGAATCAGAAAAATGTGAGGAATTCAAATTTGCCATTCAAAATATTTTTTGAGCACTTTAAATTTTCGAAATTGTTTAAATGCAATAAAAATGCCTTTTCTTAATTAATTAATAACTTTAATTCTACAACTCCAAATTTGACAAATAATATGCCTAAATCGATCAGCGCGACGAGCCCGTTCTAACTATGCATTCCATGTTCTGAATTGCAGCATGCACCATATAAATATTAAGTGGACAGCAAGTGTTATGAGAGCAAAACATGACTAAAACTCAATGAAATGCTTATTCTTGCACCTCACACCTCACCCATGCCATGCTACTTTATTGCCATGTAAATTATGCATCATTCATCATGGCATGCTTGTTTGCTTGTCGCATTTTAATTCATATGCTTGTGCACTTTATTTATGTTGGCCCTTGTTTGTTTGGTTCTTCTTCGAATAGACGCCGAGCAGGGGAAATATCAGGAATCCCAGGAGTACTACCCAGATCCGTCTCTCGCTTCAACTGAGCTGCTAGGCAAGCACTACCACATGCTTGCATACATATAGTACCTACTACCTCTATCTTATTCTTGCATCATTGAGTCTCGATTGCATTAAACTCAATCCCAAGTACTGCATAGCCTTTACTTTAAACCCCACCGAAGCTTGTTCCTCCGTCCCATGAGCCATTACTACAGGAGTTGTTTGAGCCATGCGAGTCGTAGAACAGCATGTGTAGGGTATGTGAGAGTCTGGTGGATCACGAGGTACCTAAACAACTAAACCTGAGTAGTAATGGGATAACTAATGAAAGAGGCACCGGTGAGCAATATCTGCTATTTGGTTTTTCATGCTCACTTGTGTCCCCTAGGACCCCGAGTACTTGATTCTTGTTCCTTGACTATTCGCACTACCCACATCCGGGAGGCCGTAGACCCCCCCGAGCCAGAGCTTGATTCATTTCTATTTCTTGGGGCCACAAAGTAGTTTGGGGCTTTGATACTATCATGTACTTATGCCATGCTATACTGTCTCACTTAAGATTGTGCGAGGAGCACCTGTACTGTTTAGGATTGCGGAGTGTTTTCGCGGTATCGACAAGCCCAGTCACACTTTCGGGTTCCCAGTCGTTTACAGCCATTGGCGCAAACCTTGGGTCCGTCTCGGAGCCGGCCAACATCGTTGCGGGTAGCTTAATGGGGTGGCCCCCTGAAATATTTCTGCATCCTGTGATCGCTTTGTCGTGAATGCCTCGTTGGGTTTTGATTTGGTTTTTTCGAGGTTGATCGAGTGTGTGTTGCTATTTGTGCACCCCTGCAGGGTTAATCTTTCTGAAAGCCGTGTCTGCGGTTATGGACGACTTGGAGCACAGTTTCTCGATCATAGACAAGTATAACTAAAGTACCGCTTTTAATCTGACTAAATACCTGACTAGTAAATAGTGCAATACTCATGGAATTGTTAATAAAACTGCCAACGGATGGGTTGTTCGTCCGCTTTCTCGTTGGTAAGCGAGAAGGAGGATGGATCTGTTAATTATACTGTTATAACTATTGTTACTAGTTAACGGACATCCGTCTATCATTGGTTAGGCGGATGGTTAGCGAGTATGTATTGACTTGTTAGTTATTATCTTTTGCTGCAATTGCATCACCCCAGGTATATGTCCCCTTTAGAGGCATAAAGACTTGCTGAGTACCCCTAGGGTCTCACACGATAAATTGTTTGATTCAGATGAACAGGTGTATTCGCAAGTTGGATACTGGGTGGAGGAGACAGATGATGTTGGCAACGATCACTCGGTGTAGAGATTCCGGGGATGGGGATCCGTGAGATTTGTGGGCGGGATGTGTTTATTTATGTGGCATCTTATGCCGATTTGCTTTTTATCCGTACTCGGATCTTGTTTTCCGCTTCCGCCTGATACTCTGATGTTTGATGTATGAGGAGCTATCCTAAACTATTATCTCTATCTAGGATATTTGGATCCTTCCGTATGGCGTTGCAATATTTCTATTTCTTTTACATGGAATGGCTCTGAGAACTGGTGTATGGTAGCTTGCATACATACTCACTTGTGTATGTATTTGATCTCTTCGCCTGTTGCCTATGCCGCTCGCTCTTGTCCCGATGTCTTGGAAGTGGTTAGGACGGCCGACGGGTCTACACGTGGGCGGTCCTCTGGGGCCCCGCTGTACTATTTTAACCACTTCCGTTTCATCCAGGCTAGAACTTAGAGCATAGGGTCCGAGGTAGTTATAGTACGTAGCTTCTGCATTCTTTAGCCCAAAGGGCATCGTAACAAAACAGAAGGTTCTGAAGGGGGTTATGAATGAAGTTTTGACTTTGTCAGATTCCTTCATCCGGATTTTGTGATAACCGGAATATGCATCGAGAAAACAGAGGAGTTTCGAGCCTGTTGTAGAATCGATAACTTGATCAATCCTAGGCAGAGCGAACGGATCTTTGGGGCAAGCCTTGTTCAAGGCAGTATAATCAACACACATCCTTAAATCAGTGGTGTCCTTTTTAGGTACCATTACAGGATTGGCCGACCACTCAGTGCGGATGACCTCTTCTATGAATCTGGCTAACTCGAGCCGTGCTAGTTCCTTAGCTATTTCCTTACGCTTTTCATCGCTGAACCATCGCAAGGACTGTTTGACGGGTTTAGCATTCGGGTTTACATTTAAAGAGTGCTCGGCAAGTTCCCTAGGTACTCCGGTCATGTCAAATGGCTATCATGCGAAGATATCTTGATTTGCTTTGAGGAACTTGACGAGCGCGCTTTCCTATGCGCTATCTAGGCCTACACCTATCTGGGTCACCTTGGAGGGGTCATCATCCTTCACTGGCATCTTCTTCGTCTCTTCTAATGCCTTGAACTCCGGATTCGGCTTTGTCACCTCCTTCTTCGTTGCTGGCATCTCAGACGGATCTATGCTCTTCTTGATCTCCTGGTACTCCTGGGCGTGCAGCATGGCTTCAGCAAAGGCGGCATTTCCATCCTCACACTCTCGCGCTTTCATCAGGTCTCCCCTGATGGTGATCACGCCGTTGGGACCTAGAATTTTCATCATATTGTAAATGTAACACGGACGAGCCATAAAAGCCCAGTAAGCCGGACGTCCGAATATAACGTGGTACGCGCTCTTGAACGGGACCACTTCGAAGGAAAGTACCTCCATCCGATAGTTCTTTGGAGTTCCAAAGGTAACATCCAAAGTAATTTCTCCCAGGGAATGTGCTTGTCTTCCTGGGACAACCCCGTGAAAGATCACAGAGCTGTGGTTCAGCTGGGTCTCCGAGATCTTCATCTGGCGTAGCGTTTCGACATACAGAATATTAATACTGCTGTCACCGTCCATGAGAGTCTTGGAGAAGCCATAACCATCAATAAGTGGATTGATGATTAAGGCGTATTTTCCTCGCCTGTGTAGCTTAGGCGGATGATCAGCGCGGTCAAATGTGATTGCCACTTCCGACCAGTCCAAGAATTGAGGGACAGCCGGAACTGTTGCATTGAGCTCATGTAGCACTGCCTTTTTTACCTTTGCTGGTTGAGATCCGAGGAAGGTGACGTAAGTGTCTTTTTTGGTCGGAAAATTTTTCTTCCCTTCCGGCTTGGGATTTGAAGCATCAGCTTCCTCCATGTCGGAATCTTCCTTGGTCTCTTTATCCATTTCGGGATTCTTCTTTCCCTTCTTCCACTTAGCTTTGTAACCAGCGGTATCATCTCTCTTAATGTCGTCATTGAAACGACACTCAGCGTTTGTGTGGGACGAGCCCCCGTTGGCATCTAGGTGATGCACACATGGGTTATTGGCAATGTCGGCCCAAGAGTAGGTTTTGCCAGGCTGCTGGTCTCCTCTACCTTGAACTCTTAACGTCCCACAACTGCGTCCGCAGCCACTGCCATGTCCTCCTCGTCCTCTAGACCCAAAGTAGTAGTGACTACTGTCGTTTCCACGTTGGGTTTTTCTTCCGAGGTATTCTTGCGCTTCTGAGCTTGTTGCTTTGGTTGTTTTGCTAACTGTGGCATAGTCAGGGCGTTGAGTAATCCCTCTGCGTCGTCGTCAGGATCTGCATACTTGCTCGTTGTTTCTATCATCTCTCCCAAATCAGTGACTTTATCACACTTCAAGCGATGACGTAATAAACCAATTGGGAGAACTGCAATGAAAGCTTCAATTGCAGTTTGGTCATTTACTCCCTCACAGGAGTTCTTGGTGTCGATCCATCGTTCGAGATAGTCTCGGCAAGTTTCTTCGGCTTTCTGGGTGCAACGATGTAGGTCTCCGACCGTACAGGGCTCCCGGTATGTGCCTTTGAAATTCCAAAAGAACACACTTTGCATGTCATACCAGTTGTGGATGGTGTTCTCTGGAAGTTCATTGAGCCATGATCGTGTCGTCTTCCGCAACATAAGTGGGAGATATCGGGTTGCGACCAGGCTGTTTCTGCCTTTGGCGATGCAGCAAGCTTGGAAAAAATCCTGTAGCCAAGTATTTGGCCGAGCTATGCCGTCGTAGGCCTGAATATGTCTTGAGATAGCAAATCCTTTTAGGAATCTTGTAGCTCTTATGCGTGGTCCGAAGCATTTTGGGCCCACATATATGTCATCGTTTTCATAGCACCGCGCCTCTATATTGGAGTTGATCCTGTGCCTTGCGTCATTTGGGGATAAAGATCGTCCCGAGTGACGGCTATGGCTGCGGCGCGTTGGAGCCGGACTTTGGCTTCTGCCACCACCTCCTCCACCACGACGTCCTCCTTGGCCTCCTTGGGAGCCGTTGTGATGGCTACTTGGCGGAGAGGGTGGAGCAGCTGGGTTATTTCCGGCTGATCGCGGGCCTCCATCTGGAGCGTCATTATTCCGGTTCTGGGGAGGGTCTTCATTGTGACGAGCCTCCTGCCGGCTTGACTCGGCGTGGTTTCCTTTGTTCCTTCGTCCGTTACTCCCACCATGGTGGGGCTCAGACGGACGGTTTGTAGGTCTAGGAGGTGGCATCCTTTGACGGTCCTCCTCCCGACGTTTTTCTTTGTCTTCTCCCCTACGATCGTTCGACTCTCGCCGAGGAGGGTTTCTCGGATACAGTGCGGCAATTGCTTCTTGCTCGGCGGCTGGAGCGACATTGCGCCAGTCACGTGCAACTCTATGGTGATGTCCCGATGATCTGGTTCTGGAGTAGTTGTCTTCTCATTTGTCGGAATGGTGATGCTATTCTGGAACATGTTGGGGCCTTATATCATTCCAGGCTGAGTCCGTGCGACATTGGTCGGATTTGGAGATCAGTTTTCCGCTTCTGGATTTCGCAGCCCTTTGCTGTTCCAGACCCTTGGTGAGTAGCTTCATGCCCAATCAAACCTGCTCTGGGCCTAGATTATTTGACAGGATATCCCGTGCCGTAGCAGTGTTTTGTACCGGTGTTGGATACACCAGATCTTCTTTGCTGTCGCGACGAGGCATCCCTGGGTCTCCTTCGAAGAGAACCTTGTGTACTTCCGGGAATTGATCGTTATGTGTGTGATGTTTCCGGGTCTTCTGATGCTGCCGAGAGATGTACTTCTCCGCAGTTGCTAGGCGTTTCTTCTCCTCCTCGATGTTTTTGGCTTCATCCAGGAGTTTTTGATGATGCGCTTCTAGGGCCTGGGCCCTTTCGTCCAGTTCTTCGGAGTAAATTCTGCAGCTGTAGGGATAGGTGTGGTTAATGCAGCATCAATGAATTTATGCGCACCTTCAGTGATCACGTGTCCATCCACCGACTCTTCTTTGGGCTCGTCTGGGATAAGTGCTCCATCCGAGTCTTCCTCGTATTCCTCGGTAATCACTTCCTCTGGCGGAAGGTCTTTTTCCGGGGTCTTGTTCTTCTTGTTCTTCTTCTTTGCCTTCTTGGCAGCGCCGGTAGCAAAGACGGCTTTGGGTCCGTTTCCGGGAGTCAAGCTCTGATCGGTACTTTTGAACATCTGGACCTCGGGATTATCTCCAATTTCCATGTCATCCTACACTTTGGGAGAGTTTCCTCCGGACCCTTCATCCATGGCTTCTCTTCCTCTGTGACTTTGGAGTTACACTCCTCTTCATACTCCGTGGAGAACTTTCGGAAATCTGCTGACGTCATTGATTCATCCAAGGATGCGGGTACGTCAGCGTTTGTTCCGGTCGCCTCCAGAACTGAGTCGGTGTTTTCTCTAGCATCGGCAGAGCCGGATCCGGATCCAACATACCCGACGAAGTGTGATGCGCCCCTCCTGAGATAATTGTGGTCTTCATAGTAGGCTTCGTCGAAACATTTGATGGTCTCGAGGATTTCATCTACGCCTGAGTACTGCATCATCATACGCCTTATTGTGTATCTCAGGAAAGGCCTGTCTGTTCCGGCATTGGCAGAGCTGGAACCATGGTTGTTACAGTTCTCCTCCTAGATCTCGACTTCAGCAGTCCGATCAATCTGAGATTTGACCCCACCCAGGAGATCCACTCCAGACTCGACTTGAACCACAAGATCTGCTTCAGGTTCATCTTTCTCCACTATCTCCGCGATTGGTGCGGGCTGGGTGGGATTAGGGATTTCTGAGATCTGGAACTCTGCTGCCTCCGCGGACAAAGGGGGCCTAGAAATTTCTTCTGCCTCTATAATCACTACTGGGGTAGGTGGGGCAGGTTTAGCAAAGCTGATGTAAACATCGATCTCGCCAAAAGACATGATGGTGTAGGCAGTCACAGCCTCCCTAGCCGGAATCCAGGTCTCTTCGAGAATGATGAGAGGGACGTCGCTGGCGTAGAGGATGCGACCGACGGTGATAGTCTCGCCGATTCCGATTCTTGCAGATTCTGCTCGGAACACAGATCCGAAGCTCACTTGCCCCACGGTGGGCGCCAACTATCGTCGGTTTGATGACAAGTACGCCATGAGGGGGCCCTCGAGGCGTGCGGAAGAGAGGGGTGTGAGACGTTCGGTGCTCCGGGACGGTGAGCACACAAGTTTACCCAGGTTTGAATCTGCCAGCTTTGGACGGATCCTACTCCTGCTAGCAATCCAGTAATACGGCAGAGCCGGAATATGGGTTACAAGGGTTTGCCTGTGCGAATAGAGATTGTAGACTATTGAGGGTGCCCTAAAGGCTCTCCCTAGGTCGGATTATATAGATATCCGGCCTAGTGTTTACAAGAGAGATCTATCCGGCTATGACTAAGAGTCGGTTACAGAGTACATCTTGAACTACAAGTAACACTATGGGCCTAGGTCGGTAAGTCTTCTGGGCCTTCCCGTAGCCGGACTGGACTCCGTCTTTTCTCCCTGACTAGGCCGCCCGTGAAGCAAAGCTCTAACCCGAAGTGGGCCACCCTGGTCAGTGAGGAACTGTGAGGATACTCGGAAAGTATATCCCCAACATGCTACACACACTGCTACTACTGCTGAATCTGAAATTTCTTATACTTATGAGACTGCTTCTATTGTGCTTGATAAGAGTGGTTCATTAGGTCCTTTCCTAGATGCTACGATTGCTAGAACTATAGCTGGAAATACTGAAACTCCTA
Source organism: Avena eriantha (assembly GCA_910589775.1). NCBI lineage: Eukaryota > Viridiplantae > Streptophyta > Magnoliopsida > Poales > Poaceae > Avena > Avena eriantha. The sequence continues at coordinate 383,082,979 of OU342743.1, forward strand.
ATGAAGACACTACTACACCTGTTAGTTCACCTCGGTCTAGAGAGAGCTATGATATTGAAGACGGTTATATTGAGATGACCGATGAATTTTTTAAAGAATGTCAAAACACCCATGATAGGAGTGCTGCTAAGAGTCTCCTTGAGAGGCGTACTATTAAGCCCAAATTGCCTCCTTATGCTAAGTTTGTTGCATCTCCCATAAACATTAAAGATAAAGATTATGATTTCTCTCTTGATCTATCCTATATAGCTATTGTTGAGAAAGAACCTTTTTGTGGGACTAAGAATGGAAGTGCGGTAGCACATATGACTAAGCTTTCTACCATGAGTGGCCTGTTACAAAAAATTCCATCATAAAAAAATTCTTGTAATGTGAGGCTGACATGGGGGACCTAGCAGTGTGACTAAACGAAAGAGAGATCGAGCAACGTTATCGAGTTGAAATCAAGGAGGCAATAGCCAAGGAAAAAATTTCCATCATGCACACGTCTCTTCTAATGAGAGGATGACATGTGGGACCCATCAGCGTGATTAAACGGCAGATGCATCGAGCAATGCTATCAAGTTCAGAAGAGGGTAGCGCGAGCGTAGGAAAAAAGCTCCATCATACACACGATTCTTCTAATTAAAGGCTCACATGTGGGACCCAACATCCTGACTAAACGGCAAACGCATCGAGCAATGTTATCGAGTTCAAATCAGAGAGGCGGAACCAAAAAGTATGGTCCGCTAGAGACACTGACGTCTGGGATCCACACGCCTCAAAGGACTTCAGCGAGTCAACATCGTGCGAGGAATCGGAAATATTGCTTCTACCATGCGCCGGCCGAGCTTCCTCCTCGTTATTAGTGGTTCCGTCGTAGTAGAGGGCCACGAAACCGAAAAAAAGTTTTCCATCGGCCATGGTCGAGTCGAGAAATTTGTCACACAAGACGCGCCTTCTACGACGACCGTCGGGCCAAGTAGTTGCGGAAGAAAACATTTCTTGTAGTGCCTGTTCATTTCACGAATCTTATCGCTTGAACCATACACGTCATTTCCCATTCCCTTTGCCACTTGATACCTAGTTCACCCGATATTTGATCTACGGTATCTCCATACATTCGTTCGATCTCGTTACCGATGAACTTGTTTACTCGTTCCCATGTCATTGCATTCCGTGACCTAGTCACATGCTTGCAAGCTTTGTTAATGCAACGTCACAGATATGGCCACATGTATCTATATGTTACATGGATTGGCAAATCCTGGTCGTGATATGTACTCCTCTGCGCTCTCCTTTGGGAAACCCGAGTAGCACATTTTTGATCACCTAGTCACGGTATGATACTTAATACCATCTAATCTCCCCCCGGAATGGTGATTTGCATTATCTCACAGTCTAAGGATCAGGTTGTGAGGTTTCCTTTGTTTATCATTAATGGTGAACTTTGTAACTATATCTCATTATGATACAACTATTGGATGTTTATCTAGCACATCACTCAACCAATGACATGATCTCATTGTCAATTGGCATAAATGCCCATGATCTTGAAACCCTAGATCATCCTCATGACCAATGAGCTAGTTCGCTAGAGGTAACTAGAGACTTGGTTTGTTTATATACCACACATGTATTAACTTTTCATATTAATATAGTTAAGCATAGTATGAAACGCACTATGAACATATAAGAGAGATATCAAACAATAAACTTTATTATTTGCCTCTAGGGCATATCTACTTCAGTCTCGCACTTGCACTAGAGTACAAATTAATCTAGTTTACAATAAGCAAGAACCTAACACCGATTTCATCCCAGTGTTGCTCATGCTTGGCTGGTAGAATACCTTTAGTTAGAGGATCTGCAACATTCAGATCCGTGTGCACTTTGCTTCACCTTCGTCAATGTTCTGTCGGATGACGTGAAACCATAGCTTGATGTGTTTGGCCGTGGAATAAGTTCTTGGTTCCTTTGCATTTGCAATAGCGCCTATGTTGTCACAATAGATCATCACAGGGTCTTGTGCACTTAGAATAACTCCCAGTTCGATGATGAAATTCCTTAGCCAAATAGCTTCATTTGCCGCATTAGCAGCAATGATGTATTCCGACTCCATTGTAGACTGTGCTACTACTAGTTGTTTCTTCATCTTCCAGCTTACTGCCCCACCATTCACCATAAAAATGAATCTTGTCTGAGACTTCGAATCATCAGGATCTGAGTGCGAGCTCGCATCCACATAACCAGTTATGTTCAGAGCTTCATCACTACCTCCATAGACAAGGAACATATCCTATGTTCACTTGAGATATTTTAGGATATTTACACAGTTATCCAGTGATCCATTCCTGGATTACTTTGGCATCAACTCGTCAAACTAAGAGCCAATGCCACATCAGGTCGAGTACTTAGCATTGCATACATGATAGATCATGTGGCTGAAGCATAGGAGATGTAAGACATTCTTTCTCTATCAGCATCCGTTGCCGGACATTGAGTCAAACTCAGTGTGCTACTTTTTGATATAGGCACCAAACCCTTTTTAGCATCTTCTATTTTGAACCTTTTCAAAATCTTCTCAACATAAGTACTTTGCCTTAATGCAATCAGGCGTCTCGATCTATCTCTATAGATCTTGATGCCTAATATGTATGCAGCTTCACCTAAGTCCATGGAAAATTGACTACTCAAATACTCTTTCACGCTTTCTAGAAGTTCCACATTGTTTCCCATAAGTAATATGTCGTCCACATATACTACAAGGAAAACCACTGAGCTCCCACTCGCTTTCTTCTAAACACAGAACTCTTGTTGATTTTGGACAAATCCAAAACTCTTGATCACTTGATCAAAACGTTGGTTCCAGATCCAGATGCTTGCTTCAGTCCATAGATAGAATGCTGAAGTTTGCATACCTTCCCAACATCCTTAGGATCAACAAAACCTTCTGGTTGCATCATATACAACTCTTCATCAATGTGTCCATTGAGGAATGCGGTTTTGACATCCATCTACCATATTTCATAGTCGAAACGAGCAACAATTTCTAGTAGAATCTGGATAGCTTTAAGCATCACTACGAGAGAGTAAGTCTCACCATAGTCAACTCGTAGAATTTGTCGAAACCCCTTTGCGACAAGTCAAGCTTTTTGAATGGTCACATTACCATTCGCATCTATCTTTTTCTTAAAGATCCATTTATTTTGCATGGCCTTACGGCCTTCCGGAAGATCTACCAAGGTACAAACTTGGTCTTCGTACATGGATCCTATTTCAGATTTCATGGCTTCTAGCCATTTATCGGAATCAACACTTTCCATAGCTTCTTTTGTTGGGTTCGCAGCATAGAAAACAAAAAATTTCCTACAATGAGAACTATTCTACGCCAAGATCTATCTACTAGATACAAGCAACAGGTGGATACACATCCAAAGAGAACATACCCTTGAAGACCGACAAAGTGTAACGAGATTGAACTCGTGGATGATGTAGACGAATGCTTGCCGATCTCAAGATCGTGTGGAAGTCCTAGCGCCACAAATCAACAGCGCATCCATCCTCGCACACACGTTTAGGCCACCGAACAACCTCCACCTCCTCGCTCCAGTGAAGCAGCAGAAGTAGCTACTCCTTCTAGACCAAATGCCACCGGGAACATGTATCTCGCTAATCCGAGACCATGGGGAATAATTCTAGAGGGGGAGAGAGATCCTTCACGAGGAGGTGTAAGTGGGAAGGAGTGAGAGGGGGCTTTATATAGGAGAGGGGGCAGCCCCTCCCCATGGCCGGTGCACCATGGGTGGTGCCCCCACCTCTTCCTCATTCATGTGGAGGGAGCTCCACTCACATAAATTGCCCCTCCATTTTCTCCACTAAAAAATGCCACTCATATGTATTAAATTTCCACCAAATTTAATACAACTCTCATTTAATAAAACTCTTTTATTTATTTTATTCAGAATTTTTTTAATTACTTTAATTAACAAACATTCACATAAAACCCCATGCAATATTTCAATATCACATGCAGAACCAATTTTAGCAATTTCACCCAAAACAATTCTGGTGTCTATTGAAATAATTCTAGCGCTTTGTAATTCTTTCGTCTAGAACATATTTGCTCCAAATGGTGTTGGCAACCCTTAAGTGTGTCAACCTACGATTCGTGAATAATGCAGACATGATCGAGACCCCTGTCAGATCAATAATTAGAAGCAGGACTTGGAGATCCATACTAACTCCCACACATTCAATGATGACTTCTTCGATCGTGAGAACCTTTAACGATAGCAACTAAATCCCTTTGTCTCACGATATATTACATGTCCGAGATTCGATCATCAGTATCTCAATACCTAGTTTGATCTTGTTACCGACATGCACTCTTTTCTCGTTCCCGTGATATAACATTCTAGTGATCACATCACTTGCTTGCAAGCTACCTTAATGTGATACCGAGAGGGCCCAGAGTATATCTATCCGTCATCGGGATTGAAAAATTCCACTCTTGATCCATGAGCCTCAACATAACATCTTCGAAGTGTCTGAACCCACCTTTATAGCTACCCTTTTATGGTGTGACGTTTGATGTTATCAAGTCACTCTTCTGATGTTAGCAATTAACATGATCTCATGGTCTAAGGACTAAGATTACTTCGTATGATGTTATAGCAATATAAACATAATGACTTTGATCGTAATGTTATACTTCGGATGAATGTTCATCAAATCATTTCACAAAGGACTTGACCTCGTTATTAACAACATCCAATGTCCATGATCAGGAAACCTTGATCATCTTGTCAATCAATAAGCTAGTCTATAAGAGAGGTATAACTAGGAACCTTTTATTTGTTTATTAAACACACATGTATTGACGTTTCCAATCAATAGAATTATAGCATGCAAAATAAACATCTATCATATACAAGGAATACATAATAACAACTTTATTATTGCCTCTCAGGGCATATTTCCTTCAGTCTCCCACTTGCACTAGAGACAATAATCTAGTTTACAAAGTGATAAATCTAACACCCATGGAGTTCTAGTGTTGATCATGTTTTGCCCTAGGGAGAACTTTAGTCAACGGATCTACTACATTTAGGTCTGTGTGTACTTTACAAATCTTTATATCTCCATCCTTGACATGCTCGCGGATGGAGTGAAACCGGCGCTTAATATGCCTGGAATTCTTGTGAGACCTTGGTTCCTTGGCATTAGCTATGGCTCCATTGTTGTCACAGTAGATCACCATTGGGTCCAATGCACTATAAAAAACCACACCTAGTTCTGTTATGAACTCCTTCATCCAAACCGCTTCCTGTGCCGCTTCTGAAGCAGCAACATATTCCGCCTCCGTTGTTGATCCAGCCACCATAGGTTGTTTGGAACTCCTCCAACTAACTACTGCTCCGTTCAAGAGAAATACATATCCAGATTGAGACTTAGAGTCATCCAGATCGGTGTCAAATCTAGCATCAACATAACACTTAGCGACCAGCTCTTCTTCACCTCCGTATACAACAAACATATCCTTAGTTCTTCTTAAGTACTTAAGGATATTCTTGATTGCTATCCAGTGTTTCGAACCTAGATCAGATTGGTACCTACTAGTCAAACTAATAGCATGTGCCACATCCGGTCTTGTACATAGCATGGCGTACATTATAGAACCTATGGCTGAGGCATAGGGGATCTTATCCATTATCTCTCTTTCTTCCGTCGTAGACGGACTTTGAGTCTTACTCAATGTCTTGCCTTGCAACATAGGTAAGAACCCCTTCTTACTTCCGTCCATATTAAACTTCTTTAATATCATATCAAGGTATGTACTTTGTGATAGCCCAATTAGGCGCCTTGATCTATCTCTATAGATTTTAATGCCTGATATATATGAAGCTTCACCAAGGTCCTTCATCGAAAATTTGCTATTTAGATAACTTATAACACTGTTTAAATGATCTATATCATTTCCAATCAATAATATGTCATCCACATATAATATCAGAAATGCCACATTGCTCCCACTCACTTTCTTGTAAATACAAGCCTCTCCATAAGTTTGGACAAATCCAAACTCTTTGATCACCTCATCAAAGCGGAGATTCCAACTCCGGGATGCTTGCTTTAGTCCATAGATGGATCGCTGAAGCTTGCATACCTTATCAGCATCCTTAGGATCGATAAAACCCTTAGGTTGTATCATATATAACTCTTCTTCAATATTACCATTGAGGAACACAGTTTTGACATCCATCTGCCATATCTCATAATCGAAATATGCAGCAATTGCTAACATAATCCTAACCGACTTTAGCATCGCTACGGGAGAGAATGTCTCATCGTAGTCAGCTCCTTGAATTTGTCGAAACCCTTTTGTGACAAGTCGAGCTTTATAGATGGTCACATTACCATCAACATCAGTTTTTCTTTTGAAAATCCATTTATTCTCAATGGCATTTCGATCGTGAGGTAAATCTACCAAGGTCCAAACCTAGTTTTCGTACATGGATTCCATCTCAGATTTCATGGCTTCTAGCCATTTGTTGGAATCCGAGCTCATGATCGCTTCTTCATACATTGCAAGGTCATCTATTTCATCAATCATGAAATTTATAATAGGATTTCCGTACAGTTCAGGAGCTGCACGTGTCCTGCTTGACCTGCGAGGTTCGGTAGTGTCCTCTTTCGGAGTTTCATGATCATTATCATTAGCTCTCTCTTCATCAGGTTAAGTCAACTCCGAAACAATTTCCGGTGTTGCGCCAGTCACCATTTCAAGAAGAGAAGGTTCAATAACCTATTTGAGTTCTACCTTCTGACTACTCACACCTTTCGCGAGAAACTCCTTCTCAAGAAAGGATCCATTCTTGGCAACAAAAACCTTGCCCTCAGATCTATGATAGAAGGTATACCCAATCGTTTCTTTAGGGTATCCTATGAAGATGCATTTTTCCGCTTTGGGTTCGAGTTTATCCGGCTGAAATTTATTCACATAAACATCACATCCTCAAACTTTAAGAAATGACGACTTAGGTTTGTTTCCAAACCATAATTCAAACGATGTCGTTTCAACGGTTTAGATGGTGCCCGATTTAAAGTGAATGCAGCGGTTTCCAGTGCATAAGCCCAAAATGACAGTGGCAAGTCAGTCAGAGACATCATAGATCGAACCATATCCAATAAAGTACAATTACGATGTTCCGACACACCATTACATTGTGGTGTTCCAGCAGGCATGAGTTGTGAAACTATTCCACAGTCTTTCATATGTGCGCTAAACTCGTAACTAAGATACTCTCCTCCAAGGTCAGACCGCGGAAATTTGATCTTTTTGTTACGATGATTTTCCACTTCATTCTGAAATTCTTTGAACTTTTCAAAGGTTTCAGACTTATGTTTCATGAAATAGATATACCCGTATATACTCAAATCATCCATGAAAGTAACAAAATAACGATATCCACCTTGCGCCGACACACTCATTGGTCCACATACATCAGTATGTATGATTTCCAATAAATCTGTCGCCCGTTCCATTGAACCGGAAAACGGTGTTCTAGTCATCTTGCCCATAAGGCATGACTCACATGTATCAAATGATTCAAATTCAAGTGAATCCAAAAGTCCATCAGAATGGAGTTTCTTCATGTGTTTAATGCCAATATGACCTAGACGGCAGTGCCACATATGTGCAGATATATCATTATCAAGTTTAATCCTTTTAGCATCAACATTATGAATATGCGTAATACTCTATCGAGATCCAACAGAAATAAACCATTCATCACAAGTGCATGACCATAAAAGATATCATTCATATAAATCTAATAACCATTGTTTTCTGATTTAAAGGAATAACCACTTCGCATCAAACATGATCCGAATACAATGTGCATGCTTAGTGCAGGCACCAAATAACACTTATTTAGATTTATCACTAATCCAGACGGCATATGGAGAGGCAGCGTTCTGACGGTGATCACATCAACTCTTGATTCATTGCCGACACGCATAGTGGCCTCATCCCTTGCTAGCGGTCGCTTGTTCCGCAGCCCCTGAATCGAGTTACATATATTAGTAACCGATCCTGTATCAAATACCCATGTGCTACTACAAGTACTAGTCAAGTACACATCAATAACATGTATATCACATATACCTTTGTTTGCCTTGCCGGCCTTCTTGTCCTCCAAATACTTGGGGCAGTTGTGCTTCCAATGGCAGGTCCCCTTGCAATAGTAGCATTCCGTATCAGACTTTGGGCCAGCTCGGGATTTCTTTTCAGGTGCGGCAACATATTTGCCACCCTTCTTTCCCTTCTGTTTGCCCTTCTTGTCTTTCTTGAAACCGGTGGTCTTATTGATCATCAACACTTGATGTTCTTTCCTGATCTCCACTTCTGCAGTTTTAAGCATTGACAGAAGCTCAGGAAGAGACTTCTTCATGCCCTGCATATTATAGTTCATCACGAAGCTCTTGTAGCTAGGTGGAAGAGATTGGAGAACATGATGTATGCCTAAGTCAATGGGAATCGTTATTCCCAAGGACACAAGCTTATTGGCGTACCCAGACATTTTGAGTACATGCTCACTAACGGAGTTGTTCTCTTCCATAATGCAGCTAAAGAACTTTTCAGAAGCATTATAACTCTCTACGGCAGCATGGGTATCGAAAATCATTTTCAATTCTCCCATGGTATCAAAGGCATTGCCATTTTCGAAACGCATTCGAAGTTCTGCCTCTAGCCCATGCAGCATGCCGCAATGAACTAAGTTGTGGTCCTCTTGACGAGTCAAATAGACATTATTTTCCTCTTCAGGGGCATCAAGAGCTGGTGGGGGTCCTAGCGGCGCTTCTAGCACATATTGCTTTTGTGCGGCAGAGAGGAGAATCCTCAAATTCATGGCCCAGTTGGTAAAGTTGCAACCATTTGCCGCAAGTTTCTCTTTCTCCATGAACACATTGAAATTAAAAGCAGGTGGTGCCATCTACAACAGAATTTGTAAAGTTTATTTAGACTAAGTTTACGATAGATTGAGTTCAATTAATCCAAATTATGAATGAACTCCCACTCAAAAACGACATCCCTCGTGTCTTTTTGGTGATTACATGAACCTAATCCACTACACCAAGTCCGATCATCACGTGAGTTAGTGTAGCATCAAAGGCGAGCATCTATATGGGCATCATATCAACTGTATGACTCATGCTTAACCTTTCGGTCCGTGTTCCGAGGTCATGTCTGTACATGCTAGGCTCGCCAAGTAAGAACCTTAGTACTCGCGTGTGTAAAATTGTCTTACACCCGTTGTATGAAAGCGTAGAGTCGAGTACACCCGATCATCATGTGATGTCTCGAAACACGATCCATAGAATGGTGCATACTTAATGAAGAACACATTCTTATCTTGATATTTAAATGAGGGATCATCTTATAATGCTACTAAAATGCCAAAAAAGCAATATAAGATGCAAACATCATATATGTAGAGTGAAATGACATGGTTTTTGCACTTGATCACTATCATGTGCATCGTGGTATGATCTTTATCATTCCTTTGTGTGTAAGGCCAAGGTCTATGGAACTTACACGTTAGGTGTGTTGTAACAGTATCAACTATACATCAACTTACAACATTACCATATCATGACACTAGCCTAGCAACGATCTAAACTAGACGCTTCTAATTTATCAATTGCAAGTGCTTTCGAAGATAGAACCGGTCTTACCTACAAACATGGAACCACAATGATGATAACCAAATTATTAGCAACTCGTTGTAAATCAGATATTTACTATAATAGGGGAGACAGACACCCGTTAGCCACTTATGCAAAACTAGTTGCATGTCAAGCGTGGAACAGGTCTCATGTGCGAGGACATGTAAAGTTAGTCCGGGCCGCTTCATCCCACTATGCCACCAATATCCAAAATACATATAAGATGTAATAACATGATCATCATTGCCCACATACTCATATGTGTAATACCCGTGCAAAGCATCTAAGCATAGATCAGGCTCTGATACCATTGTTGGGTTCGCAGCATAGAAAACAATTTTTTTCCTACGATGAGAACTATTCTACGCCAAGATATATCTACTAGATACAAGCAACAAGTGGATATACATCCAAAGAGAACATACCCTCAAAGACCTACAAAGTGTAACGAGATTGAACTCGTGGATGATGTAGATGAACGCTTGCCGATCTCAAGATCGTGTAGAAATCCTAGCGCCGCAAATCAGCAGCACATCCGTCCTCGCACACACATTCAGGTCACCGGAAAACCTCTACCTCCTCGCTCCAGCGAAGCAGCAGAAGCAGCAACTCCTTCCAGACGAAATGCCACCAGGTACATGTATCTCGCTAATCTGAGACCATGGGGAATAATTCTAGAGGGGGATAGAGATCCTTTACGAGGAGGTGTGAGTGAGAAGGAGTTAGAGGGGGGCTTTATATAGGAGAGGGGGTATCCCCGCACCATGGGGGGTTCCCCCACCTCTTCGTCATTCATGTGGAGGGAGCTCCACTCACATAAATTGCCCCTCCATTTTCTCCACTCAAAAATCCCACTCAGATGTATTAAATTTCCACCAAATTTAATACAACTCTCATTTAATAAAACTCTTTTATTTATTTTATTCAGAATTTTGTTAAATACTTTAATTAACAAACATTCACATAAACCCCCCTATAATATTTCAATGTCACATGCAGAACCAATTTCAGCAATTTCACCCGAAAAAATTCCAATGTTTATTGAAATAATTCCAGCGCTTTGTAATTCTTTCGTCTAGAACATATTTGCTTCAAATGGTGTTGGCCACCCTTAAGTGTGTCACCCTACGATTCGTGAATAATGCAGACATGATCGAGACCCCTCTCAGATCAATAATCAGAAGCGGGACCTGGAGATCCATACTGACTCCCACACATTCAACAATGACTTCTGTGATCGTGAGAACCTTTAACGATAGCAACTAAATCCCTTTGTCTCGCGATATATTACATGTCTGAGATTCAATCATCAGTATATCAATACCTAGTTTGATCTCGTTACTGACATGCACTCTTTTCTTGTTCTCGTGATATAATATTCTAGTGATCACATCACTTGCTTGCAAGCTATCTTAATGTGATATCACCGAGAGGGCCCAAAGTATATCTATCCGTCATCGGAATTAACAAATTCCACTCTTGATCCATGAGCCTCAACATAACACCTTCGGAGTGTCTGAACCCACCTTTATAGTCACCCTTTTACGGTGTGACGTTTGATGTTATCAAGTCACTCTTCCGATGTTAGCAATTAACACGATCTCATGGTCTAAGGACTAAGATTACTTCGTATGATGTTATAGCAATATAAACATAATGACTTTAATCGTAATGCTATACTTCGGATGAATGTTCGTCACATCATTTCACAAATGTTATGACCTTGTTATTAACGACATCCAATGTCCATGATCAGGAAACCTTGATCATCTTGTTAATCAACGAGCTAGTATAATAGAGAGGCATAACTAGGGACCTTTTATTTGTTTATTAAACACACATGTATTGACGTTTCCAATCAATACAATTATAGCATGCAAAATAAACATCTATCATATACAACGAATACATAATAACAACTTTATTATTGCCTCTCAGGGCATATTTCCTTCATCTTTGTAGTTTGCAGGTTCCTCTTGTTCATTCAGAATGATAGTCATCACAAGACTATTGTACCAATCAGGAGTGGCACGTATTCTAGCAGACTTGCGAACCGCATGCGTTTTGATGTGGTTGTCTTGATCATTATCATTTGATTCTTCTTCCATGTTGGGGGGCGGTTTCAGAACAGCTTTCGTTGCCTACTCGGAATCTAGAGAGAAGGATCAACAATCTCATCTAGCTCAATTTTCCTTCCACTAACTCCTTTAGCGAGAAACTCTTTCTCAAGAAAGGTGTCGTTCTTTGTGACAAACGTTTTTCCTTCGGCCTAGTTGTAGAAGGTATACCCAACAGTTTCCCTTGGGTATCCTACAAAGATACGTTTTTCCGCCTTGGGTTCGAGTTTGTCAGGCTGTAGTTTCTTGACGTAAGCCTCACATTCCCAAACTTTAAAAAATGACATATTTGGCTTCTTTCCATTCCATATCTCATATGGGGTTGTCTCCACGGATTTGGACTATGCTCGGTTTAGGATAAAAGCGGTGGTTTCTAACGCATATCCCCAAAACAACACGGACAAATCAGTCAAAGACATCATGGATCGCACACTATCCAATAGAGTACGGTTACGCTGTTCCGACACACCATTACACTGTGGTGTTCCGGCTGGCATAAGTTGTGGTATGATCCCACAGTCCTTCAAGTGCATGTTAAAATCATAACTCAAATACTGGCCTCCCTGATTGGATCGAAGATGCTTGATTCTCATGTTAAGTTGATTCTCTACTTCCTTATGAAATTCCTTGAACTTTTCAAAGGTTTTAGATTTGTGCTTCATCAAGTAGATATATCCATATCTACTCAAATTGTCAGTAAAGGTAACAAAATAAGGATAACCATTGCACGTTGAGACGCTCATTGGTCTACATACATCCATATGTATGATTCCTAGTAGGTCTGGAGCCCTCTCCATTGTGCTAGAGAAGAGTGTCCTAGTCATCTTGCCCATGAGGCAAGGCTCGCATGTATCAAGGGATTCAAAATCCAATGATTCAAGAAGTCCATCTGAATGAAGCTTCTTCATACGCTTTATGCCAATGTGACCAAGACGGCAATGCCACATAAACATGGAATTATCATCATTATGCTTACAAAGTTTAGCATCAATATTATGGATGTGAGTATTGCAATAAAGATCTAGGAAGAATAAACCATTACACATAGGCGCATGAACATAGGAAACATCATTCATATAAAATAGAAAAACCATTTGTTCTAGATTTTAACGAATAATGATCTTGCAACAAGTAAGATCCACTCACAATATTCATACTTAATGCGGGTACATAGTAGCATTTATTCAAAACCAAAATCAATCCTGACAGTAGACATAGAGGTAAAGTGTCTACTGATGACCCACAAGTATAGGGGGTGTATCGCAGTATTTTCGATAAGTAAGAGTGTCAAACCTGACGAGGAGCAGAAGGTGCTGGCTAGTGGTATGGATCAGGAATTCTCTGCAAATACTTAGCAAACAGATTTTTAGGGGGTTTTGATAAAGCAAGTAAACAAAGTACGAGTAAATAAAAGACATTAGGAATAAATGCAGCAAGTGGCCCAATCCTTTATGCAGCAAAGGACAAGCCGGTTGTATTACTTAAGATGACCAAATGTTCTTGAGGACACATGGGAAGACTGTCAAGTGCTTCCGCTTTATATAGTTGATTAATCTTCTTTAGCTTGCTAAGTGTTGTGTGGGTGAACCTGTGCTAATGTACCGACCTTCCTAGGACTAATACATACTTGTGATTATACCCCTTGCAAACATCCGTAAGTACAAGAAAGTAATTAAGGTAGAAACCTAACCACAGCTTTAAACTCTAAGACCCTTACGTCCCTTGTGCAATGGTTTCCTAACGGGGGTTCAGGTTTCTGTCACTCCCGCAACCCCTACGATTAGTAGCCAAATACACAATGCATTCCCCTAGGCCCATATAGGTGAAGTGTCATGTAGTCGACGTTCACATGACACCACTAGAAGAAGTACACCACAACTTAAATATCAAACTATTGAACCTTTTTCAACACAACTCCACTACTAACAACATGACTTCTCCCATGTCCTCAAGAACAAAACGGACTACTCACAAGACATCATATGGATCATGATCAGAGATGTAATAATGATGTATAACAATTTGAACATAAACAATAATTCAATGCTTCACTCAATAGCATCAACTACAAAGAGTAATCAACATCGGGAAAGTTTCCCCTATGAACTATGCAATATTTAACATGAATGTTACAGCAATATGGAGATGGTGATGACGGTGCTGATGGTGATGATGGTGGTGATGATGATGATCCCGATGGAGTCCAGCTTGATGGTGGTGTTGATGGCGACGATCTCCCCTCTCCGGGAAGGAATTCCCCCGGCAGAAATCTGTCTGCCGGAGAGATCTTTCTCTCTCGGTGTTTTCCGCCCCGCAGAGGCGGCGGAATCTTTCTGTGGTCGCCCCCCAAGTCTTAGGGTTTCGGGAGGATAATATACGCTAGAGGGGAGTGCCAGGGGTGGACCAGGGGGGCCACACCACCTGGTGGCGCGGCCTAGGCTGGCCCGCGCCAGGGGGTGGTGTGGGCCCCCCGTGGCCCATCTCCAGCCCTCCTTCTAGCTTCCTTCGTCTGCTGGAAAAATAGGATTTTCCGTATATTTTCCCGGATTTTCTGATCTTCGCGAATTTTGCCTCCAAACAGCACCTTTTCCATCAGAATCCTGACTGCAGCGATCCATGCTCCAAAAGTCATCAACCATGCAAAAACAGATGAAATAACATAAGTATCACCTCTTAATGCGAACTATATCAATGAATAACAGTGAATTATGACATAGAATAGTGATGCAAAATGGACGTATCAACTCCCCCAAGCTTAGACTTCACTTGTCCCCAAGCGAAACTGAGCTCAATAAACATGGCCTCATGTTTATGGAGTGAAGAGTCGATAAAAGAATACGGACAAGAAGCATCACATTCATGAAATACATAGATCATAATAGAAGACAACTCACTATTATATAACTCAACTTGCAATGAGTAAAGGAAACACAATAAAGATACATAAAGTGAATCATAATTGGTAATGGCAAACTTAGCTCTTGGTCAAAGAATAGTTGATAATTTGCTCACAAATAACTGGTTTTCAATGATAGCTTTCAAAGTAGTAAACATCAATATAAGAGCAAAGTGTAAAACAAGTAACATAAGAAACATGATTGAATAAATCATCATATGAATGAATGAAACACAACAACTCAAAATACTTGTTGAGATAGAAGGGAGTAGGTTTACTGACTTAACTACAAAGTAAAAGAAAGGCCCTTCGCAGAGGGAAGCACTAGCTTTCAGCTCTCATTGCCCCTATCATAGGCATCTTTTGGTGGTTAAGGTTAAAGTGACACAACTAAGAGGATATGCTTGACAAGTTATAAATTGAAGTTCCATGCCCCTTACTTATGAGTACCGAACCTCATGCTACTCAACTTCAGTCACGAGTAAGCTCTTGTCATTGTAAATGCATGTGTATCATTGAGAACCGCCAACGGGGTACCCCTTGCACGTGACACAAGAGCTATCCCATAATCAAAATGACAAGGCAAGCAGACAGTGAGCATCTCAGCGATCTTTTTATTTGCTATTTGCATAGGTTTTTATTGAGGATGCTTCATAGAATGTTCACTATAGTTATCCTGCAAGTTTCCACCAAATTAGGCATGGCTTAGGCTAGCGACCTAGGCGTTTCTCTAACACACATATAAACTCCATGATCTTACAAGTTCCACTTTTATTTCACACCGCCGGGATCCATAAGCAAAAGAACATGATATCAACTAGGTACAAAGTACCAATGCAATGTTGCAAGCGTTCCCCATGATACATGGTTCTGCTAACTTCAACTAATAAAGCGCAAGCATATACGCAACAAAGACGGACCCAATGGTTCAAGTTTATTAAATGCAAGAAAGTAAAGTGTGCCATCAAGTTCGTGAGAGCTTTAATCACTAATTTTCACATAACAAGTTTAATATGGGAGGTAGATAAAACAAGAATTTACTTGGAATAGCAATAATGCTAATAGGTAGGTATGGTGGACACAAATGGCATGCGTTTGGTTTAAAGGAGGTGGATGCACGAGAAGAATTCCCTCTCAGTACAGATTTTTGGCTAGCAAGGCTGGGTAGCAAGTATAAGAGTTGAAGGAAACAAACAAACATACAAGTGATAAAAACAAACATGCAATCTTCCTTGGAAGCACAAAAGATCTTAACTAGAGAATACTAGACTTATGAGCAATTTATGAAAGAAAGATGATGAAAATATTTTTCTTTAGAGTACTTTTATCTTTTCTTTTAACTCTCAAAAATAGTGTTGCTACTGACCGAGTCAGGTTTGCCAAAACCAACTAAATTAACACAATGATCCCAAAGTGATACCAATACTAACAACAAGATCAATCATATAACCTCGAATTGAAAACTAATATAAGCTATGAAAAAGAGTGAATGATAGAACTTCTCATTAATATTCCATAATGGCAACTCACACCAAGGGATACATATCTAACGAGAGAGGGGACACTTCCATAATGCAAACCATACTACATAATAACTTCTCTATTCATGATATGACTCTACTAATAAGGTAAAAAGATAGAAGATAGTGATGTGATACCGCGGCACTCCCCCAAGCATGGAACAAACCAAGGGGATGCCAAACCTGATGATGAATTACTCCTCGGTGGTGGTGGTATCCTCTCATCTTCGTCCGACTTCCAGGGTAAGGGCTTCCCATCAACAAAGGACATCGTGGTTCCAACATCCTGAAACTTGCAGCAGCACTTATGCGTTTAAACCTAACCTCGTACTCACAATTTTGATTTTGAACGTCATAGAACTGTGCTTGCAGTTCGTTGGTTGTTTGGCGGAGTGAGAAGACTTCATCCTTGAGTTCAGCAGTCTCCTTTTGGTGCTCGGTGATGAGTTCGGAACAAATCTTATGGATGATATCCACTTCGCGCTCCGCCATCTTCTTGTCCCCTGAAGACTTCTTGCTCCAGTGCTTCCATCCTGTCCTCCAGACTTCCTTCACCTTTAGGGCCTCGAACCTCTTTTATCCGGAGTACCCCATCTTCAAGCAACAACTCCTTGGGATGAATCTTCAACTCTCTCATGTATGGGTTGATGATATCCTCTAAGGAATCTTCCTTGGCTGGTCTAGAGGAAGAAATTGTAGCTCCAAATCTGGGACTCTACCTGTCAGAAATAGATCGAAACGAAAACACGACGAAAACACGATATACGAACCTCGGGAGATCTAGGGGATTATATATTACAAAGTTTCATGACGAAAGGAAGGTACTGGGAGAAAACGGGTCGGAGAAGGAGTATGGGGTGGCCTCACCACCTGGTGGCGCGGCTAGGGGAGGGCCCACGCCACAGGGTGGTGTGAGCCACCCTGGCTCCGTTTCCGTCCCTTTTTCGCTTCGTAGCTTTCCTTATTGAATAAAAACTGCAAAAATATAGTTGGATAGTATTTTTGCGGAACTTTTCTTACCAGAACCGTTACCTATTTGAATACAGACTCTGCAGGTCTCTGAGTTTGGTATCTAGTAGATTCTTCTGGAGTCATCACTTGAATAACATCAATATCTTCATCTTCATACACTTATTACTAGAGTCATCAAACCCTTCTCTTCTTTATTACACCATTATCTCCACTTCCTGGAAATTTCTTTCACACAAAACTTCACACAGTTCTTATTAGCAACATTAATATAAGTGAAGTGATAAAACCTTTTGAGTCCAACTTCAACTGAAAACCATCAAAACATAAGCTATTGTAGCAACTCCTTCTGAAAACCCAAAAAGAATTCAAAAAAGAAATCGAATAAAGAAGCAAATGCAAGAGTTGCAAAATCTGTTAAAACAGACCAACATGTAAAGATCAATTTTTTCGAATATCTTTTGTTGCTCAAATCAAAAAGTTTAAAACTAACGAAAGTTAAATAACAACCTAGGCCAGAAGCACAAACAATTACTGATCTATCCAACATACAGATATCTCTCACAAATTTTTACGATGAAGCACAAAAATCTGTTTCGGGACAACAACTTCCCCAAATCTTACTTCTCTCTCATTAGAGGTTGATCTTGACTCAAAAACCAAACAAAACGGATAAGGAGCGGTTATTACCGAAGTAATAACTTCCAAGACTCAAAGAAACAAAAACAAACTGAAAGCAAAAACAAATTGGGTTGTCTCCCAAAAAGCTCTTTCTTTATAGCCATTAAGATGGGCATGATGATTTTGAAGATGCTCACATAGGAATATGAATTGAAGTGAAAGGGAGCATTAAGAAGCAAAAATACACACATTTAAGTTTAACCCACTTCCTATGTAAGGGAATTTTGTAAACAAACAAGTTGTTGAAACCAGAGGCTACTTGCATAAGAAGGCAAAAGAAGTGCAACATAAAAAATTCAGCATAAAACGAGGAAACTTGATATTATTGAGATACATAAGAACACTTTTCCCTCTCTCATAGTAACTTTCAGTGTCATGCATAAACTTAACAATATAGCTATCACAAGGACCATCGTAGCAATGATCACTTATTCTAACAGAAAACACCGGAATATTAGCTCTCATAATACTACTTTGTGAGATAATATTAGAGGTATCCTTACAAAGGATAGTGTGTCCCTCTTATTCATACTTAGTGACAAAGTATTTCACATTTGCTATTATAGGTTCATCATCCATTTGTTTATCAGGTTCCATAGCTTTATTTGTACTTTCATTAACCATACTAGCTATCATAGAATGTTCCTTTATCTTAACTGGGAAAGGCATTTTCTCAATGTAAGGTTTAGGTAAAACATGATTAGCAGTATAAACTTCAGTATTTCTTGCAGGAACACTCTTAGCAATATCTTTATAAGGTTCATGATACTTATTCCACTTCTTTTTAGGCACTCCAATATAGGAAGCAAAAGCCTTAAAATAAGAAGCAATATCTTGAGAGTCTAGACCATAAGCATTTTTAATATTTTGAAAGTCATCAGTTCCCATAAAAGATTCAATGCATTCATAATCATAATTTATACCTGACTTTCTACCTTTGTCATTCTCCCATGCTTCGGCATTATCTTGAATACGGTCTAGAAGATCCCATTTAGCTTCTTCTTCCATGCGAGTGAATGATCCAGCACAAGAAGCATCCAATAAATCCTTATCATATAGAGGGAGCCTTGCATAAAAGTTGTTGATAATAATATTGTTGGGGAGCTCATGAATGGGACATTTGAGAATTAGTAACTTCAATCTCCCCCAAGCTTGAGCTGTACTTTCTCCATCAAGAGGCCAAAAGTTGTATATTTGATTCCGATCTTTATGAATCTCACTAGGAGGATAAAACTTTGAATAAAAGAGAGGCACTATTTCCTCCCATTCCAGAGCTTGACCATTATTCAGCAGCTTATACCATTCCTCAGCTCTTCCTTTCAATGATAATGAGAATAACTTCTTCTTAACTTGATCTGTAGTAATACCTGCACACTTGAACGACCCGCATAATTCGTGTATAAAGAGTAAATGATCACCGGGATGGACAGTTCCATCCCCAACATAGTAGTTATCCATAACACGGTCGATAATTCTTGTAGGTATTTTAAAAACATCATTCTCAGCAGGTGGTGGCTTATCTACTACCTTAGCAGTGGTAGTAGCATTACCAAATAAGAAACTCAGCGAATTATCCATAACGAAAATAAAGCAACTAACAAAAGTAAACAATAATCACAGTAGAAGTTTCCTTTACCAGTTCCACTCTCCAATAGCGCTTCACTCCCCGGCAACGGCGCCAGAAAATAGTCTTGATGACCCACAAGTATAGGGGGCGTATCGCAGTATTTTCGATAAGTAAGAGTGTCGAACCCAACGAGGAGCAGAAGGTGCTGGCTAGTGGTATGGATCAGGAATTCTCTGCAAATACTTAGCAAACAGATTTTAGGGGTGTTTGATAAAGCAAGTAAACAAAGTACGAGTAAATAAAAGACATTAGGAATAAATGCAGCAAGTGGCCCAATCCTTTATGCAGCAAAGGACAAGCCGGTTGTATTCCTTAAGATGACCAAATGTTCTTGAGAACACATGGGAAGACTATCAAGTGCTTCCGCTTTATATAGTTGATTAATCTTCTTTAGCTTGCTAAGTGTTGCGTGGGTGAACCTGTGCTAATGTACCGACCTTCCTAGGACTAATACATACTTGTGATTATACCCCTTGCAAACATCCGTAAGTACAAGAAAGTAATTAAGGTAGAAACCTAACCACAACTTTAAACTCTAAGACCCTTACATCCCTTGTGCAATGGTTTCCTAACGGGGGTTCAGGTTTCTGTCACTCCGGCAACCCCTACAATTAGTAGCCAAATACACAATGCATCCCCTAGGCCCATATAGGTGAAGTGTCATGTAGTCGACGTTCACATGACACCACTAGAAGAAGTACACCACAACTTAAATATCAAACTATTGAATCTTTCTCAACACAAGTCCACTACTAACAACATGACTTCTCCCATGTCCTCAAGAACAAAACGAACTACTCACAAGACATCATATGGATCATGATTAGAGATGGAATAATGATGTATAACAATCTGAACATAAACAATAATTCAATGGTTCACTCAATAGCATCAACTACAAAGAGTAATCAACACTGGGAAAGTTTCCCCTATGAACTATGCAAGATTCAACACGAATGTTACAGCAATATGGAGATGGTGATGAGGGTGCTGATGGTGATGATGGTGGTGATGATGATGATACCAGTGAAGTCCAGCTTGATGGTGGTGTTGATGGCGACGATCTCCCCTCTCCGGGAAGGAATTCCCCCGGCAGAAATCTGTTTGCCAGAGAGATCTTTCTCTCTCGGTGTTTTCCACCCTACAAAGGCGGCGGAATCTTTCTATGGTCGCCCCATGAGTCTTAGGGTTTCAGGAGGATAATATACGCCAGAGGGGAGTGCCAGGGATGGACCAGGGCGGCCACACCACCTGGTGGTGCGGCCTAGGCTGACCCGCGCTAGGGGGTGGTGTGGGCCCCCTGTGGCCCATCTCCAGCCCCCCTTCTAGCTTCCTTCGTCTTCTAGAAAAATAGGATTTTCCATATATTTTCCTGGATTTTCTGATCTTCGCGAATTTTGCCTCCAAACAGCACCTTTTCCATCAGAATCCTGACTGCAGCGGTCCATGCTCCAAAAGTCATCAACCATGCAAAAACAGATGAAATAACATAAGTATCACCTCTTAATACGAACTATATCAATGAATAACAGTGAATTATGACATAGAATAGTGATGCAAAATGGACGTATCACTAACGGCCAACACATCAACCTTTGTGCCGTTGCCGACGCACATTGTCACCTCGTCCTTTCCCATGCGCCTCTTACTCTGCAGCTTTTGCTGAGAGTTACAAATGTGAGCAACAGAACCGGTATCAAATACCCAGGTGTTACTACTGGTGCTAGTAAGGAACACATCTATAACATGTATATCTCATATACCTTTGTCTTTGGCGGCTATCTTGCTGGTTTTCTTATCCTCAAGGTACTTGGGGAAGTTGTGCTTCCAGTGCCCACCCCTTTGTAGTAGTAGCACGTGGTGCATGGCCTAGGGCCGGGCCTAGTAGCCTTAGAGGTGTTGGCAACTAGTTTGCCATCCTTACTAGGCTTCTTACCCTTGCCCTTTTGCCCCAGTTTCATAAATCGGCGGTCTTATTGACAATCAACACCGTGTGCTCCTTTTTCATCTCTACCTCAGTAGTTTTGAGCATGGCGAACACCTTAGCAAGGGTCTTAGTCATCCCTTGCATGTTGTAGTTCATCACAAAGCTCTTGTAGCTAGGGGCAGTGAGTGTAACACCCTATCAATCGCGAGCTCCTCCGGGATTTTGCAATCCAGGGCATTCAAGTTCTTAACATAGCTAGACATTTTGACTACATGCTCACTAATACCGTTGTGCTCTTCCATCTTGGCAGAGAAGAAGAGCTCGGAAGCATCATACCTCTCTGCCCGAGCCTGTGGAGCAAAGACAGCCTTGAGATCTTCAATGATCTCAAAAGCATTCATCTTCTCAAAATGCTTTTGAAGCTCTAGCTCCATGGCTTAGAGCATTCCACTCTGGATGAGGGAGAAATCATCCACCTTGGATTGCTAGACATTCTTTTTGTCCTGGGAGGCGGAATCTGCAGGCTTAGCTGGAAGCTCAGCCTTGATGACATAAGTCAACTTGTAGGGGACTAGGAGGATCCTCAGATTGCGGAACCATGCGGTGAAGTTGGTTCCATCAGTTTTCAACTTGTCCTTCTCTATAAATGTGCTAAGGTTGAAGGTGGGTGGGCGAGACATCTAAAATGGATTTGGAAAGTGTTTAGACCATGTTCACAATAATGAGTTCAAGTTTTAATTTATGATACTAAACTTAAAACAAAAAGAACTCCCACTCAAACGAACATCCCTATATTCGTTTAGTGATCACATGACCCCAATCTGCTACTCCACACCCAATCGTCATGGCTGGCAAAGAAGTTTCAAAGTTAGACATTCTCAATGTCAATCACATCCCATGTGATTCATGCTTGACCTTTCGGTCTCTTGTATTCTGAGACCATGTCTACACATGCTAGGCTCACCAATTCTAACTTGTGTGTATCTCTAGTGCAACATGGCTTACACCCACCGTATGCGAACGCAGATATGTCTGACACCCGATCATCATGTTCTGCCTCATAATAGAGAACTTTCTTGGTGGTGCACACACAAGGGGAATACTATACCTAGAATTCTGTGAGGGGTTATCCTGTTATGCTACCGTTGTCTATTCTAACATACTAGCATAATAAGATGCAAAAGGAATACTTCAAAAGTATGGTGCCATGACGTGGTTTTAACATATTGATCACCATCAAGAGCTCTAATGAATTTTTTCATAAACTTGTCATTACCATGTCACAACACATGCCCCTATGCAAAATAAAGATAGACGCCTCTACTTTATCTATTGCAAGTTTTACGTGGCCTTAGGGCTTTCGTGGTAGAACCCCTTCCCACCTACGAACGTAGAGCCACAACATGGATTCAATGATTGCCGGTTTACTTCCCTTTTCAGGCCCTTCAATGTTGATACCATATCAACTACTATAGAGAGACAACCACCCCCAAAGCCACTTAACTGTGGACCAGTCTCATGAATCACCACGTAAGGTCGGTTGGGGGCCGCTTCATCAAATAGTGCTGCGATACGAACAAGAACATAAAAGAGGGTAGCAACTAGAAAATCAATGCCCACATATTTCTATGTGTTCTATCTGTACGACATGCCTACCCATAGACCCGCTCTGATACCACTTTAGGGTTCCATATCATAAAACAAAAAATTCTAACTATGCAAACACTAATATCAGGATCTATACTATGTAGACATAAGTAATAGAGAAATAAGATGGTATTCATACCCTTGAATAACGAGGAACGCCTTATGTGGGAAGGAGTATGTTGATGAAGACGAGCAGCTCCAAGCACCCCAGGTGTGGTGCCTCCGAAGTACTACACACGTCTGGTGTAAGCGGCGTCTTCCGGGCTTCGGTCTAGCTGGGCAGCGGAAGAGGAAGATGACGGATTGTAGATCACACAACGGTAGTGTAAAAGTGGAGAACTTAAAGCCCTCGAGGTCCTTTCCAATATTATGGAGAAATCCTCCAAGGAAATGAGAGAGACAAAAGAGAATGGGATGATTCCAAGGGGAGGGGGTGACCCCTATATATAGTGAGAGGAGAGGGGCACCACCCAAGGGGTAGGCGGTGTGGGACTAAACCCCACAGCCGCTGGCCACCAAGGGGAACCACCGGACCTAAGTGGGTCCCAATTAGGCAGCCCACCAAGCCCTGGCCGGCTGGCCCTACTCCCTAGGCGCCTTGCCCCTTTGGGCCTCCCCTTCGGGTGAGGCCCATTAGCAATGGGTTGCCTTTAAAAATAAAATAAAAGATATATTTAATATTAATCAACCAATTAATATAAAATACACATATTATTATATTCCATCACTCCAGAACTATTCCAGGTTCTCTCTCTATTTCTCCTATGGTACCGTGTCTATCCCTATGCGTCCCCACCCTTAAGTGACATCCTTCGATTCGGAAACACTTCGGACATGATTGAGACCCCTCTCATATCAATGATCATCAGCGGGACTTGGATGCATGATGACCCTCGTGCATTTCATGAATCTTATCGCTCGAACCGCAAACGTCGTTTCCATTCCGTTTGCTACTTGATACCTAGTTCACCCAAGATTTGATCTATGGTATCTCCATATCTTCGTACGATCTCGTTACTGATGAACTTGTTTACTCATTCCCATGTCGTTTCATTTCGTGACCTAGTCACACACTTGCAAGCTTCATTAATGCAACGTCACCGGGATAGCCATATATCTATCTATTACATGGATTGGCAAATCCTGGTCTTGATATGTACTCCTCGACGTGCTCCTTTAGGAAACCTGAGTAGCACCTTTTTGATCACCCAGTCACGGTATGATACTTTTATACCATCCAAGCTTCCTCCAGAATGGTGATTTGCATTATCTCATAGTCTAAGGATCAGGTTGCGAGGTTTCCTTTGTTTATCATTAATGGTGAACTTTGTAACTAGATCTCATTATGATAAAACTATTGTATGTTTGTCTATCGCATCATTCAACCAGTGACATGACCACATTGCCAATTGGCATAAATGCCCATGATGTTGAAACCCTAGATCATCCTCATGACCAATGAGCTAGTTCGCTAGAGGTAACTAGAGACTTGATTTGTTTATATACCACACGTGTATTAACGTTTCTTATTAATATAGTTATAGCACAGTATGAAATGCAATATGAACATATAAGAGATATATCAAACAATACACTTTATAATTTGCCTCTAGGGCATATCTCCTTCAAAACAGATCTTGCCAATAAAGTGTATCGTATGTATATTGTGTTGTAGACTCTTCTTGGACATTCCTATAAATCAACCATAGTAATAATGCATTATCAGAACGAAATTGGCACTCTCCCCCAGCCCGGCTTGAAAACATTTGATACCTTCCCATACTTTGCATTCCACTAAATAGGTAGGTCTAATAAAAAAATTCGCCCTACCTATTAGTAATTTTAGACAGGAACCAACGATAAGAAATGGCCATTGGATCTGCACTTGATGAGGTTGTGACGAGATGCTCATGGTACTTGATTTTGTTGGCAAGTAATATCAATCGATTACCATTTACGAAGATGCTTTCAGCTTGTATTTCCACGAGTATTTTGGTTTTCTCTCTCACGTATTTGTGATCTATCATTTAACAAACATAAATAAAGCGTGAACAGAGAAATGGAAAAGTGCAAATTGGATGCAAATATACTACTTAAAAGATATGGTGATACTACCATGAGAGCATATATATTTTCTTATATGCAAACAATCGATTACATATATTAATCCCTACATGGATGAGTGTTGCACAAAGATTGAATGGAAGTATGAAGAGAAAATATTACATGACAATTGTATTAATAGATAATATAAGATGACCACTGAAATTAGATCTAGAATTTAAAGACTAATTTTGCTAGTTTTGTCTCTAGAATTTCAGGACCTGGTAGGAAAAATTTTATGCAAATTATATAGCTAATGGAGATGAGTAGCTTTTGTGCCCAGTCGGGTGCTTGTGTTTATAGCTGAAAGGGGAGAGGTTCCATTTCCATATCAAATTTATCTGTCATGTATTAAATTCAACTTCTCCCTCCAATCCAAATTAATTGTCGTAAATTTAGATAAAATATTGCCTAAATCTGTCTAGGTGTGGTGCTCTGCGACAACTAATTTTTCCTATAAAATGTGATTATTTTGGAAGCCATAAAGGTGCTCCTACCCATTTTCCTTTGGTGCACGTAAACTATATTTCTATTTATGGTCTGCATCTGGCTATCACACCGCTTCTCCATTTTCCTCTTTTGTTCCCAGCATTTTCTTCATTTGTATAATATTTTCATGTTAATTAGTAAATGCCAAAGTACTAAACTAATATATTCTAGCTACACCGAAGTAAAATTTTCTTTCTTACAAATTTTGATAAGAAAGTGAAAACGGCATTGCTTGTACTCATGTTTCAGGATATTAAGGTTAGGCTTCTAGACTTTCTCACAGTGAAAGATGTGGCAGTTGTGCTTATCTTCATGTGGCATCGCTTGTCACTTGGTTAGTGAAACAAAAAAAACTAGGTGAAAGGTGAGTTGTATCAAGGAGTTTTAGGTATTGTTGTCAGGTACACCGATGAGTATTTTTAAACTATAACTTGGATCTCCTTAACTAGCTGACTTCATGAGTCCAATGTCCTCCTAAATCGTGAACTCGTGGAGATTAATTCTTATGGGGCTGTATTTTGAAAGTGCAAGAAGCCATGGAAGCTTCATAACACTCTGAATGACATCGGTTTATCAAGTATTGCACCGCTCAAGCTCTTCTTGGCGGCAAACCTGTCGCTAACAGGGCTGTCTCCCGCCATCACGTTGTGGTATTCCGCTGATGGCAACTTTCGGGTACAAGCCTATACTCATCTCTTGATTTCCTTTTCAAAGAACACTTGATCAATTCTAAGTGTGTCATGGTGTTGTTGTTCCAGTTTTTTGCCTCCATTACTTTTGTGCTGGTAACTGCGGTCGTAAAGGTGCACACCTTATTTATATCGCTCCTCAATAACAATGCCTCACCCGGATGTGCATTTCTTATGACGCTACCCAATCTTTATATTTGTCAGTTGCTTTACATATTTTTGTTAAATACTATGTAATATGATATACGTATATAATTTTATCGAGTAGTATATTTCAAGATTTTACTAGCCTTTAACTATTTCTTGATACTAAATTCTACTTGATTAATAATAAGGATGTGATTAAATTACTCTAATCCCCAAAAAAGCAATTTGTGTGATAATGAAAGAGAGCCTGATGGGATGAAGGAAGAAGTGAGATAATTCTATGTCTCATGTAACACGGTGGTGTCGAAATATACATGTGCCAAGGAGCCAAGGAGAGACAGAATAAAGTGCGCGCACGAGTCCTGAGCATATGTGGAAAGTTGTGTTAGCATGAATTTTTAATTTGGCATATCGTCTTGAGATTTTGGGGACTTGATGTGGAGGCCAAAGTACTATATTATTTATTATAGGACCCAATTACAATAGTAAGTGGTAACCTTTGTTCGATTTATCATTTCAGTTCATCCATTTAAATAAACTTTTTATCTTCTCCTTGCATAGTTGATTTATCATTTGGATTACGTATAAACATTAGCACGTTCATTCTCATTCATACTTCCATGGTACTTTATAATATGTTAATGGTACACATAGCTCTTGAGAATCTAGTCAAAGGGCCTGATTCTTAATATGTTTTTAATTTAAATTCTTGCATTATGGTTTGTTGTATCTTGATTTGATAGTGCTTCATAACTCTTGAGTCTATGTCATGATACTTGAGAATAGCTATGAAAAGTTCACTTATAAGATTTTGTACAATGTATATATACTGAACTAAGAGTGGATAATTACTGGCTTATGGCGTCATACATTTTTTATGGTTCACATGATCATACATCGACAACAGAAGTCCTCATGTGTATTGTTTGTATGGGCATCAATGTAGGATACATGCTACAGCTGATTTTTTATGGGTCACATTGATGGGTTCGTAGCATGTAAAACAAAAAATTTCTACCGCAAGAATGAACAAAACCCAGATCTAATCTAGATAAAAGCCAAGATCTAATCTATTAGACATGAGCAACGAGATAGATAGGAACTAACCCTCGTAGATCCGAAAGCGTTAACGAGATTAGATCTCGTGGTTGATGTAGTTGATCACTTGCCGATCTCAAGATCGTGTGGACGATCCTTCCGGCGTCGCGTTTCGGTAGCGCTTCCGCAGTCGGTCACACGTGCGGAGTCGAAGCAGACCTTCCTCTCCTCGTTCCAGCGAGCAGCGGAGGTAGTAGATCTTCTCCACGGAATCCCAGCAGCACGACGGCGTGGTGGTGGTGGTGGAGTAGAGAATTCTGCAGGGCTTCGCCTATGCCCGTGCAGAAGAAAGGAGGAGGAGAGAGGCGGCAGAGATTGGAGTTATGGGAGCGGGCTTGGAGGGGGCGCCCCTGCCCTTCTATTTAAGGGGGGGAGGCGCGCCTGGGGAGGGGGAGTCCTAGTAGGACTCCCCTCCTATGGCCGGCGGTGGGAAAGGGGGAAGGAGTCCTCCTCCCCCACGAATCCGTGTCTTGCCCCACTAGGTTTCCTTTGACCCTTTCTTGGTTTTCAAGAAAACTCCAAGAAATCCTCTAGAACCTTCCAGAACATTCCGAAACCTTCTAGAACCCTCATACAAATACTCTGAAACATTTTCTAACTCAGAAAATGATCCCCTAGATATGAATCTTATTCTCCGGACAATTCCGGATCTCCTCGTGATGTCCCGGATCCATTCCGAGACTCCGAACAACATTCGGTCTCCAACGCACATTCCATATCTACTTAAAACAACTTCGAACCTTAAGTGTGTCACCCTACGGTTCGTGAATATGCAGACATGAGAGAGACACATCTCCTATCAATAACCATCAGCGGGACCTGGAGATCCATAATGGCTCCTACATACTCAACGATGACTTCGTGATCGATTGAACCATTTACATACGAAACTAATTCCCTTTGTCTCGTGATACTATACTCATCCGAGGTTTGATCGTCAGTATCTCCATACCTAGTTCTACCTCGTTACTGATAAGTACTATTTACTCGTTCCGTGATATGTCATCCCTTATGACCTAGTCACATGCTTGCAAGCTAACTAGATGACATTCCACCGAGAGGGCCCAGAGCATATCTATCCGTCATATGGATGGAAAAATCCCAATCTTGGTCCATGCGCTTCAACACATACTTTCAGAATACCCAATGACACTTTTATGACCACCCAGTTACGAAGCGGTGTTTGATGTCATCAAAGTACCCATCCGGTGATGGTGATTAACACAACCTCATGGTCGAAGGATTAGGTTACTATGCATTTAAAAGCTTACAGCAATACGAACTTAATGACTTGATCTTATGCTACGCTTACTACGGGTGAGTGTGTCCATCACATCATTCTCCTAATGATATAACCTTGTTATTAATCACATCCTTATGTCCATGATCAGGAAACCATGATCATCAATCAATCAACAAGCTAGTTCAACAAGAGGCTTACTAGGGACTCTCTTATGTTTACAAATCACACATGTATTAGTGTTTCCTAATAATAAAATTATAGCATGGGATGTAAACATTCATCATAAACACAAAGATATAATAATAATCACTTTTATTATTGTCTCTTGGGCATATCTCCAACAGTCTCCCACTTGCACTAGAGTCAATAATCCAGATTACATGGTAATATACCGAACACCCATGGCGTTCTGGTGTTGGTCATGCTTTGCCCTAGGGAGAGGTTTAGTCAACGGATCTGCCACATTCAGATCAGTGTGTACTTTGCAAATCTTTATGTCACCATCTCGGACATACTCGCGAATAGCATGGAAACGTAGCTTGATGTGCTTCAGCTTGCTATGTGACCTTGGCTCCTGTGCATTAGCTATGGCACCTGTGTTGTCACAGTAGATGGCCATCGGGTCCAACACACTGGGAACCACGCCAAGTTCAGTAATGAATTCCTTCATCCAAACGGCTTCTTGTGCAGCCTCCGAAGCAGCTATGTATTCCGATTCAGTTGAAGATTTCGCCACAACGCTTTGCTTCGCACTCCTCCAACTCACTGTAGCACCATTCAAAATAAATACGTATCCCGACTGAGACTTTGAGTCATCTGGATCGGTGTTCCAACTAGCATCGGTGTAACCGTTTACAACAAGCTGTTCATCACCTCCATAAGAAAGAACCATATCCTTAGTCCTATTTAGGTACTTTAGGATATTCTTGACCGCTGTCCAGTGCTCCATTCCAGGATCACTTTGATATCTGCTAGTCAAACTAACATCATGTGCTATATCCGGTCTTGTACATAGCATGGCATACATGATAGAACCTATGGCCGAGGCATAGGGAATATTATTCATTTTCTCTCTATCTTCTGCCGTAGCTGGACTTTGAGTTTTACTCAAGGTCTTACCTGACAACATGGGCACGAACCCTTTCTTGCTACCTTCCATTCTAAACTTCTTTAGAACTTTGTCCAAGTATGTACTTTGTGAAAGCGCTATTAGGCGTCTTGATCTATCTCTATAAATCTTGATGCCTAGAATATATGCCGCTTCGCCAAGATCCTTCATTAAAAAACTATTATTCAAATAGGTTTTGACGCTACTAAGAAGTTCTATATCATTCCCAATCAACAATATGTCATCTACATATAGTACTAGGAATGCTACAGAGCTCCCACTCACTTTCTTGTAAATACAAGCTTCTCCATAAGTTTGTATAAATCCAAAGTTTTTGATTACTTCATCAAAACGTTGATTCCAACTCCGGGATGCTTGCTTCAGTCCATAAATGGAGCGTTGAAGTTTGCATACCTTGTTAGCATCTTTAGGATCGACAAAACCCTTGGGTTGTACCATATACAACTCTTCCTCAATGTCACCATTAAGGAACACCGTTTTGACATCCATCTGCCAAATCTCATAATCGAAATGTGCAGCAATTGCTAACAAAATCCTCACAGACTTTAGCTTCGCTACTAGTGAGAAAGTCTCATCATAGTCAACTCCTTGAATTTGTCAGAACCCTTTCATGACAAGTCGAGCTTTATAGACGGTAACATTACCATCAACATCTGTTTTTCTCTTGAAAATCCATTTGTTCTCGACAGCCTTACGGCCATCCGGTAAGTCCACCAAAGTCCACACTTGGTTTTCGTACATGGATCCCATTTCGGATTTCATGGCTTCTAGCCATTTGTCGGAATCTGGGCTCACCATGGCTTCTTCATACGTCGCAGGGTCATCAGCGTTGTCCACCGACATGATGTTCAAGGCAGAGTCATACCAATCAGGAGTGGTACGAACCCTCGTTGACCTGCGAGGTTCAGCAGTAACTTCACTTGAAGTTTCATGATCATTATCATTAACTTCCTCTCCAATTGGTGCAGGCGGCACCAAAACATCTTCCGGTGCTGCGCTACTCTCAAATCCGAGAGAAGGTTCAATAACCTCATCGAGTTCTACTTTCCTTCCAGTCACCTCCTTCGAGAGAAACTCCTTCTCAAGAAAGGATCCATTCTTTGCAACGAAAACTTTGCCTTCGGATCTATGATAGAAGGTATACCCAATTGTTTCTTTAGGGTATCCTATGAAGACGCATTTCTCCGCTTTGGGTTCTAGCTTATCAGGTTGTAACTTCTTTACATATGCCTCGCAACCCCAAACTTTAAGGAACGACAACTTAGGTTTCTTACCAAACCACAATTCGTATGGTGTCGTTTCAACGGATTTAGATGGTGCCCTATTTAAAGTGAATGCGGCTGTCTCTAATGCATAGCCCCAAAATGATAATGGTAAATCTGTAAGAGACATCATAGACCGAACCATATCTAAGAGAGTTCGATTACGACGTTCGGACACACCATTACGCTGTGGTGTTCTCGGCGGTGTCCACTGTAAAAGTATTCCACATTTCTTTAAATGCATGCCAAACTCATAACTCAGATATTCACCTCCGCGATCAGAACGCAGAAACTTGATCTTCTTGTTACGATGATTTTCCACTTCACTTTGAAATTCCTTAAACTTCTCGAAAGTTTCGGACTTATGTTTCATAAAGTAGACATACCCATATCTACTCAAGTCATCCGTGAAAGTGAGAACATAAAGATATCCACCACGCGATGCTACACTCATTGGACCGCACACATCGGTATGTATTATTTCCAATAAGTCTGTAGCTCGCTCCATTGTACCAGAGAATGGAGTCTTAGTCATTTTTCCCATTAGACATGCTTCTCATCTTTCAAGTGATTCAAAATCAAGTGATTCAAGAAGTCCATCAGAATGGAGTTTCTTCATACGCTTCACTCCAATGTGACCAAGACGACAGTGCCACATGTATGTAGAATTATCATTTAATTTTATTCGTTTAGCATCTATGTTGTGAACATGTGTATCACTACTATCGAGATTCAGTAAGAATAAACCATTCATCTCAGGTGCATTACCATAAAAGATATTACTCATATAAATCGAACAACCTTTATTCTCGGACTTAAAAGAGTAACCGTCTCGCAATAAACAGGATCCAGATATAATGTTCATGCTTAACGCAGGCACCAAATAACAATTATTTAAATTTAAAACTAATCCCGAAGGTAGATGTAGAGGGAGCATGCCGACAGCGATCACATCAACCTTGGAGCCATTTCCAACGCGCATCGTCACCTCGTCCCTTGCCAGTCTTCGTTTATTCCGCAGCTCCTGTTTCGAGTTACAAATATGAGCAACTGAACCAGTATCAAATACCCAGGCACTACTACGATTACTAGTAAGATACACATCTATAACACATATATCAAATATACCTTTCTTCTTGATGTTGCCGTTCTTCAGATCCGCCAGGTACTTGGGGCAGTTACGCTTCCAGTGACCATCACCCTTGCAGTAGAAGCACTCAGTTTCAGGCTTAGGACCAGCCTTGGGCTTCTTAGCAGGTGCGGCAGCTTTCTTGCCGTCCTTCTTGAAGTTGCTCTTGTTCTTAGGCTTGCCCTGTCTCTTAAAATTGGTAGTCTTATTGACCATCAACACTTGGTGCTCCTTCTTGATCTCCACTTCAGCAGTTTTCAGCATGGACGACAGTTCAGGCAACGTCTTGTTCATGCAGTGCATGTTGTAGTTCATCACAAAGTTCTTGTAACTTGGTGGCAGTGATTGAAGGAGACGGTG
Source organism: Avena eriantha (assembly GCA_910589775.1). Lineage (NCBI taxonomy): Eukaryota > Viridiplantae > Streptophyta > Magnoliopsida > Poales > Poaceae > Avena > Avena eriantha. Next base: position 383,115,723 of record OU342743.1, read on the forward strand.
AATCCCCAATTCATTAGGAATCGATATTCCCAACTCTTGGAGCTTCTTTGCGTACCCAGACATGGTGAGCACGTGCTCGCTAACGGAGCTTCCCTCTTCCATCTTACAGTTAAAGAACTTTTCGGAGGCCTCATAGCTCTCCATGGCCGCGCGAGTCTAAAAAATTAGCCTAAGCTCCTTAATGATCTCAAACGGGTCATGGTGCTCAAAACGCTTTTGGAGCTCTAATTCTAAACCGTACAGGATGGCACACTGAACAGTGGAGTAATGATTTTTCCGAGTGGCGAAAACATTCTTTTCGTCATCGGTGGCATTATCTGCAGGTGGGTCACCTAGCGGTGCATCGAGCACATAGGTCAACTGACCAGCCCTAAGGACGATCTTTAGTCCACGGAACCAGTCCGTGAAATTGCTTCCATTGTTCTTAAGCTTTTCTTTCTCTAGGAACGCATTGAAATTGATGGAGGGGGTCGCCATAATCTATAACAATTTGCAAGTAGTTTAGACTAAGTTTATGACAAATTGAGTTCAAATTTAATTATTAAACTAACTAGGTGAACTCCCACTCAAAACAACATCCCTCACATTGTCTTAGTGATTACACGAACCAAGTCCACTACACCAAGTCCGATCTTCACGAGAGAAGATGTAGTTTCATCGGCGAACAATCTTCATGTTCATCATATCATTTATATGACTCATGCTCTACCTTTCGGTATTCCGTGTTCCGAGACCATGTCTGTACATGCTAGGCTTGTCAACATAACCTTAGTTTCCGCATGTGCAAATCTGGCTTGCACCCGTTGTATGCATACGTAGAATCTATCACATCCGATCATCACGAGATGCTTCGAAACGACGAGTCTTAGCAACGGTGCCAACTAAGGGTGAACACTTTATTACTTGATATTTAGTGAGAGGGATCATCTTATAATGCTACCATCGCGATCTAAGCAATACAAGATGCATAAAGGATTAACATCACAGGCAATTCATAATTAGTGTGATATGATATGGCCTTTTCTTCTTGCGCCTTTGATCTCCATCTCCAAAGCACGAACATGATCTCCATCATCACCAGCATTGCGTCAAGGTCAGTGGCGCCGCTTCATGGTTGTCCATCATCACTAACAACTATTACAACTACTTGGAATAAAGCTATTACAAGATGAATAGACATGTAGGTCTTAACAGAATTAAAGACAACCATTAGGCTCCTACCGGTTGCCATATTACAACAAGGATCATTGCATACATCAAATACAATCACAATCACATGATGGCCATATCACATCACAAAACCCCTGCAAAAAGAAGTTAGACGCCTCTAATTTTCTTTGCATGTTTTACGTGGTTTGGGGCTTTCGCATAAGACCGATCTTACCTACGAACAAGAACCACAACGTTGATACAAGTGTTGTCAAGATGCTCATTGTAAATTGAATCTTAACTATGGTGGGAGAGACAGACACCCACAAAGCCACTTGTGCAAAGCTAGTTGCACGTCAAGCGTGGAGTAAGTCTCATGTGCGATGACATGTAATGTTAGCCCGAGCCGCTTCATCCCACCATGCCGCAAGATGCAAAGTACACGCTAAGACACCGACAACAAAAGCATCAACGCCCACAAAAACATTGTGTTCTACTCGTGCAACAGATCTACGCATAGATACGGCTCTGATACCACTGATGGGTTCGTAGCATGTAAAACAAAAATTTTCTACCACAAGAATGAACAAAACCCAGATCTAATATAGATAAAAGCCAAGATCTAATCTATTAGACATGAGCAACGAGATAGATAGGAACTAACCCTCGTAGATCCGAAAGCGTTAACGAGATTAGATCTCGTGGTTGATGTAGTCGATCACTTGCCGATCTCAAGATCGTGTGGACGATCCTTCCGGCGTCGCATTCCGGCAGCGCTTCCGCAGTCGGTCAAGTGGACGATCCTTCCGGCGCCGCGTTTCGGCAGCGCTTCCGCAGTCGGTCACACGTGCGGAGTCGAAGCAGACCTTCCTCTCCTCGTTCCAGCGAGCAGCGGAGGTAGTAGATCTTCTCCACGGAATCCCAGCAGCACGACGGTGTGGTGGTGGTGGTGGAGTAGAGAATTCTGCAGGGCTTCGCCTATGCCTGTGCAGAAGAAAGGAGGAGGAGAGAGGCGGCAGAGATTGGAGTTATGGGAGCGGGCTTGGAGGGGGCGCCCCTGCCCTTCTATTTAAGGGGGGGAGGCGCGCCTGGGGAGGGGGAGTCCTAGTAGGACTCCCCTCCTATGGCCGGCGGTGGGAAAGGGGGAAAGAGTCCTCCTCCCCCACGAATCCGTGTCTTGCCCCACTAGGTTTCCTTTGACCCTTTCTTGGTTTTCAAGAAAACTCCAAGAAATCCTCTAGAACCTTCCAGAACATTCCGAAACCTTCTAGAACCCTCATACAAATACTCTGGAACATTTCCTAACTCAGAAAATGATCCCCTAGATATGAATCTTATTCTCCGGACAATTCCGGATCTCCTCGTGATGTCCCGGATCCATTCCGAGACTCCGAACAACATTCGGTCTCCAACGCACATTCCATATCTACTTAAAACAACTTCGAACCTTAAGTGTGTCACCCTACGGTTCGTGAATATGCAGACATGACAGAGACACATCTCCTATCAATAACCATCAGCGGGACCTGGAGATCCATAATGGCTCCTACATACTCAATGATGACTTCGTGATCGATTGAACCATTTACATACGAAACTAATTCCCTTTGTCTCGCGATACTATACTCATCCGAGGTTTGATCGTTGGTATCTCCATACCTAGTTCTACCTCGTTACTGATAAGTACTCTTTACTTGTTCCGTGATATGTCATCCCTTATGACCTAGTCACATGCTTGCAAGCTAACTAGATGACATTCCACCGAGAGGGCCCAGAGCATATCTATCCGTCATATGGATGAAAAATCCCAATCTTGGTCCATGCGCTTCAACACATACTTTCAGAATACCCAATGACACTTTTATGACCACCCAGTTACGAAGCGGTGTTTGATGTCATCAAAGTACCCATCCGGTGATGGTGATTAACACAACCTCATGGTCGAAGGATTAGGTTACTATGCATTTAAAAGCTTACAGCAATACGAACTTAATGACTTGATCTTATGCTACGCTTACTACGGGTGAGTGTGTCCATCACATCATTCTCCTAATGATATAACCTTGTTATTAATCACATCCTTATGTCCATGATCAGGAAACCATGATCATCAATCAATCAACAAGCTAGTTCAACAAGAGGCTTACTAGGGACTCTCTTATGTTTACAAATCACACATGTATTAGTGTTTCCTAATAATACAATTATAGCATGGGATGTAAACATTCATCATAAACACAAAGATATAATAATAATCATTTTTATTATTGTCTCTTGGGCATATCTCCAACACACATGATCATGCATTGACAACAGAAGTTCTCATGTGTATTTTTTTATGGGTGCCAATGCAGGGTACATGACAACTAATATATTGGGTTGGTTTATTATTATGTGGAGATGTATCTTCTCTCTATTATCAACTACAAGTTGTCTACGCTGGAGTTGTACATGGATGCTTGAAAATATATTATCCATTGTTCTGCTATTTTTTTAGCCATATGTTCCATCTAACACTATGAATTGCCAAGGCTACTCCTATGCTTTCTTAGTTGTCGGTGATTCATATTGTTCGGTCAGATCATGGTAAACAAATCCATTATTTACTTATGCCCATAATGACCTTGACATGTATGACACCATTTCCTAAAAAATATATATGTATAGCACCGTGATTTTGCGGGATTCCAAGTAGGTGATTGATAAATTCCTCCTCATTCTGCACATGAAGTTATCCTGTCTCGGTGGTATGATTTATGGCGATGAAGCATGGTCTGCTGCTGCACTCTATCAGTTCTGAACAAACCTGGGGGTAAGGCTTTCCTGCCCATTCCTTACTTGGGCAGAGATGATGCTTAATAAATATGTTCCCATATTAAAACCATTGGTAATCCTGTTCTTTCATCAAGACCTTCTTATTAGCTTTGATTCCCAATTAACAAATATACCTTAACAAATTTTCGTTGCTCCTTTGTATTGCCTTGCTATTTTGTTAAACTAAAAGTTTTATACATCGATATTTCTCAAAATTGATTATTTTTTGTGCATTGCATGTCGAGGGGTTCGCAAACATGATTTTGGCCTACGGTGGAGCGCGAGATGCGACTAGATTGGCTTCTCCGTGAAGCTTCTTCCTAGTGTTTCTCCGTACTACTCCCAAGCACTACTAGCTACGTCCTGCACATGTGGCGTAGTTGCACGAGTGAACTATCGCGGACACATGGGTGGACTCCCCATTGAAGCCTCTGCACACATCCCATCTGCAACCCATGGGAGTCCATGGGTGTGGTGGTGGAGAATTGAGCTAGGTTGCCTGAGCAAATGGACGCATAGACCATGTTCTGGAGAAGTTCCATGTGGATTTTTAGGTTGTTCTTTTCTCAGCTTGTGCATTCGTTTTTTGTTCATCTGATGCATTGCAAGACATGCATAAAAGTGGATATTTATCTGAAGGAGATGTGCCCTAGAGGCAAATAATAAAAGGGTACTATTGTCATATCTCATTAGTTCATAATAGTTTTGCATCATGCTATAACTGTATCAAGCAGAAACATTAGTATATGTGTGGTATACAAACACCAGGTCCCTAGTAGCCTCTATTCAACTATTTCATTGGACATACGATGATCAAGGTTTCCTGATCATGGGCTAAACAAAAGTCACTGACAATGAAGTCATATCATATGGAATGATGTGATGGACACTTCCTACTAATGATTGTTGCAACATGATCATGTCACTTAGTTCACGTTGCAATTTTTAGAAACTGGTTGTCCTAATCCTTAGACCGTGAGATCATATCAATCACTGTTACCCGGAGATACTTAGATAGCATCAACCGTCACCTGGTGATACGGTGATCATAAAGGTGTGTTTAGGTATCCGAAGGAGCATGTAGAGACAATATGTTTTAAGATCGGGAATTGTTCTCCTGTATGACGGGAAGTTACAACTGAGCCCACTCTGTGAATTACATCCATGTTGCGCAACACATGACTAGGTCATGGGGATGGTATTTCACGGAAACGAGTAAAGCAATACTTATTGGAAACGAGATTGAACAAGATATCATGACACCGATGATCAAATATCGGACAAGTCTTATATTGTGAACAAGGGAATTGGATATACCGTTTCAGGTTCGACACGATGGAGATTCGTGGAGTGCATAGGGGCCACATGGGCATCCCGGTCTCTCTGTTGATCATTGATATGGATCATGTCCATAGCATTTCTAAACCGTAGGAAAACACGCTTAAAGGTGATACGACGCTTAGAGATCGTCCTGCTAGATGGAATCATGAAAGAGAGAAAAATCGGAATTCTTCCGGAGAGATCCGAAATTGTTCGGAGAAAGAAGGAAAAGGTCGAAAGGAGTTTTGGATAAATGACAATTTACAGTGTACATTTATTATACGTTAATTATGAATTAACTTATATTTAAAAAAATAATTCAAATTTATAAAGTGACGTTCTCAATAGACTAAAATCCCATAGGAAATTAGCCCAGGAGAAAGCCACAGGAAAAATGCAAAAAGGAAAACAGCAGGAAATCAGCCCACGCGCGTGGGCGGTGGTTAATACTCTCCGCGCGTGGGTAGGCGCCAACTGTCGGCTGCCATAACCCGGCCTGCTCGACCCGGCCCAACGGGCGCATGGGGAGCTAGCCAGGCGGGCTGGCCAGGCCAACTGACAGGCTAGACGCGGGTTGGGAGGCCCACCCGGGGCTGGGCAGCCACCGCCACTGCCAGCGGACAAGCTGGGCTGCGCGGACGGAGCCGGCCCACTCGGGAGCCGCGCTAGACCGCCACCAGCTCGTGGGCCGCCGAGGCATTGAGGCCCACCCGGGCAGCTGGCTGCTGCTGCCGCGAGAGGGCGATGTTCCGGTTCACTGATAAGGAAGATAGAGTTGCGCTGGACTACGTGGGTGGCGCCCAAGCCCACATGGGTTACTCCCTATTGCTTGCTGGGCTGAATGGTGTCGGCCCATCCGGCTGTAGCTATTTTTCTTGACCCTTTTCTTTTAAAGAATAGTCCCATATGGTTCACCTAAAGGGGAGGCACACTTCCTTTCCCTATATAAAGGGGTGCCCATCAGAGGACTAATACACAACACTGAATAAGATATTCTCTGAGGCTAGAATATCCCTCTCTCTCTCCAGTTATCTTCACCATTGCATGGTCCCAAGTAAGGACTATATGCGCAAAGTCAACGCATCTGGGCACGCCGCTGTGCTGTAGGGATTCTGCCAGGAGGTCTACTTCCGCAACCCTAACAGGGATCAAGGAGTTCGAGAGCCGTTGTGTTGCACCGTATGTGTGTGATAACTCGGGGAGCTGCACTTGTAGCAACCGGTCCATTGTACAAGGACCTGGACAAGGGGTGACATGCGAGGAGCTTCACGACCTTGAGGTCGGATGGGTACGACTACATCATCCACACTCCTGCATTAGCGTAATGCTCTCTCGGTCTTTAAGGGTACGTTACCGCTGTCTTCCTCCGTTACTGCATTACTTATAAATAGATCCTTGGTCATTTAGGGGTTCCGTGTAGTTAAATTTTTGTTACCTGCTATGAAAACCCTATATTATCCACATTTGTGAGCAGTCCACTTCTTTTTGTGAAAACCTTGGGAGTTGAGTACATATCATCAACTGGCATGTTCCTTTGGCAGTTACGAATTTCGGCATTGCTGATTGTTCTTGCTTTGGGATTTTCAGGTATACTCGCACTGTACTAACACACAAGCATTTAGTTAGATAATTTATAATCCTGAAATTATATTTGACACGATTAGTGTGGGACCATTAGATTTTTTTCTCCCTGTTGCAAGGGCATGTTTACTACTCCCTCCGTTTCTTAATATAAGATGTATAAGATGTATAGTTTTCTTGCACGAATTAGCGTACAGGCTGGGAGGACAAATTTTGTTGCTTTAGAACGTGAATACCCTAGATGATTAACGTGATATAGAGGAACGTATGAAATCTGAGTATCCTCTCTCTCCTGATCGAATTAATTACCTCCTAAATAAGAAAAACAAATTCCAAAATTCTCTATACATCTTATATTATGGATTTTTTTACAAAAAACTACACACCTTATATTAAAAAATGGAGGGAGTAGGAAGTTGTCTCAGATCTTTTATGCATATAAAAGTTAAAATGCTTACACTAGTGAGAAGGAGTATTATTTGAAGCGTTCTTCGCTAAACCAGAGCAAATTATGTGTTATTGCTTTCTTGCGTAGATGTATAATTATATTTTCTATTGAGTTACATTTTAGGCGAAATATATTTTTCGCAATATTATATAATCATCTTTTTTATGCATGTACACGGCAAATAAATATGTATTGCCACGTAGAAACGTACGGCATTTTAATAGTCTAAATAAAATACCACGCTTTTCTCTCAGGCGAATGCGAGCCCTAAAAATCTAGGGGCTGTTTGGTTCACAGCCACACTTTGCCGAGCCAAAGTTTGGCAGTTGGCAAGTGTTTGATTGTTGCCACACTTTAAAGTTGCCACACTTTACTATACCTATGACCCATATGTCATAGAGTCAATATCTTGCCAATTTTTGTCACACTTTGTGGCGGCCAAATTTTCAGCCACACTTTTATGGCTATCACGTTTGTCGAACTTTGGCTCGGCGAAATGTGGCCGGCAACCAAACAGGCCCTAGTTACTCTCTTCTGGTCCTCCCGTCACTGAGTTTCCCCAAGATCCCCTCCGGCAGATCGCACCACTCCGCCGGTGCTCGTGGCTCAGTCTCAGCGAGCTACTCTTCCACGTCTCCACCCCCGCCCCTCCATAGCCTCTCCCTCCCCCACCCACACACCCACACCCACCACCAGGCATCGCGGGCGTTGGGGATGCCGCAGCGTTAGCAGCCGACGATGAGGGCGCGAGGAAGCTCAAGAATAGGCATGGCAAGTGGCATGTCGAGGAGGGAACGAGACCATCGGAGATGCCGCTGACTGGTCCATGGAGCTGGTGGTGAAAGGCAGCTTTGACTGCTGTGAGCATGGAGAGGGAGCGGCTGGTGATGCCGTCGGGGAGGAGTAGGTGGACATGCGGGTGGAGGAGTTCGTCTTCGTGTTCCAGCATGTATCAGGGTCGACTTCTTCTCCTCGTCGTCATCGTCCAAAATCCGGCTAGTCAGGGCCGTCGCTAGCTCGCACTGCACTGCACTCTTGTTCCGAGTCTGCAGCTTGCTCCGGAGATCCTCCTTCAAGCCTAACAAGTCACTCTTCAGTTCAGGTTATAATTACCATCTTGTTGAGAAATGACTCTGCTATAGAATAGCAAAAACAAATTCAATTCTGAGCTAGTGTTTTAGTGTGTGTTGTCTTCTGTGTTACATGGAAATTCGGAGTTACAAAGATTCTATTTTCAAACCATCAAATCGCTAGTTTAGAATTTGAGAACATGTGCTCGTGTTTCACCACTGGCCGCTTGCATATGCTGATTGGCTGCTGTACCTACCCCTAATGCCTGTAGGACGACCCTTGGATACACGATGCAAGATGCCCATGACCGGTGAGTTGTATTCTTGGTTGATGCACACGAACTCATTTTTGTTTGCTGAATTTAGAATTAACATGTTGATCTCTCCCTGGTCACTTATTCAGGTCATGCAATTTGAAACTGTGAAGATACTTTGTTTGTTGAGCATTATATATCTACTTAGAGGCAGTAGTTCTATTACGGCAATTCATCCAGATGATCCATCACTAATTGATGTAGAATTCATTGTCGTTGGCTGCTCCGCAATCCAGAAGCCAGTCTATGTTTTCTATCATTTCTTATCCCTGGTATTTTGTACCTTTTGCAGGTTTTGTTTCTTTCACACCAAAGATCAGCCGAATTTTCTCTAGTAGTTGTTGTTTCTTCAGAAAAAGAATATGAAGTTTTGTGGTACTGCCATAATTTTATATTTTTCCACACAGGCAAGGTCCTTTCTCCAGGTGATCCATCATTAATTTGGCTGATTTAATATCCGTGCATGTCATGCTTATAATTGAACAAAATACTTTTCAACTAAGGTTAAAGTTTTGAAACTAAATTCAACCGTTGATGTCAAGTCATGAATTTTTCAGTTATGTAATGAATGCATGTCTTATTTCTAATTGTAATCTGCTACCGGTTCATTATTACACATATCAAAAGTATTTTTTTCACTTCATGGTATATACATTACCTTTACTTAGTTACCTATTTTTTATTTAAACAAAACATGCATGTTAAACAGAAAATACAAACTGAATAAATCAGTTACTCCTGCATATATACAATCTGTTTTTTATATCATATTTCTTGTTTACGTGCTTAATTTTTGGAGACATTTTAACGTAAGTAAATTATTATTAAGAACAAAAAAATTGCGAGGTAAAGGAGTTGTGGCATGGCAACAAAACTATTATAGTATTTAATGACACTTTAAAACGCACATATAAGAAATATTTTTCAACCATTACACCTTCAAATATGCTCAAATCCGGTCTGAGTGAGTTGTAGACTATGTTTGGTGTGGTCGTTTACTAAGGACTCGGTTCTTTTTCGCTTCTTTGAATTCTTTGTCTTGTCATCCTTGATGACAAGGATCCTGATGTTGCTTTTCATAGTGGCTCGGGACAACGCGACGTATAGCTGACCATGAGAGAATACCAACTCTGGTAGGTACACACCGACAATCGGGATGGTCTGCCCTTGCGCCTTGTTGATTGTCATGGCAAAGCTTAGCTTGATCGAGAACTGCTTCCTTTTCAATTTGAACGGGAACATGTCATCGTCGGATGGGCATAAAGGTATCCGAGGAAGAAAAACCATCTCTCCCGCATGTTGTCCCATGACGATCTTCACGTCGATGGCGTTCCTCTGAAACCCACGGATCACAAGCCTTGTGCCGTTACACAACCCATTGGCTGGGTCAATATTCCTTAGTAGTATAACAGGGCAATTTATCTTCAGTTTAAATGTGTGTGGGGGCATCCTGATAGGAGTTAGTGAGTTAAGAAACTCGGAAGGGTAGTAACCTTGCGGATCATCCCCCACACTATCAAAGCTATAGTAGATCATTTCCTCGCCCTGAAAACGCTCAATCATCTGCATGTTTATTTCATCTACGTTGTCGTTCTTTGTGGAGAGGATCTCTCTAGAAGTCATGTAATGAGGGTTGTCCATGTTGTGGTCTAGGTTAGGAAACACATGGTTGACCAGCTTCATTATGTCAGTCATGTCGTCTCCCATAGAGGATACACAAATATCTTTAGGAAGCCGGATGTTTCCTTCCTCGTCAGTTTGCTCGGTTCCATTACCTATCCTCAGTAGGTAATCCGCGAACCACTAGTCGTTTTTCTCCCTCATGTTCTTGACGAGCCTTAGCTAGCGCATGCCCTTCCATAGGTTGGATCTCCGTAGACATGCGTCGATTGTTTGACCACGTGAACCTTTTCTCACTACTGGAAGCGCCTGCCTAAAGTTCCCGCCGAACATGATAGTCTTGCCTCCGAAAGGTTGGTCCCGATAGCCCATGATGTTGCGCATGCTTTTGTCCAGCGCTTCAACTGCTTGCCATTTCGTCATGGTTGCCTCTTCCCATAGTATGAGCGAAGCCATCCTCAGGAGCTTTGTTGTCCCACTTTGCTTAGTGAAGTTGCATGATGCCTTTCTTCAAGGTTTAGTGGAATCTTGAACCTCGAGTGTGTTGTTCTGCCTCCTGGCATGATTGAAGCGGTGACACCCGACGTCGCTATGGCCACTGCGATCTTTTTCTCTCCCGAACCCTAGCGTGTAGTGCCCTATAGAGGTATGTCTTCCCGGTTCCTCCAGGACCATCGACGAAGAATACGCTCCCATTGCCGCCATCAGCTGCCTTAAGTATCTCGTCGTAGGCATTCCATTGCTCGGGGTTTAGAAATGCCGCCAATGACTCGTCTTCCTTGTCTACCGTGATATTCATTTCCTCGATGACCTCCCTAGCCTTGCCTTCTATGTTGTCATACGTCTCGTCAAAGGGAACAACTTTATGTCTTTACCCATGGATTGCAGCATGCCCCTCATATCAAGAAACACCTTATGCTCCACAACTTTTGGACACGTGTATTCCCGTCGGTAGTCATCGGACATCGCCTCAAGGTGCCTATCCCAAAGACTGCACACATTTCCTGGCTCACAAAATACCAAGATCGTTGCAAAGAGCCTCCTGAGTGAGGCTGGCATGGCGAACTTCTCTGACTCAGTAAGACACACTCGTCGAGCGATTAGCCTCGATGAGACATCTCCTCTCTGCGGCCTCACAAAATGTATCACATAGCACGCCATCCACGGTTTGTAGATCTTCGAAGGACTTTGAGCCTGGTACGTGGTTTAGAAGCACCCTTAGAAAGTACCACTCGCCCTCGGCAGGATGGGCTATCACGATTCATCCTACTTGGTGATCCCTGGTTCTTTCCTTCCAGTACTTTTCTGTAATTTTCCACATGAACCTCCCCGGGAAATCTTTGTAAAGAATATCTAGAGCCCACGCGTAGTTCTGGTTAGTTTTGAAATACTCTATCAACATGGATGTGCTCTCCCTGGCAGCGACATCGTTCAGGTTGTCTCCCACTTTGAAAGTGACCCTTTGCATATTTGGAAGATGAAGCGGGAGCTGTAAGACCACCGGGTGGTTCTCATAGAGCTTGAAGCCAAATATCCTCCACATGGCCTCTGGTGGAGTAATCCACCTTTCATCAACGTATCTCTTGATATCGTCTATGTTACCTTTGTCGTCGGGCGTCTCGATATTGAACAAAGTCTGATCGTGGCCCTTGTATACGTACTTATATAGGTACTTGACGACATTTATGCTAGAGCACACCTCCACATTGATGTGGAAGTCGAACATCCGCAAGAGGTAAGGTTGTAAGGCACAACCCATCTATTGTCCAGCGTCTAACCGCGGACCTTCACGCAACAACCGTCCTTCCGTCTCTGATAGATGGGATATGAGTCATTCCCCTGTACGGTGGTCTCGTTGAATGTCCGTGGGTACCTACACTTGCATGACCCGTCTTTCATGCACACATTGTTTGGCTTGAGGACACCGCATGGGCCGTGCATCATATGTTTCATGACCATGGTGTATAGCTCCGGGTACTTATTCTTATCCGGGAGTTCGGCGGATATGACGTGGTCGTATTGCTCTGGCACAAGGACCTTATATCTTGAATCCATGATCAACATGAAATGGGCATGTGGGAGACCCCTCTTTTGGAACTCGACCACGTAGACATATGCCTTCACAACGCCTAGGATATGCTTCTTGGTTAGCATCTTTTTCATCGTCTCCAGCTTAGCCCTAAACACTCGGACCACAATGTCTGGTCGGTCTTGTACGGTTTGTCCCAGAAGCAGTGCATCTTGTATCCGTGCCAGTTTGGGTTGCAGGTCAGCGTCAGGAAGATGTTAGGCTTATCATAGGCTTGCACCAACACCATGGCATTCATATGCCCCTGTTTCATGTCTCGGAAGCCCCCGTAAACATGGAGCGTAGAACAATCCTTGTGCCAACGGTGCTTGTTTGAGTCTCTCCGGCTGTGATGCTGTCCACAATGCCTTTATATAGACCGGCACGTATCTCTGGCTGGTGACTCCTGACCCAATTCAACTTGCAACCCTCGATCTTTATGTACATGTCGACCGCAAACTGTTGGAACAAACGCTCTCCATGCAGTATGGGGTTCAATATAGCAGGGCGCGTCTGTAGTCTGTAACAGTAGTAGTCCCTGACGGAGACGCATAAATGGCCACCTCCCTCTACGTGAATGAAATAAAGAAGAAGGTTAGGCAACATTCGAGAAGGATATATATATATATATATATATATATATATATATAATGCATAAGTATCTTGAATAGACGAACCTGGATCGTCGTCACATTGCGCTCTTGGTTGTTTGCAAGGTACCAAGGCACATTGTGTTTAGGGATATTTGGATGCCAACCGAGCTCCCCCTTTGGGAAGAAGAGGGGGTACGAGATTGGGTCGTAGCATCCTTGTGTTGCCTTTATACCATGCCTCTCGTTGTTGTTACCATAGAGAGTAATGCTACGCTTGAACCTATTTGCCAGGTCGTTGCCCTCGACCTAGGTCGCAGCAACCTCAGATGATGCCGGTAAATTGTATGTCCGTTGGTATAGCTTCTGGTCGGTGTTCAGTTCTATACGGCAGTCCTCGAGGTTGTCCTTGTGGGCGCCCAAATACCTAAACTGCTCGTAGTAGGGGTTTCCTCTCAGTATGTCTGCAACCTTCCGGACGACCTCTTGGTCGAGGTCCTTCGTGGCTTCCTTGCGATGAATCATGTTTGGATCATCATCGTAGAAGTATAGCTGTAGATGTTCTAGCTTAGAGTTGGCCCAAAGGAATGCACGTTGTGGTACAACGAGCCTTGCACCCTAAATGTGTACACTCCGGACCTCATGTTTGTGCAGTCGTTGTCGAGGCTGACACCTAGGGTCGTGAAGGAGAAGTGGCCGTTGAAGAATCGGATGCTCTTCCTAAAATGACATGAGTCGGCGTTTTGGCTAGACCATAGTCTTCTCAACTCCGGGATAGGATCTGGTTGTTGGCCAGCCAGCTCAATCTTTCCATTTAGACAACAAAAGCCATCGATCTCACGCTCAAACTTCTTAGCATGACATTCTTGGCAGTCTAGGACTCGCTTTAGGATGTGTGTGCTGTTTGGGAGGTTCGAGTACACAAAGTCGAAAGGATCAATAGATTCCGGACCGGATGAGTCTGTTGTTGTATCTAGGTCCATGCCATCAACGTCGTAACCTACATGCATGTGGTGTCACATCAAAATGTTCATATCAACTCACATTAAAGAGTGTTGATGGGAAGGCGGGTATAACTACCTTCAGTGGCATACATGTAGCACTCCTTGTCTAGTAGGTCGTCGGAGTTAGCACTCTCGTCCATGATACTGCTAAGGAAGGCCTCCATGTCTCCTACAATATTCTCGATTTGGTAAGTACAATCAGGATGCACCATGACATAAATAAAGGCAGTAAAGATGAGTATGTTACCATCAGTCCTGATGGTATACTCAGGCATGCTCGTTGAAGGGGATGTGGGAGGTGAAACAGTTCCTTCTCTGATGGGTGTTTCCTGTATGCTTGATGCCAGGTTTATCCTTGGCAAAGTTGCTTCAATTGGGACGGCATAGCAATGGATTATTTGCACGGGTTGTTCCTCCTAGCCTGAATTTTTGCCCTACGTTGAGCTAGCAGTGTTGCCCTCTTCTCTTTAGTTATGCTTTGCGTAGATGTGCATCGCCTTGCATTAATCTGCTCCTTTTGCTCAGCCGCCAAACTATTTCGTCGTGCTCTATCACGTTCACGTCTTGCTTCATTTTCACCGCTAGATCATGCTCTTCTACGTGCATTAATTTCTGCCTTTTCTCGGTCGTTAAACTATTTCGCCGAGCCCTATCACGGTCACGTCTTCTTTGATTTGTATCGTCTGAAATATTTACAATTGGTTTTATTTGCTCTATCATGGTTGCATGTGTGCCTTATGAGTCGTTGCTCAACGAGTATTTTAATGATGCAAATATATTAAAATCGTATTGAGCATACCTTTACCAGAGAACATGTATTCATCCTCTCTTGTGTGTTGTTCAAATATGACTTCATTATTACCTGCGTAGCAAATTTGTTGGTGTATATTATTTTGTGTGTTCCATAAGAATATATATTAAACTGACAACTTTACCATGTTGATCATCATTGCAGAATGACTATGCTGGTGCATCCATATTTATGTTGGTTGGCCAAGCTAAAGAACGGATGTTTGTCCAGAAACATGGTTAGATGTCTATAATGTATATTGTTTTTGGAATGTACGAGTATTGTAAAAAAAATATAGTATTACCCTTAATCATGATTTCTGGCTGCTTACGAGTTGCTATGTCACCGTCGCCGTTTTTTATCATTGATATTACCTGATTCATCATGTTCATCATCATTGCAGAATGATTGTGCTGGTGCATCCACGTCTTTATTAGGTGGACACAATGAATTGCGAACACATGCCAAGAAGAAATGGTTAGTTGTACATGTTGTAATTGGAATGTGTCAATGTTTTATAAAATATAAGTACTACCATCAATCATGACTTTGGCTGCTGTAGATGTTTTTTGCCGGATGTGTCTTCTTGTGATGATACCGAAACAACTTTTCTTTGTTTTGATGAGAACTCTTTATTGCGACGGTGTAGCAATTTTTGTTTTTATCCCGGCGTCACAACCTTTCGTTGTCTTACATTCAAGTTAGATGTACCAACTTTCTTCTGTTTTTTTGTTTTGTTTTGCTGATAGGCTTCACGGCGTTTTTTCAACTTCTCCTGCTTTTCCTCATCACTCATCCGTGCATATCGCTCGTTATCTCTTTTCCTTCTTTGTTCCTTGACATCCATGATCCGAGATTGCTCTCCAAATGGCTTGCTTGCAAGATATTGGTATATTGTAAGTATGAAACCTAGATAATATATGAATGAAATTGTTATTGAGTTGTACAGGATTTTGTTGTCACTATACCAAGTAAAATTTAGAAGTACAAAATCAGTGTTGAAACGCCAACTGTAGCAAGAAGTACACAGAAGCAAAACATGATGTTTTTGGTATAATATCAGGCTAAATTCGGTGAGTAATAAGTTGGTCTGCCTGGTAGCTCGCTAGATGTGGGATAATATCTTGCCGGTGTATTCATGTTTAGTTGCATTATTTTTCTGAAATTACAGTACTCCCTCCGTCTTAAAATAGATGTCTCGGGTTTATCAAAATTTGGATGAATCTATGTACTAAACAGTGTCTAGATTCATCCAAATTTTGACAAATCTGCGATATCTATTTTGAGGCGGAGGGAGTATTAACGATTTGGTGTTTGAGTCCATCTAAACTAACTAACGGCACTTCACTTATTTTTTGTAGATTTCTAAACTAACTAATGGCAGTGCACTTCTTTTGTAGGTCTTGGATACGCGTGGAAGATTGTTGATTGCTCTGAGTTATGGTCTGTGGCCTGCAATAGTCCAGAGATTCATCCTTGAAGATTTCTGCTACTACTATGTGAAGAGATATGTAATCACGCTTCTGCTATTGCTTTAGCAAAGAGAGTTAAACGTAATACACAAGGTTGGTGCTCTGTTTACTGTTGAACAATGGTTCACCTTCTAGTGCCCAACCTTCAATGTGCGATGGATTTAACAACGAGCCTTATTTCCTCTGTTGTTTATGGATATTTTATATTTACCATTTATCAATGTCTTGCAATAGTGATTGACCTCCTTGGATGATAAATTATGATTGAATATATGGCAATAGTGATTGACCTGACTGCGGACGTAGTTCCGGCGACGTGTGTAGATCGGCAACGTCTGCAATGTGTAGCACGAGTGGAGTTGTTGGGTGGAGAGCTGTTGAGATTGTTAGAGAGTTGTTGAGATTGTTAGTCGGTGGCAACATGTGTTAATTTTTTTTGTGATTCAAAGTTCGTGTCGGAGTAGTAGATGTAGGCCCATGATTTGAATTAGAGTCGGGTACGTAGTCACATCCGGTCACGTACGCGCACGACTTTTGTTTTCACGGTTTTTGATTTGAAGATTTCGTAGTTGCGACGCACTCTATATATATATAGAGAGAGAGTGGCGCTATTTGACACCTAAGGTGTAGAATAGTTATTCTTCACTCACTTTCTATCTTTCAAACCGTACATAATTTTTACGTCACGTAAATTTTTTCTTGCCTCAGAAGTCAAGAAGAACATAAGGAAATTTAGACATGTCGTAAAAAAATTGTTTGCATACCGTATAAAAATACGACATAAAATACATATTTTCTATATCTTTTACACTATAATGACTCAAAAATTGTATTTTTATGTCATTTTTTTGCATTTCTAATAAATATGAACATAACTATTAGCATACAAAACATAAATTTCTGAACGTGAGAAGATAAAAATATGTGGGGTGCACTGCACCCAGAGAGCAGAATATTTATTTTGCACTCCACATATTTTTATGTTTTTACATATAGAAATTTATCTTTTGTGTACTACATATAGAAATTTATCTTTTGTGTACTATTTATGTTAATTAGAAACGTAAAAAAATCGATATAAAAATATGATTTATAAATCGTTATAGTGTAAAAACATAGAAAATATACATTTTATGTCGTATTTTATACGACATGTAAACGGATTTTTTTACGACATGTCTAAATTTTCTTATGTTGTTCTCGACTTCTGAGGGAAGAGAAAATTTACGTGACGTAAAAATTTTATAGGGTTTGTATTATTCTACACCCTGTGGGGAACCTGAGCCGCTCGGTTCACTGAGCCGCTCGGTTCCATCCAACCTGTTCGGTGTGGCTCGCATGCTGAGAGCACCCAACCATCCACCATAATTTTCTTTTTTTCTTTTACCTCAGACAGTTTATTTTCTCAATTACAGCCCTGGGTCTGGAGCTAACCCCACCCGTCACCTCATCCCCACCTGCTTTTCGATCGTGGGCACATGGCGGCGAGGCGGTTCAGAACTGGACGCGGCAGCGGCAGCGGCAGCGGCGAGCGGGTGACGACGAGCGGCTGGTGTGCTCCGCGGGATCCGTCGTCGTTAGTTGGTGGAATCGGCGGCGCCGTGGTTGGCCGGCTGGAGCGGTGGCAATGGTGGCGTGGTGGTTGCGGGAGGCGCTGCAGGGCGGCATCGCAATCCTGGTCGGCAGCCCGGCGAGCGGTGGCTGCGGGCCGAATCCCATGACATCATGTCGTCGCCGCGCCTCCTCTCCACCATCCTCGGCGCCCTCTCCGCCAGGCTGCTGTTCCACACCGTCGCTCATGGTAGAGGCCGATCTTGCTCCGCGTCAGCTCTGGGCGAAATATTTTCCGAGGTGACTCAGGTATTCTCTTGCAGGGAACGGGCAGGTGGCGCATCGGGTCGCGAGAGCACTCTCCAGTCTACAACTTGGTTGATCCTTTTTTTTCAATATAGGTGGTGAGTTCCCGATCTCCAGCACCACATTTCCTTGCCGTGTTTGTTGGATGCCATTAGTTTAGCCATGATTTCTTCCAGTGCAAATAGAATGGAAATCTGCAAGTGGCATGATTAGTATTAGATTGAGAAATCGATATTTTTGGTGATGTCTTGTCTTGATCTGCATGATAAAATATAGAATTCATCAATAAACACAAATTAAGTTTTTGTAGTGCTTTCGCTGGTGTCCTGCTAGTGATACAACAGAAATCATATTTCTTCATTAGGACTGACGTTTAATGGGCCGTATGTATTGTTAAATGCCAACCTACTTTTGTCTTGGGCAACTAGCAATTTTTTACTGTACTTTTCGCATGATGGATTGATTTGCTCTGATATGTGTCGATGCAATCATTGTAGATACTTCTAATAGGCTGAGGAAGAGGGGCACTGCAACATTTTAAATTTACTCCAGGCAATTACACATTGAGTTGCTTCTTTGGTGAATATGTTCAGAGCGTAAAGCATTGAGGCTGCAAGTAGATGTTCATTGAGTTGCTTCTAACAGGCTGAGGAAGAGGGGCAGTAATATTTAGCATGTATCCATCACATTCTAGTTCTTGGTGTGGATAGTACTCACTGTACACCAGTTGTAAACTTTTTACACCGATAGTTTCTTTTTTGAATTATGGTTGTGGGTTACAAGCTAGCCCACTTACCAGTCGCACCTCATTTTTCTCCTCCTTTGTTTCTAATTCAGCGGCTGCAATGAGGATAGTTTGGATATTGGACTCTGGTCGATTCTGTGAGTGGCGGGCGGATTCGGTGGCCAGGCTGGTGGGCTCTGTGTCGACCATGTCCTCAGCAGCGTCGTGGTTGGCATTGTGGTTGTCCACCCGAACCGGCGACAGTGTGGTTGCCGGCGGCAATGCGGGGTGGTGAGTGGCATGTTCCAGGCGCCGGTGGCTGCGGGCTGCATCGGCATCCAAGTGGCATCTCTGCTCCTGCAGATTGTACGCTTCTTCAGCAAAGCCGGCCGACACCAAGTTTTATCAACCATCCACGCAGAAGCTTTCGTTGGACACCTTGTACTGTAAGAAACATGTTTTTTGCTGTCAGATACTCAGATCCAGCATTATTTTTGCATACCTGTATACATGTGCAGCTTTGATGTGAAATGGTTGAGGTACTGCAAGCACATGGCAACAATCGTCTGACCTCCAGGTTAATTTTTTATTGCTCTGCAAAGGACATCTCAGGTGTTGGTTTTATCTAATCACAGGGGCACATAGTTATGTTTTGCAAACCTAATCTCTCTTTGTTGTCCTGCTAGCTAGATGATGGCCCATTATTTCAGTTAAGGTCTGTAATGCATGTACTTTAAAGTTAATTTGAAGGTCTAATTTTCAGACTAATAACCGCCAAAACATGAAACGCTATTACGCTCATTAAGTTTAGCATAAGTTAAAGTTATACGATAATCTTATTTGCAAAACCTTCAAAGAGGAAACTTCATGTGGTATGATACTTGCAAATCTGTTTATTATGTTTCCTTCCATACAGAAAACTTGATTCGTATTTTTTTTCTGATTCCCGTGTGTATGTCTAGTATGCAATGTAGGTCAAGAGTAATTTCGTAATCATAGCCTTGGTGGCTGCAGGCGGCATCAGCATAATGTTGAGCGGTAGGTGGCCTCAACACTATTGTTTGTTGTTTTAGGGCAGAGCACAACAGTGGGCTTCCACTTAAGGTACGTTGACCGTGCTTTCTTTTCTGGTTGTTTCTTGATTCAGAACTAGCAAGGAGGATAAGTTTATGTATAACTTGAAGCGTGCTAGAAAAGAGCTACGACAAATTTCGACAATATGCTAGTCAGTATTTTTTTATTGCCGGGGTGTTTGTTTTAATGCAAATTCTCATTGATAGTCTGTGTATTATTATAGACAAAGGCAAACCAGTACAGGGCCTAAGAGCTCTAAAACTCCTTCTTCCATTATCTGAACGAAACCAGATCTTTACCTGATTCCTTCCATGATCAGCCATATGTAAAAACTCAGCTTTCAAACTCTACTTGCGCATCCTCTAAAAAAACGAAGTTGTACATCTATACATAGCTGAATATGTTTGTTTCTTACGCCCCTCTCCATTGAACAATGTATTCTATTTACGTATTATATTGCATCATATCCCGGTTGCCGCATGAAAAGTGGCAGTGCAAGTTATCTGCTTTACACTTTATAATTCAATTTTTATCTGCCAATTAATGTCATATTATGAATGCGATCTAATGTTTATGCGTGTAGCAACATGATACGGCTAGAAGAAGGATCTCAGATGCTTCTTACAAGGACAAGATAATGTCCAGAAGTGTAAATCATGTATCGTTTGCATTGGTTGATGTTAGTATACAAAGATGTCAGCTTGTAATTTGTATACAAAGATGATCAAATTTATGTCAGATTCTGATTGTAAAGTAGCTTAGTATCACTTTTGGTTATTGAGAATGTATTACCTTAATGAATTTCGACCCTGAAAGCTTTGTCTAGTCAGTTCTTACTGCATTATCATGTTCCTTGTTCCAATCCTGGAAGAGAAATTTACACCGAACATGATTGCTAAAATTACAATTAGACATTGCAAAGAATATATTTTTGTTTACTATCGGCTTGATTTATTAATGGCCCATTAAAATGTCTGTTAGCCCGAACTTCTATAGTTCTCTTACATGGGACACTTTTTTATGCACGTGAATAGCTGGTCAACATAATATTCCAAACTAGTTACGTGTCCTCCGTTGCATGTTTTGCTGCTTAGTGGTAATTATCTTATATCACATGCATGCAGTTTAGGTAGCGCTAGTTTCTTTTCCGCGTGCGCGCACAGGCACAAACCCAAATTCTTAGTCGCATGGATTCTATTTTACGTCGCGCTGCACCCAGGGAGTCAAATAGCGCGACTCTATATATAGAAACATATTCAACACCCAGGGTATAGAATAGTTATTTTGCACCCCGCATATTTTTTATGTTCTCACATATAGGAATTTATGTTTTGTATATACTAATAATTATGTTTATGTTTATCAGAAACGTAAAAAAATCGACATAAAAATATGATTTATGAGTTATTATAATGTAAAAACATAGAAAATACATTTTATGTCGTATTTCTATATGGCATGTAAACGATTTTTTTTACGACATATCTAAATTTTCTTATGTTGTTCTCGACTTCTGAGGTAAGAGAAAATTTACGTGACGTAAAATTTTTATACGGTTTGTAATATAAAGGGTGGGTGTAGAATCAAATATATATATACATATATATATACATATATATATATATATATATATATATATATATATATATATATATATGACATATTCATACTACAACCGGGTGTAGTTACACTCACGTGTGTTTCACGTGATTTAGGCAGTATCTATCATACATTAGACTATATATGGGTAGTATGAAGTATATAAGAATATTTGAGCAACATATATACTATTTTCTTGGTAGTATGTAATTTTTATTCACATACTCCTTTTGTACGTATAAATATGACGTTATTTTACATATATACTGAAAACTATGGGTGCAATTGCAATTTTTTCACCTAAATTGCTTGGAAGTATCTTAGATATAGTATATTAACATACTCGAACAGATAAAGTATTACAAATACTTTCGTAAGACAGTATATGAGACGTGGGTGTAGTTACACCCGGAAGTAAGAAGGATTTTTTCTATATATATATATATATATATATCAACACAGATTTTCCACCCATCATGCTACCGGCGCACACATGCATTGTCATCCGATATAGGCACCATGTGATCCCGTAATATCCATATCATCGTTTTACTGGTGTTATTCTACTAACGGCGTCTCCATCCATCCAAATAGCTGAACATAGGACGTATGAAATGTCATTTCTATTTTTACTTTGTGTATTTCACTCCACAAACACATGCTTAGCGTCTTGGACCACAATCACACGTATGTGGTTTGGAAATTTCTTTGTGTCTTGAACTTTGCAACCATACGTATGTGGTTTTGCAAAAAAAAAACCCCAGCTTGTATCAATGGATGCCATAACAGTATGTTTGTTGATTCCTGTACTTTTTTATCTTCGTTCTCGCGACACGATACCATAAGCACGTGTTTGTGGTTTCCCACGCGCTTCTATCATAGTTCCCGTGAGGCACCTGCATGGTAATATATATGAGCGCAAAGTGAATCTATGGGGTAGAAAACTTCTCCACAAGAATATGTGCCTTCTCATTGCCGATTTTTTTGGTCTGGTTGGTTCGACATGTGAAATGTGGTATCACTGTACGACGTCGTTGTACCTCTCGTGCACGTAAACCATCCGGCTACACCAAACTTGGAGGTCTAGTGTGGCGTTAGCATCGTGATAGTATATTCTTTATTTAAAACTCCTAATTTTGTGTGTTTGGTGTGAGCATATTGAATATGTGGTGAAACCAAAATGTCCCAAAAAATTATAGTGATAAAAATGATTTGAAAGGTGAAAACTTGATAGCTTTACAAAGCCACTAAGATAAAAAGTTAAAAACAACTGAGGACGTGTAACAAGGCGTGAACATAAAAGTAGTCACTAACGTGATACTTCCTAGGATGTCGAGAAAATGATACGGACTCAACCGAACAGTTCGATCTGCCTAATCACTTCAATGCTACCATGCACATTCTATGCGCATAATCTGCAACTCAGCCAATATTTTACTTTTCTCCGACAGCTAATAATGAATTTTATATTCACACGTTTGTTCGACACATGTATAATATATTTCAGACGGAATATTTCATATATATTTTTGTCTCTTTCCAAGAATTTTTCATCCGTAAGTGATGTGATCATGGAGTGATACATATCCTACTGGAGACATTATTGGCCAATACAAAATGCACATAATTATTATAGACCAACATATATAAATGCCAACAAGTGCGTATTTAGTATTAGATGGTAAACCAACAATTGATAGTAGTAGTGGTGCTATTTATTACAACGGTGGGATACTGAGAGGTGATTTTCTAGGCCGGTTGAAGTCATGTGGACGACGATAAACAAGGGGAACTAAAGACTGAATTTAAATGGGAAATTGAAACAGATACCAGGGGCGCGATTCCCCTCGTAGCACAACATGTGACGATTCATGGATCGTTATCGTTGGAGATATCGATGATGACAACGGTCTTCCCTTTGTCGTCGCCTTCTGGTATGTTGCTGGTTTGCTTGACTTTGATAGATGGCCCTACCACTTCGTCGTCTATGACGTTGCGGATGGCTTCGAGCCACTCAGCCGGTGCTATCGGATGAGTGGAACCTACGCCCATAAATATTAGTTAGATTTTTTTTAAACAGACAGCTTCGAGCCACTCAGGCCGGTGTTGTCAGATGAGTGGAACCTATGCCCATAAGTATTTGTTAGAAAAAAATTAAAACGGAAATAGATATGCTCAAACAGACGTATGCGATGGAAAATATCAAATCTCATAACGCTCTCGATGGTTTTGTGCCAGATGAACAAAAATATGCTCGATTTGTGTTAACAGAACAAGAATGTGCTCTCTCCCTCCATGTTGAAGAGGACACTATTTCTTGGTTTGTATGTTTGCGGGTGTGAAAAGTAAAAGACACACGCCATGGCAAATGACAAGGACGATGTAAGGATTTGTGCTTGTGGATGTATGCATTGTTTTCTTGTAAACCCGACACCATGCTCCTGATACAACGGTCGTTATTTTTCTACTAGCTCTATAATGCAACCGTTAATCTATTTGTGCTCTCGTTAGACTAATCCTACGGTGGTGCGGGTATGCACAGCTAGCTTAGTAGGCAGCCCACTATTTTGCATATATATATAGAACATATTTATACTACACCCGGGTGTAGTTACACCCACTGTGTTTCACACTATCTAGGCAGTATCTTAGATAGTATATGAACATACTCTAACTCATAAAGTATCATACATACTTTCGTATAACTCATAAAGTATCATACATACTTTCGTATGGAGTATATGAGGCGTGGGTGTAACTACACCCAGGAGTAGGAAGGATTTTTCATATATATACAGAATAATTATTTTGCACCCTACATATTTTTATGTTCTCATATTTAGAAATTTATGTTTTGTATACTAATAATTATATTCATATTTATCAGAAATGCAAAAATATCGACATAAAAATACAATTTATGAGTCATTTTAGTGTAAAAAACATAGAAAATACGTATTTTACGTCGTATTTTTATACAGCATATAAACAACTTTTTTACGACATGTTAAATTTTTTTTATGTTCTTCTTGACTTCCGAGGTAAGAGAAAATTTACGTGACATAAAAATCATGTACGGTTTAAAAGATAGAGGGTGGGTGAAGAATAACTATTCTACACCCTGAGTGTCAAATAGGGTCTCTATTTGACACCTAGGGTGTAGAATAGTTATTCTTTACCCACCCTCTATCTTTTAAACCGTACATTATTTTTATGTCACGTAAATTTTTTCTTCACCGACCCTCTATCTTTCAAATCGTACATGATTTTTATGTCACGTAAATTTATTCTTACTTCGGAAGTCAAGAAGAACATAAGAAAATTTAGATATGTCGTAAAAAAATTGTTTACATGCCGTATAAAAATACGACGTAAAATGCGTATATTTTATGTTTTTTACACTATAATGACTCATAAATTGTATTTTTATGTCGATTTTCGTGTGTTTCTGATGAATATGAACATAGTTATTAATGTACAAAACATAAATTTCTGAACATGAGAACATAAAAATATGTGGGGTGCAAAATAACTATTCTGCACCCTGGGTGCCGAATAGGGTTTATATATATATAAACAACGTAAGGTTTCTATCCTTCGTCCATTTTGGACAATTTTACCCCTCCATCGTTGTAGTTATTACGCCCATATGCCACCCGTAAGTCAACTTACTCGCCCTACCCCTTGTTCGCTGGTTCGGTCCAGTCTTCTCCGATCCGGCGCGGCGGCCTGGCCAACATCGAAAGGAAGGGTGCGGCGACTTTGCCACGCTTGGGAGAACACGAAGAGTCGTGTCTAGCTTCTGATTGCCTGGACGTAGCCGCCGACCGCTAATCTGCCTCAGGGACGAGCGGTCGCGTGGCTATGGGAGAGCAGCAGTGCATGGCAGCAAGGCCAAACCAGGGCCGGTCATGAGTTTTCAGGGGCCTGGAGCGAAACTAAGATTTAGGGCCCCTTGCTATTTTTTTATATACATATATGAAACAAAGAAAAATAAATACTTCAAGTATACCCAATTACCCACACGGAAAATAAGAAGAATAGCTACGGATAAAGAATTGAAAACTAGAATTAGGGCATAATTCTCCCACTATATACACAGAGAACTGGGGATTTGGGGTTTGGGATGGGACCAGCATGTTGTAGTAAACGACCATCCTTGGAAGAAATATCCCGCCTTCTAGCGAGTGAGACGAGAGGAAGATGAGATGACTGGTGGGCGAGAGAGGAAGATGAGATGGCTGGTGGGCGAGGGTGACGAGCGACGACATGTGGTGTGTCTCCACTATGATCGGTACGAAATTTAGGAAGAGTTATAGGAAGTCAGGACTCAAGAACGACCAAAGTTGCGAACAAGAATCGCTAGATCGATGTGATCTGATTGTAGGAAACGTTTTGTCTAGAAAACAAAAAAGGCCCAATATGTCCCAATGAAAAATAGTCAACTTTTATTCTCCTTTATTTTTTTAGATTTATAATAGTCCATATATAAAGAAAATATCTAGAGAGGGCCCTGTTTTTCTTAAGCCCGGGGCGGCCGCCCCTCTAGTCCCCCTCAGGGCCGGCCTGGGCCGAACAGCCAACCAGCATATGATGGCGAGGATGAGAAAATGTTGTGGTCACTTGTCAGGAGGCAGGAGGTCCCGTCCGACAAAAAATTCTGGTGGGTGGACTTGACGATAGCCTTTGTGTTTCTGAAACATTCTTCGCATATGCGTGTTATGGTTGTTCATCTGTAGTAATCCAACAACCAAAGAGATTTATTTTGCTATCTTTCTGTGCTTATCAGCAGAAATGCTTATAGACTCGCTAGTTGATTAGTGACGGGCAAAACTATGCGTGTCAGTAGTAAGTATAGCTAGTGACAGACAAATATAAGCCTGTCACTAGTACAAAATACTAGTGACAGGCGTATACATATGACTATCACTAGTAATTTTTGTGTAGTCTGTTCGGATAGAAAAATTACTTAGTGGCAGGCATCTATAGACGCATGTCACTGATAATGCTATGATTAGTGACAGATATCCCTGTCATTGGTAACGATGATATTTTTTTGCCAGATGAAATTATAAATGGCTGTGCCGATTAGACCGGTGTCACCCGCGTGCCTTCTCTCCCTGGGACGGGCTCCAGGGCCGACTGAGATCGACGCCGAGTCTGAGTACTCATTCGCTCGTCATGGTTTAGTTTTCATAAGGGTGTGTACAATTATTTAGATAGTGGTTGTACATGAGGCTCTACCACATCACCTAAGACTCTTTTGAATCAAAACGTACTTGGATTTCTCACTGTCTCATACCCTACGACGTGGGTGAAATACATACGTCATCCGTACATCGGCAAGAACGTTGTCTGTGAGCAGCGTTTTTACAGGGCAACATACCGTCGTTATATGTACAGAATTAAGAACAAGTAACTGGGAGTACCTGGCCGTCGTTATATCGTGGAGTAACTGCGTCCACGATAGAGATTTTAACTGTGCCGAAGGAAGAGAAAACGACCCCGTTGTGGTCGGCAGAAAGAGAAAAAATCGTAAACTAGAGCCTGAGCAGTAAAAAACCCTACCCATTACCTCGCGCCGCCGCCTCTCGCGCCCCCTCTCCACTTGCCGCGCCTCCGTCAATCTCCTTTGCCCCCACACACCGCCGCACCGGCAGCTGAACCCTAGCCCTGCACACAAGGCCAAGTTGTAGCCTCTGCACTGCGTGCTCCCCTTCCCCGACACCTTCCGTGCGGCAGTGGCGGCGGTCGCTAGCAGGCTCAGCGTCCATGGGAGCGGTGGAGCAGCCCCTAGAGATATGCCGTGGCATGGACGAAGGAATTGAAGGCCGTCCATGGATCGGACGGAAAGAAGAGGAGGCCACAGGGCTTGCTGCCGGCTTCTCTTTCATCGTGACACACGCGACCTTGCAAGGTAAGCACCTATGCTCTCCTCTCTCCGTCTCCGGATCTTCTTCTTTCTGATGGCCAGTATGCAAATCGGGGTATCCACAATCCTTCAGATATTGGCCATCGCCATGTCCTCGACGAGTAAGTCCGCCGCTGCCGCTTGTACAGAACTTTTGTGCTGCATCGAGGACAACAGTGGACACCACAAACTTCATCGATGAGCTATAATTCTTAATTGTTAGTCCTTAATGCTCTTAATATTGTTTTAAGTAACGAAGAACTATAAAAGTTCAGTAAACATGGTCTTATGTAAGGTCTTGAGGCAGAGAACTATAATTATAGTAAGCATCCCCTTATGTTGTTTTTATTGCAATAAATCTATCCCATGACTTTCTTATACTGAATCAGGCTATGGTAGCTAAGTGGTAGACTGACAGGGATTGGGCTCACTTTATGCCTAAAGATCAATTTCAAATAAAGGCACATATCATGTCTCTTTTCTGGAATGATGGCAATTGATATATTTCACTCTATTTTTAGCAGGGATGAGCAACAAGCAACTAAAAGAGATGTGAGGAATATAACAATTGTTGTTTGTGCTGAACATAGAAGGACAAGTGTAACATTGAGTTCCTTTTATTTAGTTCCGCTTGTGCCACTAACTATTCAGAAATAGATGACCTGCTGCTTTTCAGTTAAAGGTAGGCATCGTCGATCGTTGACGGATGGACTTCAAGTAGGTATGTAAGTCTAATGACCCAACTACACACAAATCAAATTTCAGTAGTAACAAGGTATGTACATCATTCGAAAAAAGGGTATGCAGATTTTCATACATGCCATTATTATTTACACATCAATAATAACCTAGCGATTACAGATGCCAAAATGCAAGAAAGCTTCAGGATAATCACATCAATGACATGATTTTAGTACACTATTTGTGTAAAGATGGACTGATATAGAGTTAGTTACTGAGTCCATTTTTATCCTGATTTGTCTCTCGAATTCTATGAAACAAGGTAGTATAGTTTATTTAGAGCTTTGTGCCTGCACAATGTTTGGATGATGAGCCATTTGATCTTCTGCTTAGGTTTTGTTTTTATTTAGTGCTCATTGGATAAGCCTCATTGTGCCAGTGTTAAATTTTGAGATAGCCTTCTATCAAACAATAAGAATTTTAGTAGAACAACCGATACAAACTCTATGTTTTTTTGGACAGGCACTAAATTTCCATCATTAAAAGCAGCTGAGGCAAGTTACACCGAAAGCAAGAAGTAAAAGGTTACCTAAAGTGGTGAAACAACCTACACACCAAGATGTTTATTTTATCGATAGCTATTGGTGGAAACACTTTACGTAGTAATATCAGTCTACCTACTACTTCTGACCATCCCTTGTGTACTGTAGTTTAAAGCTATTTTTAGCTTAACTATCAATCTATCATGTTTGGTAGACTGAACAAAGGTGAACACATATATCACCCACCTTAGCATGATATTCGCTATGTACTCGAGTAGCAGTATATATTAGTACAACTAGCTAATCTTACCATTTATCTAACGTAATCCTATGTACTACACAATGGATTAGGAACATATATTAGAATCACTAGCTAACCCCTATTTCATGGGTGACATCATCTTCCTAGCATCATTACTTTTCAATATTGTCATGCCAACATTGCAAACGGTAATACATTCCACCACGGGTGTGTCGCCGCGCCACGTTTTGCTAGTTAGAATTAAAAGTAGAATGTCTTATGTTCTCTATAGTTTACCCAGTGCTCTGTCGGGCTGAGTAGAATATGGATGGGTTCTTTCTTCACATTAATTTCAAACTGAGTGGCATTGGTTCTCACTTCACTTAACTTTGTTGTCATCAGGCCTACCTGTCGAGTGTCTAATCATCACAGGTTTGTTCCAGCGTCCAGGGCTCCCCTCATTTTCTATGGTGGTGCTGAGTTGCTAGAGGTTCATGCTTCACACATAAAGGTGGCCGCAACATAACGTTTCACCATTTTCCCCTTTATGCAAGTACTTGTGTGTCATGTGGCTGTAACATTATGTACTGTGGTGGTGCAGTTCAAATTGCTTGTATTAGGCTATGTGAAGTACACAATTTTTTTGTGCTATCTGAAATATTCGTGGAAATACATTTAATTTTATAACATCTTATTATGCTATCTCGTATATTCGTGTAAAACACATTTAATTTTTTTTATTTTTGAAATTCAAATCAGTGACGGGCAAATTAATGGGTCTGTCACTACAAAACCCGATAGAGCTGCAGTCTTTGATCACAACCAGTGACATGCATCTCTTTTGCTTGTCACTGGTATACACGTACTAGTGACAGGCACTAGCCTGTCAATAGTAACCTCGTACCAGTGACTAGTTATCAGTGGCAGGCACTTTGCCTATCACTAATTGGCCTTTGAGCCTGTCACTGATAGTCTATTCTGTAGTAGTGTATACATGTACTTGGCTGAATCAGATATAAGGAGCAAAGAAGTAAATTACCGGCCTTGTAATTGTTGGCTGGTAAGAGCTATTAAGCCATTTTGCGTGCAATCTCTTCTACACAACAATGAAGATAATGTGCCCATCATTCTATAAACTGCAGTTTGCAGTGAAATTATCAAGTCCCTGTTTCTCCATCTCTAGAGATAGACTTTATGAAGTAGTCACATTATTATACGTCGTGAGTGCTAAACTATCTAACTTATAATTTATCTGATTACAAATTTACTAATTTCTTTGGTAACCATATTGATTTACTATAACTTCTAATTTTGCAAAAGTGGGAGAGAAAATGGATAATGTTCATCACTTTACATTCAGCCTGGATACCACGTCCTCTTGGAAAGCTATACGCCAAGTCAGTTCACTAAAAGCATGTACATCAGAATTGCAGTACACGACTGCTGCAGCTGGTGTCAAATACGCTAGGGCTGCCTAATTTTTATAATTTATCCGTGTGATATACATGTTAGATATAATCATCTGATTTTTTTCTTTGTCCATGCAAGTGAGTATTGATGGATGAAAGTGATCATGTATAGCAGTTGGTTTCCGAAAATCTGAATAAATTGAGATGCAAAGAAATAACATATGCAGTCTGAAGTCTAAAAATAATACATAGAAGCGATTCATATAGCCTGAACTTTAAAGAAAAGAGTTGCTCTATGAGTAGAAGTAAATGTTTGATGAATACCTATTTCCTCCCACTATTTCAACGTTTGTGCACCGACATCAAACAACTCAGTGTTGAGCTCCACCTATCGAGTTAGTGTTGAGCTCCACCTATCGAATCCTTTACAGGTTGTACCGACTTCAAACAACTCAGTGTTGAGCTCCACCTATCGAGTCAGTGTTGAGCTCCACCCATCGAATCCTTTATAGGTTGTACGTAAGTATTGTTAATTGGATCTTCAGGTTCTATTAAGTGTGTTTGGAATCCTGGAATAATGTGATGACGTTCTTTTTAGGCATGATGTACAATTATTGATTTCTAGGCATGGAGTTGATCTATTACTGTGCGTTTGTCGTGCTGATCATAGCTTGTGAATGTATCTACATATCCATGTAGCACAAAATGCAGTTTGAGCTTCATCTTTCGGCAAGGTTTTCGAGCTTCGTGCTTTTCATTGGACTGTGCAGCTCAACAGGAATGGACGTCGCGGCGACCGAATAGAAAAGGAGGAGGCAAGGGTCCGCAGGCAAAGGTAGGCAACCACCTCTAACCTTGGGATGGATTTTTTTCCTTCAATAATGCATTTTTTATTGAAAATTGAGGAAATAAAATTTAAATATCTGAAATGTAATATGGTGTAGAAGCATCACCGTCGAAGTGTGCAGTGCCCTTGGCTCAGATTTTGCAAAATACAGGAGAAAACAAGGAAGACCTCTTGCTTTGCATTTTTTGTTTTCCGTTCTAGCTTAGGAGTAACTATATTAGGAACCTCCGGGACGTAGATTTTTCTTCCCCGTCGCAACGCACAGACACATGTGCTAGTAGTATAGATAGATAGATAGATTAAGTATAATAACCCTTGTTGACACCTATCTATCCCCTAGTATGGTAGGATTGATGGTTTACACCATAATTCCTTGAAAACCCTGTTTAGCCGAAGCAAAATTCTAGGTTGGGAACCCTTTGAAAATTTGCAAAAAGGTATGGTTGCATTACCAAGAGAAGTTTTAGAAAGAGGAAAGATTTTTGTTTTACAAGGATGCTAAAATAAAGAGGAGGAAAACTGTTAAAAAACACACACCTGTTTCTATGTAGTTTGCTAGAACAACTAAACCGTGCAACCACATTACCCTGAAATGTGACGGTTCTTGACTTGAAGTTTGTTTACTCTGGTATGAGATGCCTCGTAACTACTTATAAGGGATCATCTCCCTCGAATGGTGGGTCCCCTTTAAAGAAAAGGCCATCTGCCGGAGCAATGACCTAGGGCAGATGCAAACCGTCCTTGTAGGCTGGACGATACTATGAGCCTCTCATTGAAAGTGTATGTCCCAAGAGAAGGAATGCGCTCCAGTTGGCTTCTGAAGGTACCTTGCTTCCTGGTCTTGGGAGGAACACCTCATAGGGTAGAGCCTATACTAGAGTGGCATCCTAAGAGTCTTGATCGGTTACTCGATCCACGATCCATGAGGGATCAGGACAGGGTACCCGGATGGTGTGGTTAAAATATACAACCTATGTAGAGTGTAAATCTATTCATATAGCCGTGTCCACGGTCATGGATGGTTGGAAAGGTTGTTGTATACTGGTGTTGGTTTTGATTTAAAAGGATTTTCGGAAAAAGCAAAAAGGCGAAAATGATTGGAGCATGGAATGGTCGGAAAGGAAGTAAAGAGGTTCAGTCGTGGAATGACCAGAAGTAAGGAAAAATGGGTGACCCCATCCTAGTGGTTTCCAAACTTTACAAATATTTTCAAAATGATTTACCAAATATTTTTCACCAAAGATATATAGAGATGCTATGTCTACAAGAGAAAACTAATTTAGAAAAGAACCTCACCTGGAGCCTTCCTATTACCACAGCCTTATTGCATATCCTCTTATTAGTGTTCTCTTTGGTTTGCGAGTACATTCAACATACTCACTAGCATTGTACCTGTATATTTACTTGGTCAGACTTTGAGAAAACTAAAGATGAAGAATAAGGTGATGTTGACGACTATGTGAGGTAGGACGTTCTTCTAGTTAGCTGTCTATAGGGTTAAGGCATGTCTTGGTCTCTACGCTTGTTGAAGTTCCGCTTATGATAATTAGAGTAGACTGACAGGGCTCATGTAATGTATAGTCATGATGGCATTATTGTAATTTGTTATGTTTTAAATGTTGTAATGATACCTGTCAGTTATGTGCCATGACATACTGATCACGGGATCATGGCGATATGCATAACAAGGATTCTCGGATGGTTAATCCAGGAGCCCAACAATTTAGGGTTTAGAATGGTATATAAATTTTTATCATGAACTGAAAATATGATAGTAACGACTTTATTATTGCCTCTAGGGCATATTTCTAGCAACAAGTTGGCCTAGGACTTCTGGGCCAGGCTGCCCATGCACTACGAGAAATGTTTCCATTCACAACGGTTTGGCCCGTCGGTCGTCGTAGAAGGCACGTCTTCGCGACGATTTCCTTCGCTCGACCATCGCTAATGGGCAACTTTTTTCCCAATTTTGGACAATTCGCTAAAAACATGGACAGACCTCGGCCGAAGCTTGGCAGAAGTAAGATTTCTGGTTCCTCGCGTGATGTTAACTCCCGAAATGTTTTGAGGCGTGTAGGTCCTAATTGTCAATGTCTCTAGCATACCATACTTTTCGGTCGCGCCTCCCTGATTTGAACTCGATAATATTGCTTGATGCATCTACATTTAGTTAGGTTGATGGGTCCCCCATGTCAGCATGCCATTAGAAGAATCATGTGTATGATGATTTTTTATATTCACTCGTGCTACCCTGTTCCGAACTTGATAGCGATGCTCGGTGCATCTATCGTTTAGTCAGGCTGTTGGGTTCCACATGTCTCATTAGAAGAAACGTGTGTGTGATTGATTTTTTCCTTGGCTCGTTTCTCCCTGATGTGAACTCGATAACGTTGATCGATGCATAAGCCGTTTATTCAGGCTGCCGGGTTCTCCATGTCAGCCTCTCATTATAAGAATCGTGTGTATGATGAATTTTTTTTCTTTACTCGCGCTTTCCTATTCCGGACTTATAGCGTTGCTTGAGGTATCTGCCGTTTGGTCAAGCTGCTAGGTCTCACATGTCAGTCTCTCATCAGAAGAATGGTTTGCATGATGGAATTTTTTTTCTTTGCTTGCACCTCTATGTTTTGAACTTGATGACATTGCTCGCTGCATCAGTCGTTTATTCAGGCTGCTAGGTTTCCCATGTCATCCTCTCATTAAAAGAAATGTGTACATGGTGAACTTTTTTCTTTGCTCACCCCTCCTCATTTCGAACTTGGCAACGTTGCTCGCTATAACACCCGTATAAGGTCTTGCTGCTGGGTCCCACATGTCAGCCTCTCTGTAAATCAAACGTGTATGATGGACTTTTTTTGCCTGCTAAACTTGACCTCCATATCAGTACACAAATATTGGTACAAAATAAAATGTAAAAGTATGATAAAGCATATATATTTATATACCTAGGATTCGAACTCGAGACTACAACACATGTCAAATGCATGCGTTGCCACTATGCCAGAACCCAATATGTTATTACTTTAAAAGATTACGCTTCTAAATATTGATATCGCGTAAAATGAAAAGGTAGCGATCTGGAGGAATTGTTTTAAAAATGTGACATGGACTATATACAACTTGGGTATGTGAAGATTGTCCTATACTTCATCAGAATGGCATGGAAAATGCTAAATTAAGAAGATGTTGGGCGATATAAAAAATAATTTGGGGATAATCTCATGAAAAAATGGGCTTATTATCGTGGCCTATTGAACCAATGGGCTTATTAGCGTGGGCTCCTTAGCGAAACTCCAATGTGCTTCATGATTAAAAAATATAACAATGTGTTGAGGGTTGGCGGCCCAAGACTGACCTGACCTGGAAGGATAAATTAGCGAGGTTTTGGCCAGGGTGGGTGCAAAAGGCCTATTTTCTAATGAGCTCCTCCTTGAAAATTCAATGTACTCGATATGTCGGGGGTCGGCGGTCCACCGGACCCGGAAGGCTTAATTCGAGAGGGTTTGGGCCAGAGTTGGGTCGAATGTGCTATCTTTTTGTTAGCTCCTTAGTGAAAATTTAATATACCGAGTGCACTAAAAAACGTACGGGGGTTTGGAGGCTCTGCTTATCTCGAAAGGCTAATTAAGGGAAGTTTTTTGTCCAAAGTGGGATGAAATATTTATTTTCATAGGATAAGTATTAAAAATACAATATACGGAAGGTCGATGGTCAACCTGACCTGGCTGTAGCTCCACCGAATCCAAAGCAATGAACTCGGTAAGGGAGAAACTTGACAGGTTTTACGCCTTATTAAGATTTTTACCTAGTGAAGAACTTGGGTAGCCCAGAATTCGAACATGAAAAGTACTAGAGGGTGTTTGACTGATTGACGTAAAATCGTATCACATCAAGTCTTAAAGCATGCAATCATCATTTCAGCAAATGTTATATTTCAAGATAGTTTAGGTGGCTTTGAATCTGCCTAGTCGATTTGATGTACTCTATACTCAAAAACATATAATCATGTCATATAAACTGTCGGCGATAGAGACACGGTGTCCTTGACTTGCACAGTTTCAGACAGCTCGGGTAAGCACTATCTTATACTGGTCACTACTCGAAGTTATATGCTTCATTACAATCAAATTAATACATGCCATAATTAGCGCCAACATGTGGCATTCTCATCATGAAAAAGGCTCCGAATTCCCACATTTAGTTCACAGTTTCGAACCAATACATCCAATATGTACACTAGCATATCACAGTACAATGTCAGGACGTCAGAGCGTGACTTGTTCATTTCACATACAGTAGAGCAAATTCAGTACCAAATGCATTAACTGAAAGTATGCAGAATCATACCCCCTAACCGACCCATTGAGACATAGAAGTTCTAGCCACCATCATGAATAGGAGCAGGCCCTATGTAATCCACCCTTCTGAGAGACATAGGGAAGATGTCAGGAAAAAGAGCATATCTACTGCCATCGTGAGTATTGTGGCAGAGCACATGTTGAACGTGCATGAGCGCGCGATGCTTGAACATAGGCTGCACCGTCTCAAATGGAAACTGCAGCGTGCCATCAGCCATTATCGATTCATTCACCGACAACTCAACAAAGAGGACCTTGACACGTGCGAAGGTTCCTTCAACCATGCAACCACCGATACACACCATTTGTCTCTCGGAGGAAAGATCTTCACGAGCTCACCGTCGAAGCCGTTTATCAGCTCCACTAACTCGCGGCCACAAGCACATCGTGGCAGGGCCTCGAAGGTTAGCTTTGTCAAAAAGGGCAACTCGGAGGACTCCGAAGCGCCCCAACCTAGGTGCCATCGTGCGAAGCTAACCCGCGTGCCCATGCAGAGAACGGGTATTCCATGAACACAAGACAACATTCAGTTTCTCTCCAGAATGTAACCATAAAATCTGTCGAGGGTGCACACACTTAAACGAGCAAGTCACGAGACCAAATATCATGGATAGCATCCAAAGCTTTCACCAGGTCATCCAACGACCTCGCGGGATGGAACCATTCCACAGTATCCATGAGGGCTATCCTGCCATACTCATAGTCCTGCGCTGACATGCCAGCATTGATCGATAGAACGGAATTTCCAAGATCAGGACAGAGCTCAGGATCATCGTGCTAGAGTGCTTTCGGGCCATCTAAGGGCAACAACACGGCAGTGATAGTGGCGCTTGGTACTAGCGATTGTATAGGGGTGGGGGAGGGGGCAGGGGATTTGGGATTTGGGAGTTGCCCGGGTGGGGGTGGTGGACTATGGAAGAATGAGGGTACATACTCAAGAAGTAATTTTACTGTAGCGCTAAAAGGTTTCATCCCCGTGCCAAAAATATGCCATGTATACTGACATATGGGGTCTACATAAACATTTGCACATATCATCCTAGAATGACTCGACCTCCTTTAGCGTATTAACCCTCGATCAATTATGTCCCAGTTAAGGCCTATTTCGTGGTCTTATAAGATGTGAGGACGTACTTTCTCTTTTCACTAATTGTTTTGGACATCAAGTTTCATATAGCTGCTGAAGTTATAGAATTTACTGTTCATTTTTGCCTCGGGTATGTAATAAGCCTTCTCATGTGTCGGGGGGATGACCCCTGATGGCTCAATGCACGACGCCTAGAAAAGTGTTGGTGCGTGGTTGATATAGAGCTCGTTGGGAACCCCAAGAGGAAGGTATGATGAGCACAACAACAAGTTTCCCTCAGTTATGAAACCAAGGTTTAATCGAACCAGTAGGAGCAAGGAAACACCCCAAAGGTGTTACTAGCTGAGCTTTGGCAGGGCGCACTACCGGTGCTAGTAGCAACGTGGAGACTTGCACAACACAACCACAGAACTTTGTCCCCAACTTGCGATGAGGTTGTCAATCTCACCGTGTTTTGCGGAAAACAAAGGATTAAACATATCGAATGGAAAGAAGTAGAAGTTTGTAGAAAGTAAACACAAAGCAGTAAAAGATTGTAGATTGTATGACAAGGACCGGGATCCATAGTTCACTAGAGGTGGCTCTCCTTAGATAGATAACATGCTGGGTGAAAAAATTACAGCGGGGCAATTGACAAACACCGAGAAAGCAATACATGCATATACTAATCATCTTGACTCCTTTGAGACTTGATTGGGCATTACAACATTATACATAGACCACCATCCAATTGCATCTATGACTAATAATCCACCTTTAGGTTATCATCCGAACCCCCTCCAGTATTAAGTTGCAAGCAATAGATTATTGCTTTACGAACTGTGTGTAAAGTAAACAATACGATTGTTCTATGAACAAAGGATTGTTATTTTCTCCCTAGTAGCAACAACACATCTAGTACCTTAGAGATTTCTGTCACTTCCCCAGATTACCAGAGGCATGAACCCACTATCGAGCATAAATACTAACTCTTGGAGTTGCTAGCATCTACTTGGCCAAGATAGCTACTAACAACGGAAAGCATGCAAGATCACAAATAACAAAGAAATGATAGAATCAATAATCAATCTGAAATAGCATCTCAATATCCATCGGATCCTCGCAAACACAACATGCAGAATTACAAATAGATGATCTTGATCATGAACGGAGCTCACAAGATCTAGACATGAAAGCACAAAGGAGGAGAACCAACCATCTAGCTACTACATGGATCCGTAGTCCAAGGATGAACTACTCACGCATCACACCGGAGGCTTGCATGGTGATGAAGAAGGCCTTCAGGGTGAATTCCCCTCTCCAGCAGGGTGCCGGGAAGAGCTTCAGATGCCTCCCGATCTAGGGATGGAGATGACGGGGGCGACAGAGTCTTTCGTGGATTTTTTATCGGGCACTTAGGGTTTACGTCCCGAGGGCATCTTATAGTCGGAAGGAGAGGCCGAGGGGGTGCCGGGAACGGCCACACCCCCCCTGGCACGGGTCAGGCCTGGCCACACGGCCAGGTGGTGTGGTGGCCCCCTGGCCCCTCTCCGTCTCGTATTCTGGCACTTGATGACTTCCGTAAAAATAGGCACTTTGGCTTTTGTCCCGTCCAATTCCGAGAATATTCATTTTCTTAGTTTCTTGGAACCAAAAACAGCAGAAAACAGGCAGCTGGCACTGTGGCTCTTGTTAATAGGTTAGTCCAAGAAATCATATGAAAAGTACTCCAAAGTTGGAACAAAACACAAGAAAGTGAATAAAACTAAGCATGGAACATCAAAAATTATAGATACATTTACAATGTATCAACATCCCCAAGCTTAACTCCTGCTCGTCCTCGAGTAGGTAAGTGATAAAAAGAAAGAATAATTTTTGAGGTGACATGCACCATCAAAGACTTGATCAAAGTATTTGTAAAACATTCAAAGCTAGGATCATAGTACTTCAATCATAACATGAAAGACAAAGTTCTAGCAATAAGCAAAGAAACTAAGATGCAACATGAAAAGGCACACAGAAAAGATTCATGAATAATAATGCTTTGCAAGACGTTTGTTTGTTTCACATACAGAAAACATAGCATAATAGTATTCAGCTTGTCCCTCAATAGAGTAGCAAATATAAATGCATAGGACACCTTCAAAGTTCATAAGAGTGACTAGATACAATAGTTTAAAACAAGCAATAACAAGTTATGCATCAATCTACTAGTCTTGGGACAATGCACATAGAACTAAGAATGGACACTATGCTCTCAAAGTAGGTGCATAAAGATAGAAGGTGGAGACTCAATATAATGGCGGAAGAAAGGCCTTTGTAAACGGAAGTAGGGATTCAAGTCTCATAAAGAGCTTTCAAAAATTATGGTACTTATAGCTTTCAGCTCTCATTGCCCCTATCATAAGCATCTTGAAGTGATTAAGGTTAAAGTGAACAAACTATGGTGTACATGCTTGACGAAGTATAAGTCAGAAATCTCATGTCCCTTGTATACGAGGGCCGCTCCTCATGCTACTCAAGTTTAGTCACCGGTAAGTTCTTGTCATTGTAAGTACATGTGTATCATAGAGAACCGCCAACGGGGTACCCCTTGCCCGATGATACGGAAGAATCCCCATATCAAAAGACAAGGCAAGCAGAAAACGAGCATCTCAGCATTCTTCTTATTTACCATGGGAATATGGTGCTTTTTTCTCTCTTTCCTCTTTTCATAATCTTTTTTTCTTTTCTCTTTTTTTCTCGATAGGACTCTTTTTTTATAAGAAGAATGCTTCATAGACAGCTCATTATGGTTACGCTGCAGGTTTCCACCATGTCAGCATGGATTAGACCAGCGGCACAGGCGTTTCTCTAACACATATACATAACTCCATGGACTTACAAGCTCCCCTTTCATTTCACACTGACGACATCCATATACAAAAGAGCATGATATCAACTAGGTACAAGTACCAAGTGCAATGTTGAAAGCGTTCCCCATGAAAGCATGGTTCTGTTAATTCCCAACAAATAAGTGCAAGCATATACAACATAGAAGACACAATGGTTCAAGTTTATTAAGGGCAAGTAAAGTAAAGTGTGCCATCAAGTTCGTGAGAGCTTTAATCACTAGTTTTCTCATAACAAGTTTAATTTGGAAGGTAAACAAAAGCATGAATGTACTTGGAATAGCATAAGCTAGTAGGTAGGTATGGTGGACTCTTTGGAATAACTTGGTTTAGGGAGTTGGATGCATGAGTGGAACTCATACTTTGTTGTGGAGGCTAGCAAAAGACTGGGAGCGACAAACTAAGAGAGCAGTAATGGCCATAATCATGAAGAGCGACAAAATATCATTGATCAAAGCATAAAATGATACTGCAAGTTGAAAACTAAAGGATCATAAAGGCTACGGTGACTTGAGATAGTCATAACATGGTGTGAGCATGCGCCAAGTCAACCCAAATAAAGCATCAAAGGAGAATACCACTATACTATGCTTTAAAATGCTAAACAGCGCATGATTCATCCAAAGCACATTAAGCAATCTCAATTGTTTATAACAAGTCATGCTACAGCAAAGAATACTAAGCATAAAGCCAAAACAATATCAAACATGGCATGACAAAGCATAGGCCACAGTCAAAAACGAGCTCTTTTTACCACATAAGCAGGAACTTTCCTACTCTTTTCCAAACCAAACCAAACTATTTGCAAACCAATGTATGAAAGAGGGGGTCCAACCAATTTATTAAGAAAACTAAGCAAACCAAAGCAAACTAAAAACCAAAATAAAAACAAAAAAGAAGACGCTCCAAGAAAAACACGGTAGTGCATGAAACAATAAAAATGAAGCGTTCGGAAGAAACCTGGGATTTTTATTGATGAAGAAGGGGATGCCTTGGGCATCCCCAAGCTTTTATGCTTGTAATTCTTGGATATTTCTTGGGGTGACACGCGTGGCATCCCCAAGCTTGAGATTTAGTCCGTCCTTCATCTCATTACTCATTCCTTCCATACACCTGAAAATTTTCCTTCATACAAAACTTCACACAATCTTTATTAGCAACATTAGTGCACTCAAGATAAATAAGTCTTAAGGTTCAGTTCTAACACCAAATAAACTTCCATTAGAACACTAGCTACTGTATCAGTTCCCTCAAAAATCTCAATTCCTCAAAAGAACTAAAAAAGGAACCAACAAGAAGTAAATGCAGAAAATGGCAGAAATCTGTCAAAACAGACCAGCAGGTAAAGACGAATTTTTTCGAAGACCTTCTGTTGCTCAAATCAAAAAAATTTGAACTAACAAAAGTTAGATATCAACCTGGGACAGAAGCACAAAAATTCGCGCCTCAAAAAGACGTTCAGAGATTTTACACGAAGTTTTACGGTGAAGCATAGAAATCTGTTTCGGGACAGCAACTTTCCCAATCATTACTTCTCCCTCATTAGAGGTTACTCTTGGCACAAAAAGCAAATAAAAAGGATAAGGAGAGGTTATTACAGAGGTAATAACTTCCAAGACTCATCTAAAACTTTTGGGTTATCTCCCAATAAGTACTTTTCTTTAACGCCTTTAAGTTAGGCATAAGAAGCAACAAAAAGGATCAAGTATTCTGAAATGAAGAAGCATTAAGACCAAATTTTGTTTTCATAGGATAAGCAAAAGATATATTTTCTCTCTTTTTAGGGAAGTGTTCTATACCTTTCTTGAGTGGGAGTTGATATTTAATGGTGCCTTCTTTCATATCAATGATGGCACCAACAGTTCTAAGAAAAGGTCTTCCCAAAGTAATAGGACAAGAAGCATTGCATTCAACATCCAAAACATAGAAATATATGAGGACATAGGAATTGTTAACCATAATAAGAACATCATTAAGACTCCCCATGAGTTTCTTTTTAGCATTATCATCAAGTGGGACATTCAAATAACAATCTTCAAGTGGAGGCAAATCAAGCATATCATAAATCCTTCTAGGCA
Organism: Avena eriantha; assembly: GCA_910589775.1. Lineage (NCBI taxonomy): Eukaryota > Viridiplantae > Streptophyta > Magnoliopsida > Poales > Poaceae > Avena > Avena eriantha. Next base: position 383,157,241 of record OU342743.1, read on the forward strand.
TAATAGAAACACTACTATAAAGATCACATAAAGCTTTGAAATCAAAGTCATTCAGTTTCATATTAATGATGGGTTCCCAACCATCTTCTTGTTTTATAGGAATATAAGCTTTATGTTTCATCTTTTCTTCTTTAATCTTTATGAGAGCGTCAGTAATGTGTTTTGTAAAGGCTATGTTCATAGCGCTAGCATTAGGACTTTTAGCAAGCTTTTGTAAGAACTTAATAACTTCAGAGATGTTGCAACCATCAAGATCAAAATCAAATTTATCATCTAAAGTAGTAGAACTATTACTAGCCTCAACACTAGTGGTGGTAATAGTAGAAACACTAATGTTTCTAGCAATTTCATCTTCTCTTTCCCACTTAGCATGTAATTCAGCTAATAGTCTAACATTTTCATCAATTCTTACTGGTATGGCATTAGTAGCTGCAAAGGGATTATCATTAGTTTCAGGTTTAGCAGCCATTTTATTCAAAGAAGATTGAGCTTCAGCCAAAGATGCTATATTTCTTTCAGCATTAGAGAGTTTTTCCTCAATAGTTTTATTGAAAGCAGTTTGTTTACCAATAAACTCTTTAAGCATAACTTCAAGTTCAGAGGGAGCACTCCTATTATTGTTGTAAGAATTTCCATAAGCATTACCATTGTTGGGAGGATATGGCTTATAATTGTTGTTACCAAAGTTGTTCCTATAAGCATTATTACCATATGCATTGTTGCCAAAATTGTTATTTCTTATGAAGTTCACATCGACTTGCTCTTCTTGAGCAACCAAAGAGGCTAAAGGAACATTATTTGGATCAATATGGGCTTTCCCATTAACAAGCATAGACATAATAATATCAATCTTATCACTCAAGGAGGAAGTTTCCTCAACAGAATTTACCTTCCTACCTTGTGGAGCTCTCTCAGTATGCCATTCAGAATAATTAACCATCATATTGTCCAGAAGTTTTGTTGCAGCACCCAAAGTGATGGTCATAAAGGTACCTCCAACAGCAGAATCTAATAGGTTCCTTGAAGAATAGTTCAATCCTGCATAAAAAGTTTGGATGATCATCCAAGCAGTCAGTCCATGAGTGGGACAATTCTTAACCAAAGATTTCATTCTTTCCCAAGCTTGAGCAACATGCTCATTATCAAGTTGTTTAAACTTCATTATTTCACTTCTCATGGATATAATATTAGCAAGAGGATAGTATTCTCCAATAAAAGCATCTTTGCACTTAGTCCAAGAATCAATACTATCCCTAGTTAAGGAATTCAACCATTCTTTAGCTTTTCCTTTCAAAGAGAAAGGAAACAATTTCATCTTAATAATATCACCATCTATATCCCTATGCTTTTGCATCTCAAAAAGTTCAACAAAGTTATTTAGATGGGGAGTAGCATCTTCATTACCAATACCAGAAAATTGTTCTCTCATAACAAGATTGAGCAAAGCATGTTTTATCTCAAAGAAAGTATCTTCAGGCACAGGTGGAGCAATAGGTGTGCTCATAAAATCATTGTTGTTGGTGCTAGTGAAGTCACACAACTTAGTGTTTTCAAGAGTAGTCATTTTTTGGGTTTTCAAATAAGAAAGCAAACTTGTAAAACTAATTTTTGTGTGTTTTTGATAAAGAAACAAGCAAACAAAGCAAAAAGAAACTAAGCAAAACAAAAACAACAAAGTAAAGAGATTGGTTATGAGGGACTCCCCTTGTGAAGATGTCCTTGACTCCCCAGCAACGGCGCCAGAAAAATGCTTGATGGCTCAATGCACGGCGCCCAAAAAAGTGCTGGTGCGTGGTTGATGTAGAGCTCGTTGGGAACCCCAAGAGGAAGGTATGATGAGCACAACAGCAAGTTTCCCTCAGTTATGAAACCAAGGTTTAATCGAACCAGTAGGAGCAAGGAAACACCCCAAAGGTGTTACTAGCTGAGCTTTGGCAGGGCGCACTACCGGTACTAGTAGCAATGTGGAGACCTGCACAACACAACCACATAACTTTGTCCCCAACTTGCGATGAGGTTGTCAATCTCACCGTGTTTTGTGGAAAACAAAGGATTAAACGTATCGAATGGAAAGAAGTAAAAGTTTGCAGAAAGTAAACACAAAGCAGTAAAAGATTGTAGATTGTACGTAAAAGACAAGGACCAGGATCCATAGTTCACTAGAGGTGGCTCTCCTTAGATAGATAACATGCTGAGAGAACAAATTACAGCGGCGCAATTGACAAACACCGAGAAAGCAATACATGCATATACTAATTATCTTGACTCCTTTGAGACTTGATTGGGCATTCCAACATTATACATAGACCGCCATCCAATTGCATCTATGACTAATAATCCACCTTCAGGTTATCATCTGAACCCCCTCAAGTATTAAGTTACAAGCAATAGATTATTGCTTTACGAACTGCGTGTAAAGTAAACAATACGATTGTTCTATGAACAAAGGATTGTTGTTTTCTTCCTAGTAGCAACAATACATCTAGTACCTTAGAGATTTCTGTCACTTCCCCAGATTACCAGAGGCATGAACCCACTATCGAGCATAAATACTAACTCTTGGAGTTGCTAGCATCTACTTGGCCAAGATAGCTACTAACAACGGAAAGCATGCAATATCACAAATAACAAAGACATGATAGAATCAATAATCAATCTGAAATAGCATCTCAATATCCATCGGATCCCCGCAAACACAACATGCAGAATTACAAATAGATGATCTTGATCATGAACGAAGCTCACAAGATCTAGACATGAAAGCACAAAGGAGGAGAACCAGCCATCTAGCTACTACATGGATCCGTAGTCCAAGGATGAACTACTCACACATCACACCGGAGGCTTGCATGGTGATGAAGAAGGCCTCCAGGGTGAATTCCCCTCTCCAGCAAGGTGCCGGGAAGAGCTTCAGATCCCTCCCGATCTAGGGATTGAGATGACGACGGCTACAGACTCTTTCGTGGATTTTTGATCGGGCACTTAGGGTTTACGTCCCGAGGGCATCTTATAGTCGGAAGGGGAGGCCGAGGGGGTGTCGGGAGCGGCCACACCACCCCCTGGCACGGGCCAGGCCTGGCCGCACGACCAGGTGGTGTGGTGGGCCCCTGGCCCCTCTCCGTCTCGTATTCTGGCACTTGATGACTTCCAAAATATAGGCACTTTGGCTTTTGTCCCGTCCAATTCCGAGAATATTCATTTTCTGACTTTCCTAGAACCAAAAACAACAGAAAATAGGCAGCTGGCACTGTGGCTCTTGTTAATAGGTTAGTCCAAGAAATCATATGAAAAGTACTCCAAAGTTGGAACAAAACACAAGAAAGTGGATAAAACTAAGCATGGAACATCAAAAATTATAGATACATTTGCAATGTATCAACCCCCAGGTAGGCCAAGATGGGACCAATCGGCCGGCTCCAAGGAGCACATGCCGTCTAGACCCAAATCAAGGAACCACAGTCGAGTGGAATCCCCACCCGGTCCGCATTCAAGTTTCCCTGGCTGGCCCGTCTAGACGAGTAGCCAGAAGAACTGGCTGGGAGGCCGCTCCTAGCCGGCCGTCTCGGATCCGCTAGTCATGGTACGATGGGGATGATTCTCCTCGCTGAGTGCACCATTGACTGGACAGGCTGGCTGGCCTGTCCGACGCTACTAGACATCTGCGCCAAAGCGGGAGGCTGATGAGCAAAGCAAGGGCTGACGAGGAAAGCCCCGGCTTACGTATAAAGAATCGGTTGATGGATAAAGAGCCGGATGATGAGTAAAGCAGGGGCACTGGACACCGAAGCATGGTCCTCCCCTGTACTAGAGGCTTGACTGGACCCGGGCCTACCGTTTGGCCCTGTCTAGCCGGCCCACTTTATGAAGCCCAAATCCTAACAGTAAACCCTAGAACCCACCTTGTAAGCTACCTCTTCAACCTGTATATAAAGGGGGGTAGTGCTAGGGTTCTAGGTAAGAAGAAGAGAGATAGAAGAAGAAGGACTTAGATAATTCCAAGCAAGAAGTAGCTAAGGAAATAGCTCAAGGAGCACCTGTATTGGGCATTCGCCCCCTTTGATAGTAGATCCTTGCAGGAGTAGGAGTTTTACCTCGCCAAGAGGGCTCCGAACCTGGGTACATCGATGTGTTTGCAGTATCTGTGCCCAACCCGTTGCGAGTAGCGACCGATAGCATCCTGTTTGTCCCCTTCAAGCCATCCCTGATGGTACTGCCGTGTTCCACACCACGACAGTTGGCGCCCACCGTGGGGCATAGTGCTTCGGCTAGGATCATCTTTCGCACGGGACTTCCACTCGTCACCTGTGAGCGAGTCGCCTCTGGCCTCGTCCTCACTCTCGGCTCCTTCGACCGCGTCCTCAACAACGCGCCCTGCTTTGCTAGGGGAATTTTCCCAAGCGGGGGCTCCATCATGCACTTCGGCGAGCACCACGTCTACATCACCACCATCCCTGAGGCCTTCCCACGTGAGGTCGTCACCATCCTCGGTGCGCCCCCTGGTCACTCCACCTCGCGCATCGCCTGCGGCAGCGTCGAGGTCATGATGGCGGGCTCGATGGAGAACCCTCGTCCACCTCTGGAGCGCAACGTGGATGGTCGCGCCACTAACTCACACCTCCCGAACCAAGACATGATCAACACGTCCATCAAGCACCTCTGCAACCCCATCACCCCCATCGAGGCGGATCTAGCTGCAGCTGCGCCAGCCCTGGAAACCACCCGCCAGAACCTTCTAGAGGAAGCTGGCAAGGTGGCAGCTGCCCAACGACGGGTGAACGCCACCATGTGGGAATACAACATCGTGCACGGCTTTGCGCGCTTGCCTGGAACTAGCCGCCTGGCCCAACCACAAGGCCGGAACCTCGGTTTAGAGATGGATCGCGCTGCTGATCCACGTACGCCCGTGGTGCAGCTGGTCTACAGCACCCCCGCCAAAAATATGAGGGCCGCGGAGGCGGCAGTTGGGGAGCTAAGCCACCTGGAGGGCGAGGAACTGCTCCGTCAGCAAGCACATGTCCAGCTCCTTGTGGTCACGACGAACAAGCAGCAGGCCGAGGCAGAACTCAGCATGGCTAGCAATAGCAGAACCCAACCGGCTCGCCGGATGGCGGACCCGGCTGCAGGCTGTAGCAAGGCATCTTCCCCAAAGGGAGCAAGGCAGAGCAACCACTAGCGCGGTGGATCTGCAGGCCATTGGCACAACGTCCGCGATGCGGCAGCTGTTACCAGCAAAAACCGCGAGCCGGCTGACGAAGTCGGAAAAGGCCAAGCGCTCCCCAAATCCTGCCTATCTGGCTGGCTGGGACCGCTCAAGCCGGATGAACAGCAAGAGGCGCGTGCGCGAATCGACCTGTTGGTCCAATCACGCGCGCTAGAGGAAGAAAGTCCAGCCGGTCCAAGATGCTTTGGACCACACATCCAGAACGAACATTTTCCAAAGGGATTTTTGCTCCAAGGGACACGCCAAAGTACAACGGCTTGGTCAAGCCGGAGGACTGGCTGGTGGATTACACCACCGCCGTATGCATCGCCAACGGAAACTGCCGGGTAGCAGTGTGCTACGCCCCTCTCATGCTCCTGGACTCAGCCAAGATGTGGCTAAACAGCCTCCCCGACAACAGCATCAACGCTTGGATCCATTTCGAGCAAGCGTTCGTTCTCTACTTCATCGGCACCTACAAGCGCCCAGGCCGGCTTGGCGAGCTTGCTCTCTGTGTGCAGGGCCCGGATGAATCCGATCGCACCTACATCACACGATGGACGAGCATGCACAACTCCTGTGAGGGGGTACGCGAACATCAGGCGGTTGATTTCTTCATCAACGACTGCAGAGACAGCACTATGCTCAAGCATAAGCTTTGCCGGGTGGAAACCACAACCATGGCACATACCATGGCCATCACAGACAAGTATGCCACGGCCGACGCGGCAATGAAAAGATCTGTCCGGCTGGACGACCAAGGGCAAATAATCATCGGCGCTGCCATAGATCAGCGCCAGCCGGAAGGGAATGGCCAAAATTCCTGGCGGCACGATAACTGCCACGATAAAAGAAAGGACAACCAGTCGGATAACCAATATGGCTCCAGGCATATGGCGGCAGTGTAGGACGATCCGACTGCAGGCGAAAGCCAGAGACAGAAGCCTGATGACCGGCCTCCGAGGCCCAAGTACACCATGAGTCGATGCTTGATGGGCCATGCAAGTTCCATAGCAGGGGCAACAAGCCGGCTACGCACACCACACGCCAGTGCACCTAGATGAAGAAGATGACGGAAATTGCCGGCGCACCGGCTAGACAGGCGCCACCTCCTCCTGCCGGCGGGCCACCAGGCGATCGCAATAACCAGCATCGAAGGGAAGATGATGATAAAAACTACCCTCGTCAGGTGGGAAATTACCACATCTTCACGACGAAGCTGGAGACCAAGCACAACAAAAGGCGTCACAAAGCGGAAGTGAACGCAATCGTTCCTCCCGTTCCCCAGTACCTCAACTGGTCGGAGCAATACGTTGCATGGAGCCGGAAGGACCAGCCAGCTGAGCTGCCTCACCCAGGCACCTACGCGATGGTTCTGGATCCTATCATTGTCTCCCAGAAGCATTCCTTCAGATTCTCCCACGTCCTCGTAGACGGAGGGAGCAGCATCAACCTACTGTACCGCAGCTCGCTCGACCGGCTTGGTATCGTCAAGTCGCAGCTGGGGCCGTCAAGCGCCTCCTTCCACGGAGCCGTCCCATGCCCGTCGCACTCCCCCATCGGAAAAATCTGGCTGGATGTCATCTTCGGCACGAAAGATAACTTCTGCCGCCCATCTGGTTCGAGGTGGTCAACCTCTGCAGCGCGTACCACACAATCCTAGGGCGCCCAACGCTCACCAAGTTCATGGCGGTACCACATTACGCGTACCACAGGATGAAGCTACCAGGGCCCAAGGGCATCATCACCGTGGCTGGTTGCTACAGACGGTCTGTGGAATCTGCCACGGACGGGTCCAAAATAGCGGAAGCCATGATCATCATGGAAGAAAAACGTGTAATCATGCAGAACATGGCAGCCCTGCAGAAGGACATGCCGGCTGGCGAGCCCAAGCCAGCCGGAGAGGCGCAGTTCTAGCCATCCAAGGGCATGAGAAAGATCTTGCCGAACGAGGCCGAGTCGGACACGTTCGTCCTAGTCGGAAACGGCCTTGATAGCAAATAGGAAAGCGCACTCGTCGACTTCCTCCGTGAGAATCGAGATATCTTCGCATGGTCCCCCAAGGACATGCCAGGTGTTCCGAGGGAGCTCGCCGAGCACTCTTTACATGTCAGACCGGATGCAAAGCCGGTCAAGCAGTCACTACGCCGCTTCGCGGAAGAAAAAGAAGAACTATTGGTGAAGAGATCACCCGGCTGCTCGCAGCCAGATTCATCATGGAGGTTTTCCACCCGGAATGGCTGGCAAACCCCGTACTCATGCTGAAGAAGAACAAGACTTGGCGCATGTGTGTTAACTACACCAGTCTGAATAAATCATGCCCCAAAGACCCGTTCACCCTGCCAAGGATAGACCAAGTGATCAATTCCACAGCTGGCTGCGAGCTACTGTCATTTCTGGATGCCGTATTCCGGCTACCACCAGATCCGGCTGAACCCCGTTGATCAAATAAAGACATCATTCATCACTCCTTACGGAGCCTACTGCTACACCACAATGCCGTTTGGACTGAAGAACGCTGGAGCAACATACCAGCGCTGCATGCAGAAGTTCTTACAGACTCAGATTGGTAGAAATGTACACGCCTACGTTGATGATGTGGTGGTCAAGACCAAGGAGCACCAGACACTCCTTGAAGACCAGAAGGAAACATTCACCAACCTCCGCCGGTTCCAGATGAAGCTGGACCCGGAGAAGTGCGTGTTCAGCGTCCCAACCGGCCAACTCCTCGGTTTTCTCGTGTCCGAGCGAGGAATCGAAGCGAACCCAGAGAAGATCGGCGCAATAGAGCGCATGCAGCCGCCCAAGAACTTGAGAGATGTCCAGAAGTTCACCGGATGCCTGGCCTCCCTCAGCCGGTTCATCAGCCGGCTGGGTGAGAAAGCACTCCCACTGTACCAACTCATGAAGAAGACGGACAAGTTCGTCTGGACATCATAGGCGGATGAATCCTTCCGCGACCTCAAGCGCGTGCTCACCTCACCACCCATTCTGGCAGCACCGGCATCAAAGGAACCCATGTTGATGTACATCGCAACAACAAACATGGTTGTCAATGTGGTTCTGGTGGTGGAGAGGCCAGAAGAAGGAAAGGTGCAGCCGGTGCAACGACCGGTGTATTACTTGAGTGGGGTACTGTCGCACTCGAAGAAGAATTACCCTCATTACCAGAAGCTGGTGTACGGCGTGTACATGGCCGCCAAGAAATTGAAGCACTACTTGCAAGAACATTCCATCCGGGTGGTGGCGCTAGCGCCACTCTCGGAGATCAACGGCAACAGAGACGCCACAGGACGGGTGGAGAAATGGGCCATAGAGCTCGCCGCCCACAACATACAGTACGAGCCAAGAACGATGATCAAGTCTCAGGCCTTGGCAGATTTCCTCGTCGATTGGGCAGAAACACAGTACCTGCCACCTTGCCCTGACTCCACGCATTGGAAGCTGCATTTCGACGACTCCAAGATGTATGGAGGACTCGGAGCCGGGGTGGTCATCACCTCTCCAAAAGGAAACCGGCTGGAATACGTGCTGCAGATCCACTTCCGCGCATCCAACAACGTCGCTGAGTATGAGGCGCTCGTTCACGGCCTCAAGATGGCAAATAAAATAGGCATCCGACGCATCCTATGCTTCGGAAATTCCGATCTGGTGGTGCAGCAAGTGTCGGGCGATTGGGACGCTAGAGATGCAAACATGGTTCTATATCGTTTCTTCGTACAACAGTTATGCGCCTGTTTCGAAGGGTGTGAGTTTCACCATGTTCCCAGGATAAACAACGACGCCGCGGACACGCTCGCCCGCATCGGGTCAACAAGACAACCAATTCCGCCTGGAGTCTCCCTTGAGCACCTGCGCAAGCCATCAATCACGCTGTCTCCCGAATCCGACTCCATAATATTGGACGCGGACCCGGGGACTTCCGGCTCCAAGACCTACGCGATGGCCGCACCGCACCCGGGGACTTCTTTGCTGCACCCGGGGACTGCCGGCTCCAAGACCTCCACGACAGTTGCACCGCACCCGGGGACTGCCTCGCCGCACCCGAGGAGTGCCGGCTCTAGGACCTCTACGACGGCTGCACCGCACCCAGGGACTGCCTCGCCGCACCCAAGGACCGCCGGCTCCAGGACCTCCGCAACGGCTGCACCGCTCCCGGGGACTGCCTCGCTGCACCCGGGGACTGCCGGCTCCAAAATCCCCATGACGGCTTCGCCGCACCCGGGAAATGCCACCTCCAGCCTAGAGGCTGCCGGCTCCACTGCTCCACCCGGTCGGCCTCCGACGAGCCCGACCCGGTCATCTGGGCGGAAGTGAATTTGCTGATGCAGGCGGTATACGCCATCCGGGAAACCCCAACATGGGCCAAGTCGTTCATGGATTTCCTAGCCAAAGGAGAGCTGCCTGAAGAAGAGGTAGAGCCAAGACAGGTGAAGCGCAGAGCCAACACATACACCATCATCAACAACGAGTTCTACAAGCAGAGTGTTAGCGGCATCTATCAACGATGTGTGAGCCAAGAGGATGGAGTCCGGCTGCTAGTCGACATCCATCAGGGCGAATGCGGACACCACGCATCATCACGGGCCATAGTGGCAAATGCATTCCGCCACGGGTTCTACTGGCCCACGGCACTAGAAGACGCTGAGCAGATTGTCAAAGCATGCAACGGGTGTCAGCGGTTCAGCCAGCAGAAGCACACTCCGTCTACAGCACTCAAGACGATTCCCATCACCTAGTCGTTCGTCGTTTGGGGGCTGGACATGGTTGGCCCTTTCAAGACGGCCAGATCCGGCATGACCCACTTGCTGGTGGCGGTGGATAAGTTCACCAAGTGGATAGAGGCAAAGCCAATAAAGAAGCTGGATGGGCCAATGGTAGTCAAGTTCTTCACAGACATAATTACACGCTTTGGCTACCCCAACACATCATAACCGACAACGGCACAAATTTCGCCAAGGGAGCTTTCGCGTGATTCTACGGAGATAAGGGCATCCGTCTGGACCTCGCAACTGTGGCGCATCCCCAGTCCAACGGGCAGTGTGAGCGAACAAATGGCCTGGTCCTAGCCGGAATCAAGCCCCGGCTGATCGAACCACTGATGCGATCCCCTGGCAGCTGGATTGAGGAGCTGCTGGCTATACTCTGGAGCCCTCGCACCACGCCAAACCGGTCCACCGGCTACACTCCCTTCTTCCTTGTTTACGGGGCGAAGTCGGTTTTGTCCACTGACATCGAGTTCGACGCACCCCGCAAACTGCTCTACACAGAACAACAAGACAAAGAAGCACGGGAAGACACCATTGATCTCCTCGAAGAAGCACGCGAGCTGGCCTTGTCCAGATCCGCCATCTACCAGCAGAACTTGCACCGCTACCACGCCAGCCGGATATGCAGTATCTCGTTCCGCGAGGGAGACCTGGTGCTAAGGCTAGTTCAAGAGACCAAGGGGGTGCATAAGCTGTCTCCGCCTTGGGAGGGCCCATTCATAATCAGCCGGGCACTGCAGAACAACTCATACTACCTCATCAATGCCCGTAAGCCGGAAAAGAACAAGATGGATCGCTCAGGCGAAGAAATTGAACGCCCATGGAATGCGAGCCTGCTTCGCCCCTTTTACACTTGAGCAAGAAGTGTATGTATCTTACTTTCATGTAATGAACAAGCATGGGAGCCTCGACATAGTCTCGGGGACTCCACAATAAATAAGAAAGTCATGCTGCACAAATTGGTTTTCCGGCTGCATTACTCTAACCCCGGAGCCGACGATCCGTCTCGGGGACTTGCCGGTTGGCCCAGACGACTGCGCGACCCACGCGGCAAAGTATTGTACGCGGTTCCTAAGGCTCCCTATTTAGTTCCCGCTACAGACCGCAAGCCGGCTGACAGATCCGGCAAGAGCATAATGCTCAAAGGCCCGTACACAAAAAAGCCACGAGGAAAACAAAAACATCTGGACGACCCGGTTGCGCTCGCTCACTCAAAGACAATGACCCAAACCCGAAGTATCATGCAGTACGCCTACTAAGCTACCCCTTCGACTTCGGCTAAAAACCAGCAAGGGAACGACATCAAAACTGGCCAATGCTCACTGAGAAAAGGGCAAAGACATTGGATTTGCGCGAAAATCCGAAAATTTCAAAACTAGTTAACCTAAGATTATAGTTCGAACTTGCATATGCTTAACCAGCCAAACAACTTGTTTGTTTCTATGTTTGCATGAGCAAAAGTTTAATGACGAACACCCAAGCCGGAGGCAGATAGCTTCCAGGCGGCAGCAGAGCAGGTCAAGGAGCTTCTACCCGGCTGTATTCTCTAGTCGGCCCGAACCTCGGGGACTACACCCTGTGGGTGCGCTCGCGCACCCACACACAGAAACCTACAAGCAATCAACACAAAGGAGCTTCGACCCGGCTGTATTCTCCAGCCGGCCTGAACCTCGGGGACTACACCCTGTGGGTGCGCTCGTGCGCCCCCACACAGAAACAAGCATGCAAAAGATGCAAAGCAGAAAGTGTAAGCAAAGAGCACGAGCAAATACACAGAGGGAGGCAAGGCTCCCACAAAAGTTCAATAACAAGAGGACGGACAATTGTTCACATGACACAAAGGAACGATAAGTTCTTGAAATCACAAATACTCCTGGCATACCGGGGATCAAGTTCACTGGGGGCAGAAGGGCCGGAGGCATCAGCTAGACCTCGGCTGTTGAAGGAGACGTCCGTCGAGGTGGTCGGCGGTGCAGCCGGAGCGTCAGTGCGTGGCACATCCGGGCTGTGGAAGTACCGCTCCATGCTGGCTGGGTCGATGAAGTCCCTGTCCAGCGCAACGAAGCTCCCGATCATCATGCCACAGGAGGGGATGTCAGGAACCTCGGCGCGAAGCTAATCATAACTGGTCCCTTGGCGAAATCCACGGGAAAGGCTCCACAGATCCACATCCGGGTACCAGGACTTCAGCAGCGCTAGCACCATCTCCGTGCCGCCACGAGCCGCCCACTCCCAGGCCACATTCATGAGCTCCAAAGCGCCCCAAATACGCTCGGCCAAGACATCCATGGTGGCAGGCAGGGTGGCTTCGGGCCAGACATAGTCAAAGACCTCGAGAGCAGCGGCACGAAGCCGGTTCGCCTCCTCGCTGATGACCATCACCAGGTCCCACGGGAGGAGATCCCGATCCGGATCTGTCTCAGGAATCAGGCCCAGTGCCTGATCTGTCGCCTTAGGGTACTGAGCTGTAGCCAGAAAAAGAAGCAGTAATCAGTACTGACCACAAAGGGCAAAACTACAAAATTGGCTCAAGTCAAGGGCACTTACTGACAACAATCTCAGCGATCTGGCAAAGATCCGACAGCGCCGCCGCCTCCTTGGCCTTGGAAACCTTGAGGGCATCTGCCTGGGTGGCATAAAGCCCCTCCAGGTTCTTCAGCGCCTCGGCCCGGGTCTCCGTCGTCTTCTTGGCCCTACTAGCCTTGATCTCCATATGCTGTTGTTGTGCAGTCAGTTGGGCGATCTGGTCCTGGCGGGTCTTGTTGGACTCCTCCAGTCGGGCGACCTCCTCCTTCAGCCGGGCCACCTCGCGGTCCCGGTCCGCTAGCAGAGCTGCAGGAGGGTAACCAGTACTCAACAAAAAGCGTGAGAAATTGCGCAATTGAGAAGATACGACACAACGAGCAATCTTACGGCCTAGGTCTCGCGAAGTCTTGGCAGCATCAGCGAGAGCCCTCTGTGCAAGAAAATGAAGATAAGAACCAAAAGAACCAGCTACGTCGCAAGACGGTGAAAAAACACCAAGACTGGTGACAAAGTACATACCTCGACGGAGGCCCCCAGCGCCCTGGCTTGGCCGAGCCCCTGCTCCAGCGCCCCCACCAGCTGGCGGGCCTGGCCAACGGCCAGAGGCGCTGCCTCCGACAACTGCGCCAGGAGAGCGTCCAGTGGTGGCGCGGCCCGTGCCGGCGTCTAGCCGGTGACCTGGAGGCCATCCTCGCTCACCGGGGCCACGGAGGGTCCAACCTCCGACTGGACAGGGGCCTCCGGCGGCGGCACCTCCACCGGCTCCTCCACCTGGTAGGCACTAGAGTCAGTGCCCACCGTCGAGCTGAAGGGGGGCACAACTGTGCCGGCACGCCCGAGTAGCAGACCCTCAACAAGCCAGGAGATGGCCCCGGTCCGGTGAAGCATCGCATGCACAACCGGCGGGACCACCTCCGTCGCTGCCGCCTCGGGGGCCGGAGCCGGCACATCCTTGGACGCCGAAGCTGGCGCGCTCCCCTCTACAGCAGGCGGAGGGGCGGACGCGATGGGGATGGTCGCGGAGCCGCGCAAGGCCATAGCCTCGCTGCAAAAACACAAGTAGTGAGCAACACGAATACGAGCAAGTCAATACAAGCACCAAGAAGACAAAAGCACCTACACGACATGGTGGCCGCGGGACAGGGGCGGCGTGTCTTCTTGGCGCCGCCTCCGACCAGAGCAGCGCTGGTGGGGGCGGCCTGCTTCCCCCTGCCCCTGGGCGCGGCGACCTCGGCCAGGTCCACATCCTCACCATGAGTGGCTATTCCAGTACAAGCAAAACGTGAAGATTACGGCTAAAGGCATAACAAGTGCAAGGCAGACAAGGGCAGAGGACAAACTCTCACCGGGTGGGAACTCACAGCCCTCGTCGGCCCGCATGGGGAACCGCTCCGCCTCCACCAGCGGAGCCTTCGCTGGCTTGAAGTCCGCGGCAAAGTTGGGGAGCTCGGTGTCCCCCATACCGTCCTCCACTAGCTGCGCCGTGAAAAGCTACTCAATAAGGGGAGATAAGAGGCACAAAACGGGAGTCCCTCAAGAAAATCCACCAGGAGAAGAGCAAGAAATACATACCTTCGACGAAAGCCGTCCCCGGTGGTACGGCCAGCAGGAGAACACCCAGTCCTCCTCCAGCGCCTCCTTCGAGATGGTGGCGGGCCACTCGCAGAGGGCGGCGTACGACACCTCCAGCCGGGACACCTGGTGGGGTCCAGATGGCTGGAGAGGTGACACATCTTGTGCGACTGGTGCTACAGCGGAAGCACACGGTTCGCCATCCAGAACAGCAGAATGTCCCGGGCGGTAATCCGCTCCTTCTCCACGAGGACGGCTAGCCGGGCTCCCATCCGGTCGATGTCGCCCTGGGCGCCCAAGTGCTGGACGCTCCAGGCCTTCCGGCTGGAGGGGACGTTGGCGAAGGCGGGGACCTTGATGAAGTCCACCTCGGTGTTGTTACGCACATAAAAGTACGAGCGCTGCCAGAGCTTGACGGTGTCAGGGAGCTCCAGGCGCGGTATGGGCGCTGATGGCCGCGGGTAGATGGCGCAACAGCCCGTCTTCGTCAACGGGCCACCCTTCCCCACCACCTGAACCTTGAAGTAGAAGAACTTCAAGAAATTCGCGGTGTCGGGGCAGATGCCGAGGAACGCCTCGCAGCATGCCGCGTGATGCGACAACATCGACATGGTGTTGGCTCCGAGGTGGTGGAGCTGCAGGTCGAAGGTGACTAGAAGCTCCAGGACGAAGCGGCTCAGCGGCAGCCCAAGGCCATGAGCGAAGTGGGCGAGGAAGACGGCGGCCTCACTAGGCTGGGGGTTGGGCACCCGCTCGCCCTCTAGCGCGAGGCGATGCTTCACCACCCGCTCCAACGGCAGGAACTTCCCCCGTCGGCACTTCTTCACCAGCTCTTCAGTAACATACGAGCCGCACAAGCCGTCGGCGACTTTGGGTAGCATCTTTTCTGGAAAGGTAGCCGTGATGGAGGCGCGGGGTCCCGTTGTCGAGGAAGAGGAGCGGCCCCGGCGACCAAGAAACGGTGGCACAAAGGAGCAGTGAGAGGCTAGAGCGCAAGGGAGAATAAGGACGACAAGCGCAGGGAGACGAAGTGAGGGACCACTGCTCCTTGGTGCACGTATTTATCGGGGAAAAATAGCCACGCCGGTTCCCCTGCCTGGGTGCCACATGGAAATCAACGGCCCCACTCCACCATGCCGGTTCCCCTCCCTCTGGGCCACTAATGGCCCAAAATATCTCGAGCTCATTGGGGAACCCCAAGAGGAAGGTATGATGAGCACAACAACAAGTTTTCCCTCAGTTATGAAACCAAGGTTATCGAACCAGTAGGAGCAAGGAAACACCTCCAAGGTGTTGCTAGCTGGCCTTTGGCAGGGTGCACTACCTGTGCTAGCAGCAACGTGGAAACCTGCACAACACAACCACAGAACTTTGCCCGCAACTTAAAGTGAGGTTGTCAATCTCACCGGTTTTGCTGAAAACAAAGGATTAAACGTATTGTGTGGAAGAAAGTAATAGTTTGTAGAAAGTAAATAGAAAGCAGTAAATAGTTGTAGATTGATGGTAAAAGAAAGGACCGGGGTCCATAGTTCACTAGTGGTGGCTCTCCTTAAGATAGATGACATGTTGGGTGAACAAATTACAGCGAGGCAATTGACAAACATCGAGAAAGCAATATGCATATACTAAACATCTTGACTCCTTTGAGATTTGATTGGGCATTACAACATTATACATAGACCGTAATCCAACTGCATCTATGAATAATAATCCACCTTTAGGTTATCATCCGAACCCCCTCCAGTATTAAGTTGCAAACAATAGATAATTGCAATACGCATTGCGTGTAAAGTAAACAATACGATTGTTCTATGAACAAAGGTTTGCTGTTTTCTCCCTAGTAGCAACAACACATCTAGTACCTTAGAGATTTTTGTCACTTCCCCAAATTACTAGAGGCATGAACCCACTATCGAGCATAAATACTAACTCTTGGAGTTGCTAGCTTCTACTTGGCCAAGATTGCTACTAACAACGGAAAGCATACAATATTACAAATAACAAAGAAATGATAGAATCAATAATCAATCAAAAATAGCATCTCAATATCCATCAGATCCCCGCAAACACAACATGTAGGATTGCAAATAGATGATCTTGATCATGAACGGAGCTCACAAGATCTAAACATGATAGCACAAAGGAGAAGAACCAGCCATCTAGCTACTACATGGACCCGTAGTCTAGGGATGAACTACTCATGCATCACACTAGAGGCTTGCATGGTGATGAAGAAGGCCTCCAGGGTGAATTCTCCCCTCCGGCAGGGTGTCGGGAAGAGCTTCAGATCCCTCCCGATCTAGGGATGGAGATGACGGCGGCTACAGACTCTTTCGTGGATTTTTTATCGGGTACTTAGGGTTTCTTTATTGGAGGCATCTTGTAGGCGAAAGGGGAGGCCGAGGGGGTGCCCTAGGCGGCCAGACCACCCCCTGGCGCGGGCCAGGCCTGGCCGTGTGGCCAGGTGGTGTGTCTGGCCCCTGTCCCCTCTCTGTCTTGTATTCTGGCTCTGTGTCCCCCTCGGTGAAGAACTAACTTTGGCTTTTGTCCCGTCCAATTCCGAGAATATTCATTTTCTGACTTTCTTGGAACAAAAACAGCAGAAAACAGGCAGTTGGCACTGTGGCATTTTGTTAATAGGTTAGTCCAAGAAAGTGTATAAAAAGTACTCCAAGGTGTGGACAAAACATAAGAAAGTAGATAAAACCAAGCATGGAACATCAAAAATTATCGATACGTTAGCAACGTATCAACATCCCCAAGCTTAACTCCTGCTCGTCCTCGAGTAGGTAAGTGATAAAAAGAAAGAATAATTTTTGAGGTGACATGCACCATCATAAACTTGATAAAAGTATTTGTAAAACATTGATAGCTGGGATCATAGTACTTCAACATAGCATGAAAGACAAAGTATTAACAATAAGACATAGCAACTATGTTGCAACATGAAAAGGCACAAACAAAAGATTCATGAATAACAATGCTTTGCAAGACATTTGTTTGTTTCACATAAAGAAAACATAGTATAGTGGCATTCAACTTGTCCCTCATAGAGTAGCAAACATAAATGCATAGGACACCTTCAAAGTTCATAAGAGTGACTAGATACAAATAGTTTAAGAAAAAGGAATATCAAAATTATGCATCAATCAACAAGTGTTGGGACAATGCACATAGAACTAAGAATGGCCACTATGCTCTCAAAGTAGGTGCATAAAGATAGAAGGTGGAGACTCAACATAAAAGTAAAAGAAATGCCTTCATAGAAGGAAGTAGGGATTCAAGTTTCATAAAGAGCTTCAAAAAATTATGGTACTTATTAGCTTTCAGCTCTCATTGCCCCTATCATAAGCATCTTTAGGTGATTAAGGTTAAAGTGACACAACTAAGAGGATATGCTTGACAAGTTATAAGTTGAAATCTCATGCCCCTTACTTACGAAGAACGAACCTCATACTACTCAACTTCAGTCACAAGTAAGCTCTTGTCATTGTAAGTACATATGTATCATAGAGAACCGCCAACGGGGTACCCCTTGCACATGATACACGAGCTATCCGATAATCAAAATGACAAGATAAGCAGACAATGAGCATCTCAGCGATCTTTTTATTTGCTATTTGCATAGGTTTTTATTGAGGATTCTTCATAGAGTGCTCATTATGGTTATGCTGCAAGTTTCCACCATGATTAGGCATGGCTTAGGCTAGCGGCCCAGGCGTTTCTATAACACACATACAAACTCCATGATCTTACAAGTTCCCCTTTTATTTCACACCGCTGGGATCCATAAGCAAAAGAATCATGATATCAACGGAATAATAAGTGCAATGTTAAAAGCGTTCCCCATGATATATGGTTCTGCTAACTTCAACTTATAAAGCGCAAGCATATATGCAACAAAGATGGACACAATGGTTCAAGATTATTAAGTGCAAGAAAGTAAAGTGTGCCATCACGTTTGTGAGAGCTTTAATCACTAGTTTTCTCATAACAAGTTTAATTCGGAAGGTAGATAAAAACATGAATATACTTGGAATAGCAAATGCTAATAGGTAGGTATGATGGACTCTTTGGAATAACTTGGTTTTATTTGGAGTTGGATGCATGAGTGGAACTCATACTTGGTTAGGCTAGCAAAAGACTAGGAGTGACCAACTAAGAGAGCAATAATGGCCATAATCATGCAAAGTGACAAAACATCATTAATTAAAGCATAAAGTGATATTACAAGTCGAAAACTAAAGGATCATAAAGGCTATGGTGAATTGGGATAGTCTTAACATGGTGTGAGCATGCGCCAAGTCAACCCAAATAAAGCATCAAAAGAGAATACCACAATACTATGCTTTAATATGCTAAACCAACACATGATTGCTTCAAGGCACATTAAGCAATCTGAATTGTTTATAACATGTCATGCTACAGCAAAAATCACTAAGCATAAAGCCAAAACAATATCAAGCATGATATGATAAAGCATAGGCCTCAGTCAAAAACAAGCTCTTTTTACCACTTAAGCATGAACTTTTCCTACTCTTTTCCAATCCAAACCAATCTTATTTGAAAACTAATGTATAAATGAGGGGGTCCAACAAATTTATTCAAGAAAACTAAGAAAACCAAGCAAAAGAAAACGAAAATGAAGACGTTCCAACAACAACACAACTATGCATGAAACAATAAAAATGAAGTGTTTGGAAGAAACCTAAAATTTGTATTGATGAAGAAGGGGATGCCTTGGGAATCCCCAAGCTTTGACGCTTGTACTTCTTGGATATTTCTTGGGGTGACATGGGGTGGCATCCCCAAGCTTAAGCTTTAGTCCATTCTTCATCTCATTACATCATTCTTTCCCTACACCTGAATTTTTTCCTTCATACAAAACTTCACACAATCTTCATTAGTAACATTAGTGTACTCAAGATAATAAGTATTTTGGTTCAGTTCCAACACAAGTAAAACTTCCATTAAAACACAAGCTACTGTAGCACTTCCCTCAAAAAGCTCAATTCCCCAAAAGGAACCCAAAAAGGAATCAACAAGAAGCAAATGCAAATAATGGCAGAAATCTGTCAAAACAGACCAGCAGGTAAAAACCAATTTTTTTGAAGACCTTTTGTTGCTCAAATCGAAAAGTGTTGAACTAACGAAAGTTGGATAACAACCTGGGGCAAAAGCACAAAACATTACATCTCAAACCGACGTACATAGATTTTACACGAATTTTTACAGCGAAGCACAAAAATCTGTTTCGGGATAGCAACTTTCCCAAGCATTACTTCTCTCTCATTAGAGGTTACTCTTGGCACAAAAAGCAAATAAAAAGGATAAGGAGAGGTTATTACTGGAGCAAGAACTTACAATACTCAACTAAAACTTTTGGGTTATCTTCCAATAAGTACTTTTCTTTAACGCCTTTAAGTTAGGCATAAAAAGCAAGAAAAGCATCAAGTGTTCTCAAATGAAGAAGCATTAAGACCAAATTTATTTTTAATAGGAGAGGAGAAAGGAATCTTCTCTCTCTTCTTAGGGAAGTGTTCTATACCTTTCTTGAGTGGGAGTTTTTAATGGTGCCTTCTTTCATATCAATAATGGCACCAACAGTTCTAAGAAAAGGTCTTCCCAAAGTAATAGGACAAGAAGCAGCATTCAACATCCAAAACATAGAAATCAACGGGGACATAGGCATTCTTAACCATAATAAGAACATCATTAATACTCCCCATGAGTTTATTTTTAGCATTATCATCAAGTGGGACATTTAAATAACAATCTTCCAATGGTGGCAAATCAAGCATTTCATAAATCTTTCTAGGCATAATAGAAACACTACTATCAAGATCACATAAAGCTTTGAGATCAAAATCATTCACTTTCATATTAATGATGGGTTCCCAACCATCTTCTAATTTCATAGGAATAGAAGCTTTATGTTTCATCTTTTGTTCTTTAATTTTTATGAGAGCATCAATAATGTGTTTTGTAAAGGCCATATTCATAGAACTAGCATTAGGACTTTTAGCAAGCTTTTGTAGGAACATAATTACTTCAGAGACATTGCAACCATCAAGATCAAAATCATAATTATCATCTAAAGTACTAGAGCTATTGTTTCCCATATTCCAAAGAATTTCAGCATTTTTATTAGAAAAGGTTCCATGGGGTTTACTAGCTTCAACATTAGTGGTAGTGATAGTAGAGATACTAATATTTCTAGCAATTTCATCTTCTCTTTCCCACTTAGCATGCAATTCAGCTAATAGTCTAACATTTTCATCAATTCTAACTTGTGTGGAATTAGTAGCAGTAAAGGGATTTTCAATAGTTTCAGGTTTAGCAGCCATTTTATTAAAATAAGATTGTGCTTCAGACAATGATGCTATATTTATTTTAGCATTAGAGAGTTTTTCCTCAATAGTTTTATTGAAAGCAGTTTGTTTACTAATAAAATCTTTAAGCATAACTTCAAGGTTAGTGGGTGCACTCCTATTATTGTTGTAGGAATTTCCATAAGTATTACCATTATTTGGAGGATATGGCCTATAGTTATTATTACCAAAATTATTCCTGTAGGCATTGTTGCTAAAATTATTATTTCTTATAAAGTTCACATCAATTTGCTCTTCTTGAGCAACCAAAGAAGCTAAGGGAACATGATTTAGATAAATATGAGCTTTCCCATTAACAAGCATAGACATAATAACATCAATTTTATCACTCAAGGAAGAGGTCCCTTCAACATAATTTACCTTCTTACCTTATGGAGCTCTCTCAGTGTGCCATTCAGAATAGTTCACCATCATACTATCAAGAAGCTTTGTTGCAGCACCCAAAGTAATGGTCATAAAGGTACCTCCAGCAGCAGAATCCAGTAGATTTCTTGAAGAATAATTATGTCATGCATAAAAGGTTTGGATAATCATCCAAGAAGTCAGTCCATGAGTGGGACAATTATTTACCAAAGATTTCATTCTTTCCCAAGCTTGAGCACCATGTTCATTATCAGATTGTTTAAATTTCATTATTTCACTTCTCATAGATATAATCTTAGCAGGAGGATAGTATTTTCCAATGAAAGCATCTTTGCATTTAGTCCAAGAATCAATACTATTTCTAGTTAGGGATTGCAACCATTCTTCAGCTTTTCCTCACAAAGAGAAAGGAAACAATTTAAGCTTAATAATATCTCCATCTATATCCCTATGTTTTTGCATCTCACAAAGTTCAACAAAGTTATTTAGCTGAGCAGCAACATCTTCGGTACCAATTCCAGAAAATTGTTCTCTCATAACAAGATTGAGTAAGGCAGGTTTAATTTCAAAGAAAGTATCTTCAGGAATAGGTGGAGCAATATGTGTGCACATGAAATCATTGTTGTTGGTGCTAGTGAAGTCACACAACTTAGTGTTTTCCAGAGTAGTCATTTTTTGTGTTTTTAATATAGAAAGCAAACTAGTACAACTATTTTTTTTGTTTTTGATAAAGAAATAAGCAAACAAAGCAAAAATAAACTAAGCAAAACAAATAAAACAAAGTAAAGAGATTGGTTATGAGGGACTCCCCTTGTGAAGTTGTCCTTGACTCCCCGGCAACGTCGCCAAAAAAATAGCTTTGATGGCACGTGGTTGAAGTGGGAGCTTCTTCTTCGATCCCCGGCAATGGCGCCAGAAAAAGTACTTGATGGCCCAAAATATCTCGAGCTTGTTGGGGAACCCCAAGAGGGAGGTATGATGAGCACAGCAAAAAGTTTTCCCTCAGTTATGAAACCAAGGTTATCGAACTAGTAGGAGCAAGGAAACATCTCCAAGGTGTTGCTAGCTAGCCTTTGGCAGGGCGCACTACCGGTGCTAGCAGCAACGTGGAAACCTGCACAACACAACCACAAAACTTTGCCCCAACTTACAGTGAGGTTGTCAATCTCACCGGTTTTGCTGAAAACAAAGGATTAAATGTATTGTGTGGAAGAAAGTAATAGTTTGCAAAAAGTAAACAGAAAGCAGTAAACAGTTATAGATTGATGGTAAAAGAAAGGACCAGGGTCCATAGTTCACTAGTGGTGGCTCTCCTTAAGATAGATGACATGTTGGGTGAACAAATTACAACGGGGCAATTGACAAACATCGAGAAAGCAATATGCATATACTAAACATCTTGACTCCTTTGAGATTTGATTGGGCATTACAACATTATACATAGACCATAATCCAACTGCATCTATGACTAGTAATCCACCTTCAGGTTATCATACGAACCCCCTCTAGTATTAAGTTGCAAGCAACAGATAATTGCATTACGCACTGCGTGTAAAGTAAACAATACGATTGTTCTATTTACAAAGGATTGTTGTTTTCACCCTAGTATCAACGACACATGTAGTACCTTAGAGATTTCTATCACTTCCCTAGATTACTAGAGGCATGAACCCACTATCCAGCATAAATACTAACTCTTGGATTTGCTAGCATCTACTTGGCCAAGATAGCTACTAACAACGGAAAGCATGCAATATCACAAAACAAAGACATGATAGAATCAATAATCAATCTGAAATAGCATCTGAATATCCATCGGATACCCGCAAACACAACATGTAGGATTACAAATAGATGATCTTGATCATGAACGGAGCTCATAAGATCTAAACATGATAGCACAAAGGAGAAGAACCAGCCACCTAGCTACTACATGGACCCGTAGTCCAGGGATGAACTACTCACGCATCACACCGGAGGCTTGCATGGTGATGAAGAAGGCCTGTAGGGTGGATTCTCCCCTCCGGTAGGGTGGCGGCAAGAGCTTCAGATCCCTCCCAATCTAGGGATGGAGATGACGACAGCTACACACTCTTCCGTGGAATTATTATCGGGTACTTAGGGTTTCTGTATTGGAGGCATCTTATAGGCGAAAGGGGAGGCCGAGGGGGTGCCCTAGGCGGCCAGACCACCCCCTGGCGTGGGCCAGGCCTGGCCGCGTGGCCAGGTGGTGTGTCCGGCCCCTGGCCCCTCTCTGTCTCGTATTCTGGCTTCGTGTCCCCTTCGGTGAAGAACTAACTTTGGCTTTTGTCCTGTCCAATTATGAGAATATTCATTTTTCTGACTTTCCTGAAACAAAAATAGCAGAAAACAGGCAACTGGCACTGTGGCATCTTGTTAATAGGTTAGTCCAAGAAAGTGTATAAAAAGTACGCAAAAAACAGGCAACTGACACTGTGGCATCTTGTTAATAGGTTAGTCCAAGAAAGTGTATAAAAAGTACTCCAAAGTGTGGACAAAACATACGAAAGTAGATAAAACCAAGCATGGAACATCAAAAATTATGGATACTTTAGCAACGTGTCAGCCACGTGGCAGGCAACCACCCCACTACCCCGCGACGGTTCGAGGCAGATTACATGCACCAGCGCCACGTGCACAGAAGATCTTGAAGAAGTTACTGCGGGAGGCAAACCACGCCCATAATATCCAAGGAGACGCAATGATGAAGGCGTGCGCGCGGTTACCAAAAACTACAGTGGCAGACCCAGAAGTCAAACTGACGCGATGCGCGCCAGAAACGGCAGGCATGGCTAACGCGAGCACCGACGGCAGCAAACTGGTGATGCCTCTCCCGGCCGGATGCGGCAGCCGGTCAAGAAGATCACCGCTCACACCCTATGGGTGGGACCATCGGCTCCGTAGCCGGTGAACCCCAGCCGGGAAAACAACACAGAATCTCAAGCCGGTACAGGACAAAGACTACAAGACAAACGAAAATGACAAAGCATCTGCACCACCAATCATTTCAAATGAGCACGCAAGAGCTTCTCCACAAGGCCAAGTCCTAACGCGCCCGGGGACTAGTGTCGGGGGGATGACCCCCGGGTAGGCCAAGACGGGAGCAACCAGCCGGCTCTAAGGAGCACATGCTGTCTGGACCCAGATCAAGGAACCACAATCGAGTGGAATCCCCACCCGGTTTGCATTCAAGTTTCCCCGGCTGGCATGTCTAGCCGGGTAGCCAGAAGAACCGGTTGGGAGGCTACTCCTAGCCGGACGCCTCGGATCCGCTGGTCATGGTACGGTGGGGATGACGCTCCTCGCTGAGCACAGCCTTGACCGGACAGGCTGGCTAGCCTGGCCGGCGCTACTGGACAACTGTGCCAAAGCTGGAGGCTGACGAGGAAAGACCCGGCTTACGCATAAAGAACCGGCTCATGGATAAAGAGCCAGATGACGAGTAAAGCAGGGGCACTGGACACTGAAGCATGGTCCTCCCCTGTACTGGAGGCTTGACTAGACCCGGGCCTACCGTTTGGCCCTGTCTAGCCGGCCCACTTTGTAAAGCCCAAATCCAAACAGTAAACCCTAGAACCCACCTTGTAAGCTACCTCCTCAACCTATATATAAAGGGAGGGTAGTGCTAGGGTTCTAGGTAAGCAGAAGAGAGATAAAAGAAGAAGGACTTAGACAATTCCAAGCAAGAAGTAGCTAAGGAAACAGCTCAAGGAGCACCTGTATTGGGCATTCGCCCCCTTTGATAGTAGATCCTTGCAGGAGTAGGAATTTTACCTCACCAAGAGGGCTCCGAACCTGGGTACATCACTGTGTTTGCAGATCTGTGCCCAACCTGTTGCGAGTAACCACCGATAGCATCCTGATTGTCCCCTTCAAGCCATCCCCGATGGTACTGCCGTGTTCCACACCACGACATCATGTGTTAGGAGCTTTGGGTATGGGCATGTATTATAACAATCACACTTTGTGGTTGTCAGAATATCCAAATGATGTAACGTGTCTTGTGGCCGGTGATATTGTCGTGTCTTAATGGAATGCATGTGTTCCAGTCAAAAAAAGAGGAAAGAAGGAATGTTCCTCTAAAAACACAAAGTCACAGGAGGTGCGTATATACAAAGCCAATAATAGTACCAATAACTATATTACATAAACAATGCTATGAAATAAGCACCGCTACATGAATTCTAACATGTAAGTCAATACTAATTACAAAAGCATCTCAAGGCTCATATAAACTGATTCAAGCTATCCACTAAAACTAGTGTACTAATAGTCAACTGTTGAACCATGATGAAAAAAGATAGCACATCAATACAACAGAAAGATCCACGACTCAGTCTTGGGACGTAAACTAGGCCGAGAACAAATCGTCACCTATCGCACACTGTCGCAACCATCTTGGGTAAGGCTGATAACTCCCACAGGCTCACCTTCATTTTGCTGCAGGTTGCAGCACTTAACATGAGGGTATTGTGTGCCGCGAAACCACTGGTATGATGTGTACATACAATTTTTCCTCATGAATAGGAACAATATGCCATCAGGAGCCTTGCATCCATGTTTCTTCATTATCTTGTCAATGATCAGATAATTAAGGCCGATAAACAAAGTGTTGTCGCCCAGGCTGTTAACCTGCCTCCAAATGATAACCCCTGGAAGTTTAGTAGAGATAGAATCCTGTTTAAAAACGTAGACACGAGCAGAAGAATATAGGCATAGGTTAGTCCCACTTTGAGCGTAGGGAATGACTTCGGGGTTTTCGCCATGGGAAACCCCCATGTCATACATCGTAATTATGATCATCAAGCATTCGCCATCAGCCGATCGATCAAGTAACCACATGCATGGCCGATGATTCAGAAAATGTGTTGGGATTACAAATGGTAGCTCCTGGTTTCTTGCAACATCAGAACTGGAGACAAAAGTGTGTTAGTGGCATACATATTCTAACACTAGATTTCTTCATTATCATGGTCACGGTCTAAATAGGAAAATCCTGACAATAATATTACTCAATAAATTAACAGCATTATTAATTGCATTTCTTATTTTGCTATTCTGAATATTTGGATTTCTTGCTTATATTACTTTCCTAGTTGTTCTAAGTTTCAAATCTGGGACCAATCATTCTACTATATGAAAAAATGAAGGACTCTTTGAATCACAGGAACACATGAACGAGAAAAAACAAAGGAATGTGGCAGGTTTGCAGGTGCAAATCAGAGGATTCTAAAACACCGACAAGGTGCAGGACTAGTCATATGGATGGAACATAGTAAACATATAAGAAACATTCCTTGATTCTAGGAAATTGTGTCTTAAAAGAGGTTGGAATGGATGTTCAAATCCTATGGGATTGAGGCATAGGAATGTGGCATTTCCTATTTGGATTCAAGGATTTTTGAAATTTTGGAGAAATTTAACCGTAGGATTTCCCCCTAAGGAATCCCTTTGGATCAAAGGAATAATACATACAAAATTCATATGGGTTGTACACATACACCCCAAAATCCCATAGGAATTTCAACACCCACTACAACTTCTTTTTACACTCATTCAAGTAGGATCGAGGAACTTTTCTCGTGTTTCATCCAAATGACTAAGGCTCATTTGATTCAAAGGAATTTCAAACGATTTGTAATTAGTGTGTAGATTTCTTCTGTTTTGCAATCCTATGTTTTGTACCTGCAACCCTATCAAATTCCGCTATCAGGATTGGAGTGGCATGTCCACTTTTATTTTGACAAAAATGCTAGAGGCGCCACTTTTTATTGATATAGAAGCATGCCCACTTGAATCCTATAGGATTAGATACCTACAGGATTTTGGATCACGTGTAGTGTTTGATTGCACAAGAAAACCAAAGGAATTATACAAAGAGGTTGGAGTGGATGGAAATTTTCCTCCAAAATAGAGTGCAAAGGAATTCTTTGAAGAAATTCCTAAGGACTATAATCTTTTGAATCAAACAACATTTATAGAACAAATTCCTAAGGATCCAATCCTACATAATTCCTCTGAATCCCAAGAAAATCCAAAGGAAAAGATTGGTGTCGAACAAAAATTCTATGTGATTCCTACAATCCGAGTAAGGACTAAAAGTAAAAACACAAAGAAACATGGCTTCATTGTGTTGCGCTCACATTTGAGATGCTGGTAAATACCTTTCATATTCTGACAATGGAACGACCTTACTAGTGCAAGCAAGCCATCATACACTATATTTTTTGAAGACTTACTAGTGGTGATAATTCACTACTAGCAATGGTTCATTCATTTTCACATAAAGGTTGTGCTCATTCAGTCATATGAAAGGTAAAACATAAACAAGATAGTTAAAGAAGAACTTCACTGAATCACTCACAATGTATCATGGAACTAGAATTACCTTCCAATGTGGGCCCCCAACAGTAGGTGCAGCCATGTGTTGCGATCAAAAAATGAGGCCATTGTGTTCAATGGCATTATGGTACTGTCGTCTTCCATCACTTGAATGGTCCAAACATCTCAAAACTTCGCTAGCGCCTTCCAGGTAGGCGATTTAACTATCGAACAACACTAGGAGCTTGTAGTCTGCATAACACCCAGCTTATGTGGGCACTCTGCAGATTATGATCTTCAACATGTCAATACATCTATCCCACGACATGGTTTACTTTTCTGCAGCCCTGGGGATTCACCAAAATAAACTTTTGAACATGCATGAGTATAGAAATGAGTACATGTGACTATGGGATCCCTAGCTAGCTAGTAGCATTACCTGTTATAATGTGGAGATGAGATGTGCTCAATGCCACAAGTAGCTAACAATGAAAGGTCGACTACTTGATAGGTGTAGATGTTCGCTAGGCACCAGTTCCCGCTCTCGTCCACACGGTGAGCCAGTTTCCATTCATGCCAACCCATAATCTTTCATGCATGAAGGGAAGGATGGTGGTGCGCCGAGGATGGTCGAGGGGCACCACGGAGTCACCATGTCATGCACATGATGTATCATCACCTCTTCATAGTGCTCATCGAACCAATGAGCAGACGGGGGCATCATTAGGCAGGGTTCACTCCAATGGTGCAAAGTCCATTTCGTACCTTCGTTGTTGCCAATATGATTGTACAACAACTTGCAGCATGAAGTGAGCCTAATGGTGCTAGAAATGTCCAGACGCTGAATGATGAGATCGACATCATCCGTGCTGAGTTGATCCCACTTACAGAACCCGCTATGCTTCGAATCGGCCATCATGGAGGATGGATTTAGGTGGAGTAGACGGATGCAAGTGCGGTTGGGGTTTTCTAGAGAAGGAGGGGGAGCGTTATGCAAGGAACGGGTGAGAGAGAGATAGAGAGTATGGGGGGAGATCGTGGGCGGAGTCAGGAGGAAGATGGAGAGTCAAGGGAAATAATGAGAGGGAGAAGATTTTACTTGCTTACTCTGTCTAGTCGGTTGTTGTATTGAGGTCACTGCCTATGTTTTACTTTAGGTTAGAGTAGCACACCATGATCCAGTAGAAATTTACTACCAATATCAGGTGAAGCCTTGTCTAGTTACATTATTTTGACTAGAGGGTTTTCTTTTATAGCTTTTATTTCAACATATTTACAATAGAAAATAAGAGGACAAACTACTACTAGTACTTTCATCTTGTTCCCATACATGCAGAAGTCATAGTACATGCCCAAAAATATATACCAGATATAATGTGTGTGTCCGTGGTTATTTTGGCATGTTGCATGTGTTCATATACTATGTTCTTATACAAGACTACATGGTCTTACACGTGTCTAGCATGCAACCGCGCAACAAAATGAGAGACGTGTCTACGTGCTCGGTCATCAGATACACCAGATTTCGCTCAAGTCAAGTAATGTGCATGACTTGTGTGGCAATGAATCACTAATAGATAGGCCTAGTTTAGGTCATCCCCATGTACCAGTGAGACCCTACATGCATGATGCGCTCGGAGCCACTAGAGACGTCCACGACGGAAACTACAATTTGCAACTAGTTGCACCCACAACTAGTTGTTGTATGTCGCACTTCTATGTATTCGAAAAATGTGAAATAAATCATGAACATATATCATATTGTATATAGCTTGTCTGTAAATTTTCATCCCAAAATATGACATGGTCTAGCCTCCACAAAATGAACAAATGTCGTAGGGCATAACACAAGATATTGTTTGCTTAGGTTTTTTTTACACAGGTTACATTAGATCATATTTTGGGATGGAATTCTGTAGATGCACATGATACGACATAGCCAAGGTTCTTGATTTATTTTACATTTTTGGAGAACTCAAAAGTGCAAAAAATAATATACCACTATATAGTGTACGAATAACTTTGCACTTTGATCATTGGATCAAGACTGGAAAATCCCAACATTCCTAATCGCTAGATCTTATATCTATTCTAGCATCTAGAAGATTGTATTAATAGTACATAATAAACTCCATGCACAAACCTCAAAACACACTTCTCAATATTTCTAGAATCTTCTCCGTCATTTCTATAGAGCATGCATGTCTAGTATTAGGTAGCTAATAGATTGATTTACACCTGATAGAAATTACAAGAACCAAATACACATCTCATACTTTATAGACGTTGTGGCATCCCGTTAAAACCACTACTAGAAAATCGTTGTGTTTTTGTGCATTGCATCATCATGACTGCATGCTCATGTCATCATGCCACATTGCATTTGAGCATCGTCGTCATCATGCATATGTTTGCCTCAAACTATTTTATAAAGCCTATATTTGTTTTCTAAATATCCACCTCGCTATTTCAAATGTAAAACCTTTGGTCCTTCCGGATCTTTTAATTGCCTAAACTATTTTACAAAAGGATATTTAAAACTAAATGAAAATAATAAAAACTATTTTTGTTCCGGGGAGGCCGCCACCGGCCAGGCCCAAAAGGCCCAGCTAGCAGCAGCCTACCACCCGAATGATCCTGACCCTAGATCTAATCTAACAAAACCCTAACTCTAACTAGACAAACCAAACCCTAGTCCTATCCCACCCAGCCGTCGCCGCACTCAATCCACCCCGCCGCCACCTGGGCACGTCTCCCCACCACCATCTCCCGCCCAACTGCCGCCTGCGCCAGCCTGCCAGCTCTCTCCCACTGCACCACAGGCAAGCACGTATACACACACACGCGCGGTGCACTGCACCGACACGTCCGTGCCCGTACACCCGCGCGGAGACCCACCTACCACTCCACGTCGCACGGAACGCGAGCCTCCCGATCAAACCCCGGCCCACCCCATCGTCAGCGCTTGACCGCATCCCCTCCCCCTGCGTCATTTCCCTCGCCCTTATCCCGCAATCCCTGCCGCCAGCTACTCCTCCATCCCCAAGCCTCGCCACCGTGTTCCTCTCCTGTCGCATCGCCGCCCGCGAGCGACCCTGGAGCCGGCCGCTGCTTCTGGCCGCTTCCCCACCTCGGCCTCCTCGCAAACCATCGTCGAGCGCCCCTGCTCGCGTCGCGGCAGCCCCGCTCTCCTATGACGGCGCCCTCCTTCCTCCGTTCTGGCCGTCGCCGGCCCCCAACAGACGTCGTCCGGAGCCTCTACCGTGCGTGGCTGCGTCCACCGGCGGACCTCCTCTCTGCTCGGCCCGAACTAGCCGCGCGTCCCTAGCTCCGCCATGGCCCTCTCCTCACCCAACCTCGTCCGCCTAAGAGATCTCTCACTGCCGCGCGGGCCCTCTCTTGCGCCGCCCATCCGCACGCTCCACCATGCCCGCGAGCTCCTTCCTGAGGCGGAGCCCCGTCGCGAGTTCCTCGTCGCCCCCTCGCAAGATCAGCCACCGTCGGCTGGCATGCCCCATCGTCCCGTGTGCTGTACCCCGTGCAAGTTACAGGCCGTCTTCGTCCGCTACCTCCTACCACCCGTCGACCGGTCCTCTTCAAGGAGCCTGCCCGACCTCTATTCTGCAACCGCCACCTCCCGTCGTGTTCGCCCCTAAACGATGCACCTTGCAGGTTGTTTTCGTCTCTGCCTTGCGGTCAACGCCTGGGCTCCCAGAAGGTGTTTGAGGAGGTGTCTATACAGGACTCGTTCACTCACATCTTTTTATCCTTGTGTCTTGCACCCGTGTTTAGATAGTGTGTTGTACTGATGATGGCGCAATGGTCGTGGTGTGGCATGGACAACGACCGTGTGAAGTTAGGTGGAACCACGTAAAGAGTACCAAAACCTCGCGAAGATCTTCGTTCCCGTTTTTCTGCCCAGTTTTTCCGAAGACTGCCAACACAAACCTGAGTTCGACCATCGAAGACAGAATCCCAAGTACGACGGCATGAAACCCGAAGGTGATGATGCCGGACTCGAAGCTCTCCATCTCGGAACGCCAGGGTCTCCTTCATGGATCCGAAGACCGAACCTAAACCGCTCCGAGACCACCAAGATCTCCAATCGGAATCCGAGGACGCCGAGACCCTGGACGACAAGTCTCCTTCCCGTAAGCGTCGACACCGTTACGACAAGACCTTCTTCCCGCACCGATGCCCGAGGACCGGACGCCATGACCGTCTACATGGACCCGAAGACCACCGGTACCCGATCCATTCAAGTTCGCCATCGACGACAAGGTCGACCGCTTGGAACCCAAGTTCTCCATCTTGTATCTGAACCTCGCCGTTCCCGTCAAACCCTAAGACCGGACCCCTGGAACCCAAGATCTTCCGAACCCAGAGGTGTGACCCTAAGCCCCTATTTTTATAATATGACATTATCATTTGTCGCATATAAAATTGTTCATGCATGCATACCTGTATGTGGTTTGGGGGCATTATGCCGATTCACCTCATAATTAAATATGGAGTCCATCTGCGGGATATCTTTGTCTTATTTCGGACTCCATTTAATTGATGTAGC
This sequence comes from Avena eriantha, assembly GCA_910589775.1. Taxonomy (NCBI): domain Eukaryota; kingdom Viridiplantae; phylum Streptophyta; class Magnoliopsida; order Poales; family Poaceae; genus Avena; species Avena eriantha. The sequence goes on from OU342743.1 coordinate 383,188,972, forward strand.
GAACCGGTGCCATGTTTTGCATTGTTAAGACAACATTTAATTTGCGGGGTATCTGAATAAATTGAACCGTTTAATTAATTGTCGGGACAAATGGTTCCGTTTAATATTGCCTAATTGCACCGCATCTGTGCCATGCCATGCATCATAGCATAATCATGCCGGATCTTCTGCCGTAGTATTAAATATTGCACCCGGTGTTTGTTCTAGTGTTTGCTTCTTCGCGGATTAGGCCGATGAGATGTTGCGAGTGCCGACAAGTTCTCCGGTTATGTTCCGTCGGCAGTGTTTCCCAGGCGAGCATCTCCCCCTTTCTACCTATTTTTCTTTTATAGTCTTTATTTCCTCCTATTGATCTATTGCTATCCGTGTTGCGATGCTTTAGTTTCCGTGCACCATTTATACTCCTTGCAGCCTCTATATTACCATGGACACATCCTATTGCCTGTTGTTTGATAGATAGCCAGCCTTGCGAGTCGTAGTTGCTTGCTTATGTGTTGCTTCGCGTCGTTGTCGTTTCACCATTGACGGCAAGTTGACACATGATAAATGGTGGAGATGCTTAATGGTGGAGATGATCATGACTTTAAATACAACTATTAAAATGGTAGATATAACTAATGCAGAGGCATCGATGGGTAATAGATATTATTTGGTTCTTCCACGCTCACTTGTGTCCCGTAGGACCCCGAGTACTTGATACCTGTTCCTTGACTATTCACACTATCCACATACGGGAGAGTCTATGAATCCCCCTTAGCCAGAGCTTGATTCATTTCTTATTTCTTGGGGCCACAAACTAGTTTGGGGTTTTATTTACTTTCCTATACTTATGCCATGCTTTACTGCTTTATTTATGATTGTGCGTGGAGCACCTGTACTGTTTTGGATCGTGACACGTTTTCGCTGTATCGATAAGCCCAGTCAAACTTTCGGGTTCCCAGTCGTTTACCGCCGTCCATACAAACCTTGGGTCCGTCTCGGAGCCGGCAAACTTCGTTGCGGATAGCTTAATGGGGTGGCCCCCTGAAATATTTCATGAATCCTGTGATTGCTTTGTCGTGAAAGCCTCGTTGGGTTTTGAGTTGGTTTTTCTGAGGTTGATCGTGTGTGTGTTGCTATTTGTGCACCCCTGCAGGGTAAATCTTTCTGAAAGCCGTGTCCGCGGTTATGGATGACTTGGAGCACAGTATCTCGATCATAGACAAGCATAACTAAAGTAGTGCTATAAATTTGACTTAATATGTGACTAGTAATCAGCTTCACTACAATGGAATGGATGATAAAAGTGCCAACAACTGGTGGAACTGGGTGTATCGTGTCATGTTATACATGCCTAGTAAGTATCGCAACTCCAATGGAATGAAATAAAAGTGCAAATAACTGCTGGGTCTGGGATGTCACATGCTAATTGTATCTAACTAGTAAGTACTGCAACTACCACTGAATGGTTAACTAAAACTGCCCACTACTTATGCTATCAGGATGACTCTTGAAATCTATATCTGACTAGTAAGTACTTCAACTATAATGGAATGAATAAAACTGCCAACTGTGTGAGTTCCTCGGTTTAACTTCCTCGTTTGGTCTCGAGGGGGAAATACCAGGATGGGTATGATTGGTGTTAAAATCAGGTGGGTCCCGAATAGGTCTCTCTTATCCCTCTCTAATAGCCGACAGTTGCATCGAGTCTCTATAGGTTGTTTAGTGCATACTGCGCTGCCGCTTCAGTCCACCATACCTATGTAGGCGAGAGCCGCCGAATTCTAGCCTCGCCGTGTACTGGCCTTAGTACTGACACTCCTCTTTTTTCCTTTGCCCTTTGTCAGCACTCCTTTTATTTTAGCAGGTTTGAGATCGACGACGTTAGCAGGGTTACCCTTCCGGCTTGGCCTGGGCAGGGTTATGGACGCCATTGGTTATTTTTTAGGGCTCTTAGCCCCATTTGCATCTTGTCCGTACTCGGACGCTGTAGCGATTTCAAGGTGATTTGGATCTTTGTACTATATATCGGTATTCTTGACTCATGGAGTCGTGTTGTATATATCTGTTCTGTTGGTCCATCGAGGACTGTTGTGTAATGGTATTACTTCGTTTTCCACCCGCACGAAAGTGCCTGGTGGGCGTCCTTGAATCGTTTCTATGCGGATTTGGCGGAAAAGAGCTAAAACTTTCATAGGGCCGATTCGAGGGTGTTACAGACGTGGATCTAAATTACAGTATTTGCTTACCACTATATAGTGTACGAATAACTTTGAAGATCGACCTCTGGATCAAGACTGGTAAACCCCAACATATCTAACTATAGTTATTATTTACTATTCTAGTATCTAGAAGATTTTATTGATAGTATTTAGCATAATGAACGCTATGCATAAACTTTAAAACACACTTCTCCGTCATTCTACAATTTTTTATGTCATTTCTCTAGAGCATGTTACCAAAATTTTCGAGTACTACCTCTGTTTCAAAGGTTAAAGCCTATTTTTTCTAAAAGACAAACCACGCAATTGACCAAATGTCTATAAAAATATTAATATTTAAATACAAAATGCACACCCTTTGATACATCATGAGAAATATTTTCACAAGGAGTCTATATAATATCATAGTTCTTGATATTTTTCCAAAAGATTGATCAAACTTTCCGTGGCTTGGCTTTTCAAAAAAGCCTTAAACTTTGAAATGGAGGTAGTATTAGGTAGCTAAAAGTAAAGGTTGAGTTCTACATGATATGAAGTACAAGAACCAAATATACACCCGATAATTTATGGATATGACATGGCTCAAAATTACAATTATCTTTTGGTCTTTACCTATTATAAATTTATATAGAGATGACATGTCATACTTCTATTATCTGAGCCTCACGTATAAGGCACGTGCAATTTATGCTAGTAATAAAGGGGCGTGGGTGCATCGAGTTGCAGAATAGTCAACATGCGCAACATAAACTATGACTTGCGTAAAAAAGAAGTTCCGTCAAATTGCAGGCCTTGCCCTTACATTGCACGAAATGAGTGTTATAGTACAAATATAGGTGGACCCAACCGTCTCTAAGCGTGGGCACACGCGTAGGCTTCTGACCGGCTGACAAGTCTAATTTGATGGCAAGTTGATAAAAATTAGTGTCACCAGTCTTAAAATACATTGTTTCCGCATGTTTTGAATAATTCTTGGATACGCCACTGAGTACAACAGGTTAACAGCTGATGCCATACAATACAAATTAGGAAAAGAAAAACTACACCCAAAAGAAAATAGTTCAAGATACACAAATCCCTATTCCATATGATCACTATGTTTATACCCTCTTTCTTGACTGTTAATTATGTTGGTTCCAATCCTTCGCATTTCCAATCTTGGGACGAACCACAATGAAGTTTCCCGCCAATTCTAGTGAACAGTGGCGTCTTCAGCATTTAGACTGAAGCATCATATTTCAGTACGAGTAAAAAATCCACCAAGACTAACTACATCGTCGAGGTGTATACATAGTTGCTCCTTGTCAAATCTGTCCTTCCAGGTCAACTGGAATAGTAATCAGATAGTTCAATTCAAGGAAGATAGAAAATGCTCTAAGGTTAAAAACCATTCGCCATTGCTTCGCTGGAAGTAACCTACTAGTTTCAATCGAGAGCACATGGTAGCAAAACTAGTAAAATACATGCAAATAGTGCGGCCATGATAATCAGCAACAATTTCAGCGACATGATAACTACCATAAGTTGTGTCATACGGTTCGTTAGTAATGTCCACAGTATTGATCGAATAAGGCTACCACCATCAGGAGATCTTGCTAACCACCCCAGATCAGGACCATACTCATTATTACCATCAAAATCGGGTGGCCTAGGTGACACACAGGACCTTCCAACAAAAGCACATTCAAAGATCAGTTCAGCACAAATCGTGAAGTTTAAAAATTTAATAATGGAAATTTTACCCCATACCATAGGATTCCATGCATAAACATTGCCAATTAGAGTTACAACAGAGACAAGTCCATTGTGGATAACTGCATCATGGTAGCTAAACATGCTGAAGTGGTTCTCAAGAAAAACCCACATATCATGACGACCATCAAGGAAGGCAATTACTGAGTCGAAGATGGCCAGGACAAACAAATCTATACTATTATTTTGCTTGACTAGGAAACAAGCCCGTGCGTTGCAACGGGAGAGAAATAACCGTAAAACTGGCTTGAAGGGTAAAAATATATGTCGATGCATTCTTATCTATGTGATAACTTAATATAAATATCTCTCATATGAGTTCTTCGCATAAATTAAAGGTTGATGCACTAATATACTCTCTATTGCGATATGTGCAGGGTTCACCGCCACAATTGACTCTTTGCATGGTGTGTTGTGCCTAAACTCACGATTAGCTCTAATTTTTTTTAATCTAATTTCCTCTTGCGTTGGGATATATGCAGGTTTACCGTCGCATTAGACCTTTGCATGGTGTGTTGCGTCTAAATACAGGGGTGGCTCTAATTTATTCTAATATAGCTTCCGTTTGTTTTGGAAGCAGATTACCATATGACTTCATCTTCCGTGCATATTTTTTATCCGCTGTTTAGGCGCTAAATCTGTATTTTTCCGTATCTCTTCCTTTGATTTGTTATGCTTATAAGTTTTACGACGTTTTTTCGGCCTTTCATGCTTTTCTCTCTAACTTCTTTCCTTCTTTGTTCCTTGACATCCATGAATTGAGACTACAACCTAAATTGTGTGCCTGCATAAGAGATTTCATAAGAATAACATAAATGATAAGTTGATATGTCTAACCAAAGAAAAATATCTACATAATAAAAGTGAAAGAATAATCAATAAGCCAGAATGAGCCGAGAACCAAATATTCCTTCAGTCAATATTTCCACCCGTCTTCCCAATCTCCAAGATCCCCAACACATTGGCCTTATTTGTCTCATTATATCTCGTGGGTTGCTACGATTAATTTCAATTTATATTTTTTTGAATAAATAATTTTAGTACTCCCTCCGATTTAAATTAATGACATTGATTTGTCTTGATTCGGACGCATCGAGCGCTAAAACATCTAGATACATCCGAATCTAGACAAATCTGAGTTTATTAATTTGAATCGGATGAATTACTAAAAAATAAGTTAACCCGTGCATTGTTGTAAAACCACAAGAAAATATGTTCAAATATCAAAGAAAAATCACAATATGCTACTAATGAGGTAGAATGAGACTGGGATGCTACAATTTTCGTATGTAAGGAGAGAAATCATTAAATCATATAAGAAAGAAGTGTACGAAGGTTGTCCAAGAAGAAAGTTAGAGGGTTGATTGTATAACTACAATGAGCATGTAGACCTAATGTACACTCTGAGTGCTTTACTTCGTACTAAAACTGAAGGTTTAATAGAGAACTGTAGAGGCTTAACTGTGGATAAAATAGATAAATAGGTTTAAAATGAAAAGATTCCAAAGGGATAATGTTGCATAGTTATCCTGTTCCTTTGTGCGCCTGTGCGGTACATGTCAAGTTCCTCACGAATCCTCAATTCCTTCTCCACGGTGACACCCTCGTGCAGCTCGAGCAAAGCAGCAGCCGTGCGGCAGCTCGTTCTCCACGCCGGAGGGCTTCTACCTTGGCGCGCCGGAGGGTGTCGCCATGCCGGCCGCCCTTTGTTGTACCCCCACCGTTCTTCCTTCCTTCCTCAGCCCCACATCTTCCTAAGCTGAGCGCACGCTCTCGATCCTGAACAGTCGTTGCTCCACTACACTCGCGTGCAGCCGTCCATGTATGTCCCCGCCGCCAAGAGCACCGGCCGCCACCTCGCTCAGGTAACCCCGCCAGACCCCGCCTCCTCTTTTAGGTTGCTCTGATTGCCTGCTCCTGGTCAACGGCCCGACGCACTCGTTCGCGGCCTTCCTTGTCTGTCCCTGCCGCCAAGAGCAGCGACCGCCATGGCGCCTCCTCGCTCAGGCGACCCCGCCAGACCCCGCCTCTCGTCTCAACTCACCATGATTCCCCGCTCCTGGTTAACGCCGCGACATCGCTGGCCGCTTCCCGACGGCGCCAGCATGTCCTTGCCGCTAATACATGACCAGCCTGCCGACGCCCGCATCTCCTAGCTGCGTCTCCCAGCTCGATGCGTGCGAGAACGGATCCAACATGCCAAGCCTCCCCCGTTCAGTCAAGATAAGTTTGCCATTGTTGCTTACCGTGTGGATTGACCGATCGATTGGAGTCTAGGGTCGCCGTAGTTTCCTGCCCAATCTTGTAGCCTTTGTTCTATTGACTAGGGGTTGCAGCCATGGTCAGTGAAGGAGGGAGCAGCGGGGGACGACGCAGGATCCCGGGCCAGCGGCGGCGATGCCCTACGCTGCAGCTCAACAAATTGGTGATGAACGGAGGGGAGACAGAGGTCTGATTTGCGGAGGGGAATGGAGAGGCTCCGGCGGCGAGGGACCTGTCCAGCGTAGGGAGCCCATGACGGCGGCGAGGAGCAGAGGGGACGGGGGGGTTGCGGGAAGAAGGTCGAACCGTTTTTTCTTCTTTAGGTACAGTGGCAAGAGTGTGTTATATGCGATTTAGTGGGAGGGCAAAATCGTCCATAATAAAAGCTGGTTGACAGAAAAGTTCCATTCTTTATTATCACTAGTAAAATGCCCGCGCGTTGCGAAGAAAGAAGTTAGTCTTTATTGCCAGTGATGAGTTTTTAAAAATATCAATGGCACGTCGCAGCATAGACAGTTTTTACCAAGTTTAATTACACGGTTAAAATAAGTTAGGCCGGGCCTTGCAATCATGCTCGAATAAAATCAAATGAAGCGATAGGACCCCATCAGACTCACGCGTGCCGAAATCTCAACGTGCTCACGGTCACTGCCCCATGGGCCCACGCGGCTGAAACGTGTGCTCTCATTTTAGAGGTATATATACTACCTTTTTCAATGGTATATACTAATAAAAGAATTAGAGTACATACTGCAGAACAATTAAAGCAGAGTATATACTATACAATTTTCCTTTGTGCGTTTGACGGTGGAGAAACTGGCTGGCTCTTGCATGTATCATCTTGATCGGTTAGATGAGAACGAAAGACAATATGAGCCTTGATTTTCTTTTTCTTTCTGCCTGTTTTTCTTGGAAGTTTTCTGGGAGAATCTCTTTGGTTTAATTCGACATTGCTTTCCCGAGGCTGTCTCGTTCATCCTGGCCAACCGGCAACCTGCATCCCATCTAGCACTCAGGTTCCCCCATCGGGCAACAAAACTCCTCTAATTATGCACCATACAGGTGTGCCCGCAAAAGCAAAATATAAGCAAAAGGCAGTCCAGAAGCTAGCAAAATTAGAGAATGATTAGTTAAAAAGTAGTGCCACAACCCGCCCCGCTTGACACCCTAGGTGTGGGCCAGAAGTAACTCTTTACTCTTGCACCAGCAAACCACCCAGCCCACGAATTCCCGCCGTTTAATTAGCTCACATCAGATATCAGGTTGATCTGTTTTTTCTCTTGAGATGAGGTCGATTTGCTGATAGTCTAGCCAACTTGCAAAGGTATATAAACCGGTGGCGTTCCATGTCAGGGAGCAGGGTGGGACTAAATACGTGTGTCGTACCAGGTGTACCATGTACAAGCACGCCAGACCGTGGGCCCTAGTTAGGCCTTGCACTTGGGTCATTGTGAATTATTGTGACATACAACTTGGGTTTGCACCTGAGTGTATGCTTCACGCACATAGACAGAGTCTAGAACGTTGCACAAGAAAGCCCATCAGCAGCACGTTGAAGTAGAGATAATTGACCGAATAAGCACGGATGCAAACATTATTTGTCGAGCGTAGGAAACGGCTCGATCAAGGAAAAAAGAACAAACCGTTAACTCACTTATGGGTGGCATAGCGGGTAATATTTTTGAACTGGTAGAGGCAAAAGGGTCCAAAAAAAGTGTTGGACCGAAAGAAACAATCCGTCCTTTACTATTAAAAAAAATAGATGTATAAATGTATAGATATATAGATATAGATGTATAGATGTATAGATTAGGTATAGATGTGGTTTTCCTTGTGGTCAATTTTCATCCCTCGTCCGTACCGTACAACTTAGACTCGCGTGAGGAAAACAAACTCGTCCATCCCCGCTCGAGCAGAGTCCGGGTCGAACAAACCGATCATCGTTGCCTCTGTTACATAGACCTGTTGGACTCTAGCATCGCATCTTCCTTGATCTAGGCAGCCCGATCTCGCGCCCACGACGCTGTAACACGCCTGCTCGGCAAACGGGTGTGTGCTACTGACGTCCGCCTGCCGTTCTAGTTGCTGCCTTTGGTGTGGCCGATCGAATGGATCGAGTGGCTGTCTCCTTCCTAGATTCTGGGACGGCGTTAGGAGCTTAGGGTGTGGTTGGTAGCCCGGGTGAATCCATATTGTCTTTCTCTCCTCATACATGTTGACCCCAGATAAGTTGTGTTGAGATTCTCTCATGTGTTTGGTAGCCTGTGTCTATCAAGATATGTTGAGCTGAGATGTTGTTTGGTTGCCCAGGTCTGTGTAAACATGTTGAGCTCGGACTTTGTTTGGTAGATTGCATGTGATTGAGACAAATAATAATTCATCTGATGCAAATTTTAATAAGTATATAATAATTTTGTAATTTTGGTACATAATAAGCAACAAATTTGGAGCACCAACAAGTATGTGATAATTTCAGCACATACCAAGTGACAGTACGTAATACATACCAAGTGACAAATTTGACAGCAAATTTGGAGAACCAACATAATAAGCACCAAAACAACACGTCATACATTCAAAGTGACACGACACGTCATACCAAGTGCAATTCATAATAAGTACGTACGAGTGCTCAATAATAGATCCATATAACAAAGTCAACAATGCATTAGTTCTAATCAACATTACAAAAGAGGATGTTTCCCAAGTTGCATCAACCAACAACACATCAAACAAGATCAGGATTTTTAGCTATGATACGCCTGAATGAGGCCTCACGAACGTCAGCTTCCATTTTCATGAAATTAAGGCCTTTACCTTTATGCTCCGTCAAATAATCTAAAACAACCAATCTTTGCTCCATCTCAAATTGGGTAAGATCCATCACTGTTTTGCACAAATCAGGGTGGGTTTCGGTATGGCAAGTGTTGTTGATAGCACCAACCACATCACGCAATGCTTCCGACATGTTGGTAACCTGAATCATATCTTCCTCAGCCAAAATAGGACCCCTCTTCCTCTTCCTATTTGAGCTAGAAGGTGAAGGAGTAGTGGCATCAATGCTATGTCCACCTAACTCATGTGTCGCTTGACCTTCCACAAATCCTTCTCCATGGGCATGCAGGCTATCCAAATCAATTGGGTTCCCTGTACCTTCTACCTCAATGGGTTTTCCCAGAGGCTCATTAGACCCCATTGCAAACTTACCAGTGGCTAATTTATCGGCAAAGCAAGTTTCCATGTATTCAAAGTTGACAAGTGGTGTATTTAGAAATTCAGCATCCTTAGGAGTATCCTACATATAACATTAAGAACAGATTTCAAGATATATTTCAGCAGTAACATGACATATTTCAGCAATAACATGACATGTTTCAGCAATAAAGAATGGATTTCAGCAATAACATGACATACCTGAGTGTGACCCAAATAATGTTGCTATGGCGGCGAGACCTCGGAGCATGCATGCTGACATAGGAGGGGTCCAATTCATGATCTTCGCTGTCTTCTTGGCTTTAGCACCTACATCCGGAACTTCCTCCATAGATTCAGCCATCTACACCAAACAAATTGCATCAGTTTTCAGCATATAAGAACAAATTCCAGCAACATTCAGCATATAAGAACAAATTCCAGCAACATATGACACATTTCAGCTCCAAAATGACAGTTTTCAAAAAAGCATATATATAACATATTCCAGCAAGTACATAACACGTTTCAGCATATAAGAACAAATTCTAGCAACATATGACACATTTCAGCTCCAAAATGATAGTTTTCAGCATATATATATAACATATTCCAGCAAGTACATAACACGTTTCAGCATATAAGAACAAATTCTAGCAACATATGACATATTTCAGCTCCAAAATGACAAGTTCCAGCATATATATAACATATTCCAGCAAGTACATAACACGTTTCAGCATATAAGAACAAATTCCAGCAAGTTCCAGCAGCACCAAAATGTGTGCAATTATTACATAAAGTCACAACATGATACATCAAATGTGTGCAACCCTCCTATTTGCCCACATCGCTTGAGCAAATTCATTCCTCTTTTATTTCCAAGAAGCATTATCATAAGCAATGTCATTGTGCTCCTCATTGATTGGTTCCGGTTCCCATGTGGCCTCCGGTGGAAAATATTCATCCTCCCCAAACTGAAGTATCCAATTATGGAGAATGGCACAAGCTATCACTACTTTTACTTGGGTCTTGTATGGATGGAAGGGTCTATTGTAAACAAACTTCCAACGATTCTTGTATGCTGCAAAGGCCCGTTCAATCGATATTCTCAGAGAAGAGTGTCTTAAGTTGAACAACTCTTTATAATTTTCAGGATGATTCCCCGCACCATACTCCTTCAAGTGGTACCTTGTTTTACGGTATGGTGGAAGGAAACCCGGTCTCACAGCATACCCAGCATCGACAAGGTAGAATTTTCCTATGATAATGGAACTATTAGGTATGGCAGAAACTATTGAGAAATATATAACTATAGGTTTAAGTTATTACCTAGAGGAAGTGACAACCCATCATCCCTTTCCATAGCATCAGCAAGTATAAGGGCATCATGGGCTGACCCCTCCCAACCAGCAAGTACATAGGTAAACTTTCAATCAAAGTCTATGGCAGCCATGACATTTTGGGTAGTACCCTCTTTTCTACCCCTAAAGGCGGCCGAGATATTGATTGGCACTCTTGCGGACACATGAGTTCCATCTATTGCTCCAATACAATCCTAATTCAGAGAATACAAATATTTGTCATTCATTGGTCTTACAAAATTCCAGCAATATCTAAATTTTTTAACTAAAATTATTTACCTTGAAGTAAGGATTGAAGCGGTTGTTTTCCTGAATTTTAGGATAGATATGAGTAGATGGAGGACGAATCATCTCAGCTCGCAACTCTCCAACGGCATATAACACCGCATTAAAATACCTACCGATTACTTCAATAGATCTTCTAAAAATTGGTTGTAAAGCTCTAAAACGTGTGTTGTGACCAACTACTAGGAGAAACATGGCTACTTGTTCCTCGATAGAAGTATGAATACTATCTTTCAATAATTCTCTCTCTCTAAACAAAGTGCACAAACTAAAAAAGGGAGCTCTTTTCATTCTAAGCTGATTTGAGCAATTTATATCGGTAGAATGATATATATATATCTCAGATTTGATTCCCTAGCTATGTCCATGTCAATCCTACGATCTAATGTTATCACCGGAGTTTTCCTAGCTTTTCTTGAGATAAACACCATATAAGCACCCAATATAGCTGCCAGGCCGGCTGCTTTCACAATTAGTTGCCTCCGTTTTTTGCCAAATCGTCCATCTAAAGAAATAAAAACAAATCATGTTGGTATTATGACATAGCAGTGCGCAACTGTCACACAATAGGATGAAACAAACATACACAATGAACAAATCTTGTTGCCAAATGATTCATTATTCTCATTGTACTGTCCACAACAACACAAAATTAATTGGAAAACAAGGCAAGGAGAGATTGAAGCGTTTTTGCTAGTACCTTGCAAGAACTGCTACTGTGGAGTACTTTGCCGCTGTATATGGAGATGGGAAGCGGTTCAGATGTGGGCGTAGGAGTACTGCTGCGGCTGCCTGTAGCATCCCATCTGTCTAACATATGTAATGCTACATGGCCCAGTAATATAATGGCTACTTTCTACATATAATTGTTGCATCATAATTATATCATGCTCATGTCATCATGCCACCTTGTATTTGAGCATCATATTAAACCCTTTTCATTTGGTTCTTATCTCATATGCATTTATTAATTGTATTTGCCTCTTGATACATTGTAGTTGGTTCTTGATATATTATTGCATGCCCAATTTGAGTTGAGGGCACTTCTCTTTAAACCTTTCCATATTCAAACTAGCCAACATGTTCCAATTGATACCCTCTATCTTCAATTCAAACATATTCTTACATGTGAGCTTCCAATATTTATGTGGTATTTTATTCTATCTCACATGTAAAGGATATGGTCCAATTCTGGTCACTTGGATAATAATGGTGTAATCCTAATCATCCATATATCAAGTACCCTTTGTCACCATTCTTTTTAAAGCAAGGCACATGTGTGTATTTACTTTGTTCCCACAAAATAAAACTACATGCATGTACTCCACCACATGAAATCATGCACCCTCTTAGAGATGCAACAATGTGTCCATGCATACTTACACTCCTTTTATTCCATACGGGAAGGCAAACCCCATAAAACTTTTTGTGAGGCCCTTAATTAAATTTGGATGTATGTTGAATAAGTGACCATGTGTATTTATAGTTGTTTTCACAACTAATAGTGGAATTAAATTCCTCATGCATGGGTCATGCACACATGCTTCCTCTCATTCCTTTTCTCTCTTACTTGATCTTTTGGGATTTGTTTGAAATTAAATCAAACCCATCTTGCAAAACCTACACTTAGCTACACACACACAATATTCCTCTCTCTAATCCTCTATTCATCTCTCTCTCTAATCCTCTCCTCTAATCCTTTTGTCGTGTCACGCAAACACACACATATATACATATATATATACATGGGTGTGTGTGCCATTGCATATATGCATGCATGTTCACGTTTTCCACCTCTCCTCTCTTTTTTCTCTCTCTCTACACTTGGTGTAAAACAGCCGATGGGTGCATCTAGTTTTTCAACCTAACTTAATTAGCTAACACTAGTTCGTAAACCTAGCTAAATCTAACCCAACACGTGTGTGACCTATCCAATCTAAAAAGCTTGCTATATACCACTTGGCCTTTTTTTGTGTTGTTGTTGCTTTGTTCAAACCGTGGGGGCAAGGTAAGACACACACACCCAACCGAAGCACCCTGGTGCCGTCCAATCGAACTCCCAGCTGAGCATCAGAACCTGACACGTGCTTTCGTTCGACTCAACCCGCAAGTATCAGTGGACAGCCTCATGCCCGTGCACTGTTTTTCTCCTCCAGCCCTATCACGTGCTCGATCGCCGCCCCACGCCAAAGTCGTGCTCCTCTCTTCCTCTCTGTTAAAAGTAGAGGCAGGGCCTCCCCTTCCCATCCTCATCCTCCCACCTACCCCATATCGAGATCCCCTACCTCTTCTTCCTCTCCATGCCACCACCATGGCCATGACCACCTAAAACACTAGCCGCCGTCTACCCTGGCCGTCGTCGTCCTACGGCCGCCGCCGCCTGGCCATCGCGTCTAGTAGCAGCGCGAGGAGCTGTATAGTACTAGGAGCCGGGAGTGGCAGGCCAAGCCGCGCTCACGTCGCCGCCACCGTACGCTCGCCGACGTTCTCCATCCTCTCGTCGCCGACGTCGTCAGCCGCGGCAGTCACCGCCTTCGGTTCCTCCCCGGTGAGCCCCTTGGTACCCTGGACGTGCCCCTCCTCCTCTCTGGCTTGCGATGCGACCGCCGGCACCGCGCGCAGCCGCCGCTCGCAGGCGGCACCCACCGCGTGCGCAATCAACAGCAACAAAGAACCCTAGCGCGCCCCGCTGTTCTTTCGCTTTTTCCGCTCGCTGTGATCTGCCTCCGTGCGAGCTGGCCAAACAAAAGTTGTAGCCCTTCGTCGTAGCTACGTTTTTCGTTTTTACGGCTTTGCCAAATTCTCGCTAGATCGCTCGCCATCGTCCTCGTAAGATTGGCCGTAGCTAGCCAGTTTTTTCGAAAACGTTTTCAGTTCGTCAGGCCCCGGAAAACACCTCCGCGGACCTCTGGTCTTCCGCCGATTCCGGCGTATCCAGCCCTCGTCTGGCGATGCCATAAACACGGAAGTTGTAGATCTTGTCCTCCTCTACGTTTTTCGTTTTTGCCGCATCTAAAAATTCCCAGCAGATCGATCGGGATCTTCGTCCGAAAATGCTCCCAGCTAGCAATCTCGCGGCTCCATTTTTAGTTCCGTCAGACAAAGTGTCCGGGGTTTTTGCAGAAGACCCCCGGAAGATCCTGTCCATCACGGACAGACCCCCCCGCGCCCTGGATCGCCCACGTGTCAGCTGCCCGCTGGCCACGCGCGCGCTGAGGCCTCGCCGCCCGGAGGCCCACCTATCATCCACTGCGGCTGGGTGTACTCGCGGTGCAAAAAGTCCGGTCCAGTCCCCGCCGGGTCGGCTATTGCTGAGTCAGCATCAGTCCCACCTGTCAGCGTCTCAGGCTAGATTCTCCTGGGTACAAAAAGTATCCATGAGCCTTTTTCCAAATAAAACTAATTCCAGAAAATATAAATATGTTTTAATATCCAGAAATTAATAACTTTTAATTGGTATTTTCAAATAATACAAATGATATATGTTTTGGAATCAGAAAATTGTGAAGAATTCAAATATGCCATTCAAAGTATTATTTGGGCACTTTAAAATTTCGAAATTGTTTAAATGTAATAAAAATGTCTTTTTTTAATAATTAATAACTTTAATTCTACAACTCCAAATTCGACAAATAATATGTCTAAATCAATCAGCGCGCCGAGCCCGTTATAACTATGCAATCCTTGTTTTGAATTGCAGCATGCATCATATAATTATAAGGTATAAAACAACTTATTAGGGTTAAAATGTGACTAAAACTTAATAAAATGTTTTATTCTTGTACCCCACACCTCACCCATGCCATGCTACATTATTGCCATGTAATTTGTGCATCATTCATCATGGCATGCTTGTTTGCTTGTCGCATTTTAATTCATATGCTTGTGCACTTTATTTATGTTGGCCCTTGTTTGTTTGGTTCTTCTTCGAATAGACGCCGAGCAGGGGATATATCAGAAATCCCAGGAGCACTACCCAGATCCGTCTCTCGCTTCAACTGAGCTGCCAGGCAAGAACTACCACATGCTTGCATACATATAGTACATATTGCCTCTATCTTATTCTTGCATCACTGAGTCGCGATTGCATTAAATTGAATCCCAAGTACTGCATAGCCTTTACTTTTAAACCCCACCGAAACTTGTTCCTCCATCCCATGAGCCATTACTACAGGAGTTGTTTGAGTCATGCGGGTCGTAGAACAACATGTGCAAGGTATGTGAGTGTCTGATGGATAATGAGGTACCTAAACAACTTAACCTGAGTAGTAATGGGATAACTAATGAAAGTGGCACCGGTGAGCAATATCTGCTATTTGGTTCTTCATGCTCGCTTGTGTCCCGTAGGACCCTGAGTACTTGATTCATGTTCCTTGACTATTCGCACTATCCACATCCGGGAGGCCTTATGGACCCCCTGAGCCAGAGCTTGATTCACTATTATTTCTTGGGGCCACAAAGTAGTTTGGGGCTTTATTACTATCCTGTACTTATGCCATATTTACTGCTTCATTTAAGATTGTGCGAGGAGCACCTGTACTGTTTAGGGATCGCGACACGATTTCGCGGTATCGACAAGCCCAGTCACATTTTCAGGTTCCAAGTCGTTTACAGCCGTTCTCGCAAACCCTGGGTCCGTCTCGGAGTCGGCCAACTTCGTTGCGGGTAGCTTATTGGGATGGCCCCCTGAAATATTTCTGAATCCTGTGATCGCTTTGTCGTGAATGTCTCGTTGGGTTTTGATTTGGTTTTTCCGAGGTTGATCGAGTGTGTGTTGCTATTTGTGCACCCCTGCAGGGTAAATCTTTCTGAAAGCCGTGTCCGCGGTTAAGGACGACTTGGAGCACAGTTTCTCGATCATAGATAAGTATAACTAAAGTACCGCTTTTAATTGGACTAAGTAACTGACTAGTAAATAGTGCAATACTCATGGAATGGTTAATAAAACTGCCAACGGTTGGGTTGTTCGTCCGCTTTCTTGTTGGTAAGCGAGAGGGAGGATGAATCTGTTACTTTATACTGTTATAACGGTTGTTACTAATTAACGGACATCTGTCTATCATTGGTTAGGCGGATGGTTAGCGAGTATCTATAGACTTGTTAGTTATTATCTTTTGCTGCAATTGCGTCACCCCAGGTATATGTCTCCTTTAGAGACATAAAGACTTGCTGAGTACCCCTAGGGTCTCACACGATAAATTGTTTGATTCAGATGAACAGGTGTATTCGCAAGATGGATACTGGGTGGAGGAGACGGATGATGTTGGCAACGATCACTCGGTGTAGAGATTCCGAGAATGGGGATCCGTGAGATCTGTGGGCGGGATGTGTTTATTTATGTGGCATCTTATGCCAATTTGCTTCTTATCCGTACTCGGATCTTGTTTTCCGCTTCCGCCTGATACTCTGATGTTTGATGTATGAGGAGCTATCCTAAGCTATTATCTCTATCTAGGATATTTGGATCTTGCCGTATGGCGTTGCAATATTTCTATTTCTTTTAGATGGAATGACTTTGTGAAGAGTTGTATGGTGGCTTGCATACATACTCACTTGTGTATGTAGTTGATCCCTTCGCCTGCCGATTACGCCACTCGTTCTTGTCCCGATGTTCCAAAAGTGGTTAGGACGACCGAAAGGTCTACCTATGAGTGGCGGGTTGGGGTCTGGGGGCCGTGGGCGGTTTCCTGGCCCGACGCGTGGGGAAAGAATCGGGACATGCGGGACCGATTTTTCGGAACGTACATAGCAGGGCCGAGGTGCGAAGCTCGATTTTGACTTCGCAATCGGGCACTGCCGAGACGCTGTTTTTGTACCGGGTGGGCACTGCCAAGACAACGGAACCGATCTAACAAATAGCCAAAAACGAGCTGAGGTGGGAATATCTGAGTTGATCTAGTCTACCAAACACACCCTTATTAGCAGCAACTGTAGCCTCGGCCGCTATTTCGATCCCTTATAACAGCCGCTTGAGGAAAAGGCTGCTAGCTCTTTTGGCATACGCAAACATTAAATGGTGAGTTCGATAGGTACTAGCGCACAGTGAGACCTCACCGTTCTCTGCCTAGCGTTCTCTGCCGCTTGCTCTCCGGAAGGGATTTTTTCCAGGTGAGGAAAAAGAGAGCAAGGCAAAAGAATTGCATCAACAATCTCTTACATCACTTATTCTGCTCAATTTTGACATGGTATGAAACTTCTAGCCAGCTTTTCATGGAAATTGGTCACGGTGGACAACAAATAGTTTGTAAAGCGGGGTTTTAATGTGCTACACATATTTATTTGTATTTAAGAATGCAAGTCCATGGTTGTTTGATAATTTATGAGGATACACTTAGATAGTTATTCTAAGTTAATTAGTTATTGTACCACATCAGACAGGGGCGGAGATGACTTGTTAGCATTGTTGTCAGCTGAACCCAACAAAAATCAGAAGACCTTCGCTAAACTACAGCACTCTTGCTTCGGTACCCCCTAGGTACCCCCCTCCCCCCTTAGGAAATCGTTCAGGGAATAACCGGTTTTTCGGTGGTTACGAGTTTGTTCCGGAACCAGTCAGTTTGTTTTAATCCGTATGAGCGACCCCATATGCGTACTTTGCTGAGTAAAATATGCAGACGAACGGTCGGTCCACATGAAGGAACCGTTGGCCCCGTCGCCTCGTCCCCATCCTCTTTCTCACCCAAATCTTCTCCGATCTACTGCGGCTACATGAGAGGAGGCCACCTCTTGTTCTCCTTCTGTTTTCGTCTCAGGGTTTGTCTAGGAGATGCGGTTCGATCAAGATCAGAGGCGCATGATGCATGCGGTATCGGCGACGATCAAGATGCGACATGGAATGGCATTTGCTTCAGAACCGCACGTAGGAGCGGCAATTTTTTTACTACCCACGATATGTACATAACGGCTTAGATACGCATACCGGTACAAAAAAAAGGGCATAGATCGGTTCCTAATCTAACCCGAAAACCACCCTAGAACCCCAAAAACCGCTTTTCCCATCAAAATTTTCCTAAGGGGGGAGGGGGTACCGAAGCAAGCCTCTTACACTGTTCATTTGTAGAATGACCATATTCCTCTTGAGGTGACCGTGTCCCATAGGATATTTTTCGTATTTTGTCCCATCAGATATAGTGTACGGGAGATGGAAAGCAGGGGGAGTGACATTTTGGGATGTGTTCTGTAATTATGTGGATTTTAAATTAGGATGGTGTACAGTTTTTTTTGAAAGAAACACTCATCTTAATATTATTATCCGTGTACAAATGTGATGTGTTTATTGTAAATTTATAATCCGTGTCTCCAGCTCTCAGACAACCCCTATAGCTTCATGGTGTTAGGGGCTCGTGAAGGGCAACAATTACAATTCTTTGGCGTTCGTGTTCAGGGGAGAAGGGGCAAAGCATGTGGGAGGGGAGGGGGCTTGGGGGCAAAGCATGGGTGATGGTGAAAATATCATACAGACAGAAAGCCTTGATGATCGACCAACTCAAAATGGTGTGTGAGTTCATGGGTCACCGACATCCCATGGGTCTCAACGGAAAGATCTTGCTGAAGTTCTAGACACCGCGGTGGAGAGAATCTTGATTATAACTATTTAAGCTATTGAATATGATCAATAATATTCATATTGAATATGACGATTTCGGAAATATTATCTTCGGCTCACCAGGAAGTAGATCTTTCTTTTTATCTGACCAGGAAGTAGATCTTACTTACCAAAAAAATGAATAATTGGGAACTTTCTTTCTATGCATACGATGACAAAATAGATATTTTTAATAATTTTAGAATACTATTTTTATGGGGTATGCTTTTGAATATCATGTGGTTATCTATTGTACACATTAATTTTTGCAGGAAAATATATTGATGAACAATGCATAGGCATTCAGCTAGTCCTTATAGTTCCTAGCAGATAATGGAACTCGGCAAATGGCTATGTTTAGTAGATTAGTACGCTAACCAGCTACCACAAACTTAAGTACCTCGGGGGTGGCCTCAAAATCAAAAATTGCTGGTAGAGGAATCTGGGCACGAGTGAACACATTGGCAAGCTCCCAGTTCCACGTGAGGCCAACAGTGGTGATCCAATCTACATGCGTGTCTGCCTACTTGTTACATGCACAATCTAGCATCACAGCGTGAGAGGAGGACCTGTCTAGCAGCGTCAACTCACACAAGGTCCACCTGACTCAATAGTAGACGCTCTTGTAGAGATGCTTCTTGTGATGGTCGTGGTAGAAGACATTGTACTCACGTGGTAGCACAGTCGGGTGAGAGTGAAGAATACATGGGAGACCAAATGAATGAGACTTAGCCAGGGATGCACTATGTGTTGTTGACTGAAGATAACATTTGCAGTAGGCGACGAGGCTTGCAGCGGCGATGACGTCGCATCTGGATGAGACTTCTTCAAGTGGTCATCAGAAAACACCCTAGAATGTCACTATCATCGATTGATTAGGCCATCGCGAGGAAGAGATCGAGAAGGTGGGGGACAATGGAGATTGGTTTTGATTGGTGTTTTGATTCAATTTGATTGGGGTTTTGGATGAGAGAGAGAGAGCGATAGTTGGCAAGGTGAGATGGAAAACGATCTATGAAACTAGGTGCCAGAACTGATCCTAAAGTGGCATGGTAGCGTTAGCACGTTCCATTATTAGTGTGCGAGTGGGATGGCCATCGCCAAGACATTGTAGGTGAAGAGAGAGGATGGATATCAAGGCAAGGAGAAATACATAGTGAAATAAAACCAAGTGCGCCTTCTTTCTTTCTGCTAAATATACTATGCCTATCGAACTGGGCTACAGAGATGATCCGAAAGCGGCATGACGGCATTGGCGTCTGCTAAGGTGGGCGAGTGGGGATCAACAAGAATATGGAGATGAAGAGGATGGATTGCAAGGGAAAATAAAATAAATCGATTGAAGTCTTACCAACTTATAAAGCGTGGTTTATCTCTCTTCTCTATGTTTCCTGTGCTTACAGGGTCTGGCGTAAGTTGATTCTAGGAGTTTTACTACAACATAGATAGTCTAGCATGCCATGGAGTTGTACTGTCCTGTCAAATGAATGCTTATGGCAGAGAGACGCTCTGAAGTATACTCAGATCTCCTCTTACCAAACGTAATAATCCTTGGATCCTCTTCACTCATCATCATGTGCAGGCATATTTGAAACAAGTTTTCTCTATTTTTTGGAACAAGTACTTTACTACTGCTACTAAACACATCCAGGTTCAGCACACTGGTAATTAAGTATTCAAAACCGCAATACTCTGAAACTCTTCTACAACAACAAAAATTCTCACAAAATGAGGTTATAGTACCATCTGTACACCCACACACGCTACCACCAAAATCAGCTTGCCTATCGCACTGCCAAATTCCTCTCCGTATCAGCCTGTATGCCCCCATTCCTAGACCGCAAATCGACCATCTCTAAAAAAAATCAACCATCGACCAAAATAAAATCCATTGTTTATCCCTCCTATTCTTTTAAACGGACTGTGGCGATTTCTCAAGATCTGTGCAAGTAGATGTCTGAACTACTGGTTGTAGCTCCACGAAAGCACATGTCTGGAAGCAGAGGAAGAATTTATTTTCTATTAGTGACAAAAGAAGATCGATGATACAATACCTAAATTAACAAGTCAGTGACTTTATTTGTCTGACCAGTGAGAGGCAATATGAGTGGTGAACAACTTATGAAGCACAGCAGAACAGGTTCCTTTAAGACATATATAGTAGTACAATAGCGGAGTACTATAGTACTAGTACCTGAGTGCTTTTTAGGGGGGGAAGTATACCCGGGGTTACATCCATCTATGGTCAACACTATCTCTGTCCCTATTTATTTATTTATTTATTTATTTATTTATTCATTAGTGGTGTACAAGCCTATTTTGAGTTCTAAGTTTCATTGTTGATTTGACCAACTAGGGATCATTTGAATCGTAGGATTCTCAAAAAACAAGAATAGGAAATCCTAGGATTGGAGTGGCATGACATCTTATATCCTATAGTAATAGAAAAATACATGAATGTAACATCCCAAATTTTTTCTTTAAAAATCTTCATCATAACATTCAAATCATCATGGCATGTAGTACTTTGCATTAGAATTGTCCTCCAGAAATTTGGTGAAATTTTGAGACTTTTTAGAGCACTTTTTCTAAATTGAAAAGAAACCTAGAAAAGAAAATAAAAAAGAAAAAGAAAAAGGGAGGAAAAAATAGCAGCAACAACAGCATCTGGCCTTTCGGCCCAAGTCGGCCCAACCAGCCCACCCGGGCCAACTCTCCCCCTCTCTCCCTTTTCTCACCCCCTCGCTACTACCCCCTCCCACTTCCACCCCGACCCCACGCCCACGTCACCACCACCCCGTCGTCTTCAACCCCAGGCGACGAACACCCCTCCCCTTCTCTGCCGTTTCGAAATCGGCTCAAATTCGGCCGTTTCCCGTATTAATTCCCCACGACGGCCACCCCTACTTCATCCCCTCTCCCTCCTCATCATTTTCCCCTCAGACACCACCCCGGAGAGCCCCCAGGCTCCCCAAATTAAGATCTCGAACCACCATTTGTCGAGGGAGCTCCGGCGGTGATTCCGGTGAGTACCGACCACCCCGCGCCCTCCTCTCCGTCCTGTCTGGTTTGTCGTATCCTGGCGCACCTACTAACCCAGCCGCGTGCCTCCTCTTGCTCCAGGTTGACGACACGGACAACCCCGGCGAACTCTCTCTGCCGCCGCCGTCCGTCGAATTTTACGGTAAGGACAGAGTTTCCGCCGCCTTTCTTTGGCCATAGGCCGCCTGTGCTTGACAAGCCGCACCTCATAGACCCCTCACCTTGCTTGTTTGAGCCCCAGGCCGTCGTCTCTGACTCAGAACCATCGCCTTCGCCGTCGACGCAACTCCGACGAGGGATCGCGATTGAACCAGAGAGCCTCCCACGCCATCGTGACCTCCATCGAGACCGCCGAGACCACCATAAACCCTCGGTAAGACTACCGTTTCCCTACCCCTCTTAGAACCACCGGAACGCCACTCACCCGACGTGCCGCCGCCGCGCGCCGTCGCTAGCGCCGCCAGTTCCCGGCCAAGCGTTAGGAGCCGTTCGATCGATTTCTAGCGGATATGATTAGATCACTAATCGAAGGGGTATGGGCTAATCAGATCTGTCCGATGCCACTTATATCCAACGGCCACAGCGGCCGATCCGACCGAACCGGTACGGGCCAATCAGGTTGCGTCACGTCGCCCAGGATTATCTGTTTAAATAGAAATTAGAAAGATTTTGTATTAAACTTAGAAAATCCATAACTTTTGTTCCACGATTCAGAAAAATGCAAATTTGGTGTCTATGGATTCAGAAAAATAAGAACTTTATTATGGAGGCCTTGTTTCACACTTTTGCCTCTGGAAAATTGGAATTATAGGCAGAACCTCTTTAGGAGTATTTTGCTCATAAAAATTGTTTTATAAATTATTTTGGGGTATTTCTTATGCATTTAGATGAGGTATTTTACCCTCTGTACTGTAGACTCTATAAATTATAGAGTTGTGATCTTATCATTGCATTTTGCATGCATTCATGTTTTTGTAATGTTTTATTGATTGAATTATTGTTGTTGTGTTGATCTTGTGTAGATTGTGTGGATTGTGAAGTTTGTTGCTGTGAGGATTGTAACTATTCCCCTAGCTACCAAGGCAAGTGATATTTCATCTTATGTCCTATTATTTTCACTATTGCACTAGTGTTATTTTTGGTAGATCTTAGCATGATAGGACTATTTACTTGTTACTATGCTATCCTATAGATTGTATCTTGGTATTATCTCCTAGTTGAAAGACTTCGTATGCTAGAGTTCTTAGCCATGCTATTAGAATTCGTGGGTGGAATACACATATAAGATAGTATGGAAAGATATTATTTTGTTGACTAAGAAAACAACTAATATTAATGAAACACCTGGGTGGAATGGGACTTGCTTGGATTATGTTGAGTGGTTACTCAGGGGCCATGTCTATGGTCAGCTGGTGTATCACACTTGTGGATGGCCACCCAGGAACAAAGAGATTGGAGACATTCTTGTCATGAAGCTTCCAGTGCAGCCACATGGCATATGGGCTCTGCCTTGACCAACTAAGTTGTAAGAACTCAGCCAGACGGACAGAAGGTGGTAGATGTGGTAGGATGGAACGCGTCCGTGGTGGTCTGAGGGATTGCTTCTGAAAGGTCTTGTCTCGATGCATGTCGAGTCTTGTGGGGAAATTGTACCACCTCTCGAGAGGGTAAAACTAAGTACTTAGCCGTGTCCCCGGTTATGGAGAATTTCTGAACATCAAGACAGTGAAGCAGTTCAATAATCTCCTCATCCAAATTTCTCTAAGTTAAAACTTATGGGTGAACATGGGTAAAGGTTCAGTGATGTCTATCATTGGTACCTTAGAGTTTGAATGAGAAAACTTACTTTTCAAAAACTATAAGTTAAATTAGCTTTTGCAAAGCCAGCCATAACCCCACTTAGCCATACATTCATGTAGTTGTTGGATTATACTAAGTATCTATGGTATCACTTGCCAATACAATTCCAAATGTATTGACCCTTGTGGCTGTAACTTATTATGTTGCAGGATACTCTGATGATGAGTAGGGTTGCGGGTCTACACTCGACATGATTGCCTATGGCACATGAAGACTAAAGACTCTATTATTATTATGCTATGTAATGTGAACTTGTGTCTTAGCCTTGGGCTAAGTGAGTTGTAAGAACCATTATATTCCTGGATATGCGATGTAGTAATGACCTTTGTTTCTGTGTACTTCATCTTAAACTGTGGGTGCTAGCATTTCGATCCAGGGACTAGCACTGCAATCATAGGGATCTTACCTTATTATGGTGAGATCTTACAATGAAGTTTGATCAAGTACTGTGCATTTGAATCATAGGAAAACAAAAGAATTCTAACATGAGGATGGAGTGGATGGATTTTTCCTACAAAATAGAGAGCAAAAGAATCATTTGAAGGAATTTCTAAGGATTGTAATCCTTTGAATAAAATAACCAAAGTAAGAATATTTCCTAAGGGACCAAATCCTTCAAAAATCCTTTGAATCAAACGAGCATTGGTCAGAGAATGCACGAATCACGATGCAAATCCGACAATATTTAAGTTGAATGATCCCTAACTTGATTCACATAATATAAGTATGACATATCATTAATACATAAAATTGTAATAGGTAAAGCTCAAAAAATTATAAATTTGTGCCACATCTATAAAGTATAGGTGTATACTTGGATATTGTACTTTATATCATGTAGAAATCAACGTTTATTTAGCTAACTGATACTTGAAAATTTTGGTAACATGATCTAGAGAAATTAATAGAGAAGATTCAAGATGAACGGAGAAGTGTGTTATGAGGTTTGTTCATAGTGTTCATTGTGATGAAGACTACCAATAGATTCTTCTAGAGTCTAGAATGGAAAAGAAGATCCAACAGTTGTCAAAGTTAGTTTGTGAGTCTTGATGTAATGGTCGATATTCAAAGTTATTCAGACACTATATAGTGGTAAGGTAAGACAAGATAAAGATAAGATAAGAAGTACCGTGAATGGCCGATCTTTTGGATAACCTTCACCTCCTAATGTTTTGGACGCAAGTGAAAATTTCAAAACCGAGAAACTTTGAAATGCTACTCTACTACTTTTCGCTACCAAGGCCCAAAATGGCTCCTTCTTATATATGTTTGAAAATAGGGTTGTGGAATTCAGATCCATATTCTTCAGACTTTTCTTATAGAAAAGAAAAATGT
Organism: Avena eriantha; assembly: GCA_910589775.1. Lineage (NCBI taxonomy): Eukaryota > Viridiplantae > Streptophyta > Magnoliopsida > Poales > Poaceae > Avena > Avena eriantha. The sequence continues at coordinate 383,213,850 of OU342743.1, forward strand.
TGTCATCACTCAGAAAATTGAGAATGTTCTTTCCTAATATTTAGCAACTCCCATTCGCAACATTGTCTGCTACAAGAAGATGCACCTAGCTACCTTCAAAAAGACATTTAATTCAGAGCAGTATCTCGCGCTTACTTGCAGTTCAAGTTTGACCTAATTTGGTTAAATCAGCATAAATTTATTTTAGTGTACAAAGTTAGCTATGAAGCTTGAAAAATCCTAAAAACTTAGGAATTGTAAGAAAGCATGGTCTAGTTTGTCTGATACTTGGGGTGATGGCATTCAGTTTTAATTGGGGTAGGTCCCGTAGGAGCGAGGTGCTTCTGTTAATACAATCAGTGGAAGTACAAGTTACTTCAGTGACCTTAGAAAAATAAAAAATTACACCTAGGTCCATAAATTTATCACAAGGACCCTAGAATTAAGCAAGGAAAAGCAGTTGGGTCTAGCTCCTTCTCCACTAAGCAGTTGATCCATACGCCTCATACTAGTACTACTTGCTTAACAAAATAAAATAGCGTGTTGCTCACTTTCTGGTAGAGCTGGTTGATGATGTACAAATAATGTGATGGGACGTATCTAGTATTGTATCCCTTGTCCAATGGTCAATGCTAAAAGTTATTCATACACCATATAGTGGTATGGTAGGTAAGACAAGATAAGACAAGTTAAAGATAAGATAAGAACTACTGTGAATGGTCGAACTTTTGAATAACCTTCTCTCCCAATGTTTGAGAAGCAAGTGAAAATTTCAAGACCGAGAAAGTTTGAAATGCCACTCTACTACTTTTTGCCGCCAATGCCCAAAATGGATCATTCCTATATATGTCTGAAAACTTGGCTTGTGGCATTATGATCCATATTCTTCAGACATTCTTTGTAGAAAAGAACAATCTCATCATCACTCAGAAAATTGAGAAAGTTCTTTCGTGATAGTTGGAAAATCCCACCAACACATTGTTTACTACAAGAACATGCACCCATATAACTTCGAAAAGACATTTAATTCAAGAGTACTATATCACGCTTACTTGTAGTTAAGGTTTGAACTAATTTTGTTAAATCGGCATAACGTTATTTAAGTGTGCGAATTTAGCCAGGAAGCTTGAAATATCCTAAAAACTTGAGAATTGTAAGAAATCATGGTCCACTTGATCTGATAGTTGGGGTGGTAGCATTTTATTTTATTTGGGATAGGTCCTATAGGAGTGAGGTGCTTCAGCTAATATGGTTGGTGGAAGTACAAGTTACATCAAGTACCTCATAAAAAAGAAAATTACATCCAAGTCCATAGATTTAGCACAAGGAGCATTAAATTAAGCAAGGAAAAACAGTCTGGTTCAGCTCCTTCACCACCAAGCAGCTGAGACATACTATTCCTACTATTACTACTTGCTTAACAAAAGAAAACAATGTGCTGCTCACTTTCTGCTAGAGCTTGTTGATGAAGTGCATCGAATGCGATGGGACATATCAATATTGTATCCTACCAGTACTAGTAAGTTGCATGTGTCCTGCATATGAGACTCAGATAATAGACGTATGCCATATCATAACTATATAAAATTATAATAGGTATGAGTTTTGAAAACATTATAAATTTGATTGATATCTATAAAGTATGGTTGTATACTTAGTTCTTGTACTTTGTATCATATAGAATTCAACGTTTATTAGCTACCGAACACTTGAACAAGGTCTAGAGAAATGACGGAGAATATTATAGAATGTTGGAGAAGAGTGTTTTGAGGTTTGTGCATAGTGTTCATTGTGCTAAAGACTATCAATAGAATCTTCCAGATGCTATAATAGAAAAGAAGATCAAACAGTTGGAAATGTTGGGATTCACGAGTCTTGATAAAATGGTCAATATTCAAAGTTATTCGTACAGTAAATAGTGGTAAGATAAGATAAGAAGTTGCATGTGCCATGCACGTGAGACTCGGATATTAAAAGTATGGCATATCATCACTATATAAAATTACAATCGGTAAATTAAAAATGAATATAATTTTGAGCCACGCCCATAAAGTATCAGGTGTATATTTGGTTCTTATACTCCCCCTTCCCAAATTAGGACGCCTATTAGTTTTGGTCAAAGTCAAATTTAATAAACTTTGGCTAAATATTTAGAAAATAGTATGAACATCTACGACATCAACTCAATGTTATTAGAATCATCATGAACTATATTTTCACATTATATGCATTTGACATTAGAAAAGTTAGTATATTTTTACATATAGTTGGTCAAACTTTATAAAGATTGACTTTGACCAAACCTAATATGCATCGTAATTTGGGAAAGAGGGAGTACTTTATAACATGTATAAATCAATCTTTATACTCAAAAAAATTGGTAACATGCTCTAGAGAAATGACGGAGAAGATTCTAGAATGGTGCATAAGTGTGTTTTGAGGTTTGTGTATACAATCATTGATTGTGCTAGAGACTATCAATGGAATCTTCTAGATGCTAGAAAGGAAAAGAAGATCCAAGGGTTAGCGAATTTTGGGATTTGACAGTCTTGATCCAACGGTCAATGTTCAAAGTTATCCATACACTTTATAGTAGTGGTATGTTAAGGTAACATAAGTTAAGACAAGATAAGTATAAGATAAGAAGTACTATTGTGAATGGCCAATCTTTTGAAAACTTTCCCTCCTGATATGTGGGAAGCAAGTGAAAGTTTCAAAACCGGAAAAGTTTGAATTTCTACTGCTTTTTGCTGCCAAGGACCAAAGTGGTTTCCTTCCTATATACTCCACACCAAGTTAGATGACGAACACACTAGAGGAAAAGACATAGAGCAGCCGTACAAGGGCACACGTGCACAGAACCACGCTGTGGACGAGGGAGAGATCAGCGCGTGCGGGGTTGCGGAGGAGAGATGGAGGCAGATGGATGGTGATAGGCAACAAAGGATAGAGAAAATGCTCAATTTGTTTTGCATGCATAGGTCCTAAAATTTACTACTAGTAAACTGTACACTATAAGGCCGCAGAAGTACCTCGTGTTAGGAACCCAACATAACTTTGGCCTGACATCAAATCACCTTCAACTCCTCTTCGCTGCCGCCCTCTTCCCTTGCATACGTTTTATTCTCTAAGCTCACAGTCTCTTCCCACTCTTCGATTTCCCCTCCATTTTGAGCAATATTCTTCCTAGTAGTACTACTTGAAAAAAAATCCTCACACATGGAAAATTGAGATGGTCTCTTTTCCTAATACTTGTTGGAAACTCACATTTGCAACATTATTTGCCATGCCAAGATGCACCAATATCAATAATGTGGGAAAATTATCATAAACTATGCTGTTGGATATGGCCATAACCTTGGTCTTTTTGGCTTGAAACCTGTTCACATACATGCTAGGACAATTTTGTGAAGCCGTTTTTTTCCAAAGTTGTCAAAACTCATGTTTATCATTTTTCATGACAGGTAATACACGCAAAAGGATGCCATACATAAGTCTTTGTTTTTAGGATTTTCCTTTATTTTCTCCTATTATTTTCAAAACAGGATCAACAATGTAGGCACGCAAATTATTAGCAAGAAATTGAGTCTTTCAAAACTCTCTATCATTCTCGTATATTGATTGCCTGGCAGGTATAGTACCTTGAAAGGCCTTATGTAAAATCTTAAGAGAAATCTACCACTTACTTGTACTCCAAATTAATTTGACTTAGTTTTGATAAATCAACATAAATACATTTAAGTGACGAAGTTAGACAGGAAGCATGATTCACTACGTCTGAAAATATGGGTTTGTGGAATTCCAAACCATATTATTGGTAACTCCCATGGGCAACAATGCTTACTATGCCAAGATGCACACATCTACCAAATTAGTGTGGTAACTTTATGATATCGTAAACTATGATGTCTATATGGCCATGATAACCTTGGTCGTTCGGGTTGAAACCCAATAATGTCTATACCTTGTAGTTTAAATTTGACCTAATTCCGATAAATCGACATAAAGTTATTCAAATGGGCGGAGTTAGCTAGGAAGATTGAAAACTCATAAAACATGGGGATCGTAAGTGCAACATGTTGGTCCACTATAAATGTCTGAAAACTTGGCTGGTGGCATTGAGATCCATATCCTTCGGACATTCTTAGAAAAGAACAATCTCGTCATCACTCAGAAAATTGAGAATGTTCTTTCCTGATAGTTGGAAACTCACACTGACGTTATTGTTTACTACAATAAGATGCACCCATCTACCTCCTAAAATACATTTAATTCAAAAGTAATCTACTGCGCTTAGTTGTAGCTGAAGTTCGACCTAATTTTGTTAAATTTTCATAAAGCCACTGAAGTGTGCGAAGTTAGCTAGTAAACTTGAAAAATCCTATTAGTAGTAAAAACATGGGAAACGTAGGAAAGCATGGTCCACTTTATCTAATAACTAGATCATGATGGCAAGCGTTGCCGCGCCCATCTATTTTGAGGCTTAATAATTTGATATTTTTATAGCGAGTAAGCTATGCAAATGTATCTTTTTATTTGCGGGTATGTGTCAACACCCGGATTTTTTAATCCCAGATGCCTGTTATGTCATACATCGCAATTCCAGGATTACCATTTTTGCGAGACTTAACAGATTGAATATCACAGTATATTATCCATTACAAACCAAATATAAGGTCTTACACGAAATAAAGGATCTCATGATCCAGTCTTAATACAACAAGCAGCGGAAATAAATAATAAGCGTAGCGGTGGGGTCCATCTTCAGGGGCATAGGAAATGCTGACGATGGAAGATAGTCCTAGTTATCATAGTCGTCCTGATGTCTGTCATCTTGGTAGTCTCCTTCATAGTCTGGCCATGGGAATAGCCAGGGACAAAAGCCATGAGTACACTTTAAGTACTCGCAAACTACCACTAACAAGTAAGATAGTGCTAGTGGGAAAACCCAACTCTATGTTTATTTGTAAAGTTAATTTTGAAACCTAAGCTGAGTTCAGAAACAAAGAAAAATAAAATCAAGTTCTAGAATCACTTAAGTTGGGAAGCTAGTGTCATAGTCACAACCCTGTTGTGGTCAAGTCAAGATTCATCATTCATTTCATAAGTCATTTTGAAAACATCTGACAACGAAACAGTATGGCCACTCCAACTGTCCATGACCGCGGACGCGGCTATTCGAATAGTTTGACACTCTGCAGAGGTGGTACACTTTCACCACAAGATTCGATACATCTGTCAGGGATAACCTTGAATCATCATACTTAGTATGTAGATAATCAAACATAACCTTTCCTTTACACACCCTAGTATAAGCACCTCTCCTATGAGTATGGCCTCCCAACCATGACCATCTATCATCTTGGGCACTGCATAGGTGGACAACATTGAGAGATAGCCTCAGCTCAAACCTCTCCCGCGAGGGAACTAATACTAATGCATATAAATTTCTGGCTAAGCCTTACCCAATTTAGGTATTGTGGTTGTACGGTAAAATTGGAATGGTATCGCATCCGAATCCAACCATCAGTTTTAGTAAAAGGGCTAAGGCTCATGCCTCAACACTTTCATCATCATAAACCATTTGTGTTTCTCAACACATGTCAAAACATCTCAATAGAATGACTCATCATTCCAAGGTTTTCACAATTCATTTTCACCAAGTGTTCCCATCTAAAGTGACTCAAGTTTGGATTTAGCTCTAAGCTACTAAGTTAAGAGTTTTCACTAAGGTGGGATGCTAATCTCAATCTCATGCCATAGAATGACATCTAAGGTTATCTAGATCGGTCAAGTTTTATACTTTTTATGCTACCTTCAAACAAGTAAGGGACTTTGGTAAAGTAAAGAAAGTAAAAGCTTGAAGTAAAACTTGGGGTAAATAATATTCAAAATGGTACAACCAAAGCATGCCTAGTGCATCTTGCTTAGGTTATCTAACTTTATTCTAGCTTGCTAACAATAGCTTGCCTTGGTTGGTGCAGTGGTTGAAGTTTTCTTCCTCTTCTTCTTTGTAGAACTCCTCCTCAAAAGCTTGGTCGGTACTATCGTCTATAAATACATACGGGATACACAATCACCAAACAATACTTAACTAGGCTACTTAGTACACTAAGGCATACATTTGATGATCTATTATCATCACAAGCATCACAAGGTTTTATTAACTAGCTTCATTCTTTTTATTTAAGAAAAGTAATTTCTACTCACTAAAAATAACTAAGATTTAATATTATCCACTTAAAATATGGGATCATGTGGACACATGTCATCACCACATATTCTAACATATGGGAATGTGATTTAAAGGCGGATCACATTTAATTAAGTTTAAGTTTATTATTTAATGATTTAAAGTGACTAGAAATGCCTATATAGCATTATTTTGGTACTAGTCCAAAGTCACTGCATGTAAACCTTAATATTATTACATATTCAGATAGGTATGGTTAAATGTGATTTTTGAGAGTTGGAATCAACTCAAAAGCTATTATGGTTGATTTTATAAAAATGTTTGAATGTGTAAAAGCTTTTGCCTTGTTATTTTTACTAGGAGAGATCTCTAACTCTAAATGAATTAATTCCAACCGGCTTGGATAGATCTTTTCAGAAGCTTTCCAACAAAATTGGAATCACTCAATTTGGTTCAGTAAATCTTCCTAAATTGATTTTTAAACTAAGGGACAGAATCTAGTTTTAGTTAAAAAGGAAAAATCTAAATTTGAATTACTGGGTCAGCGAGGGAAAGGAAATGGACCGGCCCAGTGATGCTCCACAACGCGGATGACAACTGATAGGGGTGGTCCACATGTCAGCGGCACAACTCAACGCAAATCGGTACGGGGCGATGTGGACAGTGCGATTAGGACCTAGATCGACGGTGGTGGTTCATCGTCGATGATGAACTGGTCGCCGGCGAGACAGAACCCTAGCGGCTCGGTGAGGGTGCAATGGGGGCATACTAGGGCTCCAGCTAGCATGGTGATGGGGGCGATCGAACGTACGGTCGACAGCGGACTCAGGCGTGGTCGCGGCGGCTCCTGGGGTGGACGAAATCGACGGGGCGCTTCCTCCTCTGTTGCGGCGGCTCCGGTGGAAATTCCGGTGAACTAAGACTCGAGTGGCTCCGGCAAGAGAGGGGAAATGCTCAGGGGAGAGAGAGGAGTGTTGGAGTGTGGAGAATGGGTGCTGGGGAGGGCTCCTTATATAGGTCGATGAGGGGACCATGCGGCACGACGGCGAGCTTGTCGGTGACGTTGATACAGGCTGCTAGAGGCATGGGCTGGGTAGGCGGACGGTGGGCTGCCTCCCGGCAGTCAGCTACGGTGCAATGTCGCGGCTAGGGGCGGTGGCATTTGGTCGGGAGTGTCTCGCGCTCTGGGAGATAGAGGCGGTGCTTGACGCGGTGCTCGACGACTGTGGGTCGCGTGGCGGCAGACGGTCGTGTTTGGTAGGGTGCTGGGGTCGAGGCGGAGTGGCGTGCGCGGTATGGCGTCAAGGCGCGGTCTGTGGCGTGTTGGCGGTGAGGGCGCTCTGGTGCGCTCTGGCTGCGCGTAGAGAGAAAGGGCGGCGAGGCTGGGGAGTGGTCCAGGGGCTGTGGGTGATCGAGGGGTGGACAGTGGGCGGCGGTAGGGTTAGGCGGAGCTAGTGGTGATGCTGGAACGGCGCGGTGCTATCTGTGGAGCTTTGCCCATGTTCGGCTGGCGGTGACCAAAATGTGGCGGCGCTCCACTACTGATGTGGCTAAGGGGTAGGCCGGTGAGGGTTTGGTTGGACTCGGGGGGGGGGGGGGACAAGGATGATCAATGCAACTCAATTTTCTCGACAAGATTTGATCAAAAACAGTAATAGTTAGGCTAAATTGGATTCTGCTAACAAGGTGTTCGACACAATGGCCGCATGAACCAAATATTTGAATTTTGGTGGAGTTGGTGATCACATGCTTGAGCATCTCTGGTTGCTTGGGATTTGAAAATGGAGTTCATTTGAGTGGTTTTTGAATAAGTGTGATCTTGATACCTACCCTAGATTCAATTTTCAAATGCCATTTAAAATTAGTGTTTGAAAGTTTTTGGAAGATCATAAAGTGTGCCTTGGTACATCACTACTTGTACTAGCAAGGGGTGCAAAGATCCACATTTTTTTCTGTTAAGATTAGAGTTCTAGGAATAGCCAAATTAGGCATGGTGATTAAAATGGCACAAATGACCATTTGCTTCTTTTATTCATTTTGATTTGTTTTTCTTTGGGATTTGTTTGGGAATAATCTAGATGATGTTTAATTCACCTTAGAATCATTTTACAATCAATGGATCAATCAAACATGGCAATTCAAAACAACTCCTAATTTAAATGCATACCCATATGAATGCTTAAAGATTTTCAAATGGAAAAGTTTTTGTTAACTCTAAATTTGATGATTTGGATCTTGATCACTTGGATTAGAGTTTTGGGATGTTACAAACCTTCCCCCCCTTAAACAAAATCTTGTCCCGAGATTTATGAAAGAATCTAGGAACTAAAGAGATCTGGGAACTCTGTCATAATGTAATCTTCTCGCTCCCAAGTGGCTTCCTCTTTGGTATGGTTGCTCCATTGAATCTTGAGAAATTTGATACTTCTGGTCCTGGTGGTTCTGTAAGCTTCTTCCAAGATATGGATGGGCACTTCACGATATGTTAGGTCCTTGTTGATATCAATAGCTTGGTGATCGATGTTCTTGAAAACTTTGGTCTTCTCTAGCACTTCTAGGCATTTGCGAAGTAACGAGATATGGAACACATTATGGATGGCTGACATTGATACATTGCAAACGTATCTATAATTTTTGATGTTCCATGCTTGGTTTTATCTACTTTCTTGTGTTTTGTCCAAACTTTGTAGTACTTTTCATATGATTTCTTGGACTAACCTATTAACAAGTGCCACAGTGCCACTTGCCTGTTTTCTGCTGTTTTTGGTTCCAGGAAAGTCAGAAAATCAATATTCTCGGAATTGGACCGGACAAAAGCCAAAGTTGATATTTTCCCGGAAGACTCATGGAGCCAGAAGGAGAGTCGGAGAGGGGCCACAGGGTGGCCACACCACCCCATGGCGCGGGTCCCCCGAGGCCGCGCCAGGGCATGGTGTGGGCCCCCTGGCTGGCCACCGACCTTGCCCTCTGGCCTATAAGAAGCCTCCTGATGCATAAACCCTAAATCGTCAATCAGAAATCCACGAAAAGTTCCACAACGCCGCCGCCACCGAAGGGGAGATTCGGGGGACAGAAAGTCTCTATTCCGGCACCCTGCCGGGACGGGGAAGTGCCCCCGGATCCATCTCCATCGATCTTCACCACCATCTCCATCACCAATGCTGATTCCCATGATGAGGAGGGAGTAGTTCTCTCTCGAGGATAAGGGTTCTACCGGTAGCTATGTGTTCATCTCTCTCTCTATGCATGATCTTATTGAGATCATGAGCTTGTAATCTATAGATCTACCTTACGCAAGTGCTTTAATGAATCTCTGCTCTCCCCATGTGTGTGAAAGTGACATCATGCTCACCATGGTGGCACTTAGGCTAGAGATTACATATACTTGTTATGAGTTATATTTGGAGTTGGATGTTTCTATGAAATTGTGGTATTTGTTGGACTCATCTAGTACTCAAGGTGACAGTGTGGGTTTTCTAGATGGGAAAGGCTTACTTTGAGGTGTGTTGTTATAGCCCTACCGTTGATTAGAGTGTCCAACCGGAGAGTAGTTAAGAGTAGTATCATAAAGAAGAATATATTTATATGAGAGTGTTCACTAGTGAAAGTATGATCCCTAGGCCTTGTTTCTAAGCACTAAAACACCGTTTGCAATTAGATCTGTTACATGTTCGCTTGATTCCATCTTTATTTCAGTTTGCCTTTAGTCTTTTTCCACGTCAACCACACGCCAGCAAGCTATTTTCTATCACCGTTGCCACTTATAATTATCCATACCACTTGTATTTCACTATCTCTTCGCCAAACTAGTGCACCTATACACCTGACAAGTGTATTGGGTGTATTGGGGACACAAGAGACTCCTCGTATCTTGATTGCAGGATTGCTTGAGAGGGAATACCTTTGACCACTTCCTCCCTAAGTTCAATAAACCTTGGGTAATCCACTTAAGGAAAACTTGCTGCTATTCTACAAACCTCTGCACTTGGAGGCCCAACAACTATCTACAAGAATACAAGTGCGTAGACATCAAGCTATTTTCTGGCGCCGTTCCCGAGGAGGTAAGGTAAAAGGTATTCACACCAGAGGATTAAAGAAGAAGAACCTCCCACGGCAAACGCCTATTTTCTAGCGCCGTTGCCGGGGAGGTAAGGTAAAAGGTACTCACATCCTCCGGTGTGAGTTCTCGAAGTTATTTCCTTTAGATTCTGCAATTTTGTGTTTTTGTTTCTTGTTTTCACTAGTTAGGCTTAATGGAAAACAACAACAAAATTAGAGAGCTTTATAGTATTTATCTTGAGTTAGGACATGAAGTGTTTGAAGAGAAAATTAAAAAACCTATGGAACTTTATTTGCATGCTAATAGCAATGTTGTTAGTATGAACTCTTTGGACACCATTATTGCTAATGCTATGGAAAATTCTAAGCTTGGGGAAGCTGGTTTTGATGAGAATGATCTTTTTAGTCCCCCAAGCACGGAGGAGAAAATTTACTTTGATGATACTATGCCTCCAATATATGATGATTACAATGATGAATATCATATTTTCAATCCACCTACTAATGAGGAGAAAATTTATGATTATAATATGCCTCCTATATTTGATGATTATGGTGATGAGAATAATAATGATAGCTATTTTGTTGAATTTGCTCCCACTACAACTAACAAGAATAACTATACTTATGTGGAGAGTAATAATGATTATATGCATGTGGCTCATGATAAGAATGTTTTATGTGATAGTTATATTGTTAATTTTATTCATGATGCTACTGAAAGTTATTATGAGAGAGGGAAACATGGTTGTACGCATCTCAATAATATTAAGTTTCCCCTCTTTATGTTGAAAGTCTTGAAGTTGCACTTGTTTTGCTTTCCTATGCTTGTTGCTTTGTGCTTTCATGACTTGTTTCTTTAAAAGATTCATATGCATAGGAAGTGGGTTAGACTTAAATGTGTTTTGAATTTGCTTCTTGATGCTCTCTTTTACTTCAACTCATATTTCTTATGTGAGCATCTTCTTAAACTATCATGCCAAACTTAAAGGCGTTAAAGAAAAGTACTTATTGGGAGATAACCCAAAAGTTTTAGATGAGTCTTGGAAGTTATTACCTCTGTAATAACCGTTCCTTATCCTTTTTATTTGCTTTTTGTGCCAAGAGTAACCTCTAATGAGAGAGAAGTAATGATTGGGAAAGTTGCTGTCCCGAAACAGATTTCTATGCTTCACCGTAAAAATTCGTGTAAAATATCTGTACGTCTTTTTGAGGCGCGAATTTTTGTGCTTCTATCCCAGGTTGTTATCTAACTTTCGTTAGTTGAACACTTTCTGATTTGAGCAACAGAAGGTCTTCTAAAAAATTTGTCTTTACCTGCTGGTCTATTTTGACAGATTTCTGCTATTTTCTGCATTTGCTTCTTGTTGGTTCCTTCTTGAGTTATTTTGGGAAATTGAGCTTTTTGAGGGAAGTGCTACAGTATATAGTGTTCTAATGGAAGTTTATTTGGTGTTATAATTGAACCTTAAGACTTATTTATCTTGAGTGCACTAATGTTGCTAATAAAGATTGTGTGAAGTTTTGTATGAAGGAAAATTTTCAGGTGTATGGAAGGAATGAGTAATGAGATGAAGAATGGACTAAAGTTCAAGCTTGGGGATGCCACGCGTGTCACCCCAAGAAATATCCAAGAAGTACAAGCGTCAAAGCTTGGGGATGCCCAAGGCATCCCCTTCTTTATCAATAAAAATCCCAGGTTTCTTCCAAACACTTCATTTTTATTGTTTCATGCACAATTGTGTTGTTCTTGGAGTGTCTTCTTTTTCGTTTTCATTTTGGTTTTTAGTTTGCTTTGGTTTCCTTAGTTTGCTGAATAAATTGTTTGGACCCCCTCTTTCATACATTGGTTTTCAAATAGTTTGGTTTGGATTGGAAAAGAGTAGGAAAGTTCATGCTTATGTGGTAAAAATAGCTTGTTTTTCACTGTGGCCTATGCTCTGTCATGCCATGCTTGATATTGTTTTGGATTTATGCTTAGTATTCTTTGTTGTAGCATGACTTGTTATAAACAATTGAGATTGCTTAATGTGCCTTGGATGAATCACGCGTTGTTTTAGCATATTAAAGCATAGTATAGTGGTATTCTCCTTTGATGCTTTATTTGGGTTGACTTGGCGCATGCTCACACCATGTTATGAGTATCTCAAGTCACCATAGACTTTATGATCCTTTAGTTTTCAACTTGTAGTATCACTTTATGCTTTGATCAATGATGTTTTGTCGCTCTGCATGATTATGGCCATTATTGCTCTCTTAGTTTGTCGCTCCCAGTATTTTGGTAGCCTCCACAACAAAGTATGAGTTCCACTCATGCATCCAACTCCCTAAATCAAGTTATTCCAAAGAGTCCACTATACTTACCTACTAGCTTATGCTATTCCAAGTATATTCATGCTTTTGTTTACCTTCCAAATTAAACTTGTTATGAGAAAACTAGTGATTGAAGCTCTCACGAACTTGATGACACACTTTACTTTTCTTGCCCTTAATAAACTTGAACCATTGTGTCGTCTATGTTGTATATGCTTGCACTTATTTGTTGGGAATTAGCAGAACCATGTTGTCATGGGGAACGCTTTCAACATTGCACGGGTACTTTGTACCTAGTTGATATCATGCTCTTTTGTATATGGATGTCGTCGGTGTGAAATGAAAGGGGAGCTTGTAAGTCCATAGAGTTATGTATATGTGTTAGAGAAACGCCTGGGCCGCTGGTCTAATCCATGCTGACATGGTGGAAACCTGCAGCGTAACTATAATTAGCTGTCTATGAAGCATTCTTCTTATAAAAAAAGATTCCTATATTGAGAAAAAAAGAGAAAAAGAGAAAAAAAAAGAGATTATGAAAAGAGGAAAGAGAGAAAAAAAGCACCATATTCCCATGGTAAATAAGAAGAATGCTGAGATGCTCGTTGTCTGGTTGCCTTGTCATTTTGATATGGGGATTCTTCCGTATCATTGGGCAAGGGGTACCCCGTTGGCGGTTCTCTATGATACACATGTACTTACGATGACAAGAATTTACCGGTGACTAAACTTGAGTAGCATGAGGAGCGGCCCTCGTATATAAGGGACATGAGATTTCTGACTTATACTTCGTCAAGCATGTACACCATAGTTTGTTCACTTTAACCTTAATCACCTCAATATGCTTATGATAGGGGCAATGAGAGCTGAAAGCTATAGGTACCATAATTTTTGGAAGCTCTTTATGAGACTTGAATCGCTACTTCCTTCTATGAAGGCCTTTCTTCCACCATTATATTGAGTCTCCACCTTCTATCTTTATGCACCTACTTTGAGAGCATAGTGGCCATTCTTAGTTCTATGTGCATTGTCCCAAGACTAGTTGATTGATGCATACTTTGATATTGCTTGTTCTAAACTATTGTATCTAGTCACACTTATGAACTTTGAAGGTGTCCTATGCATTTATATTTGCTACTCTATTGAGGGACAAGCTGAATACTATTATGCCATGTTTTCTTTATGTGAAACAAACAAACGCCTTGCAAAGCATTGTTATTCATGAATCTTTTGTTTGTGCCTTTTCATGTTGCATCTTAGTTTCTTTGTTTATTACTAGAACTTTGTCTTTCATGTTATGATTGAAGTACTATGATCCCAGCTTTGAGTGTTTTACAAATACTTTGATCAATTTTATGATGGTGCATGTCACCTCAAAAATTATTCTTTCTTTTTATCACTTACCTACTCGAGGACGAGTAGGAGTTAAGCTTGGCGATGTTGATACATTGCAAATGTATCTATAATTTTTGATGTTCCATGCTTGGTTTTATCTACTTTCTTGTGTTTTGTCCACACTTTGGAGTACTTTTCATATGATTTCTTGGACTAACCTATTAACAAGTGACACAGTGCCAGTTGCCTGTTTTCTGATGTTTTTGGTTCCAGGAAAGACAGAAAATCAATATTCTCGGAATTGGACCAAACAAAAGCCAAAGTTGATATTTTCCCAGAAGACTCATGGAGCCAGAAGGAGAGTCGGAGAGGGGCCACAGGGTGGCCACACCACCCCATGGCGCGGGTCCCCCCAGGCCGCGCCAGGGCATGGTGTGGGCCCCCTGGCTGGCCACCGACCTTGCCCTCTGGCCTATAAGAAGCCTCCCGATGCTTAAACCCTAAATCGTCAATCGGAAATCCACGAAAAGTTCCGCAGTGCCGCTGCCACGGAAGGGGAGATTCAGGGGACAGAAAGTCTCTGTTCCGACACCCTGCCGGGACGGGGAAGTGCCCCCGGAGCCATCTCCATCGATCTTCACCACCATCTCCATCACCATTGCTGATTCCCATGACGAGGAGGGAGTAGTTCTCTCTCAAGGCAAAGGGTTCTACCGGTAGCTATGTGTTCATCTCTCTCTCTATGCATGATCTTATTGAGATCATGAGCTTGTAATCTATAGATCTACCTTACTCAAGTGCTTTAATGAATCTCTGCTCTCCCCATGTGTGTGAAAGTGACATCGTGCTCACCATGGTGGCACTTAGGCTAGAGATTACATATACTTGTTATGAGTTATATTTGGAGTTGGATGTTTCTATGAAATTGTGGTGTTTGTTGGACTCATCTAGTACTCAAGGTGACAGTGTGGGGTTTTCTAGATGGGAAAGGCTTACTTTGAGGTGTGCTGTTATAGCCCTACCGTTGATTAGAGTGTCCATCAGGAGAGTAGTTAAGAGTAGTATCATAAAGAAGAATATATTTATATGAGAGTGTTCACTAGTGAAAGTATGATCCCTAGGCCTTGTTTCTAAGCACTGAAACACCGTTTGCAATTAGATATGTTACATGTTCGCTTGATTCCATCTTTATTTCAGTTTGCCTTTAGTCTTTTCCCACGTCAACCACACGCCATCAAGCTATTTTCTATCACCGTTGCCACTTATAATTATCCATACCACTTGTATTTCACTATATCTTCGCCGAACTAGTGAACCTATACACCTGACAAGTGTATTAGGTGTGTTGGGGACACAAGAGACTCCTTGTATCTTGATTGGAGGATTGCTTGAGAGGGAATACCTTTGACCACTTCCTCACTGAGTTCGATAAACCTTGGGTAATCCACTTAAGGGAAAACTTGCTGCTGTTCTACAAACCTCTGCACTTGGAGGCCCAACAACTGTCTACAAGAATAGAAGTGCGTAGACATCAGACATCTCTTCAAGTAGTTCTAGTTGATACGATACTTCTCCTCGACGGTTCAGAATCTTGAAGGGCCCGATATATCTGGGGGCTAACTTTCCTTTTAGGCTAAAGCGTTGCGTTCCCTTCAATGGCGAAACCTTGAGATATACAAAATCTCCGACATTGAAAGTCAGGTCTCTCCTTCTCTTGTCCGCATAACTCTTCTGTCTAGACTAGGCGATCTTGAGGTGCTCACGGACCTTGTGAACCTTTTCTTCAGCTTCCCGGAGAATATCGGGTCCGAAAATCTAACTCTCTCCTACTTGCGACCAATTCAAAGGGGTACGACACTTTCTTCCGTATAGGAACTCAAATGGTGCCATTTGCAAACTAGCTTGATAACTGTTGTTATATGAGAATTCTGTGAAAGGCAGGCAGTCTTCCCATTTTGATCCATACTCTAACACACAAGCTCTCAACATATCTTCTAGGATTTGGTTGACTCTCTCAGTTTGTCCATCAGTTTGCGGGTGATAAGCGGTGCTGAAGTTCAACTTGGTGCCTAATCCTTCCTGGACTTCCTGCCAAAATCTCGAGGTAAACTAGGTTCCTCGATCTGATACTATGGTCTTGGGGGTTCCATGCAGATTAACAATTCTGGCAATGTACAACTCTGCTAGCTTCGAACTCTAGTAGGTTGTCTTGACAGGTATAAAGTGAGCTACCTTGGATATGACCCAGATTGAGTCATTTCCCCTACTAGAAGTAGGCAAACTGGTGATAAAGTCCATTCTGACGGAATCCCATTTCCATTCCAGAATCTGCAATGGTTGCAATAGTCCCGCGGGTCTCTGATGCTCTGCTTTGACTCTTTGACAGATGTCACACTTGGCAATGTAGGTTCCGATTTCTCTCTTCATCTTGTGCCACCAAAATTGCTCTTTCAAATCTTGATACATCTTTGTTCCTCCGGGGTGGATAGAATAAAGAGTATCATGAGCTCCCTGCATGATAACTTGCTTCAACTCCGAATCTGCTGGCACATAGATACGGCCTTTGTACCACATAACTCCTTCGTCTTCAGTGAATCCAGGTACCTTTCCTATACCAATACGACGTTTGATTCCGTCGATACTTTCATTTCCCTTCCGAGCTTCCTTGATTTGGCTTATTAATGTGGGTTGAAGTTCAATGCTAGCTAAAGTTCCTTTGCTAACAAGCTCAGTTCTAAACTGCTCCAACTCCTCATACAAACTTGGTTGCTTCTCCTTGATCATGGTGTTTAGCCTACAAGGCAATCTGCTCAGAGCATCCGCTACCACATTGGCTTTGCCGGGGTGATAGTGGATGTCAAGGTCATAATCCTTGATTAACTCTATCCATCTCCTTTGCCTCATATTCAGCTCCTTCTGAGTAAAAATATACTTCAAGCTCTTATGATCTGCGTAAATTTCACAGCGATTACCCATAAGATAATGACGCCATGTCTTCAATGCCAAAACTACTGCTGCTAATTCAAGATCATGGGTTGGATAGTTCTAATCATGCTGCTTCAGTTGTCGAGACAGATATGCGATAACTTTGCCTTCTTGCATAAATACACATCCGAGACCAATCTTGGATGCATCACAATACACATCAAACGGCTTCTTGATATCTGGCATGATCAATATTGGGGCAGAAATCAATCTCTTCTTTAGCTCTTGGAAACTGGCTTCACATTTGTCGGTCCATTCAAACTTCTTGTCCTTCTTCAACAATTGGGTCATGGGTCTGGCGATGCTCGAGAATCCTTCTACGAACTTGCGGTAATATCCCGCTAATTCGAGAAATGCACGGACTTGGGTTTGAGTGGTTGGGGCTTCCCATTCTTCGTCATCTTTCATCTTGGCGGGATCAACAGAGACTCCTCCGGCAGACACAATATGTCCTAGGAATCCTACTTCTTTCAGCCAAAACTCACACTTGCTGAACTTGGCATATAACCGATCCTCTCTCAGGGTTTCTAGGATGATCCTTAGATGTTGCTCATGCTCTTCTTCTGATTTGGAGTAGATAAGGATATTGTCGATAAAAACAACGACAAACTTATCTAGGAAATTGATACGTCCAATTTGCATCACTATTCTATGTCTTAATTCACTATTATTCATTGATATATTTCATATTGAGAGGTGATACTTATGTTATTTCATCTGTTTTTGCATGGTTGATGACTTTTGGAGCATGGACCGCAAAATGCACGAAGATCAGAAAATCCGGGAAAATATACGGAAAATCCGATTTTTCCAGAAGACTAAGGATGCCAGAAGACGGAGTGGAGATGGGCCACAGGGGGCCCACACCACCCCCTAGCGCGGGCAGCCCTAGGCCGCGCCAGCAAGTGGTGTGGCCGCCCTGGCCCATCTCTGGCTCTCCCCTCTGGCGTATATCATCCTCCCAAAACCCTAAGACTCGGGGAGCAACCACAGAAAGATTCCGCCGCCTCTGCGGGGTGGAAAACACCGAGAGAGAAAGGTCTCTCTGGCAGACAGATTCTGCTGGGGGAATTCCTTCCCGGAAAGGGGAGATCATTTCCATCAACAACACTATCAAGCTGGACTTCATCGGGATCATCATCATAATCATCACCACCATCATCACCATCATCACCATCTCCATATTTCTGTAACAATTGAGTTGAATCTTGCATTAGTTCATAGGGGAAACTTTCCCGGTGTTGATTACTCTTTGTAGTTGATGCTATTGAGTGAACCATTGAATTATTGTTTATGTTCAGATTGTTATACATCATTATTCCATCTCTGATCATGATCCATATGATGTCTTGTGAGTAGTTCGTTTTGTTCTTGAGGACATGGGAGAAGTCATGTTGTTAGTAGTGGAGTTGTGTTGAGAAAGATTCAATAGATTGTTATTTAAGTTGTGGTGTACTTCTTCTAGTGGTGTCATGTGAACGTCGACTACATGACACTTCACCTATATGGGCCTAGGGGAATGCATTGTGTATTTGGCTACTAATCGTAGGGGTTGCCGGAGTGACAGAAACATGAACCCCCGTTAGGAAACCATTGCACAAGGGACGTAAGGGTCTTAGAGTTTAAAGTTGTGGTTAGGTTTCTACCTTAATTACTTTCTTGTACTTACGGATGTTTGCAAGGGGTATAATCACAAGTATGTATTAGTCTTGGATGGGGCGGTACATTAGCACAGGTTCACCCACGCAACACTTAGCAAGCTAGAGAAGATTAATCAACTATATGAAGCGAAAGCACTTGACAGTCTTCCCATGTGTCCTCAAGAACGTTTGGTCATCTTAAGTAATACAACCGGCTTGTCCTTTGCTGCATAAAGGATTGGGCCACTTGCTGTAATTATTCCTACTGTCTTTTATTTACTCGTACTTTGTTTACTTGCTTTATCGAAAACCCCTAAAAATCCGTTTGCTAAGTATTTGCAGAGAATTCCTGATCCATACCACTAGCCAGCACCTTCTTCTCCTCGTTGGGTTCGACACTCTTATCGAAAATACTACGATACACCCCCTATACTTATGGGTCATCAGAAATTCATAAAGATCTTATTCATGAGATTCATGAAATAAGCATGGGCATTGGTTAATCCAAAAGACATAACCGTATACTCGTATAAACCATAACGAGTATTAAAGGCAGTCTTCGGAATATCCGTTGCACGAATCTTAAGTTGGTGATAACCATTCCTAAGATGAATCTTTGAGAATACCTGGGCCCTAGTGAACTGATCAAATAGATCCTCTATCTTTGGCAAAGGGTACTTGTTTTTGATGGTGACGTCATTCAGCTTTCTGTAATCTGTGTACAAACGGTTGCCTCCATCTTTCTTGTCGACGAATAACACTGGTGATCTCCATGGCGATGCGCTTGGTTGAATTAAGCATGTTGCTAACATAGCATCAACTGCTTCTTCAACTCTACTAACTCTGAGGGGTTCATGCTATAGGGTCTCTGGGCTATGGGTCCGATTCTAGGGATTAGTTCGATAATGAACTCAATATCCCTATCTAGGGGCATACCGGGCAATTCATCTGGGAATACATCGGGGTATTCATAGACTACTCTGACTTGGTCTATGGTGGGTAGGGCTAGACTCTTGTTGCACTTGAATTGACGAGGTAAGGTTTCAGATATATGCTCTACTGTGACTCTAGAGCTATTGGTCATGGTAATGGCTTTCTTAGCACAGTCTATCGGTCCTTTATGCCTTGACATCCAGTCCATACCTAGTACTACTTCCAATCCTTTGGTTCCAAGTACTATTAGGTTGGCATAAAAATCTATCCCATGTATTCTGATAGGCACAACTTTGCAATTTTTTCTAGCTTTTGTAGTTGAACCTGGGATTTGAACTATCATGACATGCTTCAAGTTGGTTGGGTGAATCTTACTAGTGCATGCAAATTCTTCGGTGACAAATGAATGCGATGCTCCCGAATCAAACAACACTCTTGCTAAAACTGAGTTGACAGAAAACATACCTAGCACTACATCTGGCGCTTCTTGGGCTTCCTCGGCGTTCATGTGGAAGAGGCGGCCGTTGCGGTTGTGAGGGTTCCCTAAGGCCAATCTTCTCCCTGGTTGAACACGACGCTGTTGTTGAGCTGGGGCATTCACATTGGCGGTGGCGGCAGTCTTCTTGGGGCACTCATTCGAATAGTGGCCCTTCACTCCACACTCGAAACAGGTTATCTGGGACTTGTCTTTTGCTGCGACAGGCACACCATTGCTTCTAGTTCTGGGTGTAGTGTTGTTGTTGCTCTTGGGAGGTGCACGGTTGAAATTGCTGGTGTGGCCGGAGTGATTGCTGGAATGGGAGGAAATAGTGCCTCTCTTTTATTCAAAGTTTTATCCTCCTAGTGAGAATCAAAAGATCGGAATCAAATATATAACTTTTGGCCTCTTGATGGAGAGAGTACAACTCAAGCTTGGGGGAGATTAAAGTTACTAATGCTCAAATGTCCCATTCATGAGCTCCCCAACAATATTATTATCAATAACTTTTATGCAAGGCTTTCTCTTCATGATAAAGATTTATTGGATGCTTCTTGTGCTGGATCATTCACTCGCATGGAAGAAGAAGCTAAATGGGATCTTCTGGACCATATTCAAGACAATGCTGAAGCTTGGGAGAATGACAAAGGTAGAAAGTCAGGTATAAATTATGATTATGAATGCATTGAATCTTTTATGGGAACTGATGACTTTCAAAATATTAAAAATGCTTATGGTCTAGACTCTCAAGCTATTGCTTCTTATTTTAAGGCTTTTTCTTCTTACATTGAAGTGCCTAAAAAGAAGTGGAATAAGTATCATGAACCTTATAAAGATATTTCTAAGAGTGTTCCTGCAAGAAATACTGAAGTTTATACTGCTAATCATGTCTTACATGAACCTTATATTGGGAAAATCCCTTTCCCAGTTAAGGTAAAGGAACACTCTATGATAGCTAGTATGGTTAATGAAAGTACAAGTAAAGTTGTTGAACCTGATAAATAAATGGTAGATGAACCTATAATAGCAAATGTGAAAGACTTTGTCACTAAATATGAAGAAGAGGGACACACTATCCTTTGTAAGGATACCTCTAATATTGTTTCACAAAGTAGTGTTATGAGAGCTAGTATTCATGTGTTTACTGTTAGAATAAGTGATCATTGCTATGATGGTCCTTGTGATAGCTATACTGTTAAGTTTATGCATCATACTGAAAGTTACTATGAGAGAGGGAAAAGTGTTCTTATGCATCTCAATAATATCAAGTTTCCTCGTTTTATGCTGAAAGTTTTTATGTTGCACTTATTTTGCCTTCTTATGGAAGTTGCCTCTGGTTTCAATAACTTGTTTTTTTACAAAATTCCCTTGCATAGGAAGTGGTTTAGACTTAAATGTGTGTATTTTTTCTTCTTAATGCTCTCTTTCACTTCAATTCATATTCCTATGTGAGCATCTTCACAATTATCATGCCCATCTTAATGGCTATAAAGAAAGAGCTTTTTGGGAGACAACCCAATTTGTTTTTGCTTTCAGTTTGTTTTTGTTTCTTTGAGTCTTGGAAGTTACTACTTCGGTAATAACCGATCCTTATCCGTTTTGTTTGGTTTTTGTGTCAAGATCAACCTCTAATGAGAGAGAAGTAAGATTTGGGGAAGTTGCTGTCCCGAAACAGATTTTTGTGCTTCACCGTAAAAATTCGTGAGAGATCTCTGTATGTTGGATTGAGCTGTAATTGTTTGTGCTTCTGCCCCAGGTTGTTATTTAACTTTTGTTAGTTTTGCACCTTTTGATTTGAGCAACAGAAGATTTTCGAAAAAAATTGATTTTTACCTGCTGGTCTGTTTTGATAGATTTCGCCACTCTTGCATTTGCTTCTTTATTCGATTTCCTTTTTGAATTATTTTTGAGTTTTCGGAAGGAGTTGCTACAATAGCTTATGTTTTGATGGTTTTCAGTTGAAGTTGGACTCAAAAGGTTTTATCACTTCACTTATACTAATGTTGCTAATAAGAACTGTGTGAAGTTTTGTGTGAAAGAAATTTCCAGGAAGTGGAGACATTGGTGTAATAAGGAATAGAAGGGTTTTATGACTCAAGTAATAAGTGTATGAAGATGAAGATATTGATGTTATTCAAGTGGTGACTCCGAAAGAATCTACTAGATTCCAAATTCAGAGACCTGCAGAGTCTGTTTTCAAATAGGTAACAGTTCTGGTAAGAAAAGTTCCGCGAAAATACTATCCAACTATATTTTTGCAGTTTCCAGTCAATAAGGAAAGCTATGAAGCGAAAAAGGGACGGAAACGGAGCCAGGGTGGCTCACACCACCCTGTGGCGCGGGCCCTCCCCTGGTCGCGCCACCAGGTGGTGAGTCCACCCCGGACTCCGCCTCCGACTCGTTTTCACCCAGTACCTTCCTCTTGTTATGAAACTTCGTAATATATAATCAACCATTGTGGCTCTAGTACTACTTCCAATCCTTTGGTTCCAAGTACTATTAGGTTGGCATAAAAATCTATCCCATGTATTCTGATAGGCACAACTTTGCAATTTTTTCTAGCTTTTGTAGTTGAACCTGGGATTTGAACTATCATGACATGCTTCAAGTTGGTTGGGTGAATCTTACTAGTGCATGAAAATTCTTCGGTGACAAATGAATGCGATGCTCCCAAATCAAACAACACTCTTGCTAAAACTGAGTTGACAGAAAACATACCTAGCACTACAACCGGCGCTTCTTGGGCTTCCTCGGCGTTCATGTGGAAGAGGCGGCCGTTGCGGTTGTGAGGGTTCCCTAGGGCCAATCTTCTCCCTGGTTGAACACGACGCTGTTGTTGAGCTGGGGCATTCACATTGACGGTGGCGGCAGTCTTCTTGGGGCACTCATTGGAATAGTGGCCCTTCACTCCACACTCGAAACAGGTTATCTGGGACTTGTCTTTTGCTATGACAGGCACAACATTGCTTCCAGTTCTGGGTGCAGTGTTGCTATTGTTGTTGTTGTTGCTCTTGGGAGGTGCACGATTGAAATTGCTGGTGTGGCCGGAGTGATTGTTGTTTCCTCCGGTCTTCACATTGCCTCCGCTACGGTTGGGGTAGCTTGGGTGAGACATTGGGGGTCGGTTGTTTCTCGGTGCATACCCTGCAGACGGGTTGGGACGGTACTTCTGGTAACTGTTGGATCCAGCTTGGTGCATCATACGATGTTTGTGGTTGTCATTTGCCTAGTTAATCTTCCCTTCCATCTGAATGGCAGAGTCGACTAGCTCTTCGAGATCCTCGAAGCGGATGTTGACGAGGATAGTTTGCATCTCGTCATGCAGTTCGTTCAGGAATCTCTCCTTCTTCTTTGCCTCCGTGTTGATCTCATCGGGTGCGTACCTTGCAAGCGACAGGAATCTGTCACGGTACTCCACCATAGTCATTCTGCCTTGCTTCAACTCTCTGAATTCATCCCTCATTCTGGTGACTAGGCCATGTGGCATGTGGGTGCGGCTGAACTTGATTTTGAAGGCTTCCCATGTCATCACTTGACCATGGTTCATCAGGCGGATGCTGTTCCACCAGGCTCTTGCGTCTCCTGCCAATAGTGGGTGGCAAAGAGAACTTTCTCGTTGTCATCAACTCTGGCTACTTCCAAATTGTTCTCCATCGTTTGCAACCAGTCATCAGCATCTAATGGGTTTTCTGAAGTGCTAAAGATTGGGGATTGGTGTTCTAGAAGTTCTTCAGCTTGGATCCTTGATGATCCTGATTTCCATGCCCTTGGTTGTTCGGGGCCATCTGGGCTATCTGCTGCAGTGTTGCTAAGTTGGTCTGGCGCTCTGCCCTGCTTGCTTCACGGTCCGCAACTAACATCTGCATAATCTGCAGCATTGGGTCCTGCGATGAGCTGCTCCCTCCTGGGTTTCCACGAGTCATCTGAAGATTGAGATAGATAAAGGGGTAAGAGGGAAAGTTCTAAGGTTCATGGTTTTGGTTTCAAAGCTAAAACTTTGAGTTTGACTCAGGTTTTGCAACTAACTCCCCTTTTCATTCATTCAAACAAGCACACGATACAAACACACACACACCACAACAACAAAGGAAAACAGATGGTTTTAAGCACCATTCTGCAAGCTACGATACAGTGGGACTGATACATCTCAAGCTACGACAGTGCTCTAGTGCATCTACTCATCGTCTATGAAGTCGGAGTCCTCATCGTCACTGTAGAAGTCCACAACATCCTCCTCCAGAAAGTCATCATCATTGCTGAGGTAAGAATCCATATCTCCCTGGACGTCTTCACCCTCCTCTTCTTCCTCCTTTGCTGCAAGCTGAGCTTCTTGCTCCTTGACGGTCTTCTCGAGGTCGGCCACCTTTTTGCGAAGACGGGCGATGGTGCGATCCTTCTTTTCACGCTGCAGGCGAAGAGATTGACGGTCCTTGACAAGCAGTGAGAAAGTCTGGGCCTTCTGGGCGGCAATGGCACGGTTGTGGTTGGCAAACTCCCTAGCATTGTTCAATTCCTTCTGGCGATCGTACAGTAGGAAGTCAAGGTTCTGCACTTGATGCTTCAACTCCGGGTGACCTGGCATCTCCATTGGCATTCCCATGAAGTCACGCCTTGCATAGTGCGCAAAGCGGGTTCCTTGGATTTGGTTGACACTGAGGGCACATAGATGTGCGAGAGCTTCATGCATTGCCCTGGCTAATCCATCTAGCCAGTTGTTTTCCCTTACGGAGAACTGGATTCTCCTGAACGTTGGTGCTTCTATGCTTCCTCGAAGATCAGCGGTGACTAGCCACTGTAAATCTCCTCCTGGGGGTCCGGGAAGTTGAGCTCCAAGAAACTCCGGATGTGGGCGCCCCAGTAACTCAGACAGTGAATCTAGATCCCTCTCGAAGATCAGCTGGCCTTCGTTGCCCAACTGGTAGAACTTGCTGAAATGAGTATCTGTCTACACGAATTTAGGATGAGGAAGTTAGTGAAGTGATCAAATGTGTCAAATTTTATGTAGTAATGTAAGAATTCGAGGAACATGAACTTTTGAGAAAGAATGAATTCCCAAGGGTAAGAGAGGAAATAGTTTTTCATAAATACTCACTTTGGTTTTGAAACTAAGTTTTTTTGTTCGGGCGTCCATTCTAACTAGGGTCTCCTATGGTCAGGATGGCTCTGATACCAACTTGTCAACACCCGGATTTTTAATCCCAGATGCCTGTTATGTCATACATCACAATCCTAGGATTACCATTTTTGCGAGACATAACAGATTAGATATCACAGTACATCATCCATTACAAACCAAATATAAGGTCTTACACGAAATAAAGGATCTCATGATCCAGTCTTAATACAACAAGCAGCGGAAATAAATAATAAGCGTAGCGGTGGGGTCCATCTTCAGGGGCACAGGCAATGCTGACGATGCAAGATAGTCCTAGTTATCGTAGTCGTCCTGCTGTCCGTCATCTTGGTAGTCTCCTTCATAGTCTAGCCATGGGAATAGCCAGGGACAAAAGCCATGAGTACTCTATAAGTACTCGCAAAGTACCACTAACAAGTAAGATAGTGCTAGTGGGAAAAGCTAACTCTATGTTTTTTTGTAAAGGTAAGTTTGAAACCTAAGCTGAGTTCAGAAACAAAGAAAGATAAAATAAAGTTCTAGAATCACTTAAGTTGGGAAGCTAGTGTCATAGTCACAACCCTGTTGTGGTCAAGTCAAGATTCATCATTCATTTCATAAGTCATTTTGAAAACATCTGACAACAAAACAGTATGGCCACTCCAACTGTCCATAACCGTGAACGCGGCTATTCAAATAGTTTGACACTCTGCAGAGGTGGTACACTTTCACCATAAGATTCGATACATCTGTCAGGGATAACCCTGAATCATCATACTTAGTATGTAGATAATCAAACATAACCTTTCCTTTACACACCCTAGTATAAGCACCTCTCCTATGAGTATGGCCTCCAAACCATGACCATCTGTCATCTTGGGCACTGCATAGGTGGACAACATTGAGAGGTAGCCTCAGCTCAAACCTCTCCCGCGAGGGAACTAATACTAATTCATATGAATTTCCGGCTAAGCCTTACCCAATTCAGGTATTGTGGTTGTACGGTAAAATTGGAATGGTATCACATCCGAATCCAACCATCAGATTTAGTAAAAGGGCTAAGGCTCATGCCTCAACACTTTCATCATCATAAACCATTTGTGTTTCTCAACACATGTCAAAACATCTCAATAGAATGACTCATCATTCCAAGGTTTTCACAATTCATTTTCACCAAGTGTTCCCATCTAAAGTGACTCAAGTTTGGATTTAGCTCTAAGCTACTAAGTTAAGAGTTTTCACTAAGCTGGGATGCTAATCTCAGTCTCATGCCATAGAATGACATCTAAGGTTATCTAGATCGGTCAAGTTATATACTTTTTATGCTACCTTCAAACAAGTAAGGGACTTTGGTAAAGTAAAGAAAGTACAAGCTTGAAGTAAAACTTGGGGTAGATAATATTCAAAATGGTATAACCAAAGCATGCCTAGTGCATCTTGCTTAGGTTATCTAACTTAATTCTAGCTTGCTAACAAATAGCTTGCCTTGGTTGGTGCAGTGGTTGAAGTTTTCTTCCTCTTCTTCTTGGTAGAACTCCTCCTCCTCGAAAGCTTGGTCGGTACTATCGTCTATAAATACATACGGGATACACAATCACCAAACAATACTTAACTAGGCTACTTAGTACACTAAGGCATACATTTGATGATCTATTATCATCACAATCATCACAAGGTTTTATTAACTAGCCTCATTCTTTTTATTTAAGAAAAGTAATTTCTACTCATTGAAAATAACTAAGATTTAATATTCTCCACTTAAAATATGGGATCATGTGTACACATGTCATCACCACATATTCTAACATATGGGAATGTGATTTAATGGTTGGATCAAATTTAATTAAGTTTAAGTTTATTATTTAATGATTTAAAGTGACTAGAAATGCCTATATAGCATTATTTTGGTACTAGACCAAAGTCACTGCATGTAAACCTTAATATTATTACATATTCAGATAGGTATGGTTAAATGTGATTTTTGAGAGTTGGAATCAACTCAAAAGCTATTATGGTTGATTTTATAAAAAGGTTTGAATGTGCAAAAGCTTCTGTCTTGTTATTTTTACTAGGAGAGATCTCTAACTCTAAATGAATTAATTCCAACCGGCTTGGATAGATCTTTTCATAAGATTTCCAACAAAATTGGAATCACTCAATTGGTGCAGTAAATCTTCCTAAATTGATTTTTAAACTAAGGGACATAATCTAGTTTTAGTTAAAAAGGAAAAATCTAAATTTGAATTACTCGGTCAGCGTGGGAAAGGAAATGGGCTGGCCCAGTGACGCTCCACGGCGCGGATGACAACTGATAGGGGTGGTTCATATGTCAGCGGCACAACTCAACGTGAAGCGGTACGGGGCGATGTGGACCGTGCGATTAGAACCTAGATCGACGGTGGTGGTTCATCGTCGACGACGAAGTGGTCGCCGGCGAGACGGAACCCTAGCGCCTCGGCGAGGGTGCAATGGGGGCATACTAGGGCTCCAGCTAGCATGGCGATGGGGGCGATCGAACATGCGGTCAACGGCAAACTCAGGCATGGTCACGGCGGCTCCTGGGGTGGACGAAATCGACGGGGCCCTTCCTCCTCCGCTGTGGCGGCTCCGGTGGAAATTCCGGCGAACTTAGGCTCGAGTGGCTCCGGCAAGAGAGGGGAAATGCTCAGGGGAGAGAGGGGAGTGTTGGAGTATGGAGAATGGGTGCTGGGGAGGGCTCCTTATATAGGTCGACGAGGGAACCGTGCGGCACGACGGCGAGCTCATCGGTGACGTTGATACAGGCTGCTAGAGGCATGGGCTAGGTAGGCGGACGGTGGGCTGCCTCCTGGCGGTCAGCTACGGCGCAATGGCGCGGCTAGGGGCGGTGGCATTTGGTCGGGAGCGTCTCGCGCTCTGGGAGACAGAGGCGGTGCTCGACGCGGCGCTCGGCGACTATGGGTCACACGGCGATGCATGGTCATGTCTGGCGGGGTGCTGGGGTCAAGGCGGAGCGGCGTGTGCGGTATGGCGTCAAGGTGCGGTATGTGGCGTGCTGGCGGTGAGGGCGCTCTGGTGTGCTCTGGCTGCACGCAGAGAGAAAGGGCGGTGAGGCTGGGAGTGGTCCAGGGGCTGTGGGTGATCGAGGGTGGACAGTGGGCGGCGGTAGGGTTAGGCGAAGCTAGTGGTGGTGCTGGAACGGTGCAGCGCTGTCTATGGAGCTTTGCCCACGTTCAGCCAGCGGTGACCAAAATGTGGCGGCGCTCCACTGCTGTTGTGGCTAAGGGGTAGGCCGGTGAGGGTCTGGTTGGACTCAGGAGGGACAAAGATGATCAATGCAACTCAATTTGCTCGACAAGATTTGATCAAAAACAGTAATAGTTAGGCTAAATTGGATTCTGCTAACAAGGTGTTCGACACAATGGCCGCATGAACCAAATATTTGAATTTTGGGCTGAATTTTGGTGGAGTTGGTGATCACATGCTTGAGCATCTGTGGTTGCTTGGGATTTGAAAATGGAGTTCATTTGAGTGGTTTTTGAATAAGTGTGATCTTGATACCTACCCTAGATTCAATTTTCAAATGCCATTTAAAATTAGTGTTTGAAAGTTTTTGGAAGATCACAAAGTGGGCCTTGGTACATCATTACTTGTACTAGCAAGGGGTGCACAGATCCACATTTGTTTTTGTTAAGATTTGAGTTCTAGGAATAGCCAAAGTAGGCATGGTGATTAAAATGGCACAAATGACCATTTGCTTCTTTTATTCATTTTGATTTGTTTTTCTTTGGATTTGTTTGGGAATGATCTAGATGATGTTTAATTCACCTTAGAATCATTTTACAATCAATGGATCACTCAAACATGGCAATTCAAAACAACTCCTAATTTAAATGCATACCCATATGAATGCTAAAAGATTTTCAAATGGAAAAGTTTTTGTTAACTCTAAATTTGATGATTTGGATCTTGATCACTAGGATTAGAGTTTTGGGATGTTACAGTATGCAAATGTATCTTAATTCAGTAGATCAGATCACCACAAAAATATTATGTCTTTTTCTATGTCTGTATAATACATGTGTGTTTAATACATGTCAGTCTGTCAATCATCGTCAAAATTTATTTTTCTACATGGTCCATAGATCAGACGTCACTATAGAGTAGAAAACTTGGATCATCACAGTGATTGATTCAAAGCCCAGTTGCAAACTCACATACAACTGGATAAATTCAACCTAATGAACTAAGCTAGAACAACGAAGAAAATAACCATGAATCAGAGCGGACCATATAGCGTGGCAAGACCATATGCTGTGTAATGTCCTCTTCCCCTGGATGGAGTGAGATCCTGGCGGCGCTGAGTATGTACTGGCAAGTTTGGCGGCTACCAGGTCGGCGACCTTCTGGTGGACAATGACCAGTGCGGGTAAGTGGACTACGACGGCGTTTCTTCTGGCGGCGAGGTACCGCAGACGGACGAGAAGCGAGCACCGGAAGGAATGGAGATGAGAGGGTGGCCAGGAGGTGTGGAGGGGAGGACGGTGCGCGCCGTGTGAGATAGAAAGGTTCGCCGGAGCTGCTGTAGATGCGATCAATCTTGCCGGAAACAGTGGCGGCGGCATGCTAGCTGGTCGCCATGGGGAGAGAAATCATAGGGAGAAAACCTGCCTCAAGTATTTGAACTAACGATACCTGCCACAAAGAGTGAAAAAGAAAGAAAATTAGAAGAACGAGGAAATTCTCTAGTAAGGTGGAACCGCTGAAGATGGAGGGTGATGTCTACGCACTTGTATTCTTGTAGACAGTTGTTGGGCCTCCAAGTGCAGATGTTTGTAGAACAGCAGCAAGTTTTCCCTTAAGTGGATCACCCAAGGTTTATCGAACTCAGGGAGGAAGTGGTCAAAGGTATCCCCTCTCAAGCAACCCTGCAATCAAAATACAAGAAGTCTCTTGTGTCCCCAACACACCCAATACACTTGTTAGGTGTATAGGTGCACTAGTTCGGCGAAGAGATAGTAAAATACAAGTGGTATAGATAATTATAAGTGGTAACGGTGATAGAAAATAGCTTTATGGCGTGGAAAAGACTAAAGTACAACTGAAATAAAGATGGAAGCAAGCAAACATGTAACAGATCTAATTGCAAATGGTGTATCAATGCTTAGAAACAAGGCCTAGGTGAAAGGATCGTATGGGCACCTAGAGGGGGGGGTGAATAGGTGCTACTTCAAATTTTACTCTTTTTCAAATTAGGGTTTGACAAGAAAGGTAAATTCTCTAGATGATGCAACTAAGGTGAATTTACCTATATGACAAACAAGCACAAGCTAAACAATAACTAGATAAGTAAAGTGCGGTAAAGGATAGAAGTAACCAAAGTGGAGCACACGGAGACACAAGGATTTGTTTCCCGTAGTTCCTTCCTTTTGAAGGGAAGTACGTCTACGTTTGGAGAGGGGGTGGTTTCAAAACACCAACGCCACAAGAGGCCTCCCTTGTTCTCCGATGAACCTCACCCCAATGGGTTCGATTCACCTCTTCCACTATACGGCAACCTTCGAGGTGGAAGCCGGCACCTTTACAATGCTTCGGGGCATGTAACACCCTCGAATCGGCCCTATGCAAGTTTTAGCCCTTTCCGCCAAACCCGCATAAAAACGATTCAAGGACGCCCACCAGGCACTTTCGTGCGGGTGGAAAACGAAGTAATACCATTACACAACATTCCTCGATGGGACCCACAGAACAGATATATATACAACAGCGACTCAACGAGTCAAGAATACAGATATACAATACAAAGATCCAAATCACCTTGAAAACGTTACAGCGTCCGAGTACAAACAAGATGCAAATGGGGCTAAGAGTCCTAAAGAATAACCAATGGCGTCCATAACCCTGCCCAGGCCAAGCCGGAAGGGTAACCCTGCTAACGACGTCGATCTCAAACCTGCTAAAACAAAAGGGGTGCCGACAAAGGGCAAAGGAAAAAGAGGAGCGTCAGTACTGAGGCCAGTACGCGGCGAGGCTAGAATTCGGCGGCTCTCGCCTACATAGGTATGGTGGACTGAAGCGGCAGCGAAGCATGCACTAAACAACCTATAGAGACTCAATACAACTATCGGCTATTAGAGAGGGATAAGAGAGATCTATTCGGGACCAACCTGATACTACCACCAAACATACCCATCCTGGTATTTCCTCCCTCGAGACCAGACGAGGAAGTCATGCCGAGGAAACCCACACAGTTGGCAGTTTTATTCATTCATTCCATGGTGGTTGTCCAACTTACTAGTCATATCAGGTACAAGTCATATTATAACAACAATCCTTTAGTTATAGTTGTCTATGATCGAGAAACTGTGCTCCAAGTCGTCCATAACCACGGACACGGCTTTTCCAAAAGATTTAACCCTACAGGGGTGCACCAAAGTATCCACACGCACTTCGACCCTTTTTGCCAGATCAATTAACATACACCCATCGGTATGTCGGCGGGGCCTAAGTCATGACGTTTCCCAGACCCAAAGCAAGTACATGGGGGGCCACCCCACTAAGCTACCCGCAACGAAGTCGGCCGGCTGCGAGGCGGACCCAGGGTTTGTGCCAATGGATGTAAATGACTAGGAACCCAAAAGTGTGACTGGGCTTGTCGATATCGCGAAAACATTCCACATCCTAAATAGTACAAGTGCTCCACGCACAATCTTAAATAAAGCAGTAAAGCATGGCATACGTACATAATAGTAATAAAGCCCCAAACTACTTGTGGCCCCCGGTACAATACTTTGAAATCAGGTAGTAAGCCAATGGGGGTGCCCACACACCCCACCTGTGGTTAGCACGCTCGATCTCGGAACAGGTGTCGAGAACTCGGGTCCTAGGTGGACACAAGTGGGCGGTTAAAAACCAAATATTGACTATTACCCACCGGTGCCTCTGCAGTATATCTATCCAGCATTTTAATTAACAAGTTATAATGTAAGCCATGATCATCTCCACCGTTAAGCATCTCCATCATTTAGCATGTGCCAACCTCCCAACAACGGTGGAACAACCATGACGCAAAGCAGCA
Organism: Avena eriantha; assembly: GCA_910589775.1. NCBI lineage: Eukaryota > Viridiplantae > Streptophyta > Magnoliopsida > Poales > Poaceae > Avena > Avena eriantha. The sequence continues at coordinate 383,245,932 of OU342743.1, forward strand.
CTTGAGCAAGCGACTACGACACGCAAAGGCCGACTATCTATCAAACAATAGGCAATAGGATGTGTCCAAGGCAATATAGAGGCTGCAGGGAATATAAATGGTGCACGGAAACTAAAGCATCGCAATACGGATAGCAATAGATCAACAGGAGGAAGTAAAGACTATAAATGCAAAATAGGTAGAAAGGGGAAGAATGCTCGCCTGGGAAACACTGCCGACGGATCATATCTGGAGAACTTGTCGATACTCGCATCAACTCATCGGCCTAATCCGCGAAGAAGCAAACACTAGAACAAACACCGAATGCACTATTTAATACTACGGCAAAAGATTCGGCATAATTATGATATGATGCAGATGCGGTGCAATTAGGCAGTATTAAGCGGAACCGGGGTCCCGACAATTAATTAATAGGTTCGAGTTATTTATCTACCCCGCAAATTAAATGTTTGTTTAACAAGGCGAAACAGGGCATCGGTTCGCTACACAAATTTAAATGGAGTCCGAAATAAGACAAAGATATCCCGCATATAGACTCCATATTTAATTATGAGGTGAATCGGCATAATTCCCCCAAACCACAGACAGATATGCATGCATGAACAATTTAATATGCGACAGTTATATGTCATATTATAAAAATAGAGGCTTAGGGTCACACATCTGGGTTCGGAAGATCTTGGTTCCGGGGGTTCGGGGTTCGACAGGGATCGGTCTCGGCGGGCACAAGGTTCGGACTCCGGGGTTCAGGGTCTTCATATCTGTGAAGGAGATCATGGCGTTCTGAGGAGGAGATCTTGGCGTGCCGAGGGTTCGGTCTTCGGATCCCGGGAAGGAGGTCTTGCAGTTTTCCATGAAGGCGATCTTGACGCTCGGTGCCCGTGAAGTAGATCTTGTCGTTCCGGCACCATCACCTCCGATCTCCGGTTGGAGTCTTGTCATCCGTCTTTTGTCGGTGGCGAACATGACTGATGGTCTTCAGGTCATATCCATCCGGTGACGAACTGGTTTAGTACCACGATGACCTTGGCGTCCGTGTTCCGGCGTCTTTGATCGATGGCGAACTTGTTTAGGGTCGATGGTCATGCGCAGTCCTTGAGGTCCCATATCGTGTCGGTCTCGGTCTCACGAAGGGTCAAAGATCTTGGAGACGCGAAGGCAAAAACGAGCGAAGATCAAACAACCTTCACCAAACATAAGAGGAGGATGTGGCCATCTGCCACCAAGTTCGGCAGTAAACTGAAGTAAACACATGATACAAAGGAATGTGCCAACAGCTCCTGGCACGGTACGCACGCGTAGGACGAGGAGAACATGCCATCACCGACAGGGGCAGAGGACATGCGGCTCGTGACGGCACCATGGCGCGGTGGAGACGGCAACCAAGGGGGACGCAACCTGCGGTGGTGGAGGACGCGCAAGCGTGCTTGGTATGGCCGGGCTCGAGGTGTGGACCACGCGGAGCAGAGGCCAGGAAGTGGTGGACGGCTCGAGGCAACGGGGCATCGACGGTCGCGGCCGAGGAAGAGATGGCACCGAGGAAACGCGTAGGGTTGGGGCGGAGGAGCTTGCTGACGGCATGACTGGCGGTCTCGTGTGGAGCTTCGGGTGGCGAGCGTGGCCACGGGGCTTGCTGCCGGAGTTGGGGAAGAGGACCACAACGCGGGTCGCGCGGGGTCGCAGATGCGGCGAGGCGACGGACGCGGGGCTCGGTGGCAAGATCGAGCAGAGGGGTGGGCGCGGTTGCTGTCAGCGGACGAGGATGGCAACACGGGCGCAGCGCTGCTGTGGCTGATGGCGCTCGAGCTCAAGGAGCGGCGGTGCTCTGCGAGGCGGCCACGGTCGCGGCAGAGGCATGGGGCGGCCAGGCGGAGAGGAGCTTGCGGGAGGACCTCCGGCGAGGTCGACTCGAGGGGGACCGCGGGCGAGGCGGAGGAGCACCAGGGTGAGGCGGGGCTCGGTCGATGGCCTGGGGCGTGGCCTGAGGGGTCCTGCACAGGGAGGAGGCTCGGGCGCGACCGCGGGAGGACGAGGCGAGCAGGGCCCTGGCAGCTTGCAGAGAGGCGCGGTAGAGGTGGGGTTGATGGCCACGGCGGCATAGAGCAGCGAGCTCGGTGGCGGCGAGGGGCGCCAGGGGAACCTGATGAGCGGTGGCGCATGCGGGGAAGAAGAGGAGGGCGGCGACAGAGGCGAGGAGGTAGATGCTGGGGTTGGGGATCGAGGCATGCGGGGAGTGGGGATCGCGGTAGGTGGCGACGTGCACCACGTGCGGGACCGAGCGAGTGGGTGGGTCCGGGAGCACTATGCGCGTACGCGAGATGGGGACGCGAGGTAGGTGGTCGCGCGTGCTGCGGTGGGTGACAGCGTGCGTGTCGGCCTGTGCGAGCCTACCGTGAGCCGCGCGGGGCCAGGGGCTAGGGATCGTGCGTGGGAGTGCGGCGGGAGGGGTGTGATCGGGTCTGGGGTGTGTCTAGCTAGGGTTTGGGGTGGCCTGGCTAGCTGGGCCTCGGGCCTGGCCGACTGGGTTGCCCCTAAAAAAACTTAAACTTTTATTTTATTTTTAAAACAGACTTTTGTAATTTGTTTTAGGCAAATAAAATATCCAGGAAGACCTGGTTTTATAATTTGAAATAAAACAAGGCTAATTAGAAAACAAAATAGGGTTTTTGCAAAGATACTTTTATGATCAAACTTGCATGATGATGTCATGATGATGCACAAAGCCCAAACTCCAAGCGATTTTCAAGTAGTGATTTTACGGGGTGCTACAGGGCACACGTCCACAAGCAAGCTGTCAAACAATCAAAGACAAGCTTGTAAGAACCAAATCAAAACCTAGGGTTTCCAATGAAACACTAGAGCATGGGGGCCCTCAAGTGAATGAGGGGGAAATGAAGATTTCTCTTGGTGAAACTGTAGATCAAGGCCTCCTCCTTCGATTCTCCAAAGATCAAAGACTTTGGATGGTTGGATGAAGAGATCTTGTTTATTTGGTGGCTCAAATGGACATGGTGTTCTTGAGGTGGACGAGCAGCTAGAACAAGGGGATAAGGTCCCCTATTTATAGCCCTTCTATCAGCGAACCGTTTTTGTGACCGTTGGAGAAGAAGCAGACCGGAGACTCTGGTCACCACACCGGAGACTCCAGTCTACACCGGAGACTCCGGTCAACCTCCGGACCAGCCTCCGGACCCCTTGACAGAATGACCCAACACACTTGGGAGCCAAGTGGACCGGAGACTCCGGTCCCTCTACACCGGAGACTCCGGCCTGAGATAGGGACAGGAGACTCCGGACCAACCTCCGGACCACCTCTCTGGCTGACCCAGGCAAGGAAACAGAGGCCACTCCAGAGACTCCTAGGGAAACTCCGGACCACACCAGAGACTCCGGTCTGTGTAGACCGGAGACTCCGGTCTGGAATCTCCAAGATATAAGAAGAAGTGCAGGGAATGATCCACAGGCCAATGGTCCTTTTTCCTTTGTAGAATATCAACCTGTAGATAATAGCAAACTGTAGATGGGTCTACTAGTTGTTAACGAACACCAAAAGTGATTATGACAGTAAATGTCCTTTCAATCTCCCCCTTTTTGGTGTTCGATGACAACTAGTGAATTTGCATGAACAAAAGTTCGCAATTACTTATGACAGAGTATGGACATGCTCCCTCTGTCTATGTGCACAAAGATAAACAAGTAAAGCAGGCAAGGTAGGCAGAACATGGATAAAACACATAGTTCTCACATGAGTTACAATAAAGTTGGAGCACCCACAGAGTCACACACACACACAAATAGCAAACAGTGTCCCACAATAACTTAAGGCAAATAGAGACGAGAAGGCAAATACGAATCAAGTAGCCCAAACCCATGCAAATCCCGATGACAATGTCTTCTCCCCCTTTGGCATCGAAACACCAAAACAGGGAAAAGACCTAAGCTAGCGTCCCAACGGATCAGTAGTCCTCGTCATCATCCTCCTCGTCCTCCTCATCCATATCCTGATCCTCATCATCATCATCATCATAGTCCTCATCACCATCTGGAGCTGCAGGCCCTTTGCCGTGAGGGCGAGAACAGGATGTACCTTGATACCCAAACCCAGATGTGACATCAGAGAAGGTCTTCCAATACACCAAGCTGTCCTGATGGGCATTCCATGCCCCAAATGAAGAGTGTGATCTGACTCGGTGGAAGGCGGAGCGCCATGCTCATCAGTGTACTCATCCTCACCTTCCTCATCATATGCTTCACCCTGAGCCTTGATCTCCTTGAGTAGTTTCTCGATGCGGCGGTTGCTCTTGTAGGAATCATGTTGTTGCTTGCGGATGTCCACATTCATGCAACACAAGGTCCTCTCCTAGAATGAGGCCTTCTTGACCCTCTCATGGACATAGTCATGTGTCATGGGTGGAAGAGGTGCATTGGAAGCATTATTCCTCCGAGCCCTAGGAGGAGAGGGGGCCCTGTCAGTCTCTGAAATCTCCTCCTCCTCATGTGCATGGGAGCGTCTAGGAGGAGCCCTCATAGCCCCTTTCTGCTGCAGAGATACGAGAGTGTGCTCGGTAAGGTTGGGAGGCATAGCAAGCGGCGAGCCATGTTGCTGAGTGTTGATGAGTCTCATGACCAGGGGTGCATATGGAGGGGCCTTCTTGTATAAGATGGCATGATACATCTCCTCAAATATGTAATCCATCACATCAATAGGATCAGCATCAGCATCGGGGCCAGCCATGTAAGTCTTGTGGGTGTGATACAGCAAGTTGACCAAACCACATCTGATGGCATCATCATTCCCAGCACTAGGGTAAATGGTCTGGCGGAAGATCCTCAACATCAGATTGTAGAGAGGCTTGAGTCCCTTGGACCCTCCCACAACACCCTCACTACCATATAAAGGGGCAAGCTTGTTCTTGTTCACCCCAAGAGCTGCTGAGTGCATGCGAACTCCAACATGAGTAGATACCCCCTGAAAAGTCTCGAAGATGGCCTCAGCAAAGTCATAGAAAGTGGCAGAACAGTGGTGGTTGCCAGTCATCCAAGTCATAGTCCTGGCTTGGTCAGTCCCAAACACAACTGTGGCGTAGAACTGCTGCACAAGGGTGATGTTGTAGTCTTCACGGATCTCCATCAAGTTAAACAGCCCCAATTTCTCACTAATCCATAGAGCATCAGAGAAGTAGGGGCTCTTCCTCATCTACTCAACACTCAAGTACTTCTGGGGACATACAGGAGATCTCTTGAGCACACTGCAAATGTCTTTCATGAAGACAACTTGCTCCTTCCTCCAATAACAGGGGTCATCACTAGTGCGAGGCAATTCATAGAAATTGGTCTTCCGCAGCTCACAGTACTCCTGCTTAGACATGCGAGCCAAAGACTAAATGTTATCATATTTTGCCCTCTTGGCACGTTTCTCTTCCTCAGCCCTTTCCTTCTCCCACTGCATAAAGGCTGCATCATGGGTTTGCTGTCTGTGGTTGGATGGGGGCACAATGTACTGACCCTCAGACTCATCATAGCGAGGATCCCCTCTCTTCATCTTCGCCTTGGTGCCAGGAGGACGACGAGAGCCAGAGCCTGTGAAAAGTAGCGAGGGAGATAGCATGGAGGTAAGTATGTATGTCCCATGGAGGCAACACAAGATCCTTGAGACCTTGCACAATATGTTAGATACAAACCACACCAGAGTCTCCGTGGTCCACACCGGAGTCTCCGGCTCAGACCGGAGTCTCTGGTCTGAGGGACCGGAGTCTCCGGTCAGGAGACTCGGGGGAAGATCATGGAGGCTCAAATGGGGTTGTATCCAACAGATCGGGCAGTGTAACAATGATAAAGTACGCAGGTGCATGCAAACAAGGAATTCCTATGGTCAAAACTAGTACCAATCCTCAAAAACAAGGTAAGGGAAGAACCCTAGATGAAGAAGAGGAGGAGAGGTACCAGATCCGTCCATGGAAGGGATTCCACCGGTGGGAATCACCCAATGGTGGAAAGGAGATGATTGGCCGGTGGCACAGCGGATCCCGGGGGCTTCTTGACCTCCGGGGAGAAGATTTGGGAGAGGAGGTGACGGGGGCAGAGAGGGGGGGACGAGGTGGATGAATGAAACTGTTGTTTCAGTTCACCCCGTCCTCCCTTTTAAGTGGACAGAAACCGCCCAGACCGGAGACTCCGGTCTACACCGGTGACTCCGGTCCACACCGGAGACTCCGGTCCTCCTCGACCAAACACTTCCAAGGTGTGTGTATGGGGACATATATTAGATAGAGAGAGTTTTCAATACTGAGAGAGGGCTTGGGTTAAGATGACATACTGTGAAAAATCAAGAAAACCACGGACTACTCTTCAAATGTTCATCAAAGCGCCAAATAAATCCGAGCTAAGAACCAACTCTTCGAATGAGGAGATGGTGGTGGCCGAAGCCACCATGTAGGAGTTTGTGGCATGAAACCGCGAAGAATTATCCTTGGGTTCATAGCCACTACTCATCAATGATGCTCACATATCACTAAATGATATTAAGAGAATTGAATTTCTTAATGTTGGCATTATGGGGGAGGGATAGTCCAATGAATTAGGACCGCACTCCCCCTATCTCTATGCCTACACCTACACCAAATATGGGTCAAGACATAGGTGAGTATGCAAGGTAATCAAGTTAAGCTCCTAGAATCCACGATATTTAGTTCATTCCTCAAATAACAAAACCTTGCTTCATCAAGTGGCTTCGTGAAAATATCGGCAAGTTGGTCTTTGGTTGACACATATGAAAGATCAATATCACCTCGGGCAACATGATCTCTAATGAAGTGATGACGAATCTCAATATGCTTTGTTCTTGTGTGGTCCACTGGGTTATATGCAATCTTGATAGCACTTTCATTGTCACATAGAAGAGGCACTTTGTCACAATGGACACCGTATTCCTTTAAAGTTTGCCTCATCCATAGCAATTGTGTACAAGCACTAGCAGCTGCCACATACTCGGCTTTGGCGGTGGAAAGAGATATACAGTTTTGCTTCTTAGAAGACCAACATACCAAGGACCTCCCGAGGAATTGGCAAGCCTCGGAGGTTGATTTTCTATCATCCTTGTCACCAGCCCAATCCAAATCTGTGTACCCACAAAGAGAGAAAGTTGAGCCCCTAGGATACCAAATACCATAGTTTGGGGTATGAACCAAATATCGAAAGATTCTCTTGACTGCCATCAAATGGCTTTCTTTAGGAGCCGCTTGATATCTTGCACACACTCCTACACTCAACACAATATCAGGTCTCGATGCACAAAGGTAAAGCAAAGAGCCAATCATGTACCGGTATACCTTTTGGTCCACATCTTTACCATTTGGGTTTAGTTCAAGATGAGTCTTTGTTGCCATGGGAGTGGGAGCTCCATTGAGATCTTTCATGTTAAATCTTTTGAGCATATCTTGAGTATACTTGGCTTGGTTGAAGAATGTACCACCTCTCACTTGCTTGATCTCAAAACCAAGAAATACTCTCAATTCTCCCATCATAGACATCCTAAACCTGTCAGTCATTAGCTTAGAGAATTCATCATTAAAAGCTTTGTTAGAAGAGCCAAAGATAATGTCATCTACATAAATTTGGCATACAAAAAGTTCCCCATTGACCCTCTTGGTAAAAAGAGTGGGATCGATTTTCCCAACCTCAAACCCACGATCTAACAACAACTCTCTAAGGTGCTCATACCACGTGCGTGGGGCTTGCTTGAGCCCATAGAGAGCCTTATCAAGTTTGTAGATATGGTTTGGAAAGTTGGGATCCTCAAATCCCGGGGGTTGTTTCACATATACCAACTCATGCAATGGACCATTGAGAAATGCACTTTCTACATCCATTTGTTGTAATTTAAATTTATGATGTGCCACATAAGCAAGAAGGATACGGATGGACTCAAGGCGGGCCACGGGAGCATAAGTCTCTCCATAATCAATGCCTTCAATTTGAGAGAACCCTTGTGCAACCAATCTTGCCTTGTTCCTTATCACAATTCCATGCTCATCTTGCTTGTTCTTGAAAATCCACTTGGTGCCTATAACATTGCGGCAATCTTTTGGCTTTTCCACTAACTTCCATACTTTGTTTCTCTCAAAGTTGTTGAGCTCTTTGTGCATTGCATCCAACCAATCCGAATCTTCAAGAGCTTCCCATACTTTCTTTGGTTCCACCATGGAAATGTGTGCTTGGTGCTCACCAAAGTTCTTCAATTGAGCTCGAGTAGATATCCCTCTTCTTAGATCTCCAACCACATTCTCAAGAGTGTGGTCTCTTAATTCCAATATTCTATCCATTCTACCTTGGCAACGAGTTTCGATCTCCTTGTTGTTTCTTGGTGGGGTCACTTCATCATTTTGGTCCTCGTCTTGACCATTAACTTGACCTTGATCATCATTGGAAATATTCTCTTCTATAGGAGGAGAGGATTGACCTTGGTCATGATCAGTCCCACAACTGGCCAGGTATTCAGCTGTACTTATGGCAGTTTGTATAGATCTTGCTTGTGTAATGGCCTTAGCACCACTGGACATCCTGGCAAACGGAGAATCAAACACCTCTTGGCTGGAGGCATCTTCTTGATCAGTAGGTTGAGGGTCCACAACTTGTATTTGGCATGGGTCATTGTCCACCTCGACAGTAGCTTGTTGAAGTTGTGAAGATGAGGGCTCCACGTGAGTAGAGCATAGTTCTTCTCGATCCACCATAAGGGGTTCCTCAACAGGGCGGATGAAACCCGCACCCATTCTTCCTATGGCATCCTGAGGCATTTCATCATCTACATCACAAACATCAACACACCCCACTTGGGGACCATCATATTCTTCAAACACCACACTACAAGATTCTATGACAATTCTTGAGAGCTTGTCATAGATTCTATAAGTGTGGGATTCGAGACCATAACCAACAAAAATACCCTCTAATGCTTTGGAATCAAACTTGGATAAACGAATGCCCTTAATGCGATAGAAGCACTTACAACCGAATACTCGGAAGTAAGACACATTAGGCTTGTTACCGGTAAGGATCTCATATCGAGTATTGATCAATTCTTTGCGGAGGTAGAGACGGTTTGATGCATGGCATGCGGTGGAGATAGCTTCAGCCCAAAAATTATATGGAGATTTGAATTCCGCCAACATAGTCCTAGCCATGTCAATGAGAGTCCGGTTCTTCCTCTCAGCTACACCCTTTTGTTGAGGGGTATATGCAGCGGAATATTGATGTTTTATTCCCTCATCACTAAGAAATCCATTTAAAGTGTAGTTCTCGAACTCGGTACCATTGTCACTTCTTATTGTTAATACAGGGACATTGTGTTGACGTTGAGCCATGTTGATGAAGTCAATGAAGTTCTCTTGGGTCTCACTTTTTAACTTGAAGAAATATACCCAAGCGTATCTTGAGTAGTCATCAACAATCACCAAACAATATTTCTTCCCGCCAAGACTTGCATGAGACGGAGGACCAAAGAGATCCACATGAAGAAGCTCCAAGATCCTCTTGGACTTGATGTAGTTCTTTGGCTTGTGGGGAGAATCATGCATCTTTCCTTCAACACATGCCCTGCAAACACGATCTTTGGCAAAGCAAACATTTTCTTTTAGTCCAACAATATGACCATCCTTGTGGAGGCTTTGCAAAGTTCTCATGTTGACATGGGCTAGAGAGCGGTGCCATAGCCAACCCACATCGGCCTTTCCGAATAGGCACATCGGACTTGTAGTGGTTTTCCCGGAGAAGTCCACCACATACAAGTCATCCTCGACGTACCCAACGAAATCAACCTTTAGAGTCTTCCTCCACAAGAGGATCACAATATCAACATCAATGAAGACAGCAAAACCCATCTTTCCTAGAGCACGGATGTAGCATCCCAATTGTCTAACAATTGTAATGCTACTTGTCCTAGTAAGATATTGGCTACTTCATATATATTATTGTTGCATCATAATTATATCATGCTCATGTCATCATGCCACCTTGAATTTGGGCATCATATAAACCCCTTTTTCTTTTGGCTCTTCTCTCACATGCATTATTAATTGTATTTGCCTCTTGATATTGTATTTGGCTATTGATATATTATTCTATGCCCAAGTTGAGTTGGGGGCATATCTTTTATTTCCATTCCACCATCTTTCTCTTCCACCACTTTATAATCCCACCATCCCATTAACCATGAGCTTGTTTCTCTTTCTTTTGCTATTTAATTCTAGCTCATGTAGTTTGGGGTGGATTAAATCCTCTAAATTCTTGTGCTTGGTTTTATCTCCACTTCTTGGATATGCATAGAGTAATGCCATAATATTAATATTGTTTTCACAAATAAATAATGGCATTAGTATTTTTGCATGGGCCATGCACAATTCTTCACCACCTTTCTCTCCTTTGGTTTTTCTTTGGTTTTAATGGATCCTATCTTTGAGAAAACATCTCCTACCACTCCACCATCCTCATAGGCTCATATATATCTTTCTTCTTAATTTTATTCTACATGCATGAACCATATGAGGCCTAGTTCCTCATTTCCTTTCTTTTCTTTTCTTGAAATTCTCCTTCACTTCATCTCATGTTAATTCAAACACTCCTCATGTTCCACTTGATTTGGCCTTGGTACAAGTTTTAACAAATTAAAAACCTAAAAATAATCTAAACCTAGCCACTCTCTTCATCCTCCTCATAACCCTATTCCTACTAAACCCTAGCTCCACCTTACCTCTCTCTCACACCCCCTCTCTCTCTACCTTGGGCACCACCTGACCTCCCTCTCTCTCCCTGGCCCACACCTCAGCCACCTCAGCTAACCCTAACCCTAGCAAAAACCCTAACCCGAGCCATGCCCCATCTAACCTAGCCTAGCTACCCCTCCCTCTCTTCTATCTTCCTGACCCGAGGGCCCCCTCCAGCCGAGCCTCCCTGCCTGTCCTCTCTCCCTGCCCTGGTCCACCTGCAGCCCCAGAACGAGCCCCAGCCAGCTCGCCCATGTGCTCGAAAAGGAGGAGGAGAGAAAAGGTGGCACCGAGGCCACCTTATCTCTTGCCGTGCCCCAGCTGTCCTCCTCCCTCTCCCTTCTTTTCCTCCCTCCCCACGTCTCTCTGGCCTCGCCCAGATCTGCCCGAGCCGCCCCCGTCTTCTCCTTCTTCCTCCCCGACGACAGCTCCTGCCGCCGCTCGCCGCCAGGCCCACGTCGTCCCCGGCGTTCCAGCCAGCGAGCTTGTCCTGGAGGTGGCTGGGAGGATCGAGGACGTCCCTCTGCATCGCCCCGTGGCCGCTGACGCGAAGGAGGAAGCCCCAGCACCGCCAGTACCTCGCCGCCCGACACCAAACCCTAGTCGCCAGTGCGCCAGCGTCCTCGCCGTACCAGCGCCTCCCCGCCCGATCCAACACCATCGCCGAGCCCGCGGTGAGCATCTCCTTCTCCCTGACACGCTCCGCCTCGTCGTACCGCTCTAGCCCCGCCGTGCGTTTCGTCGAACACCCCACGCGCGCCAGAGCTTGACGGCGTCTGCAGCTTTCCCGCGCCGCAGCAAGCTTATCTAGGCCCCCGCCAACCTCCTGACATCTACCCGAGCCAGCCGCACCGGTTAGCACCCTCAGCGCGCTCCCCCGCGTCCCAGGATCGATCCCCGCTCGCGCCGCGCGCCGATTTTCCTCGCCAGACGAGGGAGAAGAAAAACAGTAACACGGGCCCGTGGTAAATTTACAAATAGCCCCCCACCTTTTTGATTCCTGTAACCCGTGCTCCTAGAGGTCCCACTTGCCAGCCACCCTGGCCGTCTTGCAGAAAACCCCTCAGCCTTTCTCCGCCGTAACCCGCGCCCCAGCCCCAGCCCCACCTGTCAGCCCCTGTCTCGCTCTCCGCTGACACGCGGGCCTGCGCCAGTTGGCCCACCCCGCAGTCATAGTGGCTAGCCCAACCTGCGGTGACAAAAGTTTTTCCCCGCGCGTGGCCCAGTCAGAACAAAGGCCCACCCGTCAGTGTCTGTGTCTGGATCTGACTGGGTAAGAAAAGTATTTTCCTGTGACTGTTTTAAATCAAATCTTTTTCAAATTTATTTAAATTCAAATTCAATTCAGATTCAAATAATTTTTAAAATACAAATCCAAATAATACATATAATATATGTTTTGGAATCAGAAAAATGTGAGGAATTTGAATATGCCCTTCAAAATATATTTTGAACACTTTAAATTTTCGAGATGATTAAAATTACAATAAAATGCCCTTTTCCTTATTTAATTAATAACTTTTGTTTTGTAACTCCAAATTTGACAAATAATATGTCTAAATCGATCAGCGCGACGAGCCCGTTCTATCTATGCAGTCCTTGTTCTAAATTGAAGCATGCATCATGTTGTTATTAAAAAATCTGAACTGTTTATGACAATAAAACTTGGTTAAATAAATAATAATATGCTTTATTTCTTGCAACCACACCTCACCTTTGCCATGCTACTTTAATGCCATGCAAATTGTGCATCATTCATCATGGCATGCTTGTTTGCTTGTCGCATCTTAATTCATATGCTTGTGCACTTTATTTATGTTGGCCCTTGTTTGTTTGGTTCTTCTTCGAATAGACGCCCAGCAGGAGAATTAGCAGGAATCCCACGAGTATTACCCAGATCCATCTCTCGCTTCAACTGAGCTGCCAGGCAAGCACTACCACATGCTTGCATTCATACAGTACCTATTGCCTCTATCTTATGCTTGCATCATTGAGTCGCGATTGCATTAAATTGAATCCCAAGTACTGCATAGCCTTACTTTTAAACCACACCAAGCTTGTTTCGGTCCCATGAGCCATTACTACAGGAGTTGTTTGAGCCATGCGAGTCGTAGAAAAGCATGAGTAGGGTATGTGAGTGTATGCTGGATAATGAGGTATCTAAACAACATAACCTGAGTAGTAATGGGATAACTGATGAAAGAGGCACCGGTGAGCAATATCTGCTTTTTGGTTTTTCCTGCTCACTTGTGTCCCGTAGGACCCCGAGTACTTGATTCCTGTTCCTTGACTATTCGCACTATCCACATCCGGGAGGCCTTATGGACCCCCCCTGAGCCAGAGTTTGATTCATACTTATTTCTTGGGGCCACAATTAGTTTGGGGCTTTATTACTATTCTGTACTTATGCCATGTTACTGCTTTATTTAAGATTGTGCGAGGAGAACCTGTACTGTTTTGGATCGTGACACGTTTTCGCTGTATCGACAAGCCCAGTCACATTTTCGGGTTCCCAGTCGTTTACCGCCGTCCACACAAACCTTGGGTCCGTCTCGGAGCCGGCCAACTTCGTTGCGGGTAGCTTAATGGGGTGGCCCCCTGAAATATTTCTGAATCCTGTGATTGCTTTGTCGTGAATGCCTCGTTGGGTTTTGAGTTGGTTTTTCCGAGGTTGATCGAGTGTGTGTTGCTATTCGTGCACCCTTGCAGGGTAAATCTTTCTGAAAGCCGTGTCCGCGGTTATGGACGACTTGGAGCACAGTTTCTCGATCATAGACAAGCATAATTAAAGTACCGCTTTTAAATTGACTAAGTACTTGACTAGTAAATAGAGCAATACTCATGGAATGGTTAATAAAACTACCAACGGATGACAGGGGTTGTTCGTCCGCTTCCTCGTTGGTAAGCGAGGAGGAGGATGGATCTGATAATTATACTGTTATAACTGTTGTTCTTAATTCACGGACTTCCGTCTATCATTGGTTAGGCGGAAGGTTAGCGAGTATCTGTAGAATTGTTAGGTAATATCTTTTGCTGCAATTGCGTCACCCTAGGTTGTGTCCCCTTTAGCGGCATAAAGACTTGCTGAGTACCCCTAGGGTCTCACACGATAAATTGTTTGATTCAGATGAACAGGTGTACCCGCAAGATGGATACTGGGTGGAAGAGACAGATGATGTTGGCAACGATCATTCGGTGTAGAGATTCCGGGAACGGGGATCCGTGTGATCTGTGGGCGGGATGTGGTTATTTATGGGGCATCTTATGCCAATTTGCTTCTTATCCGTACTCGGATCTTGTTTCCGCTTCCGCCTGATACTCTGATGTGTGATGTATGAGGAGCTATCCTAAATTATTATACCTATCTAGAACATTTGGATCTTGCCGTATGGCGTTGCTATATTTCTATTTCTTTTAGATGGAATGGCTCTGAGGACTGTTGTATGTGGCTTGCATACATACTCATTTGTGTATGTAGTTGATCCCTTCGCCTGCCGATTACGCCGCTCGTTCTTGTCCCGTTGTCTGAAAGTGGTTAGGACGGCTGAAAGGTCTACCGTGAGTGGCCCTGGGCCCCACCGTACTATTTTAACCACTTTCGTTCATCCAGGCATTAACTAAGAGCGTAATTCACCGAGGTAGTTACAACGGACTGAAAGTAAATTATCGCCAAGGGTCTCAACAAGCATGACGTCCACGAGAGTGATATCGTGTGCCACCACAACTTTGCCGAAACCCATTACCTTAGACTTTGATTTGTCGGCATATGTCACAGATATTTGATCAACATTTGGTCTCAACTCCTTGACACTAGAAGTGCTTCCAGTCATATGACTTGTGCATCCACTATCGAGCACCCATTTTGACCCTCCGGAAGCATAGGTATCCGTTCCTCTTGCCATAAGGCAAGTGACGTTCTTGTTGGAGATATTCTCATTTGGAGAGTCGAAGAGTGAGAATGAAGGAGTAGAGGTAGTGGCAAGAGCCGCCACACCACTTGGTGTATCCTCTTCTTCCTCTTCATCATCATCATCATCGGAGGAGTACTCTTCATGTGTGATCAAGACAATTTCTCCCGGCTTCTTGTTGGTTGGGTTTCTTTTGATGAAGGGTTTCTTGTATGGAACTTTGGAGGTCTTCTTCAACACAAGTTTACCCCCATGATCTTCTCTTTTCTCATAGGGACAAGCTGCAACGAAGTGATAGCGGTCACCACAATTGAAACAAGTTCTCAACTTGGACCCATTGTCTCTTCTCCCATTGGGGTTGCTTCTTCGTTGCATTTCCATCTTGGCCTTGGCAGGGTCTTTCCAAAAGTTTCTTGCATAGAAGGCCATGTATTCACCATGAGCAGTCTTGACATCGTCAGGGTGGCTCATTGAAGGTCCCTCATCACTTCCTTCATCTTCATCATACTCCACAACCTTGGCCTTCAAGGCAAGATTGGCACCACTACTCATTCCAATGGCACGAGCACGGGCGTCTTTGGCATTCTTGGCAGCAACCTTGAAGGCTGCCATCTCTTGCATTACTTCATTGGAGGTCATGAGATGGTAGTTGTGTCTTCCTTGGAGACTCTTCAAGTCAGTAGGCTCGAAGGGCATGAGAGCACTCACATACTTCCTTTTGATCCAAGCGTCATCAATGTGAGAGGCGCCAACATTCTTGAAAGCGGTGGCTGTGGATTTGAGTCTTCGATACATGTCTTCATGATCCTCACCATCCTTCTTGAAGAAACCTTCGGCCTCATTGCTTAAGGCATCATATCTATTTCTCCTCATACTCTCATTGCCAACAAACAAGTCAATGAGAGCATCCCAAGCTTCCTTGGCGGTGTTGTAGTGCTCAATGTGAGGAAAATCCTTTGGCCCCACCCCAAATTGGATCATGTGCAAGGTAGTTACATTGAGTTGGCTATTGACCACTTCTCTTCTCATCAAGTTGGTTGGATACTCAATTTTGAGTCCTTCTTTAATAATATTCCACAAATTAATGCAAGAGTTGCGCACATGAGATTTCATTAACACTTGCCATTGAGCAAAAGTATGTGCAGCTAACTTAGGTGGGTCTCCTCTATTGTTTATATGTGGATGAGGGATAGGAGGGTCGGGAGAGTACCATCCGGGAACTGTATGGAACTCTTCCTTCCCATCACCCTTTTTGGTGGCGGAGTTAGTGGAATTATGTTCATCCCCTACCACTTCCTCCAAAGGCTTTGCCGGAGCATTAGCCTTTGGGTTTGGTGGTGTTTCCACTAGAGAGGGAGGAGGTGAGGTTTTCTTATCCTTAACAAGTTGATGCAACTGTAGGATTTCGTTGCCCAAGGTAGAGCTCAAACTTGTTTCCAAATTCTTGAGATCTACCATGGTCACCAAATGGCTAGCCTCACTTTCTTCCTCCTCTGGGTTGCCCATAATCTCTTAGGTGGTTAAGCCCGAAAAAAGAGCCGAGGCTCTGATACCAATTGAAAGGATCATATGGGCACCTAGAGGGGGGGTGAGTAGGTGCTACTTCAAATTTTACTCTTTTTCAAATTAGGGTTTGATAAGAAAGGTAAATTCTCTAGATGATGCAACTAAGGTGAATTTACCTATATGGCAAACAAGCACAAGCTAAACAATAACTAGATAAGTAAAGTGTGGTAAAGGATAGAAGTAACCAAAGTGGAGCACACGGAGACACAAGGATTTGTTTCCTGTAGTTCCTTCCTTTTGAGGGGAAGTACGTCTACGTTTGGAGAGGGGGTGGTTTCAAACCACCAACGCCACGAGAGGCCTCCCTTGTTCTCTGATGAACCTCTCCCCAACGGGTTCGATTCACCTCTTCCACTATACGGCAACCTTCGAGGTGGAAGCCGACACCTTTACAACGAGTTCGAGGCACACATCCACAACTTGTAAGAACCAAATCAAAACCTAGGGTTTCCAATGAAACACTAGAGCATGGGGGCCCTCGAGTGAATGAGGGGGAAATGAAGATCTCTCTTGGTGAAGCTATAGATCAAGGCCTCCTCCTTCGATTCTCCAAAGATCAAAGACTTTGGATGGTTGGATGAAGAGATCTTGTTGATTTGGTGGCTCAAATGGACATGGTGTTCTTGAGGTGGACGAGCAGCTAGAACAAGGGGATAAGGTCCCCTATTTATAGCCCTTCTGTCAGCGACTCCGGTCACCACACCGGAGACTCCGGTCAACCTCCGGACCAGCCTCCAGACCCCTTGACAGAATGACCCAGCACACTTGGGAGCCAAGTGGACCGGAGACTTCGGTCCCTCTACACCGGAGACTCCGGCCTGAGATAGGGACCGGAGACTCCGGACCAACCTTCGGACCACCTCTCTGGCTGACCTAGGCAAGGAAATAGAGGCCACTCCGGAGACTCCTGGGGAAACTCCGGACCACACCGAAGACTCCGGTCTGTGTAGACCGGAGACTCCGGTCTGGAATGCCCAAGATATAAGAAGAAGTGCAGGGAATGATCCGCAAGCCAATGGTCCTTTTTCCTTTGTAGAATATCAACCTGTAGACAATAGCAAACTATAAAAGGGTCTACTAGTTGTTAACGAACACCAAAAGTAATTATGACAGTAAATGTCCTTTCACTACGGATCATACTTTCACTAGTGAACACTCTCATATATTATCTTCATGATACTACGCTGAACTAATCCCTGGTTGGACACTCTAATCGTTGGTAGGGCTATAACGGCACACCATAAAGTAAGCCTTTCCCATCTAGATAACCCCACACTACCACCTTGAGCTCTAAATGGTTCCAACAAACACCACAATTTCATAAAGACATCCAACTCCAAATATAACTCATAACAAGTATTTGTAATCTCTAGCCTAAGTGCCACCATGGTGTGCACATTGTCACTTTCACACACATGGGGAGAGCAGAGATCTATTAAAGCACTTGAGTAGCAAGGTAGATCTATAGATTACAAGCTCATGGTCTCAATAAGATCATGCATAGAGAGAGAGATGAACACATAGCTACCGGTAGAACCCTTAGCCTCAAGAGAGAACTACTCCCTCCTCATCATGGGAATCAGCAATGGTGATAGAGATGGCGGTGGAGATCAATGGAGATGGCTCCGAGGGCACTTCCCCGTCTCGGCAGGGTGCCAGAACAGAGACTTTCTGTCCCCCACATCTCTCCTTCGGTGGTGGCGGCACTGCAGAACTTTTTGTAGCTGGAGGCTTGAATATTTAGGGTTTTTGCATCGGGAGGCTCTTATAGGCAAGAGGGGAGACCGAGGGGGTGCCGGAGGGGCTCACACCACCCCCTGGCGCGACCTGGCCTGGCCCGCGCCACCAGGTGGTGTGGCCAGCCCCTGGCCCCTCTCCGTCTCGTATTCTGGCTCCAAGTGTCCCCCGGTAAAATAATAACTTTGGCTTTTGTCCCGTCCAATTCTGAGAATATTCATTTTCTGAGGCCAGTACACGGCGAGGCTAGAATTCGGCGGCTCTCGCCTACATAGGTATGGTGGACTGAAGCGATAGAAAAGCATGCACTAAACAACCTATAGAGACTCGATACAACTGTCGGCTATTAGAGAGGGATAAGAAAGACCTATCCGGGAACACCTGATACTAACACCAAGCATACCCATCCTGGTATTCCCCCTCGAGACCAAACGAGGAAGTCAAACCGAGGAACTCACACAGTTGGCAATTTTATTCATTCCATTATAGTTGCAGCACTTACTAGTCAGATATAGATAACACGATTCATCCTGATAGCATAAGTAGTGGGCAGTTTTAGTTAACCAAGAAGTTGTAGTTGCAATACTTACTAGTCAGATACAATTAGCATGTGACATCCCAAACCTAGCAGTTGTTGGCACTTTTAGTTCATTCCATTGGAGTTGCGATACTTACTAGGCAGGTATAACATGACACGATACACCCCACTTCCACCAGTTGTTGGCACTTTCATTATCCATTCCATGATAGTGAAGCTGATTATTAGTCACATATTAAGTCAAATTTATAGCACTACTTTAGTTATGCTTGTCTATGATCGAGATACTCTGCTCCAAGTCGTCCATAACCGCGGACACGGCTTTCAGAAAGATTTACCCTGCAGGGGTGCACAAATAGCAACACACACACACGATCAACCTCGGAAAAACCAAATCAAAACCCAACGAGGCTTTCACGACAAAGCAATCACATGATTCATAAAACATTTCAGGGGGCCACCCCACTAAGCTACCCGCAACAAAGTTGGCCGGCTCCGGAACGAACCCAGGGTTTGTGACGACGGCTGTAAACGACTGGGAACCCGAAAGTGTGACCGGGCTTGTCGATACCGCGAAAACGTGGCACGATCCAAAATAGTACAGGTGCTCCACGCACAATCTTAAATAAAGCAGTAAATCAAGGCATAAGTATAGGATAGTAATAAAGCCCCAAACTAGTTTGTGGCCCCAAAAAATAAGAAATGAATCAAGCTCTGGCTAAGGGGGATTCATAGAGTCTCTCGTATGTGGATAGTGCGAATAGTCAAGGAACAGGTATCAAGTACTCGGGGCCTACGGGACACAAGTGGACATGAAAAACCAAATAGCATATATTGCCCACATGTGCCTCTTTCATTAGTTATCCCAACAGTTTAATAGTTGTATTTAAAGTCATGATCCTCTCCACCGTAAAGCATATGACAACATTCCAACAACTGTGTGGTACTTCACGACACGGGATCGCACCTGAGCAAGCGACTACGACTCGCCAGACCATCTATCTACCAAACAACAGGTAATAGGAGGTGTCCAAGACCATATAAAGGCTGCACGGAATATATCTGGTACGAAACACTAAAGCATCGCGACACGAATAGCAATAGATCAACAAGAGGAAATAAAGACTATAAATGCAAAATAGGTAGAAAGGGGGAGAATGCTCGCCTGGGAAACATTACAGAAGATACACCGGAGAACTTGTCGATACTCGCATCCACTCAACGGCCTAATCCCTGAAGAAGCAAAGCACTAAAAGAAACACCGGATGCACTATTTAATACTACGACAGAAGATCGGGCATGTTTATGAGATGATGGCTGGCATGGCAAATATGCGATGCAACTAGGCAATATTAAGCGGAACCGGGGTCCCGACAATTAATTAGACGGCTCAAGTTGTTTAGATACCCCACAATTTATATGTTGTCTTAACAAGGCAAAACATGGCATCAGTTTGCTACACAAAATTAAATGGAGACAATATAAGGCTAGAATAGCCCGCATATAGTCTCCATATTTAATTTAGGTGAATCAGCATAATGCCCCCAAACCACACAATATGCATGCGAGTATGAGTAATTCATATGAAGTATATATGTCATATTATAAAAATAGGGGTCTCGGATAGGGTTCACACATCGGTTATCGGCGATCTTGGTGCTTGAAGGGGTTCGGGTTCGGTCTCGGCAGGATCGGTCTTCACCTCCGGGAACAGGGTCTTGGCGTCCACGAAGGAGATCATGAAGCCGGTGCCGGGGTTCGGTCTTCGGGGTCGGAGCTTCAGGGTTTGGTCTTCGGATCTTCAGGTACGGGGTCTTCGGTTTCGGGCTCCGGGAAGAACTTGTCGTTCCGAGGGGTTTGGTTCGGTCTTTAGGGTACGTCATCAGATCTGGGAAGGAGGTCGTGGTGTCCCGAGAAGGAAAACCTTGTCGTTCCACGTCGAAGGTCTTCGGGAGATCTTGGTGACGGTCTTGTCTGCCTTGAGAGGCTTGCAACAGTCTTTATCAGGGTCACAATGCACGGAGGCAAGCAAACACCAACAGAATAAAGGCACTGCGCGAGGACGCCGTTTTCCCGTCCAGGCATTAACCCGAACACGTTGTAGGGGCACGGCAGCAGCAAGACACGCAGAGGAACATGTAGTCCTCGCTAGGTAGCAGCACAAACAGAGGAGGTGCCTGCACGGACGGGGCACTGGCCGAGGCACCAGCAACGGGAGGAAGAGGAGCCGGGCGGCCGATGGTCGGTGTGCTGTAGGAGCTCGACGGTGGAGGAGAGCTTGAGGCGGCGGTTCAGGCCGACGGAGCCGGTGTTGAGGCGGAACACCGAGGTGGCCGGAGGACGACAGAGGCGGGCTCACTGCCGGAGCGGGGACCGCTCGGTGTGCTTGGCGGCGAGCAGCAAGGTGGGCTCCGGCGAGGTCGGGCTCAAGGTGGTGGCGAGGCAGAGGCACGGCCGGAGAAGCTCGAGCGACGGCCAGTGGAACCCTTGGAAGCGGCCATGGCGGGGTGGTTCGGGGTCGCGGCCGCGGGGGCGGAGAGACGGCCGCGGGCGGCTCCTGCTGCGGGGAGGAAGGCGTCGATGGGGAGGTCGACGATGGGGGCCAGCAGGGCGTGGGGCTGCGCGTGTGGCGGCGCGCGAGGCGTGCAGAGGAGAGAGACGCGGGTTGGGGATGGTGGTGAGGGATGCGGGCGATGGCGGCGGCGGAAAAAAGGGGATGGAGAACGAGGGAGAGGAGCGTGGCATCGGGGCGATGGAACCGAGGCATGGTGGGGGTCGTGGGTTGGCTCGATGCGGGAAGGAGACAGGGTAGTGGGGCCACGCGCGTGGACACGGTCAGCATGCCACGTCGGTGCGAGACGCGTCGGGCCAGCAGGCTGGGGTGGTTACTGCGCACATGCGTGTGTGTCGTGATGCACCGCTGGGTGTTGTGTGTGTTGCGCTGCAACGCGTGTGTGCGTGTCGCGTAGCTAGGGGAGTGGCGGTGGGAGGGGATAGATGGTTAGGGTTTGGGGCGGACTAGGTTAGGGTTTGGTCTGGAGGTGGCCGGCTGGGCTTTTGGGTCTAGTTGGCTGCCTCCCAAAAATAATCTAAATATTTTATTTATTAAAAACGAGGCTTTTGTAATCCGTTTTTAGACAAAACAAAATAATCCGGAGAACCCGGGTTTTTTATTTGAAATTAAAGACGGGGTATTTAGAAAACAAAGGTAGTTTTTTTTTGAAAATAGTTTTAGGCAAAACCATGCATGATGATGACGATGCTCAAATGCAATGTGGCATGATGACATGAGCATGCGGTCATGATGATGCAATGCACAAAAACACAACGATTTTCTAGTAGTGGTTTTAGCGGGGTGCCACAATTCGACACCACTAACAAGGGATCTCGCCCTCGAGATCCGCCTCATGGTCCGGGGAAGAAGGATGATGACATGAATCTTCTCGCTTCGTGTAGATCTTCGCGACACCACTAACATAGATCCTTGTCCATCTTGAAATCGGCAACACCACCAACAAGGGGTTGTTGTCCAGGATCGTCGAGAGAACACTCCAGGAACAAAGGACGAAGGTAAAGGTATCAACAAACAAAGCCACCTCTAACTTCGATAGAAGGAGAGAAACGATGCATTCTAATCCACTTCAATGTACGAGAGCAAATAGATTGAGTAGTCGGCATGGGGGCCAATCCATCACGCACCCAAACTATTACTTCGCACATGCAGTAGAAAATTCGTGCAACCCATTCTCGGAATTCAGACTGAAGATCTCGACGAGAGAGGTTCAGAAACAAAGGAGTGATGCAGGATCATCGTCGGATCTGGCGTAGATGATGTCGTCGCGTTGAAAAACACCAGAAGATACAACGAACCCAGGGTTTGTGACGACGGTTGTAAACGACTGGGAACCCGAAAGTGTGACTGGGCTTGTCGATACCGTGAAAACGTGGCACGATCCAAAACAGTACAGGTGCTCCACGCACAATCTTAAAAGCAGTAAATCATGGCATAAGTATAGGATAGTAATAAAGCCCCAAACTAGTTTGTGGCCCCAAGAAATAAGAAATGAATCAAGCTCTGGCTAAGGGGGATTCATAGAGTCTCCCGTATGTGGATAGTGCGAATAGTCAAGGAACAAGTGTCAAGTACTCGGGGCCTACGGGACACAAGTGGACATGAAAAACCAAATAGCATATATTGCCCACATGTGCCTCTTTCATTAGTTATCCCAACAGTTTAATAGTTGTATTTAAAATCATGATCCTCTCCACCGTAAAGCATATGACAACATTCCAATAACTGTGTGGTACTTCACGACACGGGATCGCACCTGAGCAAGCGACTACGACTCGCAAGACCATCTATCTACCAAACAACAGGTAATAGGAGGTGTCCAAGGCCATATAAAGGCTGCACGGAATATATCTGGTACGAAGCACTAAAGCATCACGACACGGATAGCAATAGATCAATAGGAGGAAATAAAGACTATAAATACAAAATAGGTAGAAAGAGGGAGAATGCTCGCCTGGGAAACACTACAGAAGATACACCAGAGAACTTGTCGATACTCGCATCCACTCAACGCCCTAATCTGTGAAGAAGCAAAGCACTAAAAGAAACACCGGATGCACTATTTAATACTACGACAGAAGATCGGGCATGTTTATGAGATGATGGCTGGCATGGCAAATATGCGATGCAACTAGGCAATATTAAGCGGAACCGGGGTCCCGACAATTAATTAGACGGTTCAAGTTGTTTAGATACCCCACAATTTATATGTTGTCTTAACAAGGCAAAACATGGCATCGGTTTGCTACACAAATTTAAATGGAGACAATATAAGACTAGAATAGCCCGCATATAGTCTCCATATTTAATTTAGGTGAATCGGCATAATGCCCCCAAACCACACAATATGCATGCGAGTATGAGTAATTCATATGAAGTATATATGTCATATTATAAAAATAGGGGTCTCGGATAGGGTTCACACATCGGTTATCGGCGATCTTGGTGCTTGAAGGGGTTCGGGTTCGGTCTCGGCGGGATCGGTCTTCACCTCCGGGAACGGGGTCTTGGCGTCCACGAAGGAGATCATGAAGCCGGTGCCGGGATTCGTTCTTCGAGGTCGGAGCTTCAGGGTTTGGTCTTCGGATCTTCGGGTATGGGGTCTTCGGTTTCGGGCTCCGGGAAGAACTTGTCGTTCCGAGGGGTTCGGTTCGGTCTTCAGGGTACGACATCAGATTTGGGAAGGAGGTCATGTTGCCCCGAGAAGGAAAACCTTGTCGTTCCACGTCGAAGGTCTTCGGGAGATCTTGGTGATGGTCTTGTCTGCCTCGAGAGGCTTGCAACAGTCTTTATCGGGGTCACAATGCACGGAGGCAAGCAAACACCAACAGAATAAAGGCACTGCGCGAGGACGTCGTTTTCCCGTCCAGGCATTAACCCGAACACGTTCCAGGGGCACGGCAGCAGCAAGACACGCAGAGGAACATGCAGTCCTCGCTAGGTAGCAGCACAAACAGAGGAGGTGCCTGCACGGATGGGGCACTGGCCGAGGCACCAGCGGTGGGAGGAAGAGGAGCTGGGCGGCCGATGGTCGGTGTGCTGCAGGAGCTCGACGGTGGAGGAGAGCTTGAGGCGGCGGTTCAGGCTGACAGAGACGGTGTTGAGGCGGAACACCGAGGTGGCCGGAGGACGACGGAGGCGGGCTCACTGCCGGATTGGGGACCGCTCGGTGTGCTTGGCGGCGACCAGCAAGGTGGGCTCCGGAGAGGTCGGTCTCAAGGTGGTGGCGAGGCAGAGGCACGGCCGGAGAAGCTCGAGCGACGGCCACCGGAACCCTTGGAAGCGGCCATGGCGGGGTGGTTCGGGGTCGCGGCCGCGGGGGCGGAGAGACGGCCGCGGGCGGCTCCTGCTGTGGGGAGGAAGGCGTAGATGGGGAGGTCGACGATGGGGGCCAGCAGGGCGTGGGGCTGCGCATGCGGCGGCGCGCGAGGCGATCAGAGGAGAGAGACGCAGGTTGGGGATGGTGGCGAGGGATGCGGGCGATAGTGGCGGCGGAAAAAAGGGGATGGAGAACGAGGGAGAGGAGCGTGGCATCGGGGCGATGGAACCGAGGCATGGTGGGGGTGGTGGGTTGGCTCGATGCGGGAAGGAGACAGGGTGGTGGGGCCATGCGCGTGGACACGGTCAGCGTGCCGCGTCGGTGCAAGACGCGTTGGGCCAGCGGGCTGGGGTGGTTACTGCGCGCGTGCGCGTGTGTGGTGATGCACCGCTGGGTGTTGTGTGTGTGTGTTGCGCTGCAGCGCGTGTGTGCATGCCGCGTAGCTAGGGGAGTGGCGGTGGGTGGGGATAGATGGTTAGGGTTTGGGGCGGACTAGGTTAGGGTTTGGTCTGGAGGTGGCCGGCTAGGCTTTTGGGCCTAGTTGGCTGCCTCCCAAAAATAATCTAAATATTTTATTTATTAAAAACGACGCTTTTGTAATCCGTTTTTAGACAAAACAAAATAATCTGGAGAACCGGGGTTTT
The DNA here is from genome assembly GCA_910589775.1 of Avena eriantha. Taxonomy (NCBI): domain Eukaryota; kingdom Viridiplantae; phylum Streptophyta; class Magnoliopsida; order Poales; family Poaceae; genus Avena; species Avena eriantha. The sequence goes on from OU342743.1 coordinate 383,270,976, forward strand.
TTATTTGAAATTAAAGACGGGGTATTTAGAAAACAAAGTTAGTTTTTTTTTTGAAAATAGTTTTAGGCAAAACCATGCATATGACGACGATGCTCAAATGCAATGTGGCATCAGGCCCGTCCAAGGGGCTGTGCGGGCTGGGCGACCGCACAGGGCCCCCAAAAATTTGGGGCCCCAAATCCCAGCCCGACAGCCCTAGCCTCGTCATCGTCCGTCAAAATTCTCCTGGGCTTACTCCCAGAATTCCTCCTGTGGCCTAGCAAAACATTCGGTTCCAAGTAGCACGTAAAAAACAACCCTAAGCAGGACGCACCCGTTAAATCAGGATCGATCAGTTTCTCCATGAAAAAATATCTCGATCAAAACCGAACGCCCACTCTCCATGTTCAGGTCGCCTTGTTTAAAAAAAAATTCCAAGTCGCCCAGACGGCTAGCCGCCACACACCGACGTTGCCAGCACCGTTCCACCTACCTGAGGTCAGACCCGATTGATCAGTCGATCAAGGACATGGGAGTCAAGACTATGTTTCTCCCTCGCCGGTCTAGACCGGCAGCACCAATGGATCGACCCTGTTGTTCTTATTTTCTTTGTTTCTTATCCACGGCCCGACTCAGATTTCCCGAAAGCCGATCAAGGTGCAGCCGTTGTTCTATTTAGCTTATATTCATAAACTCAAAATTAATGTAGTGTTTGAATTCGTCCATATTACTCTTTTAGCATTAAGATTTGATAACTGAAAATTGTATGCAATAGCAGGTACCCAACTCACATAATAAAGGTTAAAGTATGGATTCTTTTAGTTAGTTATTATGGGCCTCATTTTATATTTCGCACGGGGCCCCAAATTTCTGGAGATAGCCCTGTGTGGCATGATGACATGAGCAGCGGTCATGATGATGTAATGCACAAAAAGACAGCGATTTTCTAGTAGTGGTTTTAGCGGGGTGCCACAGAGATGGCGGTGGAGATCGAGGGAGATGGCTCCGGAGGCACTTCCCCGTCCCTGCAGGGTGCCAGAACAGAGACTTTCTGTTCCCCGAATCTTCGCTTCGGTGGCGGCGGCGCTGCAGAACTTTTCGTGGCTGGAGGCTTGACTCTTTAGGGTTTTTGCATCGGTAGGCTCTTATAGGCGAGAGGGGATACCGAGGGGGTGCCGGAGGAGCCCACACCACCCTCTGGCGCGGCCTGGCCCGCGCCACCAGGTGGTGTGGCCAGCCCCTGGCCCCTCTCCGTCTCGTATTCTGGCTCCAAGTGTCCCCGGTAAAATAATAACTTTGGCTTTTGTCCCGTCCAATTCCGAGAATATTCATTTTCTGACTTCCTGAAACCAAAAACAGCAGAAAACAGGCAACTGGCACTATGTCATCTTGTTAATAGGTTAGTCCAAGAAATCCTATGAAAAGTGCTCCAAAGTTGGAATAAAACACAAGAAAGTAGATAAAACCAAGCATGAAATATCAAAAATTATAGATACATTTGCAATGTATCAGAGGGCAGCTGGAGTTACACAAGACAGTCGAACGAGCATCATATATAGGCACGCTAAATCAAGGAGGTGTATTATGAGGTTTTCAAAAGAAAAAAAAAGGAGGTGTATTATGGGGAAACTGTAATGTACTGCATTATCATTAGTAGATTCTACGAACGGTCGCTTTAAACTTGAAGCGGCGACGAGCATCGCCTTTCCCTTGTTTTTTGTACCGATAGTAATCAACGTCGCTGCTCGCTAGTAGAGCAATATCGCCTCCAGTATGGCTTGGATCGGGGCTCGGTCTAGCAAGAGAGAACATGGGATTTAGTTGTTTCTTTGTGCGGCCCAATACACCAGAGCGGGCCAATTTGATGCCTCGAGTAACATCCCCTAGGGACAACTGGGCTAGTACGAGATTGGAGAATCCTAGACGGCCGGAAACACTCAGATCGTGTGGGATCTCCCTCTTGTACCAGTTATAATATTCCTAATTGGGGTGGTGTCATTTTCTTTTATCTTGGTAGGTCCCGTAGGAGCGATGTGCTTTAGTTAACATGGTTGGTGGAAGTACAAGTTACATCAAGGACCTCATAAAAAAATAAAAATTACATCCAAGTCCATAGATTTAGCACAAGGGCCATGATACTAAACAAGGAAAAGCAGTCGGGTCCATCTCCTTCTCCACCAAGTAGTTGAGCCATACTCTTCATACTAGTACTAATTGCTTAACAAAAGAAAACAACACACTGCTTACTTTCGCTAGAGCTTGTTGATGAAGTGCATTGAATGTGATGGGACATATCAAGTATTGTATCCCTTATCCAATAGTCAATGCTCAAAGTTATTCCTACACCATATAGTCGATATTGTAAGGTAAGACAAGATAAATATAAGATAAGAATTACTGCAGATGGCCAATCTTTTGAATAACCTTCCCTCCCGATGTTTGGGGAGCAAGTGAAAATTTTAAAACCGAGAAAGTTTAAAATGATATGGCTCCTTCCTATACATGTATGAAAAGTGGTTTGTGGCAATAAGATCCATATTTTTCGGATGTTTTTATAGAAAATAACAATCTCATCATTATTCAGAAAATTGAGAAGGTTCTTTCCTGATAGCTGGAAACTCCCACTAGTGCATTGTTTACTATTAGAAGATGCACCCATCTATCTTCGAAAAGGCATTTAATTCAATAGTAGTATATCATGCTTACTTATAGTTAATGTTTGACCTAATTTGGTTAAATTGGCATAAAGTTATTTAAGTCTACAAGTTTAGCTAGGAAGCTTGAAAAATACTAAAAACTTGGGAATTGTAAGAAAGCATTGTACTCTTTGTCTGATAATTAGAGTGGTGGTATTTTTTTATATAGGGAGGGTACTGTAGGAGCGAGGTGTTTCAGTTAACAAGATCGGTGGAAGTACAAGTTACATCAAAGATCTCATAAAAATAAAAATTACATATGAATCCATACATTTAGCACAAGGACCATGAAATTAAGTAAGGGAAAGAAGTATGTTTTGGCTCCTTCTCCACCAAACAGTTGAGCCATACTATTTGTACTAGTACTACTTGCTTAACAAAAAATAGCGCACTGCTCACTTTCAGCTAGAGCTTGTTGATAAAGTGAATCTAATGCGATGGGACATATCAAGTATTGTATCCTACTAGTAAGTTGCACGTTCCCTGCACGTGAGACTTAGATAATAGAGTATGACATATCATCATCACTATATAAAATTACAATAGGTAAAGATCAAAACATGATTATAATTTTGAGCCACGTCCATAAAGTATTGGGTGTATATTTGGATCTTGTACATTATAACATGTATAAATCAACCTTTATTAGCTACCTAATAGTCAAAACAATTGGTAACATACTCTAGAGAAAGACGGAGAATATTCTGTATGGTGCATACGTGTGTTTTGAGGTTTATGCATACTATCGTTGATTGTGCTAGAGACTATCAATGGAAACATCTAGATGTTAGAATTGAAAAGAAGATCCAAGGGTTAGCAAATTTTGGAATCTGTCAGTCTTGATCCATTGGTCAATGTTCAAAGTTATTTGTACACTATATACTGGTGGTATGGTAAGTTAAGATAAGATAAGACAATATAAAGATATGATAAGAAGTATTACGATGATTGGACAATCTTGTGAATAACCTTCCCTCCTGGTGTGTGGGAAACAAGTGAAAATTTTGAAACCAGAAAGTTTTGAATTGCTATTGCTTTTTGCTGTCAAGGACCAAAGTGGTTTCCTTCCTATGTACTCCTCCACACCAATGCAGCTGATGAAAAGACTAGAGGCACAAACATAGTGACGTCGTACAAGGGTACACATGCGTGGTGCCACGCCGTGGATGAGGGAGAGATCAGTCAGATCGGTGTGTGTGGGGTTGCAGAAGAGAGATGGAGGAGAATGGATGGTGAGAGTTAGCAAAGGAGACAGAAAACGCACAATTTTGTGTGTGTGCATAGGTTCTGAAATTTACTACTGTCGGTTCTGTGCTCTTTACGGGTCACTGAACCACGGGCTCTGGGCCGGGCGCCACGCAGACTGCCGAGCCGGGAGGCCTGGGGATCTCTCCTCGGGTGGATCCACCTATCAGCTACCCGAATTGGAAGGCCTCCCAAAGACAAAGCCAACAGCTAACCTGCGATGTCTGACCTTATTAAGACTATGCGGTGAGGACACTTTGGAGTGGGAAGAACCATCGGAAGAACCAATAACACATTTCTCCCAGTGGCAGCGCCCACCTAACACGTGGACTTCATGCACACAGATTTCTCGCCGCGTGGCCGCTCGAGGACTCTACCAGGATGCCCTCCCGGGCCCCGACAGCATTCCCTCAGACAGCCCCGGCCCGGAAAGGCCGCCCGGAGACAAGAATCAAGCTCACAAAACTATACCAACGCCTACCTACCATAGACGAATAAGAGACACATGACACTAAGGTGAAATTGTTAAGCCATGTTGCAATTTACGACCTCTGCGTGGCTAAGCCCTTGACGCCGTGTGTGATACGACCTCTGTGGTGTCCCCTTACCCATATAAAAGGAGGCCCATGTCGAACCTAGAGAGGGATGTGCAAGAATTGTGATAACCAGATAGAAGATAGTTGCAGGATGTACGATCCATCTACAACGAACCTGAACCTAGGTAAAAACACCGCGTCTCTCTCTGTGAGATTGTTTTTCTAGTTCAACAACTATGTTCGCTAGGCACGGTGCCCCTGGCCGAAAAACTAGGGGGGACACACACCCGATGTTAAAATCAAGACATGACAGCTAGCGCGCCAGGTAGGGGGCGCATTTCTACGAGCAACCCTCGCATGTGGCATGACCCTCCCTCTGCGCATGGCTACACGAAACCAAAGGGGGAGCCAACAACAAGCGATCGGTGCGATCGAATGGGCGAGGAGGATTTCCCTTTGTCCTCCATTGGACCAGGCGTAGTAGGATCCATCTTGCATTCTTCGCTGCCCATATGGTGGGGTGGAACCGGCTGGCTTGGGAGAGGCCCCAGAAGGCGGGACATATGATGTTGCCAGCGAGCTGCCACCACCCACGACTAATTTTCTCGGACCGGGGGCTGCGCGCTGGCGGCAGCTGACGCTCTTCTTCATTTCCCGCTCGAAGCCCAGAGATAGACCTAGGGAGGAGTCTTGAATTGTTCGACTCGTGGACCTCGTGGGATATGTCATGTGACACCACTAGTCGACTGGCCCGATCCCCGCCAATGTTTTTACCTTGGTCGTCGCAACAACTATGGGGAGGCGATCCCAGACTTCCGGACATGGAACTGGCACCTTTCTCGTTTCCTGGCCAGGCCCCGGGTGAATGCCCGCCACGAGGCGCCACGCGGGCGCGCCTAGGAAAATCCTCGACCGCGTGACGTCCTGTTCCTGCATGTGGATGCCTCGGCTTTCCCCTCACACAACGTCGTCAAACGGCTTTCCCGGGAGGTGTGCGCTGTGCATCCAAGTGTGGACTCTCGGCGCCCCCTCAAGTGGGCAGCCATGTCGGTTACCTTCGACGCTAACGATCACCCGACCGATACACGGGCGTGGAAATCTTGCCGCTGGTGGTCTCTCTGAACATCAGCAACATCAGGGTAACCAAGATGCTAGTGGACGGAGGTGCGGGCCTAAACCTCCTATCCGCACAACTTATGACACAGCTCCAGATCCCCGTTAAATGCCTCTCCCCGACAAGGGCGTTCCAAGGGGTCAACCGGGGGGCAACCCAACCGTTGGGGTAGGTCACCCTGCCCGTCATGTTTGGGACGCCCAAAAATTTCCGCACGGAGAACATCATGTTCAATGTTGCCGATATCCTTCTGCATTACAATGGCATGCTGGGGTGGTCGGCCTAGGCTAAGTTCATGGAGGTCACCCATTATGCCTACAACACTATGAAGATCCCGGCTACCAAAGGGTCATCACTATCAAGGCTAATCCTCGGGGAGACAAGATGAGAAAAAATGGCGTCTCCTCCCACCCACCCTAAAACCTAAAACCTCTCTCATCGGCGATCTCCTTGGTCTCCAGTGCCCCGCACGATCCACTCCACCAATCCTCTCCGGCGTCCTCTTCTCATCTCGGTAATCCCCCTTTTCTCTCAAACTCTTCGGCTTTCATGGCATCCCACGACGACAAATGGAAGGCGACTTATTCCAGGAAGAAGGATCAAGATCATGGACGACATCTGGTGTATGATGGCGAGATCTGTCTCTAGAAGACATGGGTTGTGCTGATGAATGCCGAAGGTTATCCAATTTTTGGAAGGCGTCTTCACGATCAAGATCTGATGATCCCAGGCACAAGCATGATCTTCTCGGATCATTTGGTAACGGTGGGAGACTGCTTGGTGGCCCCACCTAAGGTACGCGCATCTCCTCCTGAAAGAATCAATGTGTCCTCCCCTATGGTGGATCATGCGTCCCTGGTTAGGAGATTGGATTTTTCTCCTGGACGACAATTCAAAACTGAGGTGAAAAGAAGGTTCCGTTGAACTATACACCCTTTAGGCAAAGTCAATCACTTTATGCTTGTGGTCTCTTTTGGACGTGCTAGTTTTAAACTCAATGAGGATTCAGTTGGCCTAGCACTTAAAGCTTGTTTGGGAGAAATTTGTGAGGAATTATCGGTTATTCAACTATCTGACAGGGTTTTCAGATTCTCGGTGGCATCTAAGCAAGTGGGGTTCCTAGTTTATGCTCTCAAAAATGTTGTCTCTGAAGCTTTTGTCTGTCATTTTCATCTTTGGGGAAAATGAGGTCCACTATGGAAAAAAGAGTTCCTAGACTAGCAAAAAGAATGCAGTGAAGAGTGGACATTAATCAGTCCAAATAAGAAGCGAACTGATCGAGCGCTGCAGGCCGTCAAACATAAGCCTGCAAGGTCTATTCTTCGACACGAGTTTGCAACTAAATCTGTCATAAAGAAATTGTCTTTCACAACTTTTGAAATATATGAAGCATGCGAAGGGTATGAACATCCCATTACTAAATTGGAAGCTCAGGATGCCCTGCAGGCTGGGTACGACTGCCCTCAGATCAGAAGGAGAGCTGGAGTTATATTACCTTCATCTTTGTCAGCGTCTGAAGGCTCTAAAAATAATGAAATTCAATTTGGGTCTGTTACACAGGCGCCATACGGCAAAGCTTGCACTGAGTCACTTTCGGCACGTAAGGAAGGGTCGTGCACACCTGCTATCGATTCCAGCAATCGATAGCATGTGTGTTCTTCTCACAAACCACAACTAGGGTCATTGCATGTGGTTCTTCGCACAAACCACATATGGATCCACAAGAGACGACATCTTCAACCTTTTTCTCAAATCTTCCTTCCGCCTCGCTGCCCCTGGTCCCTCCAATCTACTCGGCAACTTCATCGCCGACCTCAAGCTGCACTCTGATGGCCAACTTTGAACTTGATCCTGCTCGCTAGATTCCACATGGCTTTCAAATTATAGATGGTGGTCCAACGGGACTTCCAAGAACGTTCTATGCGCTATCAGTTGTTCCACCACATCGACATGATAACATATGTACTGCTTAGCTAATGCCTCCTCCCCCAGTAGAAGTTGAGCCGTTTTGGCGCAATCAGGTCAAGAACTTTGTGGTGCACCACCTTCGCATGCATGTTGATGATGTACAACCATGTTTGTTTGGGCTATGCTTCTACCGCTTGCGTAGCTCATTTGCTAGGGCGGCTCTTGTTGCACATCATCCGTTTCAGTTACAACTAGGTATTTTCGTCAGATTTGTTAACCATGATGATAGGGAGAATCATAGAGGTGTTCAGGGCTTTCGTCAAAGCTGGCTGATGTTTCTGGGGATCCCTCTCGACTATAGAAACGACTATGATATCACCAATGCTGTTAGTTTGTTTGGTCGATTTCTACACTGGCATCAGGATGATGATGTTCTAGGAAGAACCATGGTATATGCTGCTTTCACTGCTCCAGCCTTGGTTCCTCAAGATGTAGTATTTGAAAGATATGCAAACGTTGGTGGTGTGAAGGAGACTTGGACGGCAGTTTGCTACATTCTCACAGCTGATTTTGCTGACTTATTTCCTGATGAGGAGGATCCAATGCCGCCCAATGGGAACCCACATCCCATTCCTTGACAGATGCAACATGCAAATCATGATCTGATACTTCCTCAATTTCTGGAGATTGGTCGGAATAATGTTCCACCAGTCCATCAACCTTAAGTCGATGATCCAGATTTTTTCCAACCTGAAGTAGAAGATTTGGGAGCGGTGCAAGCAGAGGAGGGAGCAGTTCAACCAGAGGAAGAGGAAAAAGTGCAAGAATCAATGGTTTTGGATGGCCTTGGAAATTCAGATAACTCAGATAATGAAAATGTGGTGGAGCAGAATTTAGTGGTAAATCATGTGAGATTAGCTGAAACGGTTCCAGAGCTCTGGCGTTTATCTGCAGAAGTTCAGTTAATGCTAAAGTTGAACCTACCACCGTACCCTGTGAGCAACCCAGGTATGGGACCTGATTTACCTCCAAGCATGATTAAAGAGAAATTGCTAATTTTTTTAATTCCTTCACTATGGTCTATGACGGTTTTTGCCCCCCTAAATGTGCACTGTTTGTCAGACCTAATTGGGATGAAAAGGTCCTGGTCCAGTGCTTTTAATTTTCCAAATTATTTCAATACCTGTGTTGTCTTGGCTGTTGTTGGGGAAAATCGTACAACGAAGAATAGACCAGTTGCTCAGATGCTTGAGTTTGGACCTATGTGTGAGGAACAGCCGACACAGTCTCCAGTTTTCTCGTCCTCGCCTATCGCACTAACTAAGAAGAGAGTTAAAATATCCAAGCTGACTGCAACACCAACAGTAGAGACTGAAGTGAGGAGGAGCCCTCGTACTCTCACTATGCAGGATGGCTTTCGCCATAATTCTCTTCGGAATTCTTGCATGCCTAAAAAAAGAAAAGGAAAGTGAGTACAAGGAACGAGAAGAATAAGGAGCAGACGAGGACTTCAAAGATAAATAAGACCGGAGCTAGGAAAAAAGGCACATCATCAAGAGTTGCTCATGTAGAGGGAGAAGATCATGACGCCACTATACCCCCAACTCCAATACTAGTTATTCAGCAAGTGGGGAATCTGTTGGGCATTTCAGCAGATAAACAGACACGGGAGAAGCTTACGGCTGGCCCATCAGATACAACTGAATCATCTACTTCAAATGATGCATAGATCTCTGATTTACAGTCAGTCCATTCTGCGTGTTAGTGGGTATCCTTCCTGTTAGAGTTTGGTGTTTTGGGTCAATATTTTGTGTCAGACTGTCAAGTTTTGGTTCAGTTTGGTCATATCAGTTTCGGTCAGTCAATCATGTTGGTCTATTTGCTTTGCGTCTGAACCAATCCTAGTGGTTGTGCTCAACTCTATGTCATGCTCAGTTTTCTGCGATGGATAATCTATCTACCCGAAAGTGGTGTGTGCTTGACAGGGATGCTGATTGAAATCCAACGATTTGCAGTTGTCATTAATTTCACCTCCATTCATAACGCTTAAAATTGGACATTGGTGTATGTATATGGTCCCTGCCAAGGCATAGAGACAACTTCACTAACTGGTTGTATAACAACCAAATTCCGGTTGACACTTTATGGCTCTTAATTGGAGATTTCAACTTTATAAGATCACAGGATAATAGGAACAAACCTGGGGGTGTTTTGCAAGATATGTTTACATTTAATGATATATAATTGGACATCTAGGCCTCATTGAACTTCCTATCAAGGGTAGGTGGTATACTTGGTCAAATGTAGAATGACCCCGTTCTTGAGCAGCTAGACTGGTTTTTTACTACTCCATCTTGGACAAAAAAAATTCCTAACAGTATGGTACTTCCACTTGCCAAGTCTTTATTTGATCATGTGCCTTGTATGATTACCATAGATACAGTTATTCCTAAGGCTAGTCTGTTCAGGTTTGAAAACTTTTGGGTGGATCATCCCGAGTTTCTAGATTGTGTAAAGAAGTTGTGGATCTACAAGTCATTCAAATCAAACTCAGCTGTTTCTCACAAATTCAAATGTCTTAGGTATGACCTTAAGAAATGGCAAACAGGTTTATCATCCATTAAGAAGCTCATTGAAAATTGCAACAAGATTATATTATTTTTGGACAATCTTGAGGAACATAGAGTGCTAACCAGACCAGAATTCAACTTTAGACAAATCGTCAAGCTGCACTTGGAATCTTTATTGAGTGCCCAATGTAAGTACTGGAAGAAATGATGTTCTATTTGTTGGATAAAAATTGGGGAAGAAAATACATTTTTTTCATGCCATGGCTAGTCAAATGTTCAGAAGGAATGCAATATGAGGTCTGAAAGACGACAATGGGAACATGGTTACTGATCATCATGGAATGGCTGGTATTATTCTCAGTAAATACAAAGAAAGAATGGGGCAGGCACAAGGCATTAATATGGGTTTTGATTTTAATTCACTGTTGTAGCCAATTCCTGATTTAGAGGATCTCAGAAAACCTTTTGAGAAAGATGAGATGGACCTGATAATAAAATATATGCCTGCCGACAAATCTCTGGGCCCTGATGGTTTCAATGGTCTTTTTCTTAAGAAATGTTGGCCCATAATTGCAAATGAATTCTACAAATTGGCTACTGATTTCCATGCGGGCACTATTGCTTAGGAAAGTCTGAACTCTTCTTTCACTACACTGATCCCCAAAAAAACTCTCCAGAGAGTGTCAATGATTTTCGACCCATATCTCTTACCAACGTGTGCCTGAAGTTTCTTACCAAGATGACAGCAAATAGATTTCAGAATCATATTTTGAGATGTGTGCATAAAAACCAATATGGGTTTATCAAGACTAGAACTATTCAAGATTGTCTAGCATGGGACTTGGAGTATCTACATTAGTGCCATATGTCTAAGAATCCTATTATTATTCTAAAACTGGATTTCGAGAAGGCATTTGACACCATTGAACATGAGGCATTATTAATGATCTTAAAGCATAAAGGTTTTCCTGAAGAGTGGATCAGATGGGTTAGAGATTTTCTTGCCTCTGGTATTTCCTCAGTTCTTATGAATGGGGTACCTGGTAAACAATTTCACTGTAAGAGGGGGGGTTTGACAAGGTGACCCTCTCTCCCCCCTTTTATATGTGCTTGGTGGAGATTTGTTACAATCTGTAGTGAATCAGTTACTTAGAGATGGGGGCATTCAACTGCCAATTCACACAGGGGATGCAGATTTCCTAATTATACAATACACCGATGATACGCTCTTAATCATGCCTTCTGGGATGGAACAGGTTATAACTCTCAAGTACACTTCGGAAATTTACTCTCAATCCACATGTCTAAGGATTAACTATCACAAGTCTTCCATGATGGCCATCAACGTGGATGATAATAATATGAGTCAACTATCTCAGGCTTTTGGCTGCCAAATAGGCTCATTACCATTCACATATTAGGGACTCGATGTAGGTACCACCAGACCCACAATTCATGATTTAACGCCTGTAGTGCATAGACCGGAAAGACGTCTCACTGCCACTTCCAGTTTCCTATCTCAGGGAGCTAGACTCCATTTGATTGTTTCGGCGCTATCCTCCATACTTTTGCATTTGTTGTGTACTATTTATATACCACCTGGTATTATTAATCAGCTTAACAGAATTATTCGACAGTGTCTTTGGAGGGACAATGTGGACGCAACAAAGTAGTCTTTAGCTGCCTGGGATATGATCACTAAGCCCAAAAACAGAGGAGGTTTGGGAATTGTCGATTTTCAACACAAAAATGATGCTCTATTGATCAAACTTTTACACAAATTTTATAATAAAGATCAAAATGTATGTTGGGTCATGCTGGTGTGGGATACGTACTATCAAACTGAAGTACCACATGCTACTAAGCCGTGTGGGTCATATTGGTGGAAAGACGTTTTGAAGTTAATGGATAAATATAAAATGATGGCACGACCTATAGTTCATGCTGGAGATTCAGTTCTATTTTGGTCTGATGCGTGGGAGTTGGGTGAGTCGAATGTGCCTCTCTCTTAGAGATTTGCAAGACTGTTTTCTAATACAAAAAATGATAAAATGTCAGTACAAAGTATGGTTCAGCTACATGACAGATTGACTGCTTTTTTCTCCCACTCTCGGCTAGAGATTTTGAAGAATTCAACACATTAAATGGCTGGCTAGAGCAAATAGATAACACTGATATCTTGCCTGACGAATGGCAGTGTGCTGGTGGAGGTTATAAAGCTTCAGCGTACTACATGACTGTATTCGATCACATTCAGACTTGCCCATTATATAAGTGGATATGAAAAAGTAAATGCATAATGAAGATCAAAATGTTTGCCTGACTTTTACTTAGTGATTGTCTTAATACAAAAGACTTGTTGCTGTGTGTTGTGTCCATGAAAACATTATGAAGACCGAGATCATTTATTCTTCAATTGTGTTTTCAGCACGAGAGTGTGGAACTATCTTCAGATTGATTGTGAGGGTGGAGTTGATATGGTGCAGATTGTATCTCATCCCGAAAGGAATTCAAACAGCCTTCTTTTTGCCCAAGTAGTGTTCCTGGCTTGCTGGAACATTTGGAAGGTCAGGAATGCAAAGATTTTTGATCAACAAATTCCTCAGTTTGCTACTTTGAAGGATCAGTTTGTTCATGATATTTCTCTTCATGCATATCGCTTCAAGACAACTTAAAAGGACAAGTTGGAGCTTTGGATTGTTAGTCTTCACTAGTGTGGCTATGTACCTTATTTTTTGCTTCCGTTTTTCCTCCTCTTTTAGTAGTTCTTTTTAGTTAGGTTTTTTTATGTTCACCTATTTTTAAATATACTTCTTTTATTTGTGAGTGGAATAAAGTCAGGCTGTGGGGCTTTTGCCTCACGGTAAATAGTCAAAAAAGGCTGATCCTGGGGACATAGTATTTTGCATGGGAGACCGCGGCAGTGGTTTCCTCGAGCATACGTGACCCAGATGCAATGGGCTCATTGACCATGCGAAAGAAGCGCCTGACTGAGAAATGTGGCCTCACCAAGAAGATCTGTCTGCTCAAGGAGGGAGGTTGCCCCATCACCATCGGAGCCCGCCTCATAGACAAATAGGAAAGCACGCTCGTCTCGTTCCTCCAGGAGAACACTGATGTGTTCGCTTGGGAACCCACGGGTTTACCCGGGGTTCCAAGGGAGGTGATCGAGCACCGTCTAGTAGGGAGCCCGGGAGCCCACCCGGTAAAGCAAAAAAGTTTGACCTCAATCCCGGGACAAGCAAGACTTTATCATCTCGGTGGTTTTGAAGCCGAAGGCCACTCAGGTCATCCGGGAAGTATGGCACCCTACATGGGTGGCGAACCCCATTGTGGTCCCCAAGATCCACAGCAACAACAAGAGGCTGTGCATTCACCTCATAGGTCTAAACATGGCATGTCCCAAGGACCCCCCATTCCTATTGCTGCAAGTCAGCCAAATCGTTGACTCCACGGAGAGATGTGATCTCTTATGATTCCTCGATGCCTTCTCTAGGTAACATAAAAACAAGATGGCTAAAGAAGACGAGGAGAAGACGGTGTTTATCACCCCGGAGGGCTGCTTTTCCTACACTTGCATTACTTTCGGGTTGAAAAACACCGGTGCCATGTTCCAGCGTGCCATGCAGGCGTGTCTCGGGACCCATATTGGCCACAACGTGGAGGCCTACATTGACGACATCATGGTGAAAACCAAGCATCATCAGATCTTGCTCGGGGATTTGGACAAAACGTTCAACAACCTGCGCAAGATCAACCTCAAGCTCAACCATGAAAAATGCATTTTTGGGTCCTCCTCAAGGAAGCTACTCGGATTGCTGGTTTCTCACTGGGGAATAGAATCCAATCACGAAAATATCAAGGCCATCGACTAGATGGAGGCTCCTAGGCAGGTCAAGGACGTGCAATGTCTAAATGGGTGCATCACCGCCCTCGGACGTTTCGTGTCCCGGCTGGGAGAACGGGCCCTCCCTTTATTCAAGCTACTTAAGAAGACTGGGCCAATAGAATGGACACTAGAGGCAGAGGCCACATTCCAAGATATGAAATACTACCTCTCCTCCCCTGCGGTCCTCGTGGCAACTACACATGGGGAGCCACTACTACTATACATCGCTGCCACTACCCATGTGGTCAGTGTAGTGCTCATTGCGGAGAGGGAAGAAGATGACACATATGTCATCACCAAGGGCCCCGGTCATCGCACCGAGCTAGGCACACCTCCCAGACTCTTTGAGCCAAGAAGCGACCCTGGATGCCCGGAAGTGCCTCTTCCTGATCCCGGCGAGGCAAAGCCCATGGAGGGAGATAACTCGGAAGTCATCATTGAAGGCCCCGGTTTAAGGACTGAGCCAGGCACACCTCCTAAACTCTAGGAGTCAGGAAGCAACCATGGATGCCAAAAAGTGCCTCCTCTCGGGCCCTACAACTCGAACGATGAGGAACGTCAGGAGCCCCAGAAGAAGTGTACGGTAAAGTGCCCCGTGTATTTCGTCAGTAGCATGCTGCGTGATGCTTGGGTTCACTACCCTACCCTACAGAAGCTCCTACTCAGTATACTCATCGCATCGAGGAAGCTTCGTCACTACTTTGAGGCCAATCGGATCACGGTGGTGACCAAGTACTCACTAGGGCGCATGTTGTGTAACAGGGAAGCTACCAGACGGGTGGCGGAGTGGGCCATGGAGCTATCCGGCTTCGATCTCTAGTTCGACCATAAATAAACCATCAAAAGTTTGGCTCTGGCCTAATTCATTACCGAGTGGACGCTGAATCCGGAGGACCAGGAGGATCCCTTGTCCTCCCTACCGAGGAGCATCGACACGCACAACTGGATCTTGTACTTTGAAATCTCATACTCCCTCGGTGGCTCGGGGTCTGGCGTGCTCCTCGTGTCGCTAATAGGGGACCAGCTGAAGTAAGTTCTCCAAATGCTCTACCACGAAGAACATTCCACCAATAACACCACCGAGTACGAAGGCCTGCTTGCTGGCCTCCGGATCACAAAAGATCTGGGATCAAGTGTATGCTCGTCCATGGGGACTCTCAACTAGTCATTAATCAAATCAATAAAGATTACGATTCCCCGCGAATGGCCCCTTATGTGGAAGAAGTCAGAAGACTGGAGCAACACTTCGATGGTCTCCAGATGGAGTAGATCCTGCGCCGCTCTAACACCATCGTAGATGAGCTCTAAAAGATCGCTTCTTCTTGGGGATGTGTACCCCAGTAGTCTGGTGGGGCTGCTCAAGCCCTCCGTCAAGATCCCTCGAGATCGAGTCAGCAAGAACCACTGGGGAGAGCCCTCAGCCACACCCATTGTATGAAAAGCGATGGATGCGGAGTTGTATGCCCCCAGAAGAAAAGACACCATAACCAGTGGAAGACCCTGGGGCGAGCCCTCGTCCACACCCATCGTATGTGAAGCGATGGCTGCGGAGCTCTGCGCCCCTGGGAGCAGAGACAGTAGAAATCATCAAGCCCGTAAAGAGTCCCGGGGAGAGCGCTTGGCCACACCCATCATATGAGAAGCGATGGTTGTGGAGCTATGTTCCCTGGGAACAAGGACACGAAAACCGAGCAAACCTACAAGGAACCCTAGGGAGAGCCCTCAGCCACACCCCTCGTGTGCGAAACATCGGGTGCAGAGCTGTGTGCCTGGCGGAGGAGATGCCTAGGCTACCCTGGGCCTCAGACGTACTGAGGTACCTCCGGACCTGGGAGCTCCCTGCCAACCGTGCCGATGCCGAGAAGGTATTCTGACAAGCCAAAGAGTATTCCTTGATGGACGGAGACCTATACCAGAAGCGCAAATCCAGTATCCTGCTCCGCTGCATCTCCTAAGAAGAAGGGCGCCAACTCCTTGCCGAGACCCATGATGGAGAGTGCTCGAGTCACCTTGCTTCTCGGACCTTGGCAGGGAAGGCATTTCATCATGGGTTCTACTAGCCAACGGCGTTATTAGACACCGAGTACTTGGTCAGAACCTGTGACGCCTACCAATTCCATGCCATGGAAACACACCAACCAGCTCAAGCTCTTCAAACTATACCCCTATCATGACTATTCGCCATGTGGGGCTCGACATCTTGGGAACCCTCCCGTGAATGGTGTGGGGATACTAGTACCTATTCGTCGCCATTGACAAGTTCACCAAGTGGCCCGAAGTGGATCCCATGCGGTCCATCACTGACCAGGCTACCGTCAACTTCATCTGGGGTATCGTGTGCCGCTTCGGCGTACCCCACCAGACCATCACTGACAATGGGTCGCATTTCACTAGCGGCGCATTCCTCGCCTACTATGACACCATCGGCACCAAAGTATGCTTCTCCTCGGTGGCCCACCTCGGAGCAATGGGCAAGCGGAGCGCCTCAATGTGGAGGTGCTACACTAGCTCAAAACTCAGACCTTCGATCGATTCAAAACCAGTGGGCAGGGCTAGATCGAGTAGATCTCGGCCGTCCTCTGGTCAATCCGGACCACCCCGAGTAGGGCCACCGGAGAGACCCATTTCTCCTTGGTCTATGGAGCTGAAGCTGTGCTGCCCACCGAGCTACAGAACGCCCCCTCGGGTGCTAACTTACCAAGAGGCCTCCTGGTGGTTGTGCGCGTGGCTCATTATCAACAAAACTTGCGGTGCTACCACAGTCGCCGGGTCTAGCCTCGAACCACACAACAAGGTGACTTGGTCCTTCGTCGGGCTCACCCCCAGAAGGGCGTTAACAAGTTGCAACCAAAGTGGGAGGGCCCTTACCATGCAGTACAAGTCTATAGGCCTAGAGCAGTCCATGTCGGACTAAGGAAATAGGGGGTACCTGGCCCGTGAAAGGCTTGGACCGCTACTCCGGTTGGTGAGATATCTCACGAGGGTGCCAACAGGCCCTCCGGAGAGGAGAATCCAAGGACCTCCAGCTCAGGCCCTCTCGAGGTGGGGCCTGTTTTTCTGTGGTACCAAAGTTCGCAGGCCAGCGCATGGCGGTACCTAAGTTGCCTGAAATTACCGCGTTTCGAAAAGTTGGGCCGCCAACTACTGAGAGGGGCCATTTCAAGGAAAACTCATCTTACCCCTGCCAAATTCAAACATTCCGTTAAACTGCCCCGTGAAGTAGACGGTCGGGACCCTCATGTCGGCCATCTGTCCGTGACGTGAGCGCCAACGCGGCAACCTCTTAGGAAAATCGAGCAGCTAAGTGGATTGGATGCGTTGACCAATTTCACAAATCTATTCCCAGCTTTCCCCTAGCACCGGCGTCGGAATCCACCCTCCAAGCAGGACGATCCCTTCGGACATTTGACTTCCGGCGCCAAGTTGGTGCGCTTAGTTGCTGTGCCCAATCGCTGATCCCGAGCTCCATTGGCACATGCCGTAGCCGCCGTTGCGAGGCTCTAGCCCGCCTTTGCCACCGACGAGCCGAGCAACTCGGAGGATGGCAGATCCTACTATCAAGAAAGAAGAAGTTCTGTCTACAAGCGGGTGAGCTATCCTTCTCTTTGCTATTCGCACTAATTACAACTACTAGTTGGCTACTGAACCTCAAATTGTTTGTTAGCCCAACGATGACAAACATATTTTGTTCACAGTTTTCTGTCAAGTGGGATCTGCGCGGACCCTCCTTACCTGGTTACGGTAGTCCTCTACAGGTACGACTCTAAGGGCAAGAGGTATGGGCACCATTGTTTCATGATGGAAGAAGCGCCTGCGCAGATCTGCACTATATCTGGTATGGTTGCTACTCTGCGTAATCATGTTGAATTATTGCCGAAGCAGACTGCAAAGTTCAGCTTCATGGATGAACGTGGCATCATGGTTCCAATAACGTGTGACAATCAGCTAATTGGGTTGATGAAAAGGTATGCTTTGGCTGCCATGTTTGAGCTGAAATGTGATGTACTGGATGTGGAAGCTGCTGCAACTGGGAGTCGCCCTTCTATTCTTGGACAGGGTGGTTGCTCGAACTCAATTAGCTCCTGGTAAGCAAAGGTCTCTTAGGGTTCGCATGTTTGTGCTGAATTGTAATTTTTGTTTTATTTACTCTGTAGATATTGGGCAGTTATGCAACAGTCTTGTTTCTTTGACAGGAAGCGCCGCAAGGTTAGAAACATGACTGCCGGGTCAGTCATTTTGCTGCCCGAAGAAATTAAAAACGAGTGGAAAGATGTCATTTTGCTGCCCGAAGGAATTAAAAACGAGTGGAAAGATGATGCTGGACACGATTCTGGTGCCCATTGTCCCGGCGATGCATAGTACGTGAAGCTAAGAAAATTGGCACCAAGGAAGAGGAAGAAGGAAGGAAATGAAGAAGCCAGTGGACGTGAAGGCTTGGCACCCAGGCTGCGGAAGAAGGCTGCTGGCAATGAAGATGCATAGTAATGTGTTGAATTTGAACCTATATATGTAATTCTGTTAAATTCGGATCGCTCTGTGTGTGGCACGTTGCTGGGCAAAACAATCTACCCACGTTCTCTGAGTAAAATGTACCGCGACTTAGGGTTTGGAAATGCCCGAGTCAGTAGTTGAATCCGAAATTGTGATTGTGCCACTGCTATCTGAAAACAAGGATCCACCGGTTCCACCATTGCTGAGGGACAGGAGGTCTTCAAATACGACGGAATGTAAGTGGCGCAGAAATAAATTATTTAAGCTGCCACACTCCACGAAGCAGCAACTTATTTCAGATGCTGCACAACGACGTGCCAACATAAACAACAATGTTCTCGCCGATAATGCTCAGATGAGGAGGAAACCGGTACCACTTTCTGGCCTAATCTTGAGCCCGTCTATCTCACCGCCTCTCTGCTCCTGCATCCCCTGCATCTGGCGAAGCTCCCGGATCTCCAGTAACCGGGTGTACGTGCTTCCACTTTATAAATTGTGCTTGTGCCATTTGCATGCGGCACAATCCATGTAGATTACGTTTAAACAAACCACCAATGTCAGAATACACTAGTAGAAAAGGTGTCTTTGGTCCACGGTCACGTTCCCAATCTGGGACAGAGATCTAAATCGAGGCAGAAATTGATGTAAATCACAAATTCTTCCACAAATTAATCGAGACAGAGATCTAAATTGAGACATTTTATTACTTTAACCTCAAATTCTTCTAAATAAAGGTGCGATTTCACATCCTACATTAATTCAACCACTTGTCAACAATTTCACTTCTGCTGCCACTGTCCTCCGAGCCACCGGCTTCCTCGTCACTGTCGGACAGAACCTCCACGATGTCTGCATTGTTCGCGAGACAGAGCACCTCTTCGCGTCGAGCGGCGGCGATGACGGTGTACTTGGTCCGTCCAGAGACGGACCAGAACCTCTCCCGCCCTTCTCGGTTGTGGAGATCCCGGTGCACCACGCGTTCTTCTACGATGCGGTTGCCATTCTTGGCCTTCCGCTCCTTCTTGAACAGCGCGGCCAGTACGGGCTGGCCACCGCGTACCGGGGCAGCGCCCTCTTTCACATGGGCATCTGGCGGCGGCACGCCGTGATTTCGCTCTCCATCTCGGCTCGTCCAGGGAGCGGAGCCACCGGCACCCCCATAGAGCTGATGTGCCATCCGTGGGGCACTATCGCGGCTGGCGGCGTAAGGATGTCGAAGTTCGCGAACATCACCGCGTCGTAGAAGTTCAGATCGGGCATCTCCATGTCGGCGCGGTGGAGGTTGGAGAGGGAGCGAGGGGATGGACGACGAAGCGATGGCGCGGTGGAGATTGGAGACGACGAGGGGATGGACGACGAAGCGACACGCTATGGTGCCTCCTATTTGTACACGAGGACGACGAAGGGACGGGCGGAATATCCAAGGGGCATTGGTTAGACAAAAGAAGTAATGCGGGGTCAGACAAAAGAAGTAATTCATGGTCAGAGCAATGTTTTTCCTCCCTGGAATCTGGGACCAATAGTTCAGACCGCTAGGTCAACAAGTACAACTATTACAACTTGAAAAGGCACGGAGCTTAAGCTAAATAGAACTAGTTATCACCCATCTCCTTGATCTTCCTAATATTATCCCGATGACGGTGTACTTGGTCCGTCCAGGGACGGACCAGAACCTCTCCCGCCCTTCTCGGTTGTGGAGATCCCGGTGCACCACGCGTCCGTCTACGATGCGGTTGCCATTCTTGGCCTTCCGCTCCTTCTTGAACTGTCACATCCCAAAATTCTCCTAATTTTGGAATGTAAAGTTAATAAAATAACTTGGTTGATTTGTTTAACTTTGTTGAAATTTCTCAAAGAAAAGAAACTTTCTGTTATGATTTTCCTTCCTTGAATTCAGAAACTTGTATGATATTGGATTAACATGACTATCCAACTTGTTTTCATTTTCTTTTCAACTATTTGATTCTTTAAATATCCAACCATGCTTAGATGATTAAAGAGAGGGAATAAAATGACTTTCCCAATTATGGTGGAGTGATATTCTAATTTCCCTAATTGACCCTTAAAGTCTCTACTTCGATTTATGAAACCATTCTAGATGCTTTTCACCACTTGCTTGAAAAGAGAGAAGATAACATGACATCTTCATTTTCATTGGATGTTAAGAATGTGTTCCTTCATGTTACATGATTGAACTTGTTATTTTGGGCATTTGTGGCATTGTGTGTTTTGGTTGAGTGGTTAAAATAAAACCCTAAGAAGCTATTTAGAAATATTGCATAGTAGCCATATAAGGCCAAATGCATAAAACCCTATATCCTTTTTGATAATACCTAAGTAGCCATATAGGCAAAAAGGCGTGAATCGAGTTTTAGCTTTAGGATTTGTGTGAATGTTTGCAAAAACGAAAATCATGAAGCATTCATAAGCATTCCTTTGCATCCATGCAAAGTTCCCAAAAATTGAATCCAAATCCCAATATCTAGATCCAATAGTTGATTTGCCCAAATGTTCCTATAAGGAATATATGGACATTTATAAATAAATCATCTCCAAACTAGTGAAAATGTTACAAATATGATCTTATAATGATCTACGGAATTTTAGAAAAAATTAGAAACAAGAATCATGTCATTTGGAGTTCGTATGCAAAAGATATAAAGAAAATACCAAAATAGAAAAAGAAAAAAGAAAAAAAAACGAAATGGGCCAACCGGCCGGCCCACCTCAGCCGACCGATCGATCCCACCTCCGCTTTAAAAAGCGTGCGAAAATCTGATTTCTAAACCTATCTCTATTCAAACACTTATAACTTTTTATCTACAACTCCGAATTGACTTCCGTTTGTCTCTACTTGTTCCCTACTCCAAGATCTATCTTCCCATCATCTTAAAAGCCTAAATAATCTATCGGAGCCACAGGTATAACACTTCTCCTTCCCGAAATCCCAAATCTACACCCTATCGAATCGTATTTCGCTTCTAAACCTATCTAAACTTTGTCGGCTGCCTTCGGCTTCAACACGAAAGTTGTAGATCTCGTCGAAATCTTTCGATTCCGACAAACCTCACCTCTTTTCATCCACCACAGCCGGAGAATTTCGCAACGCAATATTTCAGATCTGATGGCGTAATTTCAAGATCTACTCGCGCTCGTTTCTTGAAATCCAAATTCCCTTGGTGAAAAGGTAGATCTAATCATCCTCCACAACTTTCATGTTCAAAGTTTTTCGATTTGACCTACGGATTTATCTCTCTAACACAGATCTACTTCTAGTCCTTTGTTAGGCAAAATCAGGTCTATTTTGAGACAACTTCTCTTCTAGCCACCGGATCTCATCCCGACGGTCGAGATTCAATCGTCCCGATCAGTTGCCTCGTCACCGCCACGTCGTCGTCAGGTCAGCATCTAGTCCCAGTCAGCCTGCACGGTCAACCTGTCCAGTCAGCGGAATATTCTCTGGAATATTCCGTTCGAATTTAAAATTGCAGATTATAGATCTAACTTGTAAAATCCATAGAAAATTCATACTATGTCCAAACATCACAAATAATATACCCCTAGATTCACAAAATTGTATAGAACATGATTCTGGAATAAAATTACAAGTTTACTGTATAGATTACTGGCGAATGATTAATTAGTATTATTGGCCTTTTAAATCATTAAATTCATAGTAAATAATCTACATATCCGAAAAATATGAGTAATATGTCCCTGAGTTCATAATCTTGCGTAGTTTTCAGATCTGTACTTATTTTTGTTCGTTGTCAGTACGATCTGTTCAGATTTATTAAACTCCATTAAACACTAAATAAATCCTAGAAAAAGATCTATAACTCCGATTAAGATGAATCCAATTCCTCCTGGTCCGTATTAATGTCCTCTATCCAGTAAAACTAATAACGAAATTTAATTAGAAAATTAGGACAGAAGTTGCAACAGAGCTACTAAAGCCTTTTTTTGGTCATCAAGATTTAATAACAAATACCCTATTGCATTAAATGATCTCCTACATGCATCATATGATCTAATACCATTCAAAGAACTAATATTAAATCATCATGCATGCTTGTGTTCATCATTGTTGTGGTTGTTATGTTTGTAATTGTGTTGATTGGAATTGTTTTGTCCTCGCGTTAGATTGTTCGGAGAGTGCGATTGCTGCAGAAGAATTCAATCATCACCCATAACACAAACATAAGGCAAGTTACACCACTTGTTCATGTTATGTCCCAGTTTTTGACTATGCATGTTTTACTCTTCAAATCTTATAGTATGCATGTGTAGGTTTTTAGTAGCTTTCTTATTACTATTTTTGCAAGTGCGGTTTTGTAGTATGCCATGAGTAGCTTTATACTTAGGATTTTCCGTCCTAATAGGTTCCCCCTGTTTTTGCTAAGTATTGCTTGCTATGCTATATATATATCAAATACCGTTGGGAGGGTTCGAAAGACTCAAGAATTTTCTAAGTATGGTAGCTCTCTCGAGCGAACTTTTCTTCTCCAAAACCCCTTAAAAATAAAACTAAGTTTTCTTCTGGGCAGAATGGTTGTCGGGACAACGAGTGAGATTTTGGTGGAGGACGGCCGCCCAGGAATCAAAGAAGTCTGCCATGTTTCAGAATTCAGAAGCTTCCCGTGCAACCACAATACATATGGGCTCTGTCTTGGCTTAGTACTTAGTGGGAAACCTCACCGGGGTACCAACATTTGGAGGTTCTTGGCACGGTTGGATCCAGCTGGTAGAGGGGCTACTAAGGGAAGGCTTCGCCATGGTCTTGTCTGTAAAAGGACTTGATCGTGGATTGTGGGGAAAGTGCACAACCTCTCCAGAGTATTGCAATCTGATCGATCAGCTGAGTTCACGGAAAAGAACATTTTGAGCATCTGAAGGATGGAGCCTCTGAAAGATCTTCCTCTCTCTTTTCAAACAAAAGTTTTTCAAACCCTATGGCGTGCGTAATATCGCTAATAGGTGGGAATTTGGGAACTTGGTGTGTCATATCCAAGTAACTTGGTGCGTAATATCCAAGTGTCACCTGGTGTGTAATATCCAAGTGTTAGGTTGATTGGGCACTTGGTGAGTAATATTCTCGTGTTCCATTTGACCCTATACTATTTATCAAAGTTTACAAAGTAGGGAAAACTTTCTTCCTCTTTTCTTATTACATTGATAAAATTGGCTTTACGCAAATGAACCCCAAAGCCTACTCTAGCCTTGCATGTAGAGTTAGTCTTGTTCTTTCCTTGGTGTAATTTGCCAATACATTCAAAGTATTGACCAACTTGTTTGGCTGCACGTTTTATGTGCAGAATTTGGAGATCGTTGAAAGGTGCGCTAGGATCACGAGTCTTCACTCAACCTGCCTGTGGCATTGATGGGACTCCAAGTTGTATATTTTTTTGCTTCTGTTGTAATAATGTAAACTCTGGATTATTCGATTCATGTAATAAAGACTTGTGTTTTACATGATATTTCATCGACTGTGAGTGCTAGCTAATGATCCAGGGACTAGCATGTTAATCATAGGGACTTAGGATCTTTATCGATCCGAGTCCACTACATGAACAGCGTGGCCAGTACGGGTTGGCCACCGCGTACCGGGGCAGCGCCCTCTTTCACATGGGCATCTGGCGGCGGCACGCCGCGATTTCGCTCTCCATCTCGGCTCGTCCAGGGAGCGGAGCCACCGGCACCCCCATAGAGCTGATGTGCCATCCGTGGGGCACTATCGCGGCTGGCGGCGTAAGGATGTCGAAGTTCGCGAACATCACCGCGTCGTAGAAGTTCAGATCGGGCATCTCCATGTCGGCGCGGTGGAGGTTGGAGAGGGAGCGAGGGGATGGACGACGAAGCGATGGCGCGGTGGAGATTGGAGACGACGAGGGGATGGACGACGAAGCGACACGCTATGGCGCCTCCTATTTGTACACGAGGACGACGAAGGGACGGGCGGAATATCCAAGGGGCATTGGTTAGACAAAAGAAGTAATGCGGGGTCAGACAAAAGAAGTAATTCATGGTCAGAGCAATGTTTTTCCTCCCTGGAATCCGGGACCAATAGTTCAGACCGCTAGGTCAACAAGTATAACTATTACAAATTGAAAAGGCACGGAGCTTAAGCTAAATAGAACTAGTTATCACCCATCTCCTTGATCTTCCTAATATTATCCCGATGCGCATCTTCCTGCGAGAGCAAGGATGCTCCTTCCTTTTATCATCTTCCTTGCACAGCTTCAATTGTTTCTCTGCATTTTTCCTCATGCACTTGTCAATACTCGCAGTTGTGAACTGCAGGACTTTGGCCTGGTGGAGATCATTCCTTGCTTGAGTCAGTTCTTGCTCTGCTTTAGCCTTCAGGGACAACGCCGCGTCCCTCTCCTTCTCGACTTTGCTAACCTTGTCTTGCACCCACCTGAGATCTCGCTTATGCTTGGTCATGTCAACTGGTTCCCATAGCTTCATCTCAATACTGTCAAGAAGTGAGCTGAATACGGATTCTTTCAACTCGACAGTCATTTCCCATAGTTTGTCCAGCGTTTTCTGCATCGATTTGGGCCACTCTAGATCTACCCATTTGACAACACCACAACTTCTGCCTTGCATCATTGCACGATGTCCTTGACACCGTAGAAACCTCCTGCCCGCGTTTCGTCCTTCGAACGCTACAAATTTAGCGGGCACATATCTATGTTTACATACCAGAGGACTGTCTTCATCCGCTAAACCGTGATAATCGGAGTCATACATCGTCTGGTTGGCCTAACACATCATACGCGCATGAGTAAACAGATTAGATCTAGCTCAAAAAATAGATAACTGGCCACAGATGATAGAAAATAGAGATGAGACAACTCACATCGAAATCATCGTCCCTGTCATCACGACGCGTTTCCTCGCCGTCTCCCCTTGAACCCATGGCGAGAGGGGAGGGGGGTGGCTGCCGGAGAGGGGATTGGGATGGAGGCGCCGTCGGCTTGCGGCTACGGCAGGATGGGAGTGAAGTGGGGAAAGTGGCTTCGATGGTAAGAAAGAGAAGTACGGGGAGGAAGAGAAGTAATGGGGACGTGACACTGGGATGTGGCCCACTGAATTCGTGAGACGTGACACTCGCAACAGGGGAGCGCCCGGTGTTGCTAGTTTGTCCAGAGCAAGCGTGGCCAATCATGCTGCAGAACAGCCTACTCGCGGATCGCTCTCACGAAGACCATCCCAATCGTCCAAGCTCCCGAATCGAACGGTATGTAATAATCGTCAAGCAGAACAACTGTGTTAGGGCGTGCCTTCTAGAAACTCGGTCTAACGGCTACCCATGCAATGACACTTGTGTATCCATGTGTGGTTTGTGAAAAGAACAGACATGCAATCACACTAGGTGGATCCATATGTGGTTTATGGAACTAATAAACATGCAATGACTCTAGTTGTGATTCGTGAAAAGAACAGACATGCAATGACACTGGTGGATCCATGTGTGGTTCATGAGAAGAACACACATCTAATGACACTAGTGGACTCTAGCTGTGGTTCATGAAAAAAAAGACATGCAATGACACTGGTGGATCCATATGTGGTTTGTCTAGAGGAACACACATGCAATGCCACTGGTTGTGGTTCATGAAAAGAACAGACATGCAATGACACTGGTGGATCCATGTGTGGTTTATGAAAGTAACAGACATGCAATGACACTAGGTGGATCCATATGTGGTTTGTGAGAAGAACATACATGCAATGGCACTGGTGGATCCTTATGTGGTTCATGAAAAGAACTGACATGCAATGACACTGGGTGTGGTTCATGAAAAGAACAAACATGCAATGACACCGGTGGATCCATGTGTGATTCATGAAAAGAACATACATGCAGTGACACCGGTGGATCCTTATGTGGTTTGTCTAGAGGAACACACATGCAATGCCACTGGGTGTGGTTCGTGAAAAGAACAGACATGCAATGACACTGGTGGATCCTTATGTGGTTTGCGAGAAGAACAGACATGCAATGACACTGGTGGATCCTTCTGTGGTTCATGAAAAGAACTGACATGCAATGACACTGGGTGTGGTTCATGAAAAGAACTGACATGCAATGACACTAGGTGTGGTTCATGAAAAGAACAGACATGCAATGACACCGGTGGATCCGTGTGTTGTTTATGGAAGTAACATACATGCAATGACTCTAGCGATGGTTCATGAAAAGAACAGACATGCAATGACACAGGGTGTGGTTCATGAAAAGAACAGACATGCAATGACACTGGTGGATCCTTATGTGGTTTGTTTAGAAGAACAGACATCCAATGACACTAGGTGTGGTTCATGAAAAGAACAGACATGCAATGACACCGGTGGATCCTTATGTGGCTTGTTTAGGGGAACAGACATGCAATGACACCGGTGGATCCATGTGTGGTTCATGAGAAGAACACACATCCAATGACACCGGTGGATCCTTATGTGGTTAATGAAAAGAATAGACATGCAGTGACACCGGTGGATCCTTATGTGGTCTATCTAGAGGAACACACATGCAATGACATCGAGTGTGGTTCATGAAAAGAACATACATGCAATGACTTATGTGGTTTGTCTAGAGGAACACACATGCAATGACACTGGGTGTGGTTTATGAAAGTAACAGACATGCAATGACACTAGGTGGATCCATATGTGGTTTGCAAGAAGAACAGACATGCAATGACACTGGTGGATCCTTATGTGGTTCATGAAATGAACTGACATGCAATGACATTGGGTGTGGTTCATGAAAAGAACTGACATGCAATGACATCGGTGGATCCATGTGTGGTTCATGAAAAGAACAGACATGCAGTGACACTGGTGGATCCTTATGTGGTTTGTCTAGAGGAACACACATGCAATGACACTAGGTGTGGTTCATGAAAAGAACAGACATGCAATGACACTGGTGGATCCTTATGTGGTTTGTGAGAAGAACAGACATGCAATGACACTGGTGGATCCTTATGTGGTTCATGAAAAGAACTGACATGCAATGACACTGGGTGTGGTTCATGAAAAGAACTGACATGCAATGACACTGGTCGTGGTTCATGAAAAGAACAGACATGCAATGACATCGGTGGATCCATGTGTGGTTTATGGAAGTAACATACATGCAATGACTCTAGCTGTGGTTCATGAAAAGAACATACATGCAATGACACCGGGTGTGGTTCATGAAAAGAACAGACATGCAATGAGAACGGTGGATCCATGTGTAGTTCATGAAAAGAACTGACATGCAATGACACCAGGTGTGGTTCATGAAAAGAAAGACATGCAATGACACTGGTGGATCCTTATGTGGTTTGTTTAGAAGAACACACATGCAATGACACTGGGTCTGGTTAATGAAAAGAACAGACATGCAATGACACTGGTGGTTCCTTATGTGGTTTGTTTAGAGGAATAGACATGCAATGACACCGATGGATCCATGTGTGGTTCATGAGAAGAACACGCATCCAATGACACTAGTGGATCCTTATGTGGTTCATGGAAAGAACAGACATGTAGTGATACCGGTGGATCCTTATGAAGGGAATATGCCTGAGAGGCAATAATAAAGTGGTTATTATCTTATTCCATGTTTATGATAAATGTTTATTTTGCATGCTATAATTGTATTGATCGGAAACGTCAATACATGTGTGTTTAATAAACAAATAAAAGGTTCCTAGTTATGCCTCTCTTATAGACTAGCTCGTTGATTAACAAGATGATCAAGGTTTCCTGATCATGGACATTGGATGTTGTTAATAACAAGGTCACAACATTGGTGGAATGATGTGATGAACATTCATCCGAAGTATAGCATTGCGATCAAAGTCATTATGTTTATATTGCTATAACATCATACGAAGTAATCTTTATCCTTAGACCATGAGATCATGTTAATTGCTAACACGGGAAGAGTATCTTGATAACATCAAACATCACACCGTAACAGGGTGACTATAAAGATGGGTTCAGTGCTACGAAGCTGTTATGTTGAGGCTCATGGATCAAGAGTGGAATTTGTGAATCCCCATGACGGATAGATATACTCTCGGCCCTCTCGGTGATATCACATTGAAATAGCTTGCAAGCAAGTGATGTGATCACTAGAATGTTATATCACGGGAACGAGAAAAGAGTGCATGTCGGTAACGAGATCAAACTAGGTATGGAGATACCGATGATCGAATCTCGGACATGTAATATATCGCGAGACAAAGGGTTTTAGTTACTAGCGTTAAAGGTTCTCACGATCACAGAAGTCATCGTTGAATGTGTAGGAGTCAGTACAAATCTCTAGGTCCCGCTGCTGATTATTGATCAGAGAGGGGTCTCGATCATGTCTGCATTATTCGTGAACCGTAGGGTGACACACTTAAGAGTTACCGGACACCATTTTGGAGCACATATGTTTCAGACGAAAGAATTGCAAAGCGCGGGAATTGTTTCGATAGAAACCAGAAATTGTTTCGGGTGAAATTGCAGAAAGTGGTTCTACATGTGATATTGAAATATTGCAAGGGGTTTTATGTGAATGTTTGTTAATTAAAGTAATTAACAAAATTCTGAATAAAATTAATAAAAGAGTTTTATTAAATGAGAGAGCATTAAATTTGGAGAAATTTAATGCATTTAAAGTGGAGACTTTAAAAGGGAATGTGAAGAGGCATTGTCATGTTGAGGGGTTACCACCACATGAATGGAGGAGGTGAAGAGACACCTCCTCCATGCGCAGGCCATGAAGGAGGGGCACCCCCCTCCTATAAAAGGCCCCCCTCTTCCTCCTTCATCCTCACACCTCCTTGTGAAGGATCTCTCTCCTCCTCAAGAATTATTCCCCCATGGTCTCGGATTAGCGAGATACATGTTCCTGGTGGCATTTCGTCTGGAAGGAGTTGCTGCTTTCGCTAGATTGCTGGAGCGAGGAGATGGAGGTTCTCCGGTGGCTTGAACGTGTGTGCGAGTACGGATGCGCTGCTGAGTTGCGGCGCTCGGACTTCCTCACAATCTTGAGATTGGCAAGTGTACGAATACATCAACCACGAGTTCGTACTCGTTAACAATACTCGTTGTCTTCGAGGGTAAGTTCTCGTTGGATGTATGTCCACCCGTTGCTTTGTACCTAGTAGATAGATCTTGGCGTGTAGTTCACATCGTAGGAATTTTTTTGTTTACTATGTTGCGGACCCAACACCTTATGTGGTCTGTCTAGAGGAACACACATGCAATGTCACCGGGTGTGGTTCATGAAAAGAACAGACATGCAATGACTTATGTGGTTTGTTTAGAAGAACACACATGCAATGACATTGGGTGTGGTTCATGAAAAGAACAGACATGCAACGACACTGGTGGATCCCTATGTGGTTTGTTTAGAGGAACAAACATGCAATGACACCGGTGGATCCATGTGTGGTTCATGATAAGAACACACATCCAATGACACCGGTGGATCCTTATGTGGTTCATGAAAAGAACAGATATGCAGTGACACTGGTGGATCCTTATGTGGTTTATCTAGAGGAACACACATGCAATGACACTAGGTGTGGTTTATGAAAGTAACAGACATACAATGACACTAGGTGGATCCATATGTGGTTTGTGAGAAGAACAGACATGTAATGACACTGGTGGATCCTGATGTGGTTCATGAAAAGAACTGACATGCAATGACACTAGGTGTGGTTCATGAAAAGAACAGACATGAAATGACACCGGTGGATCCATGTGTGGTTCATGAAAAGAATAGACATGCAGTGACACCGGTGGATCCTTATGTGGTTTGTCTAGAGGAACACACATGCAATGACAGTGGGTGTGGTTCATGAAAAGAATAGACATGCAATGACACTAGTGGATCCTTATGTGGTTTGTGAGAAGAATAGACATGCAATGACACTGGTGGATCCTTATGTGGTTCATGGAATGAACGGACATGCAATGACACTAGGTGTGGTCATGAAAAGAACTGACATGCAATGACACTAGGTGTGGTTCATTAAAAGAACAGACATGCAATGACACCAGTGGATCCATGTGTGGTTTATGGAAGTAACAGACATGCAATGACTCTAGCTGTGGTTCATGAAAAGAATAGACATGCAATGACACCGGGTGTGGTTCATGAAAAGAACAGACATGCAATGACACAGGTGGATCCTTATGTGGTTTGTTTAGAAGAACACACATGCAATAACTCTAGGTGTGGTTCATGAAAAGAACAGACATGCAATGACTTATGTGGTTTGTTTAGAAGAACACACATGCAATGACATTGGGTGTGGTTCATGAAAAGAACAGACATGCAATGACACTGGTGGATCCCTATGTGGTTTGTTTAGAGGAACAAACATGCAATGACACCGGTGGATCCATGTGTGGTTCATGAGAAGAACACACATCCAATGACACCGGTGGATCCTTATGTGGTTCATGAAAAGAAGAGACATGCAGTGACACTGGTGGATCCTTATGTGGTTTATCTAGAGGAACACACATGCAATGACACTAGGTGTGGTTTATGAAAGTAACAGACATACAATGACACTAGGTGGATCCATATGTGGTTTGTGAGAAGAACAGACATGTAATGACACTGGTGGATCCGGATGTGGTTCATGAAAAGAACTGACATGCAATGACACTGGGTGTGGTTCATGAAAAGAACAGACATGAAATGACACCGGTGGATCCATGTGTGGTTCATGAAAAGAATAGACATGTAGTGACACCGGTGGATCCTTATGTGGTTTGTCTAGAGGAACACACATGCAATGACAGTGGGTGTGGTTCATGAAAAGAATAGACATGCAATGACACTAGTGGATCCTTATGTGGTTTGTGAGAAGAATAGACATGCAATGACACTGGTGGATCCTTATGTGGTTCATGGAATGAACGGACATGCAATGACACTAGGTGTGGTCATGAAAAGAACTGACATGCAATGACACTAGGTGTGGTTCATGAAAAGAACAGACAGGCAATGACACCGGTGGATCCATGTGTGGTTTATGGAAGTAACAGACATGCAATGACTCTAGCTGTGGTTCATGAAAAGAATAGACATGCAATGACACCGGGTGTGGTTCATGAAAAGAACAGACATGCAATGACACTAGTGGATCCTTATGTGGTTTGTTTAGAAGAACACACATGCAATAACTCTAGGTGTGGTTCATGAAAAGAACAGACATGCAATGACACTAGTGGATCCTTATGTGGTTTGTTTAGAGGAACAAACATGCAATGACACCGATGGATCCATGTGTGGTTCATGAGAAGAACACACATTCAATGGCACCGGTGGATCCTTATGTGGTTAATGAAAAGAACAGACATGTAGTGACACTAGTGGATTCTTATGTGGTTTGTCTAGAGGAACACACATGCAATGACAGTTGGTGTGGTTTATGAAAGTAACAAACATGCAATGACAATAGGTGGATCCATATGTGGTTTGTGAGAAGAACAGACATGCAATGACACTGGTGGATCCTTATGTGGTTCATGAAAAGAACTGACATGCAATTGTAGGGTAACGGGTAGGCTACACTAGCGCAAAATCAAAAATTTCTACCGCGTCAACCAGGAATACTATTGTCATAGATCACGGGATTACCGCTAGACGCGCAGGTGCGGAACTCGATGAAGCACGTTGCGGCAGTGTAGATGTTCTACGTCTCCTCCTCGTCCTCGTCCCACGAGCAGCTCCCCTTTGCGCGGCTCGTCCAAGTGCTACAGATGTAGCACCTCCGAGGTATCCACACGTCCGGAGTGGAAGCCGTCACACGCCAGACTGCTAGGTTTGCGCGTGCAACACAGGCGGAAGAGGAGTGGCGGCTGGGTGGAATGCTCTCTCCTTTTCAGCTCGCCTCACTCCCTCTTATATAGGCATCCCTGGTGGGCTTTTACATTAGCAGCCCATTAGCAGCCTAAGCCTGGTCTAATTCGGATCCAATCCTCATTAGGCTTCCAGCCCCTAAAGTGTGTGACCCTATAGGTTCATACACGTATAGACATGACGCGAGTACACTTACTCCGTCAATAGTTGGTAGCGGCCTCTAGCAAGACGTGCCAACTCCTAAACGCATATAAAGATCATTCGGACGAACCATCACAAGGTTGAGTACATGTCTTTCCCTTTGCCTCACGATATTTGGTCTAGCTCTAAGCTGACCTCTCTTTCTCGATACTGTGATTCAGAATCCCTTTACTAGGTTAACTCTTAACCATATGTAGCACGGCCATGCATTTCTGGATCCGATCACTCGAGGGGCCCAGAGATATCTCTCTCAAGTAGAGAGGGGCAAATCCCATCTTGATTGACCGATGCCTTGCAGCATGTATCAGGACAAACCCGAAAGCTACCTTTATAACTACCCAGTTACGGAGTAGTGTTTGATAGCCCCAAAGTAGGTCGATCCACATCTCAAGTACATGCGACAATCTCAGGTCTAAGGACAAAACGTACACGATGTGTAGAGAGAGCTGCAAGTATTATTGCTAGTCTCATGTTGGGTCAGTCCAACCCCATGTTCATAACATGTGTCCACATCATTGGTTTGACATCTCCATGTCAATGACTTGCGAAACATAGTCATTAACCAATCGATGTGCTAGTCTAATATTCACGTGTGTCCTCGCATGAACTCCGACTAGGGACAATTATTAGATAACCATACAAGTAAAGAGTTTCACAAACAATTCACATAATTGCCAATCAATACAAGTTGCCTGGTATATGGATATTCAAGGAACATTATAATAACTCATGGATACACATGAAATACAATCATCTCTATGATTGCCTCTAGGGCATATTTCCTTCAGCAATGACACTGGGTGTGCTTCATGAAAAAACAGACATGTAATTACGCCGGTGGATCCATGTGTGGTTTATGAAAAGAATAGACATGCAGTGACACCGGTGGATCCTTATGTGGTTTGTCTAGAGGAACACACATGCAATGACACTGGGTGTGGTTCATGAAAAGAATACACATGCAATGACACTTGTGGATCCTTATGTGGTTTGTGAGAATAACAGACATGCAATGACACTGGTGGATCCTTATGTGGTTCATGAAAAGAACGGACATGCAATGACACTGGGTGTGGTTCATGAAAAGAACTGACATGCAATGGCACTAGGTGTGGTTCATGAAAAGAACAGACATGCAATGACACCGGTGGATCCATGTGTGGTTTATGGAAGTAACAGACATGCAATGACTCTAGCTGTGGTTCATGAAAAGAACAGACATGCAATGACCCCGGTGTGGTTTATGAAAAGAACAGACAGACAATGACACTGGTGGATCCTTATGTGGTTTGTTTAGAAGAACACACATGCAATGACACTAGGTGTGGTTCATGAAAAGAACAGACATGCAATGACACTGGTGGATCCTTATGTGGTTTGTTTAGAGCAACATACATGGAATGACACCGGTGGATCCATGTGTGGTTCATGAGAAGAACACACATCCAATGACACCGGTCGATCCTTATGTGGTTCATGAAAAGAACAGACATGCAGTGACACTGGTGGATCCTTCTGTGGTTTGTCTAGAGAAACACACATGTAATGACACTGGGTGTGGTTTATGAAAGTAACATACATGCAATGACACTACGTGGATCCATATGTGGTTTGTGAGAAGAACAAACATGCAATGACACTAGTGGATACTTATGGGGTTCATGAAAAGAACTGACATGCAATGACACTTGGTGTGGTTCATGAAAATAACAGACATGGAATGACACCGGTGGATCCATGTGTGGTTCATGAAAAGAACAGACATGAAGTGACACCGGTGGATCCTTATGTGGTTTGTCTAGAGGAACACACATGCAATGACACCGGGTGTGGTTCATGAAAAGAAAGACATGCAATGACACTAGTGGATCCTTATGTGGTTTGTGAGAAGAACAAACATGCAATGACACTGGTGGATCCTTATGTGGTTCATGAAAAGAACTGATATGCAATGACACTAGGTGTGGCTCATGAAAAGAACTGACATGCAATGACACTGGGCGTGGTTCATGAAAAGAACAGACATGTAATGACACCGGTGGATCCATGTGTGGTTAATGGAAGTAACAGACATGCAATGACTCTAGCTGTGGTTCATGAAAAGAATAGACATGCAGTGACACCGGGTGTGGTTCAGGAAAAGAACAGACATGCAATGACACTAGTGGATCCTTATGTGGTTTGTTCAGAAGAACACACATGCAATGACACTAGGTGTGGTTCATGAAAAGAACAGACATGCAATGACACTGGTGGATCCTTATGTGGTTCGTTTAGAGGAACAGACATGCAATGACACCGGTGGATCCATGTGTGGTTCATGAGAAGAACACACATCCAATGACACCGATGGATCCTTATGTGGTTCATGAAAAGAACAGACATGCATTGACACTAGTGGATCCTTATGTGGTTCATGAAAAGAACAGACATGCATTGACACTGGTGGATCCTTATGTGGTTTGTCTAGAGGAACACACATGCAATGACACTGGGTGTGGTTTATGAAAGTAACAGACATGCAATCACACTAGGTGGATCCATATGTGGTTTGTGAGAAGAACATACATGCAAATGACACTGGTGGATCCTTATGTGGTTCATGAAAAGAACTTACATGCAATGACACTGGGTGTGGTTCATGAAAAGAACAGACATGCAATGACACTGGTGGATCCATGTGTGGTTCATGAAAAGAACAGACATGCAGTGACACCGGTGGATCCTTATGTGGTTTGTCTAGAGGAACACACATGCAATGACACTAGGTGTGGTTCATGAAAAGAACAAACATGCAATGGCTTATGTGGTTTGTTTATAAGAACACACATGCAATGACACTTGGTGTGGTTCATGAAAAGAACAGACATGCAATGACACTGGTAGATCCTTATGTGGTTTGTTTAGAGAAACAGACATGCAATGACACTGGTGGATCCATGTGTGGTTCATAAGAAGAACACACATCCAATGACACTGGTGGATCCTTATGTGGTTCATGAAAAGAACAGACATGCAGTGACACTGGTGGATCCTTATGTGGTTTGTCTAGAGGAACACACATGCAATGACACTGGGTGTGGTTTATGAAAAGAACAGACATGCAATCACACTAGGTGGATCCATATGTGGTTTGTGAGAAGAACAGACATGCAATGACACTAGTGGATCCTTATGTGGTTCATCACTACAAGAAATGTGTTAACTAGTGACCTTTTCTTAACGACTATGGTTATTTTAGTCATAGATCTATGACCATTTCGAACCAATTGGTCATAGGCCATCTGAGAGGGCCAAAACCCTGAGAAACTACGACCATTCTTATTAGGAAGGTCATAACTTGCTTACACCAATTGGTCATAATATAGACAACACTCATTTATGGTCTAATTTTAGGCGACTACGACCAATTTAAATGGTCATGGCTGCTATTCATGATTACTTAAAAAAGACAAATCATCCACCTCAGCAAGTGGTGTACGTGTCATGTCCATGTGTCAACTTCGGCTGACGTATCTACATATGTGTCATATCCAAGTGTCAAACAGTGGGACCCACTGCCAACTATGGAAATAAAACTAATGATTGGAGCCCACAAAGAACACGCCAGGTTTTTCTTAAATCACCAAAAATAGGGGCTGAGGGGGGACTCGAACCCGCGCGGGTGCAGTGTCCTACAACTGACACAATCCTCCTGACCACTACACCAACTCCACCTATGTTGAAATTTCCAGGCGACGTGGACTTATTATGTATGATTCTGTGTTGGGCCTAGGAGAGGGGAGTCAAACCACGGAGCTCGAACAAAAAGAAGGGCGGCGAGGGGAGTCAAACCACGGGCCTCTTACTACCACCGTTTCCTCTAGCATTACCACCAGACCAATCAACTCAATGTGTTAGTGTGTGCACACAGTTAGTTTTTATTACGGTAAGTACCGAGTTGGGCCTGAGCCATGGCGGGGAGGCCTTCGACTCTTTTTTTCCTCGAATTTTCACTTACCGCTGATTCATCAGCCCAGCCCATAAACCATTAAAGACACAGAGGGCGAGGCCTTGGCCTATCTTTTATTTCTTCAAATTTTCCACTACCAGCCCATAACTATTAGAAGGCCAAGTTTTTTTAGAAATTTTAAAAATACAATTTCAGCTTCAATTTTGTATGACCTCGAATCGTATTATATAAAACATTGGATCTCTGATAAAATGGCATATTGTGAACCCAATATTTCACATAATATGACACCACGCGAAGGTTTTACACTGTTTGGACCATTTTTGAAAATTTTATGCCTCTTTCAAACTATGGCCAAAACAGCGGGCATGAAGGTTCATAGATAGGGTATGAGCCTCACTAAACTTGCATTGGATCTCTGAAGAAACATCATATTGTGAGTCTAAACATGTTTTTTTCAAAAAATCATGAGCATTAGATCATGTAGCTGTAGTTCAAACCGGACCCTCTTCCTACCGATTTAGCAGACATTTGTCTTTTTCTCCAAGGGTGGACGGAAAGGTTTGAGATATCCTACTTGGGACATTGTATATGTAAGGTGGTCGAGTATTCTTGAAAAATATGGTGGTAGCATTTTGAATTAACCATTTGGTGGTTGCTTCACAAAATACCCTGTTTTTGGCACTCATAAAATGGAAAACGCTTTTTCTATGCGACAAAAAGGAAAAGTTCCTCCTGCAACATTGTTCGCCATCCCAAGATGCACATGCGTGCACAATATGGGCACATTATCACAAACTATGTCACCATTCTAGCCATAACATTGGCTGTTTGACCTAAAAGCCATGCAACCTCGAACAAGATAGGTCATTTCTGTGAAGGTTTTTTCGATGTTCGCAATATACCAAGTTTGGTATTTTTCCTTGAAAATATGTCACATAATATGACACCACGTGAAGGTTTTACATTGTTTGGACCATTTTTGAATTTTTCATGCCCGTTTCAAACTATGGTCAAAACGGTGGGCACGGAGGTTCATAGATAGGGGATGATCCTCTCTAAACTTGCATTGGATCTCTGAAGAAACATCATATTGTGAGTCTAAAAATGATTTTTCCAAAAAATCATGAGTGTTAGATCATGTACCTGTAGTTCAAACTGGACCCACTTCCTACTGATTCGGCAGGAAGTTGTCTTTTTACCAGGGGTAGACGGAAATGTTTCAGATATCCCACTTGGGGTATTATCCATGTGAGGTGGTCTAGTATTTTTGAAAAATAGGTTTGTACCATTTTGAATTAGAACTTTGGTGGTTGATTCACAAAATGCCCCATTTTTGACATTCAGAAAATGGAAAATGCATTTTGTGTGGAACGAAAAGGAAAACTTCCTCCCGCAACATTGTTGGCCATCCCGAGATGCACATGCGTACACAATATGGGCACCTTATCACAAACTATGTCGTGATTCTGGCCATAATATTGGTCATTTGGCCTGAAAGCCATGAAACCTCGCACATGATAGGTCATTTCTGTGAAGGTTTTTTCGAGATGCAACCAATATACCAAGTTTGGTATTTTCCCTCGTAACTATGTCACATAATATGACACCATGCAACATATTCTTGATAGATGCTTCAAAAAGACCCCTTTTGATATTTAGAATAGTGTCAGCCAATCAGTAAAGAGAATGAGAGTACCCACGGATCACCCCACGAAGCAAATCTGAGCCGTCCATCTAGCCTCATCGAACAACTGAAATTTCGTTCGAGGTTCTCCTGCCTCCCCATCCTCCCACCCAATTTGTACCTGAAATGACTAAAATGCACTACAGTTTGCATTGCCGAGTACCCCAAGTGTGCAGGGATAGTTTCGTCAAATCACACCACCTATCTAGATCTTGGCAGAGACGGACACCAAATCCTAATCCCCTCACGGCTCTGGCTCAGACCCGCCGCCACCTTCCTTCGCTCTCCCAAGATTCCTTCACCCCTTTCTCCCCTTCCTTCCCTCCTCCAATGTCGACCCCGAGCGCCGCCTCCTGTGGTAATCCTCGGAAAGCGATGTCCCCTGAGAGCTCTATGCCTCCCAAGCTGCTCGTCCCTGTTCTCCTGTCGTGCTGCGCATGCCTAGCGGCAGCAGGCCTACAAGTTCATCAGGTCAGAGCCCTCTCTCCCGATTCCCTCTTTTCTGCTAATTCCTCTACACCAGATCTAGTACTCAAACTCAATTCCAATGGATCTCATCATAGGCACGGAGATCTGGGGGAAAATATGTTGTTGGTTTTCTGGTTCGGTGTTCTCATGTGTGTCGTGTTTGTTTGTGTAGATGGTGGACTGCTTGTCCTGGACCCTGTGGCGGCCCTGTTCGGCGGCGTGCGGTAGTGGAAGCACGCGCGCATCATGACCATGCCTCCTTGGTCTTTGCTTCTGCGACAGCCGCAACGGCGGAGGAGGCGGTGGTGGTGTCCAAGAAGCATAAGATGAGGGCGGTGCCGTCCCTCGACGTGCTCCCCGACGAGTGCCTCTTCGAGATCCCGCGCCGCGTGCAGGGCGCCCGCGCGCAGGGTGTGTCCTCGTGCGTCTCCCGCTACTGTCTCTCGCTGCTCGGCAGCAACCGTGCCTTGGAGATTAAGCGGGCCTCCGTGGACTCGGCCGTGCTAGACCTCAACCAGGTTAAATAGACGAATCTACTTGTAGGATTTACTTCTCAAGCCTATTGTAAGATGCATCATCATTCATATCATGCTGTCGTGCTGTAGGAATGGGGATTTCGGGAGATGGTAGAAGAATCAATGCAGCATAGTTGGTTCCTCCAGTAGCATGTCCAAGTTAGGTTACTCCAAAGCATTCAGGGTGGATCTGTCCCCTGATAACGTGGCTGCTGCCACTATTTATTTTGTGCAAGGAGTTTTAGGTTACTCGCGTGCCTTTTGCGTTTGCCTATGCTACTTATTGAGTGATTATAGTGCTGCTATTTTAGTCATTCATTATTGCCTATTTTTTCTGTTGCTCAGTTTGATGTTCACTAACTCTAGTGGTAAAACTGGAATTGGAATGATGGCTAATATATGGAATTGTTGTATATTTTCTCCTCCATCTATTCAATACATGGAATTGTTGCTGTGATTTGCAAAGTGTACATGTAATTGTTTCTGTAGCTGAATAGGAGAACCAGTTAGTGAGCAATACTTCCTAATGCACAAAAATCATTTGCTTATCCCTGATGTTCTTCTTTCTGTAACATGTGAAACTGAACATGTGATTAGTGATATTGAACATTTATAGAGTGTGTATATGCCTATAATAGGAGGTGTTAAATGCCTCTCGATTCTGGACCTTCCTACATCACCGGACTCACACTGCTATACCATGCCATGCCCCACATTGAACTAGAATTTACTTTTTCTCTGCTAGATTACTTGCATATGCATCATCGAGCTTATAACCTAATAAATGTACTGTACTTCATACATGCAGTGCACACCTTATATATACTCAATGGCCTCACTCCATCTTGGAACCATTTTTGCTTTCTCGAGATGAAGTGTCACAAAAATTGCAGTGTGCTGGTGCTAGATTGTTGTTTCCATGGTAAGGCTATTGCTATCATGATCCTCAATTTCACAATGTTTTATTTTCTCCCACATGATAATATTTATATCTAGCTGTGAATGTCTGGTATGATCTAATGTAATTGTACGTGTGAGAGAGAGAAGATTTTGATCGGGGATGGGTTTGTTTAAGTTCTATTTTTGTTAGCTATCTAGGGTACTTTATTCATGCACTTCTGATATCTTGGGCTGGGTACACACATGCTAGCTACAGGCTGGGTACACTTCTGATATCTTGGGCTGGGTTCAAGTTCTATATTCTACTTACACTCATGCTAGCTATAGGCACTTGTGTTTGCAGCCTGTGATACTCGTTAAATGAATCAATTAGATGAAAACCTTAACTATAGCA
The DNA here is from genome assembly GCA_910589775.1 of Avena eriantha. Classification (NCBI taxonomy): domain Eukaryota; kingdom Viridiplantae; phylum Streptophyta; class Magnoliopsida; order Poales; family Poaceae; genus Avena; species Avena eriantha. Next base: position 383,311,397 of record OU342743.1, read on the forward strand.
ACCAACAACAAACGCACTCTTATGTTTAAGAGTTTATGCATTTGATTTTCTCTCATACGCTTGTTAATTTGTCTTCCTGTTTGTTTCTATACATGTTTGATAGGCTATAGCTGGTGTGCTGGAAGTTGCTTGGAGCTGGGGCAGTCAAGGTCAAGATCGTTCATCTCAGTTGATTCGTAGCCAAAAGTTGCATGATTCTGTAATGTCCATGATTGTAATGTAATATACAGTGAATGATTGTAATGTACTTTAAGCAGGATACCTCTGTATTGTCTATGATTCTGTAATGTATTGGTTTTATCCAAATATTATTTGATAACAATCAAACAATTATTTGTAGTTTACTGTCAAATCGTGGGAACTAAAACCTGATTGTATCTGTGAGAAATTGAATCTATATGAAATGTTGACTAGCGGGACCTGTGTGGAATTTATACATGATATGTGGGACTAGTAGGAAACTGGTACTGACTGGTAGGACCCATCTGACATGTGGGACCTACTGTGAAATAAAATTAAAAAACGAAAATATTAGGGCCAAATAAAACACTAGAAATTAAAAATATCCGTTCTAAAGTTTTGGGCTTGGCCCATGAAATAACTGGACAGTAAAAGCTAGACATAGAAACCAAAAGGCTATAATTGTTGGGCTTGGCCCATGTAAAGCACTAAACTAGATTGGGCTGAATTTGCTGCCACGTCAGATTCCACGTCAGATTGGCTTATGTGGACATAGCAGAATGCCATGACCAAAATTTTGGTCATAAACACTATGACCATCTATTTTGGTCATAATAGTCCATGACACTTTAAAAAAAAGGTCGTTAGCTGTCTATAGTGACCCTCGCTATGTGACCTACTGTTTTTGGTCATAGAAAGGTCATAGATGAATTACTATGACCTTTCTATGACCAATATTTGGGGTCACTAGTTAGCACATTCCTTGTAGTGCATGAAAAGAACTGACATGCAATGACACTTGGTGTGGTTCGTGAAAAGAATAGACATGCAATGACACCGGTGGATCCATGTGTGGTTCATGAAAAGAATAGACATGCAGTGACACCGGTGGATCCTTATGTGGTTTGTCTAGAGGAACACACATGCAATGACACTGGGTGTGGTTCATGAAAAGAACAAACATGCAATGACACTGGTGGATCCTTATGTGGTTTGTGAGAAGAACAGACATGCAATGACACTGTGGATCCTTATGTGCTTCATGAAAAGAACTGACATGCAATGACAATGGGTGTGGTTCATGAAAAGAACAGCCATGCAATGACACCGGTGGATCCATGTGTGGTTTATGGAAGTAACAGACATGCAATGACTCTAGCTGTGGTTCATGAAAAGAACATACATGCAATGACACCGGGTGTGGTTCATGAAAAGAATAGACATGCAATGACACTGGTGGAATGACTTATGTGGTTTCTTTAGAAGAACACACATGCAATGACACAAGGTGTGGTTCATGAAAAGAACAGACATGCAATGACATTGGTGGATCCTTATGTGGTTTTTTTAGATGAATAGACATGCAATGACACCGGTGGATCCATGTGTGGTTCATGAGAAGAACACACATCCAATGACACTGGTGGATCCTTATGTGGTTCATGAAAAGAACAGACATGCAGTGACACTGGTGGATCCTTATGTGGTTTGTCTAGAGGAACACACATGCAATGGAACTGGGTGTGGTTTATGAAAGTAACATACATGCAATCACACTAGGTGGATCCATATGTGGTTTGTGAGAAGAACAGACATGCAATGACACTGGTGGATCCTTATGTGGTTCATGAAAAGAACTGACATGCAATGACACTGGGTGTGGTTCATGAAAAGAACAGACATGCAATGACACCGGTGGATCCATGTGTGGTTCATGAAAAGAACAGACATGCAGTGACACCGGTGGATCCTTATGTGGTTTGTCTAGAGGAACACACATGCAATGACACTGGGTGTGGTTCATGAAAAGAACAGACATGCAATGACACTGGTAGATCCTTATGTGGTTTGTGAGAAGAACATACATGCAATGCCACTGGTGGATCCTTATGTGGTTCATGAAAAGAACTGACATGCAATGACACTGGGTGTGGTTCATGAAAAGAACTGACATGCAATGACACTAGGTGTGGTTCATGAAAAGAACAGACATGCAATGACACCAGTGGATCCATGTGTGGTTTATGGAAGTAACAGACATGCAATGCCACTAGCTGTGGTTCATGAAAAGAACAGACATGCAATGACACTTGGTGTGGTTCATGAAAAAAGAAAACACAATGACACCAGTGGATCCATGTGTGGTTTATGGAAGTAACAGACATGCAATGTCTCTAACTGTGGTTCATGAAAAGAACAGACATGCAATGACACCGGGTGTGGTTCATGAAAAGAACAAACATGCAATGACACTGGTGGATCCTTATGTGGTTTGTTTTGAAGAGCACACCTGCAATGACACTGGGTGTGGTTCATGAAAAGAACAGACATGCAATGACACTGGTGGATCCTTATGTGGTTTGTTTAGAGGAACATACATGCAATGACACCGGTGGATCCATGTGTGGTTCATAAGAAGAACACACATCCAATGACACCGGTGGATTCTTATGTGGTTTGTCTAGAGGAACACACATGCAATGACATTGGGTGTGGTTCATTAAAAGAATAGACATGTAATGACACTGGTGGATCCTTATGTGTTTTGTGAGAAGAACATACATGCAATGACACTGGTGCATCCTTATGTGGTTTGTGAGAAGAACAAACATGCAATGACACTGGGTGTGGTTCATGAAAAGAACTGACATGCAATGACACTAGGTGTGATTCATGAAAAGAACAGACATGCAATGACACCGGTGGATCCATGTGTGGTTTATGGAAATAACAGACATGCAATGATTCTAGGCGTGGTTCATGAAAAGAACAGACATGCAATGACACCAGGTGTGGTTCATGAAAAGAACAAACATGCAATGACACTGGTGGATCCTTATGTGGTTTGTTTGGAAGAACACACATGCAATGACACTGGGTGTGGTTCATGAAAAGAACAGACATGCAATGACATTGGTGGATCCTTATGTGGTTTGTTTAGAGGAACAGACATGCAATGACACCGGTGGATCCATGTGTCGTTCATGAGAAGAACACACATCCAATGACACTAGTGGATCCTTATGTGGTTCATGAAAAGAACAGACATGCAGTGACACCGGTGTATCCTTATGTTGTCTGTCTAGAGGAACACACATGCAATGATACCGGGTGTGGTTCATGAAAAGAACAGACATGCAATGACCTATGTGGTTTGTTTAGAAGAACACACATGCAATGACGCTGGGTGTGGTTCATGAAAATAACAGACATGCAATGACACTGGTGGATCCTTATGTGGTTTGTTTAGAGGAATATACATGCAATGACACCGGTGGATCCATTTGTGGTTCATGAGAAGAACACACATTCAATGACACTGGTGGATCCTTATGTGGTTCATGAAAAGAACAGACATGCAGTGACACTGGTGGATCCTTATGTGGTCTGTCTAGAGGAACACACATGCAATGACACTGGGTGTGGTTCATGAAAAGAGCAGACATGCAATGACTTATGTGGTTTGTTTAGAAGAACACACGTGCAATGACACTGGGTGTGGTTCATGAAAATAACAGACATGCAATGTCACTAGTGGATCCTTATGTGGTTTGTTTAGAGGAACAGACATTCAAAGACACCGGTGGATCGATGTGTGGTTCATGAGAAGAACACACATCCAATGAACTCTAGTGGATCTATCTTGGCATAATTTAATCTATTCCACGATGTATTTCATTATACAAGACACTTTCCATTTTTATACTACTCAGTTTTGCCCTTGGTTTTATGTGGTACTACTTAGTTTTGCCCACCCTCTCTCTATCTTTCGTAGAAGCCCAAACCTGTGCTCAACCTGTCTGCTACTCCCTGATTGGTTGTCACAGTTGTCACGCGGATCGTGCACACCAACCATTGATTCTGTGCGATCCAACGATGATCATTGCACACGTCGTGCCCTTCACAGTACAGCGTGAGACAGCACAGACGTCTCCCTCCACAAGACTTCTACAGGAAGGAACATGATGCCGTCCATGGAAAAAGTCGTCGAGCAGTCATGTCAAGTTTAATCAAGTCTGAAAATCCTACTACTGCTACTACAACACATGCACAGGGCAACGAGGTCATCGAGTGCACGGTTGTCGACGGGACGCTGCAATTTATTTCCACTTGATTTTAATAAGACATATCCCATTTTTACGCAGCGCTCTCAATCTCACTTCCAACTAGGCCCTACCGTAAGTAACTTCCATGCGTCAAGGGGGCCCCTCGAGTAGACCTAACATTTCTAGAAATTAGTTATGCGCCACTTGCATGGAGTGGAATCGAGGTCTTCCATGAGCGTGTTTTCAATGCAGCGCTAAAATGGAGATCGTGGCTATTTCAAAAAAAAGGGAACCGAAAAAAACGGTGGAGATCGTGGTAGCCCCCGCCCCCCACCACACGTGTCCACTCGTGGACTACGAACGGTCCGGTTTTTATAACCCCCCTCGACCTTCTTCTTCCATGAGCTCGTGTCATTTCCCCCAGTCTGTCTAGTCCCAAGACCCCAATCTACACCTGACACACGCGCCGAAGCTCCCTCGCTTGCACTACCTCCTTCCCTTGGTTCGCCATGAAGCGTACGCGTGGAGACGAGCCGGAGGTGAAGCTAGTTGAAGGCGCAGTTGCAGATGGCTCGGTCATCGCCAAGCAGGCAGAGGCATCTTCTCCGGGCATGAATGCCGCTTGTCGCCACACTGTCGAGGGTGCGAGCTCATCCGTCCAGCCAGTAGCCGTCGCCGCCGAGCAGCAGGTGGTAGCCGCCGCCGCCGAGTAGGAGGTAGTAGCCGTCGCCGCCGAGCAGCAGGTGGCCGGCAACATCGTGGTGCCAACGGCAGATCTGGATGGGGGGCAGGCAGCAGGCAGAGGCAATCCGGTGATCTACATCAACGACCCCATCACCGTACAAGAAATCTTCGACGCAATCGTGGAGAATGATGAGTTCGAGGAGGAGATCCCTGATGAGGATTCCGAGGTACTACATTGCTAGCTTCTCTAGTCGCAACCACAGTTTTCATTGTTCATACATAGGATTTGCTCAATCGTGTACATATTCTCTTGCTCTTGAAGTAGGATAGTGTATATATGATTCGATCGGTTGATTGATGCATCTGCCATCTAGTCACAAAACCCCAATCCGTCTAGTCACAAAACCCCAATCTGCTCATCTTCCATCTAGTTGAGTTTGCTAGTTGAGTGTTGATTTCGATACACAGCAGGCCTATAACATTACATTTCTATTGCTTACTGAGCCCAGTGATTCAATTTTGCCCCAAAATAGTGCAAGGGCATCTGGTGGCGTCGTTTTCTTAGGGATGGTTAGTGAACCTGAGGCAGCAATGCACAGAAACAATATAGGTTGTGCTGTTTGTATTTTGGTTCTCTGACTCCATCGCTGAAAAAATGCAGCCCTAATTTTTCTCTCATATGGAACCTAAATATATAATCTTTGTATTGTTTCTGAACTATGAATGCGTTGTATGATGCATTTGTATATCCCTAAATATTGTTTTGTACGATTACATTTCAATTTCTTATTGTGGCCAGTGATTCAAATTTTCCCCAAAGAGAGGCACACACATTAGTGTCAGATTTTATCAGGGATGAGTGAGCGAACCTAGGGCCATGTACAAGATCAATATAAGCTGTGCAACTGTTACTTGGTTCCCTTACGCCATCTCTGTAGAAACTTATGAGGCTTGATCATAAGTATTTTTAACATGTACCTAAAGATTAATTGTATGGTTTTTAATTTATAATTACAATATTTAGGCTTGTTTCTGTACCTGACTATGTATATCCCTGAATATTGTTTTGTACGATTACATTTCAGTTTCTTATTGTGGCAAATGATTCAAATTTTTCCCAAAAGAGAGGCGGACACATTGGTGTCAGATTTTTTAAGGGATGAGTTAGTGAACCTGGGGCGATGTACAACAACATTACAGGTTGTGCAATTGTTACTTGGTTCGCTGACTCCATCCCTGAAGAAACTTATGAGGCCGCAATCTTTATTCTACATTCATAGAACTATGATATTCGAATTATCTATTCCATGCATTCATAGTGTATAAGAATTACATTTTAGTTTGTCACCGAGGCCGATGATTGAAATTTGCTCCAAAAGAGTTCAAGGGGAGAGACATATGATGGTGTCGTGTTTTAGGGATGGGTTGGTGAACCTGAGGCAGCAATGCACACAAACAATATAGGTTGTGCTATTGGTACTTTGGTTCTCCAACTCCATCTCTGAAACAAATTATGATGCCCTTGATTTATTCTCATATGGAACTACATATATGATCCTTGCATTGTTGCTGATCTTTTAATGATTGGTATGATGCATATGTATATGAATGGTTTTGATCATAAGTATTTTTAACATGTACCTGCAGATTAATTGTTTTGTTTTTTATTTATAATTACAATATTTAGGCTTGTTTTTGTACCTTACTATCTATATCCCTGAATAATGTTTTATATGATTACATTTCAATTTCTTATTGTGGCCAATGATTCAAATTTGCCCCAAAAGAGAGGCAGATACATTGGTGTCAGATTTTTTCAGGGACGAGTTAGTGAACCTAGGGTGATGTACAAGAACAATATAGGCTGTGCAATTGTTACTTGATTCACTTACGCCGTCCCTATAGAAACTTATGAGGACTTAATCTTTATTATATATTCATAGAACTATGATATTCGAATTACCTATTCCATGTATTCAGTGTATAAGAATTACATTTTAGTTTGTCACCGAGGCCGATGATTAAAATTTGCCCCAAAAGAGTTCAAGGGGAGCGACATATGATGGTGTCGTGTTTTAGGGATGGGTTGGTGAACCTGAGGCAGCAATGCACACAAAAAATATAGGTTGTGATGTTGGTACTTTGGTTCGCCAACTCTATCTCTGATACAAATTATGAGGCCCTAGATTTATTCTCATATGGAACTACATATATGATCCTTGAATTGTTTGTGATCTTTTAATGATTGGTATGATGCATATGTATATGAATGGTTTTGATCATAAGTATTTTTAACATGCACCTGAAGATTAATTTTTTGGTTTTATATTTATAATTACAATATTTAGGCTTGTTTTTGTACCTGACATGTATATCCCTGAATAATGTTTTGTACGATTACATTTCAATTTCTTATTGTGGCCAATGATTCAAATTTGTCCCAAAAGAAAGGCAGATTTTTCCAGGGATGAGTTAGTGAACCTGGGGCGATGTACAACAACATTACAGGTTGTGCAATTGTTACTTGGTTCACCTACTCCATCCCTGAAGAAACTTATGAGGCCCCTAGATTTATCCTACATTCACTCTGATGCAATTATTTGTCATTGTGTTGAGATGAAATGATATATGAACCGATCAAACTATTGCTGAGATGCTTTATCTTTGATATCCATGGATATATTGTCTTACATATACATTTTGTCAATTCTTGAGTTGTAATACAATTCAATCATATGTATGAGTTCTAAGTTATGTTCTTAAAAATCAACAGGAGGATGATGATGAAGTGGGCGATACCAAGGTATCCAGGGACAACAAGAGCCGCTACGTGCTGAGGCAGTTACAGTGTGGGCTAATCCGATTCCACCGTAGGGGGAGACTGTTTTGCCCATTCTGTGGCAGAGCAATCAACCTGGACCTCAACAACATGATCCAACACATGGAGGGCGTTGGCAGAGGCGGAGGCAGAAGCCATAGGCCGATTACCTTGGCACGGCACGCAGCCTATGGCAAATTCCTCCGGGAGTATGTCAAGACTGGCTTGTATCCCATCGACTAGGCTGTCGCTGCCTCCTGCTGATAAACCCCTGCCCTGCTAGGTGTCTCCGTGTCCTAGCCTCCTGCTGCAGCCCGTGCTTTTATTTTGTTCTAGTTAATTATTACCTGTGTGTGGCATGTAAGACAATATATCCGTGGTGTCTCTGGTGAACCTTCTATATTAATCTACTCCTTTATATGGAGTGCCTTAAAGTTTCTAGTGTTCAATTATATTTACTGATCATGCTCATGCACACTACAAAATATTTCTAGTGCTCGATTATATTATAATTGTCAAGAAATACATCAACAAGTTAAATTGGTCGAAATTTTGTACTAAAGTAACTAAATGTATCACACACATAATAAACTAGAAACTAAAATCTAGTTCAAACACATAATGTATCACCACCACTTGTTGTCGTCCTTGACTTGCTTCCCCTTCAACCGCTTGATGTCGCCACCGTCCCAAGATCCCTGCTCGTCCTGAAACTGCTTTTGGTCCTCCTCACGCTTCTTCTCCTAGGCTAGCCTGCAACCATAGCATAGCTCTCTCACGAAAAACCCCGCCTTAACCATCCCATCTTTCATGGTAATGAGCTTACTGTACAACTTGTACGCCATGTAGGCGTCTCTAGCTGCATACTCGAGGCGCACCTGGCTCATCGGCTTCCACTCCCAGTAGTCGTGATCGAGTCGCTTCAATTTCTTTAGTTTTTCATAGGATTTATCGATGATTTCCACTGCCAGATCACCCATGCCATCCTTCGCTGGGTATGATTTGATCTTGTACAGATTTTGGAAGTCGATGTGGTGCCTCTCTGGGATTTTTATCAACGCAAAGCATAATTGTGTCATTTGTGATATCCACGCTAGTGAAAGTTATCCCTTTCCTACACAAGAACTCGACCAGAGCCGGACAATGCATCTCAGTTGGTTACTCCTGCACTTAGATGGTTCTAGGGATGTAAGGGAACAAGGGATGCAGAAGTGGTGATCTCAAATTTAAATTTCACATACCTGGAGAAGTTTTAAATGAGGACCTCCTCATGTATGGTGATTTGCACGACAGGGATGTCTTGTGGAGAATTTTTTCGCTTATTTGCACGGGTGTACTCCAAGTCTAGCCCCACAAACTTGTGCTTCTCTTTCTCAAGCAATTGCTCAAACCTGGCGAGAGTTGTCTCCACAGTCGCTTCATCATTTGTGTACACCACTGTCAAAGTCGTGGTGCCATGGGCAGGGACCAAGTGGGTCCTTGTTGTGCGTTTCCCATCGTCCATGCCTGCAAGGAAATGGGTGAAAGGAAATGCCTACAAGGAACTTCCTGCGAGAGGAAGAAGAAGATGAACCGACGGTTCCAGAGCAGAGGAAGAAGAAGCACCCAGGAAAAACTGTAGAGGAATGACTGCAGAAGAAACGTGGTAACTGCAACTTTCGGTTCAAGAACTCACCGTGGTTACCTGGAGATCGTGGCAGTGCCGCCGGTTCAATAAGTGGGGCCAGTTCCTGCGAGAATATGAAATTAGCTGTGCATTTTTCTATGCGAGAAATTGAGAGATATCATTTATATTTTGTCTTTCATAATTAAACACAATGAAGTTGGTACAACCCAAGAGATTTGAACAAAAGAGATTTGCTAGTTTAACATAAAACAACACTTACATGCCCAACATGGTAGAACTTGGAGAGCCCCAGAACTTGAGCTACCACAGCGACCTCGGCAGAGGTGGTAGAATTGGTGCGGGTGCGACCATGGCGACGACGAGCTCGGATTCTAGAGAAGGATAAAAGAACCGAGCATGGTCAACAAGGTGATAGATCTCAACGGGAACCAATTCTTGTCCCCGCACCATGCCATTGGTGCGTCCACGGTGAGGGCGAGCTCTGACTCGGGATGGGGAGGAGAGCGGGCCGAGCAGCTTCGTCATGTCCCAGCTCTGCGCCATGGCCGCGACCACAGATTGCTGCTCCGGGGAAGAAGACGCGTAATGGATGCAGGCGGCAATGCTACAAGCCTACAGGGAGGAGAGCTGGGCCGAGCAGGTTCGTCCATGTCCCAGCTCTGTGCCATGGTTACGACGCCCCACAGATTGCCGCTCCGAGGAAGAAGAAGACGCGTAATGGATGCAGACGCCAACGCTGTAAGCCTAATTGACACCTAAGCGACGGGAGCGACAGGAGCGACATAACAGCGAGAACTGACAGGGGGCCCAACTTGACAGCCGTTAGCCTGATTTTTTGTATTGAAACGTAAAGTTGAATTCGTGCCGAAAAAGACCCTCTGAGTATTTGGCACACCAACTGTAGTCATCGCGGATGATTTCAGGGAACTTGGGTACCGCGTTGCCTAGACACCCCAACTTTCGGGCCACAAAATGATATTCTCCTCGAGGTGGACTCTCACCCAGGGCTCCCCTCAAGAGGGAGTCCGGAACCAGGCGAGGCCCTTTGAGGTCAATGCGGGATTTGAATATGTTCTAGGAAGAAGTCGACAACCCAATGACAACATTGGATGTTGCCAAGTTACCGCAGCACGGAGAATGCCTTGGTCAAAAGAGGGTTTGGCAGGGCCCTGACCTTAGTACCGTGTCTCCCCCACATCGGTTCAAGGAGCCAGTGGATGATGCACCCCCCACAAAATATGTCATCCATGACCAAAGACATGCAAGGACGAGCGCTGCACGGGAACATAGGCCTAGTCCGCCTAAAGTAGCCTTGTAGACCGGAGCTCCTTGGGCGATAATGTGGAAACCCTTCCCATTCAATATTTGGGGGAAGAGGCCTAACACCACTATCAAAGGAGGGTCGCCTCCATAGAGAAAGGGACCGATCCTGGTGATCTGAAACCGTAGACATTCTTCTACCTATGTACCCTCGAAAAGCACCGCGAGCAATACAACCAAGCATGAGTAGGGATTTTACCTCCTCACGAGGGTCCTGAACCTGGGTAAAAAAACCCTTGTGTCTACTCTCTGTCGTGCGCGAGCTCCGCTGTTGCCTTCATCGCCGAGAAGGTCCAAACATGTGTTCATCCCCCATCACAAACCCAGTGTATGTTTGACCCCTTGTTCCTTTGCGGGACACAAGTCTTTGACATTTCGCGCGTCAGGTAGGGGGCTGAGGTGCGCTCCAACAGTCTCCTCCAACCGTGGTGACATGGCACCACGCGCCGGAGCACAGGCTCAGCAGGGCGAGGGCTCCCAAGGAACCCCGCTCTAGGAGCCAAGCTGATCGAAGCACAAAGGCTTTTGCGCCACGCTCTGGTGGCGATCGAAAGAGCGACATGGTACGTTCGCCTCGTCGAGCTCCTAGGAGACCCGAGCCCCGTGCCCTCCCCTTCGTTGTGTGATAGGGCCGTAAGGCCTACGCCACGGGTGACCGAAGAGAACTCTGGGCCTACTCAGGGAGCACCGGTCACCGTCACTTTCATCCTGGGCACGACTTCAAGCAGCTCTCCCATGAGCTCGCGGAGGCAAGGCCTAGTGCTACCACCGCACGACTCAGGTGGTCGCAGCAGTCGGTCTCCTTCGGCATCAAGGACCACCCCGAGTTCACGCGCACGGTGGGTGTCATACCGATGGTGTGTTCACCCACCACCAACAGTGTCGCAGTCGCTAATACGTTCATCGAGGGTAGCACCGGCCTGAACATGCTCTCAGAGGAAACATTCAGGAAGATGCAGGTGCCCTAAGCTCGCCTGTTGCCAGTGCTTCCGTTCTTCGTAGTGACGGAGGGCGTCGTGGTGCCCATCAGTCAAGTGCGACTCCTCGTCACATTTGGAACACGTGCCAACTACCACAGCGAGCTCAACAACTTTGACGTCGCCCAGATTAGCCTGCCATACAATGCAATTTTGGGCTACCCCACGCAGGCAAAATTCATGGCGGGTCACCCACCACTCCTACAACATAGTCAAGCTACCGGGCAGCGCAGGCGGCGCCATCATGGTCCATTGTGATGAAGGGGAAGCCATGCATTCCCTGGAGCAGGCCATCAAAGGGGCGCATGCCGCCTGCCTCGGGGACGGTGACCCGGTGGCGACAGCGGGCTTGTTGGTTTGCGGCCCGAAAGTTCGTGGGCGAGTGCATCGCGGTACCCAAGTTTCCAATTTCCGCGTTTCGCAAAGTTGGTCTGATAATTACCGAGATGAGCTATTTCGAGGCAAACTCATCTCACCCCTATCAAATTCAAACATTTCGTTAAACTGCCCCGTGAAGTAGATGGTCAGGACCCACATGTCGGTCATCTGTCCGTGACGTGAGCGCAAACACGACAACCTCTTAGGAAAATCGAGGAACTAAGTGCCTTGGATGCATTGACCAATTTCAGAAATCCATTCCCTCCTTTCCCCTAGGACCGGTGGCGTCAAAATCCACCCTCTAGGCAGAACGATCCCTTCGGACATTTGACTTCCGGCGCCAAGTTGCTGCGCCCAGTTGCTGTGCCCATTCGCTGATCCTGAGCTCCAGTGGCGCAAGCCGTAGCGTCCGTTACGAGGCTTTAGCCTGCCTCCTCCGCTGACGAGCTGAGCAGCTCGGAGGATGGAAGATCCTACTACAAAAGAAGAAGAAGTTCTGGCTACATGCGGGTGAGCTACCCTTCTCTTTGCTATTCGCACTAACTATAATTGCTAACTGGCTACTGAACCTAAAATTGTTTGTTAGCCCAACGCTAACAAATATATTTTGTATACAGTTTTCTGTCAAGTGGTATCTCCGTGTACCACCCTTACCTGGTTACAATAGCCCTCATCAGGTACGACTCTAAATCAGCAAGGGTGAAGAGCAAGTGGTATGGACACCATTGTATCATGATGGAAGAACCGCCTGCGCAGATCTGCACTATACCTTGTATGGTTGCTGCTCTGCGTAATCATGATGAAATATGGCCGAAGTAGACTGCAAAGTTCAGCTTCATGGATGAACCAGGCATCATGGTTCTTCTAACGTGTGACAGTCAGCTAATTGGGTTAATGAAAAGGTATGCTTCGGCTTGCATGTTTGAGCTGAATTGTGATGTACTGGATGTGGAAGCTACTGCAACTGGGAGTCGCCCTTCTATTCTTGGACAAGGTGTCGCCCGAACCCAATTAGCTCCTGGTAAGCAAAAGTCTCTTGGGGTTCGCATGTTTGTGCTGAATTGTAATTTTTGTTTTATTTACTCTTTAGATATTAGGAAGTTATGCAACCGTCCTGTTTCTTTGACAGGAAGCACCGCAAGATTAGAAATATGACTGCCGGGTCAGTTATTTTGCTACCAGAAGAAAATAAAAATGAGTGGAAAGATGATGTTGGACACGATTCTGGTGTTGATTGTCCCAGTGATGCAGAGTACGTGAAGCTAAGAAAATTGGCACCGAGGAAGAGGAAGAAGGAAGGAAATGAAGAAGCCAGTGGACGTGAAGGCTTGGCACCCAGGCAGGGGAAGAAGGCTGCTGGCAATGAAGATGCATCATAATGTGTTGAACTTGAACCTATATATGTAATTCGGTTAAATTCTGGAGCTCTATGCATGGAACTTGTCGGGCAAAACAATCTACCCACGTTCTCGGAGTAAAATGTACCGTGACTTAGGGTTTGGAAACGCCAGAGTCAGTGGTTGAATCCAAAATTGTGATTGTGCCACTACTATCTGAAAACACACAACACCGGTTCCACGATTGCTGAGGGGCAAGAGGTCTCCAAATTCGATGGAATGTAAGTGGCATAGAAATGAATTATTTGTAACACCCTCAAATCGGCCCTATGCAAGTTTTAGCCCTTTCCGCCAAACCCGCATAGAAACGATTCAAGGACGCCCACCAGGCACTTTCGTGTGGGTGGAAAACGAAGTAATACCATTACACGACAGTCCTCGACAGGACCCACAGAACAGATATATTTACAACAGTGACTCCATGAGTCAAGAATACAGATATAATATACAAAGATCCAAATCACCTCGAAACGATAGAGCATCCGACTACGGACAAGATGCAAATGGGGCTAAGAGACCTGAAGAATAACCAATGGCGTCCATAACCCTGCCCAGGCCAAGCCGGAAGGGTAACCCTGCTAACGACGTCGATCTCAAACCTGCTAAAACAAAAGGGGTGCCGACAAAGGGCGAAGGAAAAAGAGGAGCGTCAGTACTGAGGCCAGTACATGGCGAGGCTAGAATTTGGCGGCTCTTGCCTACATAGGTATGGTGGACTGAAGCGGCAGCGCAGCATGCACAAAACAACCTATAGAGACTCGATAAACTCTCGGCTATTAGAGAGAGATAAGAAATACCTATCCGGATCCAACCTGATACTAACACCAAACATACCCATCCTGGTATTTTCCCCTCGAGACCAAACGAGGAAGTCAAACCGAGGAACTCACACAGTTGGCAGTTTTATTCATTCGATTATAGTTGAAGCACTTACTAGTCAGATATAGATAGCATGAGTCATCTGAAGCATAAGTAGTGGGCAGTTTTAATCACCATTCCGTTATAGTTGGAACATTTACTAGTCAGATATAATTGTCCCGAGGAATCCCAAAACCCAGCAGTTGTTGGCACTTTTATCACCTTCTATTGGAGTTGCAATACTTACTAGGCAGGTATAGCATGACACAGATCACCACAGATCCACCAGTTGTTGGCATTTTTAATATCCATTCCGTGATAGTTGAATATGATTACTAGTCATATATTAAGTCAAGTTTATAGCACTACTTTAGTTATCCTTGTCTATGATCGAGATACTGTGCTCCAAGTCGTCCATAACCGCGGACACGGCTTTCAGAAAGATTTACCCTGCAAGGGTGCACAAATAGCAACACACACACGATCAACCTCGGAAAAACCAAATCAAAACCCAATGAGGCTTTCACGACAAAGCAATCACTGGATTCATAAAATATTTCAGGGAGCCACCCCATTAAGCTACCCGCAAGAAAGTTGGCCGGCTCCGAGACGGACCCAAGGTTTGCGCCAATGGTTGTAAACGACTGGGAACCCGAAAGTGTGACTGGGCTTGTCGATACCGCGAAAACACTCCGCAATCCTAAACAGTATAGGTGCTCCACGCACAATCGTAAATAAAGCAGTAAAGCATGGCATAAGAACAAGATAGTAATAAAACCCCAAACTAGTTTCTGGCCCCAAGAAATAAGAAATGAATCAAGCTCTGGCTAAGGGGGATTCATAGACTCTCCCGGATGTGGATAGTGCGAATAGTCAACGAACAGGTATCAAGTACTCGGGGCCTATGGGACACAAGTGGGCATAAAACCAAATATCATATATTGCCCACTGGTGCCTCTTTCATTAGTTGTCCCAGCAATTTAATAGTTGTAATTAAAGACATGATCATCTCCACCATAAACATCTGCCAGCATACCAACAATTGGGGTACTTGACAACACGCGATCGCACCTGAGCAAGCAACTACGACTCGCAAGGCCAGCTATCTACCAAACAACATGTATTAGGAGGTGTCCATGGCAATATAGAGGCTGCACGGGATATAACTAGTGCACGGAAACTAAAGCATCGTAACACGGATAGCAATAGATCAACAGGAGGAAATAAAGACTATAAATGAAAAATAGGTAGAAGGGGGATATTTGCTCGCTGGGAAACACTACCGAAGGTTCATATCCGGAGAACTAGTTGATACTCGCATCAACTCATCGGCCTAATCCGCGAAGAAGCAAACACTAGAAGAAACACCGGATGCAATATTTAATACTACGGCAGAAGATCCGTCATGCTTATGATATGATGCATGGCGTGGCACAGATGCGGTGCAATTAGCCAATATTAAGCGGAACCGGGGTTCCCACAATTAATTAGACGGTTCAAGTTATTTAGGTACCCCGCAATTTAAATGTCGTATTAACAGGGCGAAGCATGGCATCGGTTCGCTACACCAATTTAAATGGAGTCCGAAGTAAGACTAGAATAGCCCGCATAAACACTCCATATTTAATTATGAGGTGAACTGGCATAGTGCCCCCAAACCACATGATATGCATGCGAGATGAACACTTAATATGCACAAGTTTTATATATAGCATTTATAAAATAAGTGCTCGGGAAAAGGTTCACACATCTGGGTTCGGAAGATCTTGGGTTCCGGGGGTCTGGGTCGGGGTCTCAGGGTTCGACGGGATCAGCGAGCTCGGTTCGGCAGGATCGGTCTTCGGAGGTCGTTGCAGGACTTGGTTTGGCGTCGGGGCGCATCGGATTCGCCCTAGTCAGTGTCGATCTTGTTGTGGCGAAGATCTTGTCGGGTCCGCATATCGGGTCAGACTTGGCATTCGGGATGAAGTACTTGGCGTTCTGCGTCGGTGACCTCGGTGTTCCGCGGTGAAGTGCTTGTCGTTCCGGAATGGAGAACTCGACGCTCCGGGAAGAAGGTCTTGCGGTTTCCGTGTCTTTGGTTCCATGAAGGAGTGCTTGTCATCCGTGATGGCGAACTTGATGTCCCGAGAAGAAGATCTTGTCGCACCGGCGGTACCGGATCGTCGGAGGAGGGCATGGTGTCCTAGGATGGAGAACTTGTTATTCCGAGGGTTCATCGGGTTCGGGCCTCGAACTCTAGGATCGGTCTTCGGGTGCGTGAAGGGAACCTCGGCGGGATCGGTCTTCAGGGTCTTCGGTCGTTGGATCCGCGATGGAGAACTTGGTCTAGGGCCGAAGGCTTGTCGGATCCATATTGGTTGTTGGCGGTCTGCCTTTGTGGAGACAAAGGAATAGAAGCCGATGACACAGAGGGAGAGGCGAGGGAGACGGCGCCGACGACGCGCACAAAGGGTGGAAGCACGGGGTGGAGAGCTCGGCGGCGGGGTCGGCAGGGGTGCTTGGCGGTCGATAGAGACAGAGGGGCTCAAGGCGGGGAAGAGGGGGGCACCCTCGGCACGGAGCCGACACGGAGCTCCCGGCGGAGGCAGGGCAAACTCAGCAGCAGGCGGTCGACGAGGAGGGAGCGAGGGCGCACGGCGCTGAGGTCGAGGCCGGCCGGTGTCAGAGCAGGAGAGGAAGAAACCGCAGAGAGGTCGTCGGCGAGGCGAGCGGGATGTGCTCGCACGGGCCAGGGAGGCGGCGCTAGGGGCGGCCAGGGCCGGCCCAGCGGAGGGGAGAGGTGGCCAGAGGCGGGGCGCGAGGGAGGAGGAGGCCGGCGACGGCTCTGCACGAGGTAGAGAAAGTGGGCGGTAGGTGGCGAAGAAGAGAGCCAGGGGAGAGAGGCGGGTCTCTCCCGCGTGGGCCCGAGGGAGGCAGGTGGCGAGCGGGGCGTTGGCTGGCGGGGGAGGTGGACCTGGGGGTTGGTGAGTGGAGCCGTGCGTGAGGACGGTGGGGCCGGGGACGGGGCGGGATCCCGAGGCGCCTGGTTGTGAGAGGGCGGTGGGGAGGTGGCCAGGTGGGGCCAGGGAGGTGAGGTGGCGGCCTGGGAGTGGTCGGGGTGAGGTGGAGGGGTGGTGGCTGGCGACCAGGTGGAGTGGGGAGGCGTGTAGGGTGTGGGGCCGGCTGGCTGAGCGGCAGGTGGGGTGCGCGCGAGTGGTGGTATGCCAACGCGTGTGTGCGTGTGTGCTGCTGCAGGCGGCTGGCTAGGTGGTTAGCTAGGGTGGTTAGCTAGGGGTGAGGTTGATTAGGGTAGGGTTTTGTCTGGGTATTTTAGACTAGGGTTTGGAGGTGGCCAGCCGGGCTTTCGGGCCTGGCAGCTGCCTCCTTAAAAATAAATAAATATTTTTATTTGTTTAAAACGAGGCTTTAAAAATCTGATTGTAGACGAAACAAAATATTCTGGCGACCCGGGTTTTGTATTTGAATAAAGACGGTGCGTTTAGAAAACAAAACCAGACTTTTCGAAAATAGTTTTTAAACAGACCATGTATGATGATGACGATGCTCAAATGCAAGGTGGCATGATGACATGAGCATGCGGTCATGATGATGCAATGCACAAAAACACAGCGATTTTCTAGTAGTGGTTTTAGCGGGATGCCACAATTCGACACCACTAACAAAGGATCTCGCCCTCGAGATCCGCTTCATGGTACCGGGAAGAAGGTCGGTGATCTGAAGCTTCGCGCTTCGTGTCGATCCTCGCGACACCACTAACAAGAGATCGTTGTCCGTGATCGTCGAGAGAACACTCCGGGAACAAAGGGCGAAAGTTGAGGTATCGACAAATAAAGCCACCTCAAGTTTCCGTGGACGGAGTAAAATTGCTGGATTCACCGATTCAATATACAAAAGCAAATGATAAGAGTAGTGGTATGGTCGCGACTCCATCTCGCACTCATATCATTACTTCGTACATGAATAGCAGAATTATGCAACCAACTCTCGGAATCAGACTGTAGATCTCGACAAGCGAGGTGCGGAGCAAAGGAGTGATGCAGACTCTGCATCGGATCTGGCGTAGATGATGTCGTCACATCGGAAAACACCGGAAGGCACAACAAGGAACAGAGAGAAGTCCAATAGATGAAGGATTCCTCAGATAGCACGAAGACCGGATGTCGAAGCACCGTTACCAAAGGAGGAAACGAAACCCTGAAGGTACGACGGAAACCCAACTACGAGAATTCCTGGACTTGAAGAAAAGATAAGAGAGCAGATTCAAAACACGGAGAGGTACGAGGAGAATAGCAGAGGGGTAAGGAGTAAAATCAGACCTAATCAGATCTATCCAACCGATTTTGCAAAAAAACAGTTTTGACACTCTACATCGGCCGTTAGCTAGGTTATCCTACAGGCTAGACTTGTGGGGTATCGCAATTGCTGAGCTCGGATACCACTCTGTAACACCCGCAAATCGGCCCTATGCAAGTTTTAGCCCTTTTCGCCAAACCCGCATAGAAACGATTCAAGGACGCCCACCAAGCACTTTCGTGCAAGTGGAAAACGAAGTAAGACCATTACACAACAATCCTCGATGGGACCCACATAACGACATGGCAACATAAACAACAATGGCAACATAAACACCAATGGCAACCGATAATGCCCAGATGATGAGGAAACCGGTACCACTTTATGGCCTAATCTTGAGCCCGTCTATCTCACCGCCTCCCTGCTGCTACATCCCCTACATTTGGCGAAGCTCCTGGATCTCTAGTAACCGGTTGTACGTGCTTCCACTTCATAAATTTTGGTTGTGCCATTTGCATGTGGCACAATCCACATAGATTACGTTTAAACAAACCACCAATGTCAGAATACCACCATGATCAGACAAAAGGAAGTAATGGAGGGTTAAGATAGATTAACATGTGACCAATTGTTTTCTCCCAGGACTCCGAGACCGCTAGTTCAGACCGCTAGGTCAACAAGTATTACTATTACAAATTAAAAAGCACGGAGCTCAAGATAAATAGAACTAGTTATCACACATCTCCTTGATCTTCCTAATCTTAACCCGATGCGCATCTTCCTGTGAGAGCAAGGATCGAATCGTCTGCTCCTTCCTTTTAGCATCTTCCTTGCACAACTTCAATTGTTTCTCTGCATTTATCCTAATGCACTTATCAATACTCGTAGTTGTGAACTACAAGACTTTGGCCTAGTGAAGTTCATTCCTTGCTTGAGTAAGTTCTTGCTCTACTTTAGCCTTCAAGGCCAACGCCACGTCCCTCTCCTTATCGACTTTGCTAACCTTGTCTTGCACCCTCCTGAGATCTCGATTAAGCTTGGTTGTGTCAACTTGGTCAAATAGCTTCATCTCACCACATATGGTTTGTGAAAACAACACACATGCAATGACTCTGGTGGATCCATGTGTGGTTTGTGAAAATAACAGACATGAAATGACTCTAGTGGATCCATATGTGGTTTGTGAAAAGAACATACATGCAATGACTCTAGCTATGGTTAATGAAAAGAACACACATGCAATGACACTACGGGATCCATATGTGGTTAATGAAAAGAACACACATGCAATGACACTAGTGGATCCATATGTGGTTTGTGAAAAGAACACACATGCAATGACTCTGGTTGATTCCTTTGTGTTTTAGGAAAAAAACACACATGCAATGACACTAGGGGATCCATATGTGGTTAATGAAAAGAACACACATGCAATGACACTGTTGGATCCATATGTGGTTTGTGAAAAGAACACACATTCAATGACACTAGCTATGGTTAACGAAAATAACACACATGTAATGACACTAGAGAATCCATATATGGTTTGTGAAAAGAACACACATGCAATGACTGGTGGATCCATATGTGTTTTAGGAAAAGAACACACATGCAATGTGCCTGGTGGATCCATATGTGGTTCGTGAAAAGAACACACATTCAATGACACTGCTGGATCCATATGTGGTTTGTGAAAAGAACACACATGCAATGACTCTAGTTGTGGTTTATGAAAATAACACACATGCAATGACTATAGGTGTGGTTTATGAAAAGAACACACATGCAATGACTCTGGTGGATCCATGTGGTTTATGAAAAGAACAGACATGCAATGACTCAAGTGGATCCATATGTGGTTTGTGAAAAGAACACACATGAAATGACTCTAGTGGATCCATATGTGGTTTGTGAAAAGAACACACATGCAATGACACTGGTGGATCTATATGTGGTTTGTGAAAAGAACACACATTCAATGAATCTAGGTGTGGTTCATGAAAAGAACACACATGCAATGACACTGGTGGATCCATATGTGTTTTAGGAAAAGAACACACATTCAATGACATTGGTGGATCCATATGTGGTTTATGAAAAGAACACACATGCAATGACTCTGGTGGATCCATATGTGTTTTAGGAAAAGAACGTACATGCAATGACTCTGGTGGATCCATATGTGGTTTGTGAAAATAACACACATGCAATGACTGTAGCTGTGGTTTTTGAAAAGAATACACATCCAATGACTCTAGCTGTGGTTTATGAAAAGAACACACATGCAATGACTCTGGTGGATCCATATGTGGTTTGTGAAAAGAACACACATGCAATGACCCTAGTGGATACATATGTGGTTTATGAAAAGAACACACATGCAATGACAATATTGGATCCATATGTGGTTTATGAGAAGAACACACATTCAATAACTGTAGTCGTGGTTCATGAAAAGAACACACATGCAATGACACTAGTGGATCCATATGTGGTTTGTGAAAAGAACACACATTCAATGACACTAGGGGATCCATATGTGGTTAATGAAAAGAACACACATGCAATGACACTGGTGGATCCATATGTGGTTTGTGAAAAGAACACACATTCAATGACACTGGTGGATCCATGTGTGGTTTGTGAAAAGAACACACATGCAATGAATCTAGTGGATCCATGTGGTTTATGAAAAGAATAGACATGCAATGACTCTGGTGGATCCATATGTGGTTTATGAAAAGAACTGACATGCAATGACTCTAGCTGTGGTTAATGAAAAGAACACACATGCAATGACACTAGGTGATCCATATGTGGTTTGTGAAAAGAACACACATTCAATGACTCTAGTGGTTCCATATGTGTTTTAAGAAAAGAACAGACATGCAATGACTCTAGTGGATCCATATGTGGTTTGTGAAAAGAACACACATTCAACGACACTGGTGGATCCATATGTGGTTTGTGAAAAGAACACACATGCAATGACTCTAGTTGTGGTTTATGAAAATAACACACATGCAATGAATCTAGTTGTGGTTTATGAAAAGAACACACATGCAATGACTCTGTTGGATCCATGTGGTTTATGAAAAGAACATATATGCAATGACTCTGGTGGATCCATATGTGGTTTGTGAAAAGAACACACATTGAATGAATCTAGTTGTAGTTCATGAAAAGAACACACATGTAATGACACAGGTGGATCCATATGTGTTTTAGGAAAAGAACACACATTCAATGACACTGGTGGACCCATATGTGGTTTGTGAAAAGAACACACATGCTCATGTGGTTTATGAAAAGAACACACATGCAATGACTCTGGTTGATCCATATGTGGTTTATGAAAAGAACAGACATGCAATGACTCTGGTGGATCCATTTGTGGTTTGTGAAAAGAACAGATATGCAATGACTCTAGCTGGATCCATATGTGGTTTATGAAATGAACATACATGCAATAACTCTTGCTGTGGTTAATGAAAAGAACATACATGCAATGATTCTGGTGGATCCATGTGGTTTATGAGAAGAATATACATGCAATGAACTCTAGTGGATCCATGTGGTTTATGACAATAAAACACATCTAATGACTCTAGTTGTGGTTTATGAAAAGAACACACATGCAATGACACTAGTGGATCCATATGTGGTTTATGAAGAGAACACACATGCAATGACACTGGTGGATCCATATGTGGTCTGTGAAAAGAACACACATTCGTTGTATTTCATTGTACAAGACACTCACTTTCCATTTTTATACTACTAGTTTTGCCCTTGGTTTCTGATACTACTCAGTTTTGCCATCTCTCTCATGCGTAGACGCCCAAACCTGTACTCACTCTATCTGCTACACCGTGATTGGTTGACACAGTTTTCACGCGGATCGTGCGCACCTACCGTTGATCCTGTGTGATCCAACAAGGATCGTTTCACACGTCGTGCCCTTCATAGTACAGCGTGAGACATCACAGACGTCTCCCTCAGCGAGACTTCTACAAGAAGGATCACAAAGCCGTCCATGGAAAAAGTCATCGAGTGGTCATGTCATGTTTAATCACGTATGAAAAGCCTACTACTGCTACTACAACACATGCACATGGAAATGGGGTCATCGAGTGCATGGTTGTCAACGGGACGCTGCAATTTATTGCCACTTGATTTTAATAAGACATATCCCATTTTTACGCAGCGCTCTCAATCTCACTTCCAACTAGGCCCTACCGTAAGTAACTTCCATGCGTCAAGGGGGGCCCTCGAGTAGACCTAACATTGCTAGAAATTAGTTATGCGCCACTTGCATGGAGTGGAATCGAGGTCTTCCATGAGCGTGTTTTCAATGTAGTTCTAAAGTGGAGATCGTGGTTGTTTCATAAAAAAGGGAACCAAAAAAAGTGGAGATCGTGGTATCCCCATCCCTCCGCCCACCACACATGTCCACTCGAGGACTACGAACGGTCCAGTGTTTATAAACCCGCTCGACCTTCTTCTTCCATGAGCTCGTGCCATTTTCCTCAATCTGTCTAGTCCCAAAACCCCAATCTGCACCTACTGCACGCACTGAAGCTCCTTCTCTTACACCACCTCCTTCCCTAGGTGCGCCATGAAGCATACGCATGGAGACGAGCCGGAGGTGAAGCCAGTTGAAGGCGCATCAGCAGATGGCTCGGTCGTTGCCAAGCAGGCGGAGGCGTCTTCTCCAGGCATGCATGCCGATCGTCGCCATGCTGTCGAGGGTTCAAGCTCATCCGTACAACCAGGAGCCTTCACCGTCGAGTAGCAGGTGGCCAACAATGTCGTGGTGCCAGCGGCAGATCTGGATGGAGGGCAGGCGGCAGTCGGAGGTAATCCGGTGCTCTACATCAACGACCCCATCACCGTCCAAGAAATCTTTGATGCAATCGCAGAAAATGACGAGTTCGAGGAGGAGGTCCCTGATGAGGAGTATAAGGTACTACATTGCTAGCTTCTCTAGTCGCAGCCACAAATTTCACGGTTCATACATAGGATTTGCTCAATCGTGTATAGATTCTTTTGCTCTTGAAGTAGGGTAGTATATATATGGTTCAAACGGTCGATTGATGCATCTGCCATCTAGTCACAAAACCCCAATCCATCTAGTCACAAAACCCTAATCTGCTCATCTGCCATCTAGTAAATTTACATTTGCTTAACTCGTTGTTGTTCATACGTTTCTTCTTGTGCTGTAAATTTAATCGATTAACATTTGATTTTGGGGTTTTAGGGTTTGCTAGTTGAGTGTTGATTTCGATACACAACATGCCTATAACATTACATTTCTATTCCTTACTAAGCCCAATGATTCAATTTTGCCCCAAAATAGTGCAAGGGAGACACATCTGATAGTGTTGTTTTCTTAGGGATGGTTAGTGAACCTGAGGCAACAATGTACATAAACAATATAGGTTGTGCTGTTGGTATTGTGGTTCTCCAACTCCATCTCTGAAAAAATAATGAGGCCCTTAATTTATTCTCATATGGAACCTATATATATAATTGTATTGTTTCTGATCTTTGAATGAGTCGTATGATGCATATGTATATCCCTGAATATTGTTTTGTACGATTATATTTTAATTTCTTATTGTGGCCAATGATTCAAATTTGCCCCAAAAAGAGAGGCAGACACATTGGTGTCAGATTTTTTCAGGGATGAGTTAGCGAACCTGGGGCGATGTAAAAGAACAATCTTGGTTGTGCAATTGTTACTTGGTTCGCTTACGCCATCCCTGAAGAAACTTATGAGTCCGCAATATTTATTCTACATTCATAGAACTATGATATTTGAATTAAGTATTCCATGCATACATAGTGTATAAGAATTACATTTCGATTTGTCACCGAGGCCGATAAATGAAATTTGCCCCAAAAGAGTTCAAGGGGAGACACATATGATGGTGTCGTGTTTTAGGGATGGGTTGGTGAACCTGAGGCAGCAATGCACACAAACAATATATGTTGTGCTATTGGTACTTTGGTTCTCCAACTCCATCTCTGGAAAAAATTATGAGACCCTTAATTTATTCTCATATGGAACTACATATATGACCCTTGAATTGTTTCTGATCTTTGAATGATTCATATGATTCATATATATATGTATGGTTTTGATCATAAGTATTTTAACATTGACCTAAAGATTAATTGTTTGGTTTTTTATTTATAATTACAATATTTAGGCTTGTTTTTGTACCTGATTATGTATATCCCTGAATATTGTTTTGTATGATTACATTTCAATTTGTTATTGTGGCGAATGATTTAAATTTGCCCCAAAAGAGAGGCAGACACATTTGTGTAAGATTTTTTCAGGGATGAGTTAGCGAACCTAGGGCGATGTACAAGAACAGTATAGGTTGTGCAATTGTTACTTGGTTCGCTTACGCCATCCCTGATGAAACTTATGAGGCCCCTAGATTTATTCTACATACACCCTGATCCAATTAATTGTCATTTTTTTGAGATGAAATGATATATGAACTGATCAAACTAGTGCTGAGATGCTTTCTCTTTGATATCAACTTAATATTTTCTTACATATATATGTTGTCAATTCTTGAGTTGTAATACAATTCAATCATATGTATGAGTTCTGAGTTATGTTCTTAAAAACCAACATGAGGATGATAATGACATGGGCGATAACAAGCAATCCAGGGACACCAAGAGCCACTACGTGCTGAGGTGGTTACGGTGTGGGCAAATCCGTTTACCGTAGGGGGAGACTGTTTTGCCCATTCTATGGCAGAGCAATTAACGTGGATCTCGACAGCATGATCTAGCATGCGGTGGACGTTGGCAAAGGCGCAGGCAGAAGGCATAGGCTGATTACCTTAGCACGGCACACAGCCTTCAGCAAATTCCTCTGGGAGTATGTCAGGACTGGCATGTATCCCCTCGACTAGGCTGCCCCTGCCCTGTTAGGCGTCTCTGTGTCCCAGCCTTCTACTGCTGCCCCTGCTTTTATTTTGTTTTAGTTAATTATTACCTGTGTGTTGCATGTAAGCCAAAATATGCATGGTATCTCTGGTGAACCTTCTATATATGTATTAATCTACTCCTTTATATGGAGTTCCTTAAAATTTCTAGTGTTCAATTGTATTACTGATCATGCTCATGCACACTACCAAATAATTCTTGTGTTTGATTATATTATAACTGTCAAGGAATGCATCAACAAGTTAAATTGGTCGAAATTTCGTACTGAAGTAACTAAATGATCTCACATCAGAGGTGGACGTTGGCAGAGGCCGAGGCTGAAGGCATCAGCCGAAGACCTTGGCGCGGCACGCAACCTTCGGTAAATTCCTTACAGGTTCAATAACAGGTTGCCGCTGCCCATCTCCGAATTTGCTTACAGGTTCAAGATGGCAGAACTTGAGCTACTGAGGGTATAACTCCCACAAAGGCCTCGACAGGGGTGGCAGAATTGGCGTGGGTGTGACCACGGCGATGGCGAGCTTAGATTCTGGAGGAGGAAAACATGACCGAGCATGGTCGACGCGGTAACAGATCTCACTGGGAACCAATTCTCGTCCCCTCGCCGTGCTATGGTGAGGGAGAGCTCCGACTCGGGATGGCGAGGAGAGCAGGGCCAAGCAGGTTCGTCCATGTCACAGCTCCGCGCCATGGCTGCGACCATAGATTGTTGCTCCGGGGAAGAAGAAGACGCATAATGGATGCAGACGCCAACGCTGCAAGCCTACAGGGAGGAGAGCAGGGCCGACCAAGTTCGTCCACGTCCCATCTCTGTGCCATGGCTGTGATGATAGATTGCCGCTACGGGGAAGAAGAAGATGCGTAATGGATGCATACGCCAATGCTGCAAGCCTATAGGGAGGAGAGCAGGGCCGAGAAGGTTCATCCACGTCCCAGCTCCGCGCCATGGCCTCGACGCCCCATAGATTGCTGCTCCGGGGAAGAAGAAGACGCGTAATGGATGCATGCGCCAATGCTGCAAGCCTACATGGCAGTCACGATGACAGCGACATAACGGTGAAAACTGTCAGTGGGGCCTAACTTGACAGGCGTTAGCCTGATATTTTGCATTCAAACATAAAGTTGAATTCGTTCCGAAAAAGACCCTCTGAGTATTTGGCATGCCAACTGTGGTCAACGCGGTTGATTACAAGCAACTTAGGTACTGTGTTGCCTGGGCGCCTCAACTTTTAGGCCGCAAAATGATATTCTCGGTGATAGCCCCCGTGAAGAAGAGGACAACGCACACTGGAGAAGCAACAGAGCCCGAGGAAAGTGTGTAGACTGATCCCTCCGAGGAGAAGGTGACATACTCCACTGGCACCTCCGAGAAGAAGAAACCTCTATTCTCTTAGGAGTGCACGGTGACCAAGAAGGTCCCTCTAGACCCCACGAACCCGGGGGCTCCCATCACCATAGGGGCTTACCTCTTGGGCGAGCGAGAGGAGGCCCTCATCACCTTCCCGCGAGCTAATGCGGATATGTTCGCATGGGCCCCATCGGACATGACAGGGGTGCCTCGAGAGGTAATCGAGTAACACCTGGTGGTATGCCCTACGGCGCGCCTGGTAAAGTAGAGAGCGCATCGACAGTCCGCTGAGAAGCAATAGTTCATCATCACTGACATGGAAAAGCTCATCAAGGAAAACCTGGAGCGAGAGATCCTCCACGCCGACTAGACATCTAACCTAGTGGTGGTTGCTTGCTCAATATGTAGAGCTCGTTGGGGAACCCCAAGAGGAAGGTATGATGAGCACAACAACAAGTTTTCCCTCAGTTATAAAACCAAGGTTATCAAACTAGTAGGAGCAAAGAAAGACCTCCAAGGTGTTGTTTCCAACTTGGAATCCTGCACAACACAACCATAGAACTTTGCCCCCAACTTACAGTGATGTTGTCAATCTCACCGGTTTTGCTGAAGACAAAGGATTAAACATATTGTGTGGAAGATAGTAATTCTTGCAGAAAGTAAACATAAAATAGTAAATAGTAGATAGTAGATTGATGGTAAAAGAATGGACCGGGGTCCATAGTTCACTAGTGGTGATTCTCCTTAAGATGGATGACATGTTGGGTGAACAAATTACAGCGGGGCAATTGACAAACATCGAGAGAGCATACATGCATATACTAATCATCTTGACTCCTATGAGATTTGATTGGGCATTACAACATTATACATAGACCGTAATCCAATTGCATCTATGACTAATAATCCACCTTCAGGTTATCATCTGAACCCCCTCCACTATTAAGTTGCAAGCAACAGATAATTGCATTAAGCAAAGTGTGTAAAGTAAACAATACGATTGTTCTATGAATAGAGGATTGCTGTTTTCTCCCTAGTAGCAACAACTCATCTAGTACCTTAGAGATTTATGTCACTTCTCTAGATTCCTAGAGGCATGAACCCACTATCGAGCATAAATACTCCCTCTTGGAGTTGCTAGCATCTACTCGGCCAAGTTAGCTACTAACAACGGAAAGCATGCAAGATCACAAATAACAAAGACATGATAGAATCAATAATCAATCTGAAATAGCATCTCAATATCCATCGGATCCCCACAAACACAACATGCATAATTACAAATAGATGATCTTGATCATGAAGAAATCTCACAAGATCTAAACACGGTAGCACAAAGGAGGAGAACCAACCATCTAGCTACTACATGGACCGCTAGTCCAGGGATGAACTACTAACGCATCACACCAGAGGCAGGCATGGTGATGAAGAAGGCCTCCAGGGTGATCTCTCCCCTCCGGCAGGGTGCCGGGAAGAGCTTCAGATCCCTCCTGATCTAGGTTTGGAGATGGCGGCAGCTACAGACTCTTTCGTGGAAATTTGATCAGGTCTTTGATCAAGTACTTAGGGTTTCTGCATCAGAGGCTTTTTATAGGCGAAATGGGAGGCCGAGGGGGTGCCCGGGGCGGCTGCACCCCCAGGAGCGGGCCAGGCCAAGCCACGCGGCCAGGGGGTGTGGCCGCCTCGAGGCCCTTCTCCGTATCGTCTTCTGGCTCCATGTTCCCCTCGGTGAAACATTGACTTTGGTTTTTCTCCGATCCAATTTTGAGAATATTCATTTTCTGGCTTTTCTAGAACCAAAAACAGCAAAAAACAGGCAACTAGCACTGTGGCATCTTGTTAATAGGTTAGTCCCAAAAAGTGTATAAAAATACTCCAAAGTGTGGACAAAACATAAGAAAGTAGATATAAAACAAGCATGGAACATCAAAAGTTATAGATACGTTTGCAACGTATCAACATCCCCAAGATTAACTCCTGATCGTCCTCGAGTAGGTAAGTGATAAAAAAGAAAAGAGAATAATTTTTGAGGTGACATGCACCATCATAATCTTGATCAAAGTATTTGTGGAACATTGATAGCTGGGATCATAGTACTTTAACATAGCATGAAAGATATAGTTCTAACAGTAAGACATAGCAACTAAGTTGTAACATGAAAAGGCACAAACAAAACATTCATGAATAATAATGCTTTGAAAGATGTTTGTTTGTTTCACATATAGAAAACACAACGAGAATGGTATTCAGCTTGTCCCTCATAGTGTAGAAAAATATAAATGCATAGGACACCTTCAAAGTTCATAAGGGTGACTAGATACAAATAGTTTAAGAACAAGCAATATCAAAGTTATGAATCAATCAACAAGTCTTGGGACAATGCACATTAAATTAAGAATGGCCACTATGCTCTCTCAATAGGTGCATAAAGATAGAAGATGGAGACTCAACATAAAAGTAAAAGAAAGGCCTTCAGAGAAGGAAGCAGGAATTCAAGTCTCATAAAGAGCTTCCAAAAATTATGGTACTTATTAGCTTTCAGCTCTCATTGCCCCTATCATAAGCATCTTGAAGTGATTAAGGTTAAACTGAACAAACTATGGAGTATATGCTTGATAAAGTATAAGTTGGCAATCTCATGTCCCTTGAATACGAGGGCCGCTCCTCATGCTACTCAAGTTTAGTTACCGGTAAGTTCTTGTCATAGTAAGTATATGTGTATCATAAAGAACCGCCAACGGGGTACCCCTTGCACATGATACAGGAGCTATCCCATAATCAAAATAACAAGGCAAGCAGACAATGAGCATCTCAACAATCTTCTTATTTACCATGGGAAAATGGTGCTTTTTTCTCTCTTTCCTCTTTTCTCATCTTTTTTTTCTTTTTCTTAATCTCTGTATCTTTTTTATAAGAAGAATGCTTCATAGATTGCTCACTATGGTGATGCTGCAAGTTTCCACCATGATTAGGCCTGGTTTAGGCTAGCGGCCCAGACGTTTCTCTAACACACATACATAACTCCATGGACTTAAAAGCTCCCCTTTCATTTCACACCAACGACATCCATAAACAAAAGAGCATGATATCAACTGGGTACAATGTACAAGTGCAATGTTGAAAGCGTTCCCCATGACAACATGGTTCTACTAATCCCCAACATATAAGTGCAAGCATATACAACATAGATGACACAATGGTTAAAGTTTATTAGGGGAAAAAAGTAAAGTGTGCCATCAAGTTCGTGAGAGCTTTAATCACTAATTTTCACATAACAAGTTTAACTCGGAAGGTACATAAAAACATGAATATACTTGGAATAGCAAATGATAATAGGTAGGTATGGTGGACTCTTTTGAATAACTTGGTTTTATTTGGAGTTGGATGCATGAGTGGAAATCATACTTGGTATGGAGGCTAGCAAAAGACTGGGAGCAACCAACTAAGAGAGCAATAATGGCCATAATCATGCAAAGCGACAAAACATTATTAATTAAAGGATACAGTGATATTATAAGTTGAAAACTAAATGATCATAGAGGCTATGGTGACTTGGTATAGTCTTAACATGGTGTGAGCATGCGCCAAGTCAACCCAAATAAAGCATCAAAGGAGAATACCACAATACTATGCTTTAATATGCTAAAACAACGCATGATTCTTTCAAGGAACATTAAGCAATCTCAATTGTTTATAACATGTCATGCTACAACAAAAATCACTGAGCATAAAGTCAAAACAATATCAAGCATGACATGATAAATTCTAAGTCATAGTCAAAAACAAACTCCTTTTATACCACTTAAGCATGAACTTTTCCTACTCTTTTCCAATCCAAACCAATCTTATTTGAAAACTAATGTATGAATGAGGGGGTCCAACCAATTTATTCAAGAAAACTAAGCAAACGAAAACTAAGAACAAAACGAAGACGCTCCAAGAACAACACAACTGTGCATGAAACAATAAAAATGAAGTGTTCGGAAGAAACCTGAATATTTTATTGATGAACAAGGGGATGCCCAGGCATCCCCAAGCTTTGATGCTTGTACTTATTGAATATTTCTTGGGGTGACATGGGTGGCACCCCAAGCTTGAGCTTTTGTCCATACTTCATCTTATCACATTACTCTTCCCTACACCTTAAAATTTCCTTCATACAAAACTTCACACAATCTTCATTAGCAACATTAGTGTACTCAAGATATTAAGTCTTTTGGTTCAGTTTCAACATAAGTAAAACTTCCATTAAAACACAAGCTACTGTAGCACTTCCTTTAAAAAGTTCAAATGATCAAAGAGAACTCAAAGGGAAAAAGATTAAGAGGCAAATGCAAATAATGGCAGAAATTTGTCAAAACAGACCAACAGGTAAAAACCAATTTTTTTTGAAGACCTTCTGTTGCTCAAATCGAAAAGTCCTGATCTAACGAAAGTTGGATAATAACCTGGTGCAGAAGCACAAAAAATTACAGCTCAAACCAACGTACAAAGTATTTTCACGAATTTTTACAACGAAGCACAAAAATCTGTTTTGGGACAGCAACTTTCCCAAGTCTTACTTCTCTCTCATTAGATGTTACTCTTGGCACAAATACCACAAAAAATGATAAGGTGCGGTTATTACATAAGTAATAACTTCCAAGACTCAACAAAAAAGTTCCTAACGAAATTTGGATTATCTCCCAGTAAGTGCTTTTCTTTAACGCCTTTGAGCTAGGCATAAGAAGCAAGAAAAGAATCAAGTATTCTCAAATGAAGAAGCATTAAAACCAGATTTCTTGCCCTACCTTTCTTACCTTTGTTCTTATCCTTGGGGAACGTGTGATTTTTTGGTGGAGAAGCAAGGTGCATGATGCCCTTTTTCACATCTATTATTGCTCCAAGGAGTTTTAGTAGGGATCTTCCAAGTGTAATTTGTCCTTTTCCTACACATTCAATAACAAGATAATCAGTAGACACCACTTTCCCTAGAATCTTTGTAAACACTCTTTCAGCTATTCCAATGGGCAATATTGTGGCATTATTAGCAAGAGATATTTCTTCTCCCCCTTTAGAAAGTCCCCAAAGATTCAAATATTCATAGATATCTTTAGGCATAAGACAGAATTCAGACATGATATCACAACGCGTATGAAAAGTTTCATTATTTAGAACAACTTTTACTGTAGGAAGCCATTTTGAGGGTTCAGAATTTATTGGAACATAATCATGATGCTCTCTAAGCATGTTAGAGCATTCTTTTAAACTACCAGTGTGAGTCTCAAGAGTGTTCAATCTAGAAAATATGTTTATAAAGGAAGAATCAGATTTGCTAGGCAATTTATATGTTAAGACCAACTTCTTTATGGCTTTAAAAGCTTCATCCTCATTGCATTGGAGGAAATCTCCTCCTACTACAGCATCCAAAGCATATCTATAGCAAAGAGCAGTTCCAAAGTAAAAATGCTTAGAAACAAGCTTTGAGTCATTTTAGGTTCAGTTTTTTCATGTAAATCAGAGATTCTAGACCAAGCTTCTTTGAAACTCTCTTCAATTCCTTGTTTGAAAGTAAAAATTATTTCCCCAGGTGACATAGTGATTGGAGCAATGCTAGACATAAAGGCAACTTAAGGTAGGAACTAATATTTATTTTCTGTTTTTAATATGAAGAAGCAAACTAGTACAACTAATTTTTTGTGTGTTTTTGATAAAGAAACAAGCAAACAAAGCAGAAATAAACTAAGAAAAACGAAAATAACAAAGTAAAGAGATTGGTTATGAGGGACTCCCCTTGTGAAGATGTCCTTGACTCCCCGGTAATGGCCCCAGCAAAAGTCTTGCTTTCTCAATATGTAGAGCTCGCTAGGGAACCCCAAGAGGAAGATAGGATGAGCACAACAACAAGTTTTCCCTCCGTTATGAAACCAAGGTTATCGAACCAGTAGGAGCAAGGAAACACCTCCCATGTGTTTTTCCAACTTGGAATCCTGCACAACACAACCACAGAACTTTGCCCCCAACTTACAGTGAGGTTGTCAATCTCATCGGTTTTGCTGAAAACAAAGGATTAAATGTATTGTGTGGAAGATAGTAATTGCTTGCAGAAAGTAAATAGAAAATAGTAAATAGTAGATTGTAGATTGATGGTAAAAGAATGGACCGGGGTCCATAGTCCACTAGTGGTGATTCTCCTTAAGATAGATGACATGTTGGGTGAACAAATTACATCGGGGCAATTGACAAACATCGAGAGAGCATACATGCATAAACAAATCATCTTGACTCTTATGAGATTTGATTGGGTATTACAACATTATACATAGACCGTAATCCAACTGCATCTATGACTAATAATCCACCTTCAGGTTATCATCCGAACCCCCTCCACTATTAAGTTCCAAGCAACAGATAATTACATTAAGCAAAGTGTGTAAAGTAAACAATACATTTGTTTTATGAACAAAGGATTGCTGTTTTCTCCCTAGTAGCAACAACACATCTAGTAACTTAGAGATTTCTATCACCTCCCTAGATTCCTAGAGGCATGAACCCACTATCGAGCATAAATACTCCCTCTTGGAGTTGCTAGCATCTACTCGGCCAAGATATCTAATAACAACGGAAAGCATGCAAGATCACAAATAACAAAGACATGATAGAATAAATAATCAATCTTAAATAGCATCTCAATATCCATCGGATCCTCGTAAACACAACATGCAGTATTACAAATAGATGATCTTGATCATGAACGGAGCTCACAAGATCTAAAAATGGTAGCACAAAGGAGGAGAACCAACCATATAGCTACTACATGGACCCGTAGTCCAGGGATGAACTATTCACGCATCACACCGGTGGCAGGAATGGTGATGAAGATGGCCTCCAGGGTGATCTCTCCCCTCCGGCAGGGTGCCGGGAAGAGCTTCAGATTCCTCCCGATCTAGGGATGGAGATGGCGGCGGCTACAGACTCTTTCATGGAAATTTGATCGGGTACTTAGGGTTTCTGCATCGGAGGCTTCTTATAGACGAAAGGGGAGGCCGAGGGTGTGCCCGAGGCGGCTGCACCCCTAGGCACAAGCCAAGCTTGGCCGCGCGGCTAGGGGGTGTGGCCCCCCTTGAGGCCCTTCTCCGTCTCATCTTCTGGCTCCGTGTTCCCCTCAGTGAAATATTGACTTTGTTTTTTTTCTCGAGAAAACGCAATAGACCATTGCGTTTCATTCCATTGAAAAGGTAGAGTTCAAGGTTACAGCCATCCTAAGAGGTACACAGACAAGACAAAAGAAGATGTTCAGGACGTCCCAGGTTGTTGGGCAAACATCTCGCAGACCCTTGGCTCCGGCTGCCACCCAAAGCGCCACTTCCTCCTTGATCTTGACGAGCATGGACTGGGTGGAGGGCTGGGCACCGTTGAACACACAGTCATTCCGGTGCTTCCAGAGCATCCAGGGTGTGAGCAGGGCGATGGTGGCGAATCCTTTGCGCATGGGCTTGGGGAGGTTCCTGTTCGTGTCACTCCACCAGTCCGTCAGGTCAGCCTCGCCTATCGGTGGTTGGCATGGAAGCCGAAGCCAGGCCAGAACCTCATGCCAGACCTGCCGAGAGAAGGGGCACGCCATGGCAGAGCAAGCATCTAGCACGGTGCTGGAGTCCTTGGCGCGCCAAGCGTTCGGCTGTCCAGCAGCGGTCCTGGGCCACGATCCAATGATGGAATTTGACACGTGGTGGCGCCCACGTTTGCCAGATGAGCTTGCAGTTCCAAGAGAGGAGTGAGCCGTCGAACAGGGCTTTGTAGCACGATTGTGCCGAGTATTCACCGTTGGGTGTCCACTTCCACACGAGGCGGTCGCACTCGTTGTTAAGCGCCATGTTCGCGATGGCCTGCCATAGGCACATGTACTGGCCAACCTTGTGCACCCCGAGCACGCCCTGTATGTCACGCGCCCAGCTGTTCGCCGCGAGCTCAGCCGCCACCGTGCGTGTTTTGCGATGTCGCTTGGGGATGCAATCATAGAGCTACAGCGCGCTCTCGCGGATGGCGTGCCCGGCGATCCAGCGACCCTCCTACAAAAGCGCCGACTGGCTGTTGCCGATCACCATCGTGGTGGATGCGAAGAAGATCTCGCGTTCCACAACCAGGAAGTGCAGATCGAGACCATGCCAGGCATGTTGGGTGTCCGTGCGGGAGAGCCACTACCAGCGCAAGCGTAGTGCGAGGCCAGTTCTCTCCATGTCTGGCACGCCCAGACCCCCATGAGAGATGGGGCGGCAGACGCGATCCCAGGCCACGTGGCAGCTGCCCCCATTCGCCTCAGTGCGTCCTTCCCACAGGAAGCCATGCTGAATCCATTGCAGCTGCTTGAAAATCTTCTTAGGCGGCCCCAGCACGAGGAGTTTGTGCAGGGGGATAGCACAGAGAACGGCCTTGATGTAAGCAAGCCGGCCTGCCTTCGTCATCAGCTTCACCTTCCAGGTAGGGAGCCCTGCCGCGACACGGTCGACGAGCGGCTGCAGCTGGGCGGCTGTGGGGCGGTGAATCGTGAGGGGAATCCCCAAATAGGTGAGGGGAATCTCAACGATAGGGCATCCCAGGATCTCGATCGCCGATGCGGCAGTGTCAGCGTCATAGTTGAGGAGGGTGGCAGTGCTCTTGCCAAAGTTGACATGTAGTCTGGAGGCATGGCCAAATATCTGTAGAATCTCCTTGATGGCGGTGGCGTCGGTCGCCGTGGTGTGGCAAAATAGCACAACATCGTCGGCATAGAGCAAGAACGCAGGTATGCAGCGACGAGGGTGCAGCTGCTGCAAGAAGCCCAAGTCGATGGCGTGTTGCACGAGCCTGCCAAGGGCATCGACGGTGAGGACGAAGAGCTAGGGAGAGAGGGAGTCGCCCTGACGTAAACCACGCCAGTGCCAGATGGGCGGCCCAGGGTCGCCGTTGATCAGTACTCTAGTGCTCGAGGTCGAGAGCAGGATGTTGAGCCAATCCAAGAACAGGTCGCTGAAGCCGTATCTTTTCAGCACCTCGAAGAGGAAGGCCCATGACACTGTGTTGAAAGCATGTGCGAGGTCAAGCTTGAGAAGGAGACATGGCTCGCGGAGTTGGTGCAGCAGACACGCCGATTGCTTGACAAGCATGAAGTTGTCGTGTAGGCTTCTTCTAGGGATGAAGGTGCTCTGGTTGTTGCTGATCAGGCGGTTGAGTTTTGGGGCCAGCCGCAGTGATAGCATCTTCGTGAATAGCTTGGCGATCAAGTGGACCAAGCTAATGGGTCGATAGTCGCCGAGGCCAGCCGCGTCAGCACGCTTGGGGAGCAGGGTAAGCAGGGCCTGGTTGAGGCGGTGGAAGCCACGTCCGCGGAGCTCGAAGAGCTGTTGGAAGGCGTCCACGAGGTCCTGCTTAACCGTGCGCCAGCATGCACACAAGAAATCTGCGGTGAAGCCGTCCGGGCCGAGGGCTTTGTGCGCCGGCAACGCCTTGACAGTTTCCCATATCTCGTCAGCAGAGAAAGGGGCATCAAGATCCTGTAGGTTTGCATCCGGCGCGATAAGGTGCTCGAGGTTGAGTGTATGCTCGCGATCCATGGCCGTACCTAACAGCCCATCAAAGTGGGAGAACGTAGCCTCTTCCATGTCTGCTTGCTCTATGAGCAGGGTGTCGCCACTTTGGAGTGCGTGGATCCGGTTTTTCTGCCGTCTGTAGCTGCATTGCCGGTGAAATAGCGCCATGTTGGCGTCACCATCCTTCAGCCAGGTGATCCTCGAGCGCTGCCGGGCGATGGTATGCTCCAGTGAGGCGAGCCCCAAGTATGCGATCTTAAGCTGCTTGTGCAGCCAAGATTCGTGAGGCGAGAGAAGCCTGGCCTCCTATGCAAGATCGAACCGGAGGATGAACTCACGCACAATCGCAAGTTTGTGCCTGATCCTGCCCATAGATTTGGCGCTCCAGCTAGTGAGTGCATGTGCGGTGGCCTGCATGCGCAGTGATAGCCGCCTGAAGGGATCCGCGTCGTGTATGGAGTGCCAGGCCATCGTGACCATGTCATGGAAACCATCGAGCCTGAGCCAGAGTTCCTCAAATCTGAACCGCCGGCGAGTGGGCGGGAGCGGCACGCAATCAAGCCGCAGCGGACAGTGGTCCAACACTACGGACACCAAGCAGCGCAGGTGGCAATGGACGTGGCCATCCTCCCAGTCCAAGGTGCAGAAGAAGCGGTCGAGGTGCACGAGCATAGGCGGTGACTGGCCATTCGACCAAGTGTAGCAGCGGCCGTTGAGGTAGAGCTCCTTGAGCGCAAGGTCGTTGAGGAAGCACCGGAACCGTGCCATCATGCGGCGGTTCACATTACTGTTGTTCTTGTCCTCATCACGGTATATGAGATTGAAGTCGCCGCATAGCAACCATGGCCCGGGGCACTTGACACGCACAGTACACAGCTCATGTAAGAACGCGATCTTGTCGGCATTGCTTTGTGGCCCGTAGACGACCGTGATCCACCAAGCGGGAGAATCACGCGTCGCGACCACCTTGGCGGATAGCGCATTCGTGGAGAACTCGGGGTCGGTGATGGTCACTTCGTGGCTCCTCCAAGCCAACAAGATCCCGCCGCAGGTGCCTATAGATGGCAAGTGCACGTAATCGTCAAAGTCGGGGCCAAGCATCTCAAAGACAATTGACGAGCAAATGAACTCCATCTTGTTTCTTGAAAACACATTATCGAGGCGCCATAAGAGATGATCAGCAGCGGATGACAAGGCGGCGAGCACATGCATTGATCCCATGCACGTTCCAATAGATGATTTTGAGGTTGTGATCCATGAAGACGGGTTCGACAAGGACAGTGCGAGCACTAGGCTAGACCCCTGCTGGGCTGGCCGGCTGTGCGACGCACGTTGTGGGCACGTCCACGCTCTGCAGTAGCTCACGGTCAACCAACTTGGCGACATCAGCGAGCACGGAGAGCGGGATCAGCGTGGCGAAGAGGTCGTCGTAGGTCTTCATCTCGACGGCAGTGATCTTTTGATTCCTCCCAATGATGCCGAGTGTGCGGAGAATCTGCACCTGGGCGCGGCGCTCGA
This sequence comes from Avena eriantha, assembly GCA_910589775.1. Taxonomy (NCBI): domain Eukaryota; kingdom Viridiplantae; phylum Streptophyta; class Magnoliopsida; order Poales; family Poaceae; genus Avena; species Avena eriantha. Next base: position 383,349,364 of record OU342743.1, read on the forward strand.
CGGTTGGCGGTGCCACGCTCTTGGGGCGCGGAGCGGACGACCTACCACGTCGAGGTGAGAAGTTCAGCGCAGGGCGCCGTGGGCGCCGGCCTAGAGGAGGCGGTGCGGCGACAAGACCACGAGTTGCTTCAGCTAGAAAATCCCACAACGTCTAGGAGCGCGTGGCGGTGCGGCCGGGGCGGCGGAGCGTGATTGGTGGTGATGCGGAGTGAGCCGTGTTACGTGCAGGAGTCATTGCTGCATCCTCCTCCTTCCTGGGCTGCAACTGGTCTGAGGGTGGGCTGGCTTGGGCCTCACCCATAATGCTGTTGCCTTCCCCAGGACCGGCCTCGTCGATAGCCGTGGTGGGTGGGGTTTCTCTAGTTTAAAACTCGCTGACCAGCTGCGTCAGCGGTGACCGAGCATTGCATGCGGCGCGTGTTCGTGGCCACAATCACAGGCACCATGCCGACTGTCTCTGCTGACCAGGTGGAGGCGCTGGTCCGTCTCAAATGATTCCAGTGCTTTCTTAAATATTTATCTGAAACATATTTCTTAAATCTTTGGTTTTTGTCCCGTCCAATTCCGAGAATATTCATTTTCTGGCTTTTCTGGAACCAAAAACAGCAGAAAACAAACAACTGACACTGTGGCATATTGTTAATAGGTTAGTCCCAGAAAGTGTATAAAAATACTCCAAAGTGTGGACAAAACATAAGAAAGTAGATATAAAACAAGCATGGAACATCAAAAATTATAGATATGTTTGCAACGTATCAGTGGTTACCAAAGCCACTAGAGGGGGATGAGTCTGCGTCAACTTCACTGACCTCAACAAGGCATGTCCCAAAGATCCATATCCCCTCCCGTGGATCATTCAGATAGTGGTTTCCACGCCAGACTACATGAAGGGAATATGCCCGAGAGGCAATAATAAAGTGGTTATTATCTTATTCCATGTTTATGATAAATTTTTATTTTGCATGCTATAATTGTATTAATTAGAAACGTTAATACATGTGTGTTTAATAAACAAAATCCAAAGTTCGTAGTAATGCCTCTCATATAAACTAGCTCGTTGATTAACAAGATGATCAAGGTTTCCTGATCATGGACATTGGATGTTGTTAATAACAAGGTCACAACATTGGTGGAATTGTGTGATGAACATTCATCCTTACATTGCTATAACATCATACGAAGTAATCTTAGTCCTTAGACCATGAGATCATGTTAATCACTAACACCAGAAGAGTATCTTGATAACATCAAACGTCACACCGTAATAGGGTGACTATAAAGGTGGGTTCAGTGCGACGAAGGTGTTATGTTGAGGCTCATGGATCAAGAGTGGGATTTTTCCATCCCGATGACAGATAGATATACTCTGGGCCCTCTCGGTGATATCGTATTAAGATAGCTTGAAAGCAAGTGATGTGATCACTAGAATGTTATATCACGGGAACGACAAAAGAGTGCATGTCGGTAACAAGATCAAACTAGGTATTTGGATGCCAATGATCGAATCTCGGACATGTAATATATCGCGAGACAAAGGGATTTAGTTACAACATTAAAGGTTCACATGATCACAAGAGTCATCATTGAATATGTGGGAGTCAGTACGGATCTCCAGGTCCCGCTACTGATTATTGATCGGAGAGGGTTCTCGATCATGTATGCATTATTCGCGAACCGTAGGGTGACACACTTAAGGGATAATGACACCATTTGGAGCAAGTATGTTTCAGATAAAGATTTAAGAAAGCGCTGGAATCATTTCTGTGGAAACCGGAATTGTTTCAGGTGAAATTGCTAAAACTGGTTCTGCATGTGATATTGAAATGTTGCAGGGGGTTTTATGGGAATGTTTGTTAATTAATGTAATTAACAAAAGTCTGAATAAAATAAATAAAATATTTTTATTTAATGAGAGCTTGCATTAAATTTGGTGGAAATTAATGCATGTGTGAGTGGAATTTTGAGTGGAGGCTTTTTATGGGAGTGGGAGCTCCACCCACATGAATGTGGAAGAGGTGGGGGCACCACCATGGATGACACACCATGGCCCTTGGCTGACCCCCCTCTTCCCTATAAAAGGCCCCCCTCTCCTCCCCACAACACACACCTCCTCGTGAAGGATCTCTCTCCCCCTCTAGTTATTCCCCATGGTCTCGGATTAGTGAGATACATGTTCCCGGTGGCTTTATCTGGAAAGGAGTTGCTGCTTCCGCTGCTTTGTTGGAGCGAGGGATGGAGGTTGTCGGGGTACTGGACGTGTGTGCGATCACGGATGCACCGCTGCTTTGTGGTGCTGGACTTGGTGGTGCTGGACTTGCTGGAGCTGGATCTGATGGACATGCTAGAGCCGGACCTGCTGGACTTCATCACGATCTTGAGATCGGCAAGTTTACGACTACAACATCCATGCGTTCCATCTCGTGAACAAAGCTTTGTTGTCTTCGAGGGTAAGTTCTCTATAGATGTATATCCACCCGTTGCTTGTATCTAATAGATAGATCTTGGCGATAGTTCCCATCGTAGGAATTTTTTGTTTTCTATGTTGCGAACCCAACAGTGGTATCAGAGCCTGATCTATGCGTAGGTGCTTTGCACGGGTAGTACACATATGTTTATATGTGGGCGATGATGATCATGGTATTGCTTCTTTCATTTATTTGGGATATTGGTGGCATAGTGGGATGAAGCGGCCCGGACCAACCTTACATGTCATCGCACATGAGACCGGTTCCACGACTGACATGCAACTAGTTTTGCATAAGTGGCTGGCGGGTGTCTGTCTCTCCTACTATAGTCAATATCTGATTTACAACGAATTGCTAATAACTTGGTTATCCTCGTTGTGGTTCCATGTTCGTAGGTAAGACCGATTCTATCTCCGAAAGCCCTAAGCCACGTAAAACTTGCAATGGATAAATTAGAGGCGTCTAGTTTAGATCATTGTTGAGCTAGTATCTTGATATGGTAATGTTGTAAGTAGATGTATGGTAGATACTCTTACAACACACTTAACGTGTAAGTTCCATAGACGTTGTCCTTACACACAAAGGAATGATAAATATCATACCACGATGCATATGTGGAGATCAAATGCATGGACCATATCATCCCACTTTACACATTAGATGTTCGCATCTTATATTGCTAGTTTGGCGCTTTTAGTAGCACTGTAAGATGATCCCTCATTTAAATATCAAGAAAAAATGTGTTCTTCCTTAAGTATGCACCATTCTATGGATCGTGTTTTGAGACATCACATGATGATCAGGTGTACTTGACTCTGCGCTTTCATAGAATGGGTGTAAGCCAATTTTACACACGCGAATACTAAGGATCTTACTTGGCGAGCCTTGCATGTACAAACATGGCCTTGGAACACGGACCTAAAGGTTAAGCATGAGTCATATAGTTGATGTGATGCCCATATTGATGCTCTCCTTTAAAGCTACACCGACTCACGTGATGATCGGACTTGGTGTAGTGGATTTGGTTCATGTAATCACCAAAAAGGCATGAGGGATGTCGTTTTTGAGTGGGAGTTCATTTCTAATTTGGATTAGTGAACCTCAATTTGTCATAAACTAAATCAAAGTGAATTTGCATAATTTATTGTAGTCATTGGCATCTGTTCACTACCTTATGCTTAGTTTTAATTGAGATAATAGAACTATAGAATTCTGGATATTTACTTTACGAACTGGTATCATATTGTTTTGAATGTCAATTTAAAGTTTAGAAGTCCTATTGCAAACTTTCAGCAAACTCTATTTACTCCATGAAGTTTAATAAGTAGTATTAAATCAAGAGTAAGAATTCCATTGTTAGTATCTAAAGTATCATGTTTGCCTCCATGATTATTGATATTCAAAAGTTGTTTTAATATCGAGGTTATCTAGGAGCTGAAATAATTGTTTCAGAAACCATCATGTGTGAAAGATATTATGATATCTTAGACAATGTTTATGGTTGCAATATGATAGAGTATAATTTAGCAAAATACACGTTCTCATATTGTATGAGAATTTGTGAAGGTTGGAGACGCTAGGCGTCCTGATGAGGGTAAACCTCTAGGGTGGCCCGATCTTCATGGATCTCATGGTCAAATCGATGGGAAAGAGAGGGGAAAGGGAGAAGGTAGCGGAAGCGGACACACACCTCGTGAAGAACACGATGAACACACGCAAAACACACGCAATACAAGGCTGATTGCTCTCACCGGTGGCCACCGGTCCAATAGAATCCTCGCAAGGAAAGATCAGTCAACGTGCTCCCTCGATCCCACGCGGAGAGGGAAGAACAGCTTGGAGACAGTCTTGACGTCTTGGCAAAGGGACACCGATGCCAAGGCCTTGTACAACGAGGGAGGCGCGATGCAAACTCCGACGAGGTGGTGATGATAGTCGATCCCCTTTGGTAGAAGGGGATGAGGCAAAACTAGAGATTCCACAAAGGGGGTTTTCTTTAGTCTATCATCTATGCCTAAGGGATACAATGAGGGGTGGGCGCTCTATTTATAGGCCAGCCACAAGTTCAGGGGTAGTTTGGGCATAAAACTAGGGTTTGGTGCGGAATAGAGGGGTACATGGGCCAAGGGCCCAGATGTTGGCACGTAGGCCCATCACTTAGGTCAGACACTCCGGGTCGAGTGGGTCAGACAGTCCGGGGTGGCTGGACACTCCGGGTAGTGTCTGGGTAGAGTTCGATGTAGCACAAAGAATGTCCGCACCAGGATGGGGCTGGGGTAGGCCGGACACTCCGGTTGAGTCGCGCCGGACAGTCCGGCTGCGTCGGACACTTCGGCCGGATTCGGGCGGACTCTCCAGGGCGATGATGGCGGAGACTCTTGTTCTGGAGCTACCTGCTCTTGGTCCATCTTCTTGGTTGACTTGGGGACGATCTTGGGGAGTTGGCGTTGTGGATGTAGTAGCGTCCGCGGGACAGGCTGCATCAGCTCCCCCCTTCAAAAAGAGTCGTCCTCAACTCTTCATCCTCATCCTAAGAAGATGATGTTGAGAGACCTTCTTGATCCTAGGGTTCACCATATAGTCGTCCTTGAGAAGCTTGAATCGACAACACCTCAATGTTCCTTCACCTTCCATGAAGCCTCCAAGGCTCACCACAAAAGCAAAGCAACACTTGAAGCGTAGCCAATTCATGGAGATTATATTATGAGTCCTCAAGTAGAGTGAAGTCACCTTAGGATATAGAGATGGCTCGTTGAAGGGCAGCCATAGGTGACTCTCTACGGTTCGTCTTGTCAACTCTTGGTCCATAGAGGTTGACACGTAAGCAATTGTACCTTCACACAACAAAGACCAAGCAACATATGTTTGTGTGTGATAGAGGAGCATGTCATTTGTGGCATGTCCATTCTTGTTCACAACACTATTAGCACAACTCAAGTATCGCAAACGAAATGCGTATGCAAGGTCAAAGTGCATGGGAATTGTTTGAACATCATCCAAATGTGGGAACTCAAAAACTCCATATAACATCTTAGTGTGGCACTCAAAGCAATTGACTAAAATATTGATCAACATCTTTGATGCAAAGCTAGGAGAATTCGGGAAAAACACATGAGGAAGAATATCCAAAGCAACATCATTATGTGTGCAAACCAACCATTGGAAAGAACAATTGGTCAACATGTTGGATGCCACACACAAATCATCAAAAGCAAATATCATTGGGATATGAGTATCACAAGTGGAAGCAAAAGCAACGTGTTTGCAAACAAACCATATGAAAGAGCAAGTGGTCCTTATGTTTGTTGCAACAACAATACGAGAGACTTGGAAGCTCTCATGACAATACATGCTCAAAATGGCATTATGGTTGCACACAAAACATTGGAAAGAGAAATTGTTCAACATTTTTGTGGCAACACACAAAGCATCAATATCCAATAGCAATGAGACATGATTTTCACAAGGTGAAAGAATACCATTAACATGCTTGCAAACAAACCATAGGAAAGAGCAATTTTTCAACATGAAAGATGCAAAGCATGCAAAAGGTATCAGAGCTGGGTTCGATCTTGAACTCACGTGGGGGATGCTCTCTAGAGCTCTTTTTGTCAACTCGTGCTCAACCGAGGTTGACATTCTCTTGCGGGTACCTACACACATCAAGCACAAAAGGAAGAACGTGTGTGCATGGTAGATAAACACATCATCCATCATGACGTATCTCTTCTTGTGCACATCACCATTAGTGTCAATAAAGTGTAACATAGGTGCATGGTGAGGATGCAAGTGGGGAACATGCTTATCATGGCAATCATCAAAATCTCCAAAATTTGAGAAAGCTATGGGGGCCATCTCAATATAAACCATATTAGAATTATTGTTGCAAGCAAAACAAGTGAAAGAGCAAATATTCAACTTACTGCAAGCAACAGGAGAAATTGTAAAACATTCATGGCAAAGCATTGTCCGAGGGTTATCATTGGTAACATCATTGCAAGCAAAACATTGGAAAGAGCAATTGTTCAACAAAGTGCAAGCAATGATATCATCAACATAAAGTTTAGAGCATGGCATGTCTATGGCAACATCATCACAATCAAATAATTTCACATGCTCAACATTATGCAAAGGCAAAGTATCACATGGAAAAATCAATGAAGCATATGTGATATCACAAACATCACCCATAGCATGCCAATCATCACAACTCATCATGTCCACTAGTGGGATCATGGCATCATCAACACCCTTATTTTTACCTTGTTCATACCTCTCATATGAAGTGGGTGTTGTGGTAGCATTGGCCTCCATGTGGGCGACTTCTTCATCCAATATGGGGATGGCATCATCTTCATCCACCATGTACATCTTATTGGTCAGAGACATCATCATCTCCAAGCTTGGCGCTTCTTTATCCATGGAACCTAGCACATCATGGGATAACACACTAGAGGTAGAGGGTAAGTCGTTAGAAATCAAAGTGGTCTCACATGACCTACCAACTACCACTCTCAAATCACTAGGTGTATCACTCATGCCCTCCAAGTGGAAGCACTCAATCTCACGTATGGTGGAGTCACTCATCTCACTCTTGTTTTCACTCAAGTGGGCTAAGTGGCTCTCATACTCACATGTGATTGGTACCACATCATCACTCAAGCATATGGGGGTAGGTTCGGTTCTCTCAACTCCTTGCGCCTCCTTTGGTGAAGGGAAAGTCCCATGCTCACCATGCTTGACCTTGTCGTCGCCATCTTGCACCTTGGCTTGTGTAGTCCTCTTGACGTACTCGTCCAACTTGGCGAAGTAGAGGTCTTCGTCCTCCTCATCCATGAGGTTGCATGCGTCATCTAGGACGTCAAGTCTTGGTGTTGAAGCTTGATGGCGTGGAGGAGAGCTTGCTCTTGGTGCCATTTTGGTGGTGGCACGAGTGGTTGAAGGTGCCTTATGATGGTGTCGACGGAGGTCATTGGCGTGCCTTGCCAAAGGTTGATGTAGATGGCGCACTTGATCATCCACATGACACTCGCGACGATGCTCCTTGTCCTTGGCACTCTTCTTGTGATGGTGGCCCATTCTTGAGCTTGGTTGAGCATTATGGATGGTGCTCAACATGTATTCTTCGTCTTCATGGCGAAGATGCCTTGAACGACGTCTTGTATCCTCTTGATGTTGGTGATGATCACGAGAGGATGTATGTTGATGAAGATTCTTGCTTCTTGGCGCCTCTTTTGGAAGGTGATGTTGGGGCGCCGCTCTTTTTGTAGTTGGTGGAACTTGATGCCTAGGAGGTTGTTGCACATGACGCCTTCGAGGTGGCCTTTCTTGGCGTCTTGGAGATGGTGGTTCTTGGCACCTTGGAGACGGTGGTGCTTGATGGCTTGGAGGTGATGGCGCTCGCTGCCTTGGAGATGGTGACCCATGACGCTATGTAGGTGGTAGCGCTTGATGCCTTGGAGGTGGATCATCGAAGTAGGTGGTGCCCTTTGGTGTGGCACGCTTGGCCTTGAAGTTCATAGTTTCTTGATGATGTGTCTCCGCTAGCTTGGCATAGTAGTCCTCCATCTCCAAGCGGTGGAGGTATTCTTCATGGCTCATGGAAGAGCCCTCGAAGTGGGTGAAGCTCGCCATGTCCTCCATTCTTGGTGAGGCGTCGTTGTTGTAGCACTCGAAGTCATCCATGCTTGGGGAGTCTTTGTTGATGTAGTACTCCATATCACCCAAGCATGTGGAGCCATTGTCGGTGTAGTGCTCCATGTACTCCATGCATGAGGAGCCATTGTCGATGTAGAGCTCCAAGTCCTCCATGCTTGAGGAGCCATAGTTGATGACGTGCTCCATGTCTTCCATGCATGTGGAGCTGTCATAGGTGCAATGCTCCGGGTCCTCAAAGCATGCGGAGCCATTGTCGGTGTAGTGCTCCATCATGTCCTCTATACTTGTGGAGTCGTGGTGGCTCATCATGGATTCTTCATAGATATCCTCCTCAGTTCCAGAGTCCCTAGACATGATTCACAAGACCAAGTGGTGTATATGGAAGTGGTAGGGGGTTAGGAATGCAACGTCAAACCTTACTTTACCTTGGAAGATAGTATCGTGCAAGTGGCAACACTTGAGAGCAATAAAAACCAAGCAAAGTGAAGTTCACGCGAAACACCAAAACCAACTAACCACTAAAAAACACACACACACAAATCTTATGGTGGATAGGTATGGAAGGTGGCATGTCAAGAACCCATCCAAAATCAAGATGTTGTAATGGCAAGTAAAGAACCACGATGATCACAAAGCAAAACAAGTCAATCCACAAGATTGGAATATATACAAGGAAATACACACGGTGGGATAAATGGGACTTGTGCGATGGAGAAAGTGAGCTAAGAACCAAATGATTACCTAGCGAAGACTATAAGCTCGTGTCGCACAAGTGCAAGGAGAGACGCTAGTTCGATTGCAATAAATTGGTAGGCTACAAAATATGCACAATAAGTACCACCTATTTGATGTTCATCGAGCATGCGCTTCCTATTCTGTGAGGCACTTGTTTGCTTCTATCTTTTTTCTTCTTTTTCTTTTTTTTCTATTTTTTTCTCTTTTTTCTTTTCTTTTTCACTAGCCCCTTCCTTGTGCCAACAACTATACAAGATAACTATATGAGATAGCGCGTTCACAATTTTTGCTCGGAATTCTACAAGGTATCAAATGTGCATAGCCCAAGAAATCATAGGAGGAACTAGTCTCAATAGGTGTTTGTTAAATGCAAAGATAGTGTGGCTCACAAATGGATGCAAGTGGGGAGAAGTCGCGGAATTTTTATACCTTTCATCGCCGATCTTCACCCTTTATTGGTGGATTCCGCCTTGCTCACGGAATTTGGATGGAGTAGATAGCATGAACCATGGATATGATGATGTTGAGCTCTTTCTCCTCTTCAAAACGAGCTAAAGAACACCAAAATCCGAGTTCGTATGCAAAAGTTATGCTCAAAACCGTGAAGCAGATTTTTCTGTCAGCAGGGGGGTGGACAGTCCGGTGCGCGTAGGCCGGACAGTCCGGCCGGGGCGGAGATTCCGGTCAATTTATGCCGGATACTCTGGTGGGGCGGATACTCCAGTCTGATTTGGCCGGACAGTCCGGTCCGGTCGATCCAGAAGTTCAAGAGCACGAACGGGACGAGTTTTGGCAGAAAAACTCGAACCAAAACCACAAATTGATGGGGGAAAACAAGGAATTAAGCCATGGGAACACAAGGGAAGGTAGATCAACAAGTTTAGCAAGTAATCCACGGATCAAAACCTACCAAAACGCACTCAAATCATAGATCGATCCAAAACACGAAATTTGGGCTATTTTTTGGGGATTTTCGAATTTATGGGGGAAAAGACCAAATCGAGGAGAAATCTGTGGCAACCAAAAGCTTCTGATACCAGATGATGAGGGCAAACCTCTAGGGTGGCCCGATCTTCACGGATCTCGTGGTCAAATCGATAGGATAGCGAGTTGTAGCACCCCAATTGTCTAACAATTGTAATGCTACTTGTCCTAGTAAGATATTGGCTACTCCATAGATATTATTGTTGCATCATAATTATATCATGCTCATGTTATCATGCCACCTTGCATTTGAGCATCATATAAAACTCCTTTTCTTTTGGTTCTTCTCTCACATTCATTATTAATTGTATTTGCTTCTTGATATTATATTTGGCTATTGATATATTGTTCAAATGCCCAAGTTGAGTTGGGGGCATATCTTTTATTTCCATTCCACCACCTTTCTCTTCCACCACTTTATAATCCCACCATCCCATTAACCATGAGCTTGTTTCTCTTTCTCTTGCTATTTAATTCTAGCTCATGTTGTTTGGGGTGGATTAAATCCTCTAAATTCTTGTGCTTGGTTATATCTCCACTTCTTGGATATGCATAGAGTAATGCCATAATATTAATATTGTTTTCACAAATAAATAATGGCATTAGTATTTTTGCATGGGCCATGCACAATTCTTCACCACCTTTCTCTCCTTTGGTTTTTCTTAGGTTTTAATGGATCCCATCTTTGAGAAAACATCTCCTACCACTCCACCATCCTCTTAGGCTCATATATATCTTTCTTCTTAATTTTATTCTACATGCATGAACCATATGAGGCCTAGTTCCTCATTTCCTTTCTTGTCTTTTCTTGAAATTCTCCTTAATTTCATCTCATGTTAATTCAAATACTCCTCATGTTCCACTTGTTTTGGCCTTGGTACAAGTTTTAACAAATTAAAAACCTAAAAATAATCTAAACCTAGCCACTCTCTTCATCCTCCTTATAACCCTATTACACTAAACCCTAACCCTAATCTCCCTCCTCTTTACCTCTCTCTTCCACACCCCCTCTCTCTACCATGGGCACCACCTGGCCACCCTCTCCCTGGCCCACACCCAGCCACCCTAACCCTAGCCCATGCCCTAACCCGAGCTCCATCTAACCCTAGCCGAGCTAGCCTTCCCTCCTCTCTTTCTTTCTCTACCGCCATGCTGGCCCCACCCTGCAGCCGTCCGCCGCCCTGGCCCACCTGCAGCCCCTCCCCGCCGTGCCTACCAGCCCTAGGGCGAGCCCCAGCTCAAGCCGGCATGTGAGAGAGGAGAGAAAAGGTGGCACCGAGGCCACCTTTATCTCTGCCGTGCCCCAACTGCCTCCTCCCTCTCTCCCGTCTTTTCCTCCCTCCCCACGTCTCTCTGGCCTCTCCCAGATCTGGCCGAGCCGCCCCCTTCTTCCCCTTCTTCCTCTCCGACCACCAGCAGCCGACGCCGGTCACCGCCAGCACCACCTCGTCCCCGCCGTTCCAGCCGTGCAGCTCGACCTGGAGGTGGCTGAGAAGATCGAGGACGTCCTCCTGCGTCGCCCCGTGGCCGTCAGCGCGAAGGAGAGAGCCCCAACACCGCCAGTACCTCACCGCCCGACGCCAAACCCTAGCCGCCAGTGCGCCAGCGTCCTCGCCGTACCAGCGCCTCCCCGCTCGATCCAACACCACCGCCGAGCCCGCGATGAGCATCTCCTTCTCCCTGACAACCTCCGCCTCGCCGTACTGCCCTAGCGCCGCCGTTGTTTTTGTTGAGCGCTCTCAGTGCGCCAGAGCTCGCCACCGTCTGCAGTTTTCCCGCGTCGCAGCAAGCTCACCTAAGCCCCCGCCCCTTCCCTGTCAACTCCCCTCACCCTACCGCATCGGTTGGCACCCTCCGCGCGCACGCCCGCATCCCGGGATCGATCCCCGCTCGCGCCGCGCGCAGAATATCCTCGCCAGACGAAGGAAAATGAAGAACAGTAACCGGGCCGTGGTCGATTTGCAAAAAGCCCCCCCACCTTTTTGATTCCCGCAACCCGCGCGCCTAGCGGCCCTACCTGCCACTCACCCTGACCACCTTGCAGAAAACCCCCAGGCTTTTCCCGGCCGCAAACCGCGCTCCAGCCTCAGCCCCACCTGTCAGCCCCTGTCTCGCTCACCGCTGGCACGCGGGCCTACGCCAGTTGGCCCACCCCGCAGCCTCAGTGGCTAGCCGAGCCGCGGTGACAAAAGTTTTCCCCGCACGTGGTCCAGTCAGCACAACGGCCCACCCGTCCGTGTCTGGGGTTGTTTGCGCCTGAGTGACAAAAGTTTTTCCCTGTGTCTGTTTTTAATCAAATCTTTTTCAAATTGATTTAAATTCAAATTCAATTCAGATTCAAATAATTTTTAAAATACAAATCCAAATAATACAAATAATATATGTTTTGGAATTAGAAAAATGTGAGGAATTCAAATATGCCCTTCAAAATATATTTTGAACACTTTAAATTTCGAGATGATTAAAATTACAATAAAAATGCCCTTTTCCTTATTTAATTAATAACTTTTGTTTAATAACTCCAAATTTGACAAATAATATGTCTAAATCGATCAGCGCGACGAGCCCGTTCTATTTATGCAATCCTTTTTCTGAATTGAAGCATGCATCATGTTGTCATTTAAAGTCTGAACCGTTTATGACAATAAAACTTGTGCAAATAAATAATAAAGTGCTTTATTTCTTGTATCCACACCCCACCTTTGCCATGCTACTTTAATGCCATGTAAATTGTGCATCATGCATCATGGCATGCTTGTTTGCTTGTCGCATTTTAACTCATATGCTTGTGCACTTTATTTATGTTGGCCTTGTTTGTTTGGCTCTTCTTCGAATAGATGCCCAGCATGAGAATTACCAGGAATCACAGGAGTACTACCCAGATCCATCTCTCACTTCAACTGAGCTACCAGGCAAGCACTACCACATGCTTGCATACATACAGTACCTATTTCCTCTATCTTATTCTTGCATCATTGAGTCGCGATTGCATTAAATTGAATCCCAAGTACTGCATAACCTTTACTTTTAAACCACACCAAGCCTGTTCCGGTCCCATGAGCCATTACTACAGGAGTTGTTTGAGCCATGCGAGTCGTAGAAAAGCATGAGTAGGGTATGTGAGTGTCTGATGCATAATGAGGTACCTAAACAACATAACCTGAGTAGTAATGGGATAACTAATGAAAGAGGCACCGGTGAGCGATATCTGCTATTTGGTTGTTCATGCTCACTTGTGTCCCGTAGGACCCCGAGTACTTGATTCCTGTTCCTTGACTATTCGCACTATCCACATCCGGGAGGCCTTATGGACCCCCCTGAGACAGAGCTTGATTCATTCTTATTTCTTGGGGCCACAAGTAGTTTGGGGCTTTATTACTATCCTGTACTTATGCCATGTTACTGCTTTAATAAGATTGTGCTCGGAGCACCTGTACTGTTTTGGATCGTGGAATGTTTTCGCGGTATCGACAAGCCCAGTCACACTTTCGGGTTCCCAGTCGTTTACAGCCATTGACACAAACCTTGGGTCCGTCTCGGAGCCGGCCAACTTCGTTGCGGGTAGCTTAATGGGGTGGCCCCCTGAAATCTTTCTGAATCCTGTGATTGCTTTGTCGTGAATGCCTCGTTGGGTTTTGATTGGTTTTTCCGAGGTTGATCGAGTGTGTGTTGCTATTCGTGCACCCCTGCAGGGTAAATCTTTCTGAAAGCCGTGTCCGCGGTTATGGACGACTTGGAGCACAGTTTCTTGATCATAGACAAGTATAACTAAAGTAACGCTTTTAAATTGACCAAGTACTTGACTAGTAAATAGTGCAACACTCATGGAATGATTAATAAAACTACCAACGGATGACGGGGGTTGTTCGTCCGCTTCCTCGTTGGTAAGCGAGGAGGAGGATGGATCTGTTAATTATACTGTTATAACTGTTGTTCTTAATTCACGGACTTCCGTCTATCATTGGTTAGGCGGAAGGTTAGCGAGTATCTGTAGAATTGTTAGGTATTATCTTTTGCTGCAATTGCGTCACCCCAGGTTGTGTCCCCTTTAGTGGCATAAAGACTTGCTGAGTACCCCTAGGGTCTCACATGATAAATTGTTTGATTCAGATGAACAGGTGTACCCGCAAGATGGATACTGGGTGGAAGATACAGATGATGTTGGCAACGATCATTCGGTGTAGAGATTCCGGGAACGGGGATCCGTGTGATCTGTGGGCGGGATGTGTTTATTTATGGGGCATCTTATGCCAATTTGCTTCTTATCCGTACTCGGATCTTGTTTTCCGCTTCCGCCTGATACTCTGATGTGTGATGTATGAGGAGCTATCCTAAATTATTATATCTATCTAGGACATTTGGATCTTGCCGTATGGCGTTGCTATATTTCTATTTCTTTTAGATGGAATGGCTTTGAGGACTGTTGTATGTGGCTTGCATACATACCCATTTGTGTATGTAGTTGATCCCTTCGCCTGCCGATTACGCCACTCGTTCTTGTCCCGTTGTCTGAAAGTGGTTAGGACGGCCGAAAGGTCTACCGTGAGTGGCCCTGGGCCCCGCTGTACTATTTTAACCACTTTCGTTCATCCAGGCATTAACTAAGAGCGTAATTCACCAAGGTAGTTACAACTGGTATCAGAGCCATCCCGCCCTTCAGGGTCTCAGCCAAAATGGTCGTTGTCAGTCTAGCAAATATTTGGTAGTTTTGTATACTAGGGAAAAACAAAGCGTGAGAGTAGGAATGCTTCCATTTTTCTTCTTACCCACCCACCCACCCTTTTCTGGTAAGGAAGTGTAACGTTTTCAATCCTCTTCTAAAATTCAAACTAGGATTCACGTGTTCTAGGTTCCATAGTACCATAGGTTGTGTTTGTGTTTGTGTGTGTGTGTGTGTGTGTGAATTCCTTGTCTATCTATTGCATCCAAATGTTATCACTATCTGCCTTTTGGTTATCAACTGTTGGTACATTCCCTACCGACAGTCCTTTGTAAACCGACGCGATCTATTCTGATTCGTTGTACACCGATGCGATCTATCTTACTCTTTGTTATCCGATGTTATCTTGTTGGGGTGTTGTTTCCGTAGTTACCAATCTTTAGGTTCATCGAAGAAGAAGTTGTTGGGATATGTGTTTTACTGATTCATGTGCGGAGTAATGATTTGAGTGCGGGATGGAGTCGCGACCATACCACTACTTTTGTCATTTGCTTTTGTATATTGAACTAGTAGAGTTACTAATCTTAATTCGTTAAGTGGTTTTGCGCATTTAGTGGTATTTTAATGCCGAAAATTGCAGAAATTTTTTCTTTGTTAGTTGTGTACCACACTCCTTGTTCAGTCGTGTGTGTTATGCTTAATATCTTCTAGTTGCCTTGAACTTTGCTGATATTTTAATATCACCTCAGTGAATTGCATTCTTTAATCTTGATTAATTCCATTTTGGTACTATTTTGGATTATAATCATTCTCCATTATAGTACTGACTTGTGTTTTATATCAATCACAGGATGGCACCACCACGCCGTTCTGAGGAGGATATACCACCTGAACTTGGGGCCGCTTTGGCAAGTATTGCAAATGCTTTGGGCACTATGCAGCAGAACCAGCAGCGCTTCGAGGAAAGTGTGAGGAGGAATGAGTTTGCTCCGCTACCTCCACCTCCCAAGCGAGGAGACATCAAGAGTTTTCTCAAGTTAAACCCACGCCAATTTGAGGTGTCTGATCAACCACTTGATGCGGATGATTGGTTTCGTGAATTGTCAAGGTTGCTCATGACTGCGGATGTTCCCGAGCAAGAATGGGTCAAGTGTGCTACTCACCTTCTCAAGGGAGATGCAGCTCTCTGGTGGGAAAATTACCTCAAGGCAGATCTTTCTGGTTTTCAGCCTACTTGGGAGCGGTTCACTGCTGCTTTCAAAGAGCAATATCTGTCAGAAATTGTCATGGAAAGGATGAAGGAAGTGTTTCTTAACCTCAAGCAGGGCACTGACAATGTCAACACCTACATCAGAAACTTCATGAACTTGTCTCGTTATGGTGGCGATGAGATCTCTGATGACAAGAAGAAGCAAAAGAGGTTTCGGCAAGGCCTCAATGCTTCCATCAAATATGCAATCACTCATGCAAGGCCGGCATCTTTCCTGGAACTTCAGCACACAGCTCTGCAGGAAGAAGCAAGTAGGCAAGTGTTTGAGGAGTCAAAGAAACACAGCCGTGATACAGCAAGCTCTTCTGCTATGACAGCTCCTTCTAAGCGTCGTGTCTAGGTTCCTAACACCCCACCGTCGCTTCCTGCTCCGCCAAGACCGTCAAGCTACGCACCAAGGCCACCAAACTCCTTCACCGCGGCTCCCAGGGGCTACAACCACAACTACCCTGGAGCGCCTGGCGGAGTCCCTGGCTACGTTGCTCCACGTCCACCTGGTGCTTGCTATACTTGTGGAAACACTGGGCATCAGCACTGGAATTGTCCAATGAACAACAAAGCTCTTCCACCACCACCTCCAAGACCTGCGGCAAGTTCTCCTATGATTCGTGCACCTCCACCTCGGGCTCTCAACATCAACACTAAGCCGGGATCTACGGTTGCTCGTGCCAACTGTGTCAACGTCGCTCAAGCTGAGCATGCACCTGGAGTTGTCATGGGTATGCTTCCTGTTAACTCAGTTCCTGCACGAGTTTTGTTTGATTCTGGTGCTTCACATTCTTTCGTTTCTCACAAATTTGCAAATGAGCATGAGCTTGTTATAGACCAGCTGGATAGAAAGTTAATGGTTCTTTCCCCCGGGGCAAGATTGTTATCTACTAAGATCAGCCATGGCAATCAAATTGAGATTGGTGGTTCTTCGTTTCCGGCTTCATTAATTATTCTGGGCAATTCTGATATTGATGTTATCTTGGGCATGGATTGGTTGATAGCAAATGCAGCTGTGATTGATTGTGCTGAACGTTCGGTTTCTCTAAAAATTCCTGAAGGCCATATAGTCTCCAAGTCTGACTCCTGTAATTCAGCTTTATTCTTTGGCGGCTCTGAATGATGATGCTATGGAAGGTATCCAGAGTGTTCCTGTAGTTTGTGAGTTTCCAGATGTCTTTCCTGAAGAGTTGCCAGGTATGCCTCTGGATCGTGAGGTTGAGTTTGTCATTGAACTTGAACCTGGTACCGCTCCTATCTCCAAGCGGCCTTATAAAATGGGTCCTGCTGAGTTGGCTGAACTTAAGTGTCAGTTGGATGAACAAGAGAAGTTGGGTTTCATTCAGCACAATACTTCTTCTTGGGGTAGTCCAACCATCTTTGTGAAGAAGGGAGACAAGACTGATAGACTTTGTGTTGACTATCGGGCACTCAATGCTAAAACCATCAAGAATAAATATCCCCTTCCGCGGATTAATGATCTCTTCGATCAGCTAGCTGGAGCTGTGGTATTCTCTAAGCTTGATTTGAGAAGTGGTTACCATCAAATCAAGATTCGCAAGGAAGATGTTCCCAAAACAGCTTTCACCACCCGCTATGGCCTGTATGAGTACACGGTCATGTCTTTCGGTCTCACCAATGCACCTGCCACCTTCTCGAGGCTTATGAACTCGGTTTTCATGGAGTATCTTGATAAGTTCGTTGTGGTCTATCTAGATGACATTCTAGTCTATTCTAAGTCAAAAGAAGAACATGAAGAACACCTTCGGTGTGTCCTAAACAAGCTTCGTGAGAACCGCCTGTATGCAAAGTTCTCCAAGTGTGAATTCTGGCTGCCTCAAGTCACCTACCTTGGTCACGTCATCTCTACCAAGGGCATTGCCGTCAACCCAGAAACTATTAAGACAATTACGGACTGGCTTCCACCCATAAATGTCAAAGAAGCCCGAAGTTTCCTTGGTTTGGCCAGTTACTGTCGTCGTTTCGTTCAAAACTTCTCGAAGATTGCGAAGCCTCTTACCGATCTCCTCAAGAAAGGCAAGAAATATCTTTGGACTCCTGCATGTCAAGCAAGCTTTGAAACACTCAAAGAGAAGCTCACTTCCACACCAGTCTTAGTTCCTCCAGATACATCAAAGCCTTTCCAGATTTTCTGTGATGCTTCATTGCAAGGATGGGGTCCGGTCCTTATGCAAGAAAAGCAAGTTGTTGCGTATGCATCTCGTCAGTTGAAGACGCATGAGATCAACTATCCTACACATGACCTCGAACTCGCAGCAGTTGTCTTTGCTTTGAAAGTATGGAGGCATTACTTGCTGGGCAACCGTTGTGAGATCTTTTCTGATCACAAGAGTTTGAAGTATATCTTCACACAGCCTGACTACACCCCGAGCAAAGCCAATGTCATCGCAGATGCTCTCAGCCGAAAAGCTTATGTCAACAACCTCATGGTGGAAGAACAACAGCCTCTCTTGTGCGAGGAATTTCGCAAGCTCAACCTTGAAATTGTGGATCAAGGTTATCTTCTGAACCTTCTAGCAACACCTCTCTTGGAAGAAAAGGTCCGTTCCATTCAGCTTGGTGATCCTTACACTAAAAAGATCATCTCCAACATTCAACTTCCGAAGTACGAGTCTTTCCACGTTGATGACCAAGGCACTCTTTTCTTTGAACACCGGATGTTTGTTCCGAACTACCCGGGTTTAAGAGAGCAAGTTCTCAAGGAGGCGCATGATTCTGTTCTTTCTATTCACCCTGGCAGCATTAAGATGTACATGGACTTGAAAACACAATATTGGTGGCCTGGTTTGAAACGATATTGTGCCAAGTATGTCTCAGAGTGTGATGTTTGTCGCAGAGTTAAAGCTGTCCATCAGAAACCTTCCGGTCTTCTACAGCCATTGAAGCCTCCGGAATGGAAATGGGAGAAAGTAGAGATGGACTTCATCACTGGTTTTCCAAGGTCGCAGAAGGGCAACAATGCAATCTTTGTTGTCATTGACAGGCTTTCCAAAGTAGCTCACTTCTTTCTAGTCAAGGAAACAATTTCTGCAATTCTGTTAGCTGAGCTCTATATCAACAGAATTGTCTCTCTGTATGGAGTTCCTCTTGAGATCAGTTCAGACCGTGGAAGCATCTTCACTTCCAAGTTCTGGGGAAGTTTCCAAAATGCTTTGGGGACAAAGTTAAACTTCAGCACAGCTTACCACCCTCAGTCGCAAGGACAAGTTGGAAGGATCAATCAGATTCTAGAAGATATGCTCCGTGCTTGCGTTATCTCTTTCGGCATGAAGTGGGAAGAATGTCTTCCTTATGCTGAATTCTCTTACAACAACAGTTTCCAGAAAAGTCTAAAGATGGCACCATTTGAGGCTCTCTATGGTCGCAAGTGCAGAACTCCGATTGGTTGGTCGGGCGTAGGGGAAAGATTATTGTTTGGCCCCGACATTGTAACTCAAGCGGAGGAGAAAGTTCACATCATTCTTGAAAACCTGAAGATTGCTCAAAGTCGCCAGAAGAGCAATTATGACAGAAAGCACACGGACATGGAGTATGTCCCTGGTGATCTCGTTTACCTTCGTGTCACTCCCATGAGAGGCACGCATCGTTTTGGTATCAAAGGGAAGCTGGCTCCTAGATACATCGATCCTTTCAAAATTCGTGGAAGAAGAGGAGAAGTTGCTTATGCTCTTGAGCTCCCTGATCAACTCAAAGTCCATGATGTTTTTCACATCTCTCAACTCAAGAAGTGCTTCAAGGATCCCGGCAGGACCGTGGACCATGAACTCATCAATCTCCAAGAAGACCTTTCTTATCAAGAACACCCCACAAAAATTCTTGAAGTCGCAGAAAGAACGACTCGCAACAAATCCATCAAGTTCTGCAAGGTGCAGTGGTCGCACCATTCCGTTGATGAAGCAACCTGGGAACGTGAAGATGAGCTCCGTGCCAAGTATCCTACCCTCTTTGAGTCTTCTTCTTCCTAGAATCTCGGGGCGAGATTCCTGTTTAGTGGGGGAGAGTTGTAGCACCCCAATTGTCTAACAATTGTAATGCTACTTGTCCTAGTAAGATATTGGCTACTCCATAGATATTATTGTTGCATCATAATTATATCATGCTCATGTTATCATGCCACCTTGCATTTGAGCATCATATAAAACTCCTTTTCTTTTGGTTCTTCTCTCACATGCATTGTTAATTGTATTTGCTTCTTGATATTATATTTGGCTATTGATATATTGTTCAAATGCCCAAGTTGAGTTGGGGGCATATCTTTTATTTCCATTCCACCACCTTTCTCTTCCACCACTTTATAATCCCACCATCCCATTAACCATGAGCTTGTTTCTCTTTCTCTTGCTATTTAATTCTAGCTCATGTAGTTTGGGGTGGATTAAATCCTCTAAATTCTTGTGCTTGGTTATATCTCCACTTCTTGGATATGCATAGATTAATGCCATAATATTAATATTGTTTTCACAAATAAATAATGGCATTAGTATTTTTGCATGGGCCATGCACAATTCTTCACCACCTTTCTCTCCTTTGGTTTTTCTTAGGTTTTAATGGATCCCATCTTTGAGAAAACATATCCTACCACTCCACCATCCTCTTAGGCTCATATATATCTTTCTTCTTAATTTTATTCTACATGCATGAACCATATGAGGCCTAGTTCCTCATTTACTTTCTTTTCTTTTCTTGAAATTCTCCTTAATTTCATCTCATGTTAATTCAAATACTCCTCATGTTCCACTTGTTTTGGCCTTGGTACAAGTTTTAACAAATTAAAAACCTAAAAATAATCTAAACCTAGCCACTCTCTTCATCCTCCTCATAACCCTATTACACTAAAACCTAACCCTAATCTCCCTCCTCTTTACCTCTCTCTTCCACACCCCCTCTCTCTACCATGGGCACCACCTGGCCACCCTCTCCCTGGCCCACACCCAGTCACCCTAACCCTAGCCCATGCCCTAACCCGAGCTCTATCTAACCCTAGCCGAGCTAGCCTTCCCTCCTCTCTTTCTTTCTCTACCGCCATGCTGGCCCCACCCTGCAGCCGTCCGCCGCCCTGGCCCACCTGCAGCCCCTCCCCGCCGTGCCTACCAGCCCCAGGGCGAGCCCCAGCTCAAGCCGACACGTGAGAGAGGAGAGAAAAGGTGGCACCGAGGCCACCTTTATATCTGCCGTGCCCCAGCTGCCTCCTCCCTCTCTCCCGTCTTTTCCTCCCTCCCCACGTCTCTCTGGCCTCTCCCAGATCTGGCTGAGCCGCCCCCTTCTTCCCCTTCTTCCTCTCCGACCACTAGCAGCCGACGCCGGTCGCCGCCAGAACCACCTCGTCCCCGCCGTTCCAGCCGTGCAGCTCGACCTTGGGCAAATAAATAATAAAGTGCTTTATTTCTTGTATCCACACCCCACCTTTCCCATGCTACTTTAATGCCATGTAAATTGTGCATCATGCATCATGGCATGCTTATTTGCTTGTCACATTTTAACTCATATGCTTGTGCACTTTATTTATGTTGGCCTTGTTTGTTTGGCTCTTCTCTTAATAGACGCCCAGCAGGAGAATTACCAGGAATCACAGGAGTACTACCCAGATCCATCTCTCACTTCAACTGAGCTACCAGGCAAGCACTACCACATGCTTGCATACATACAGTACCTATTGCCTCTATCTTATTCTTGCATCATTGAGTCGCGATTGCATTAAATTGAATCCCAAGTACTGCATAACCTTTACTTTTAAACCACACCAAGCCTGTTCCGGTCCCATGAGCCATTACTACAGGAGTTGTTTGAGCCATGCGAGTCGTAGAAAAGCATGAGTAGGGTATGTGAGTGTCTGATGGATAATGAGGTACCTAAACAACATAACCTGAGTAGTAATGGGATAACTAATGGAAGAGGCACCGGTGAGCGATATCTGCTATTTGGTTGTTCATGCTCACTTGTGTCCCATAGGACCCCGAGTACTTGATTCCTGTTCCTTGACTATTCGCACTATCCACATACGGGAGGCCTTATGGACCCCCCTGAGCCAGAGCTTGATTCATTCTTATTTCTTGGGGCCACAAGTAGTTTGGGGCTTTATTACTATCCTGTACTTATGCCATGTTACTGCTTTAATAAGATTGTGCTTGGAGCACCTGTACTGTTTTGGATCATGGAATGTTTTCGCGGTATCGACAAGC
Organism: Avena eriantha; assembly: GCA_910589775.1. NCBI lineage: Eukaryota > Viridiplantae > Streptophyta > Magnoliopsida > Poales > Poaceae > Avena > Avena eriantha. Next base: position 383,371,324 of record OU342743.1, read on the forward strand.
CCAGTCACACTTTCGGGTTCCCAGTCGTTTACAGCCATTGACACAAACCTTGGGTCCGTCTCGGAGCCGGCCAACTTCGTTGCGGGTAGCTTAATGGGGTGGCCCCCTGAAATCTTTCTGAATCCTGTGATTGCTTTGTCGTGAATGCCTCGTTGGGTTTTGATTGGTTTTTCCGAGGTTGATCGAGTGTGTGTTGCTATTCGTGCACCCCTGCAGGGTAAATCTTTCTGAAAGCCGTGTCCGCGGTTATGGACGACTTGGAGCACAGTTTCTCGATCATAGACAAGTATAACTAAAGTAACGCTTTTAAATTGACCAAGTACTTGACTAGTAAATAGTGCAACACTCATGGAATGGTTAATAAAACTGCCAACGGATGACGGGGGTTGTTCGTCCGCTTCCTAGTTGGTAAGCGAGGAGGAGGATGGATCTGTTAATTATACTGTTATAACTGTTGTTCTTAATTCAAGGACTTCCGTCTATCATTGGTTAGGCGGAAGGTTAGCGAGTATTTGTAGAATTGTTAGGTATTATCTTTTGCTGCAATTGCGTCACCCCAGGTTGTGTCCCCTTTAGTGGCATAAAGACTTGCTGAGTACCCCTAGGGTCTCACACGATAAATTGTTTGATTCAGATGAACAGGTGTACCCGCAAGATGGATACTGGGTGGAAGAGACAGATGATGTTGGCAACGATCATTCGGTGTAGAGATTCCGGGAACGGGGATCCGTGTGATCTATGGGCGGGATGTGTTTATTTATGGGGCATCTTATGCCAATTTGCTTCTTATCCGTACTCGGATCTTGTTTTCCACTTCCGCCTGATACTCTGATGTGTGATGTATGAGGAGCTATCCTAAATTATTATATCTAACTAGGACATTTGGATCTTGCCGTATGGCATTGCTATATTTCTATTTCTTTTAGATGGAATGGCTCTGAGGACTGTTGTATGTGGCTTGCATACATACCCATTTGAGTATGTAGTTGATCCCTTCGCCTGCCGATTACGCCGCTCGTTCTTGTCCTATTGTCTGAAAGTGGTTAGGACGGCCGAAAGGTCTACCCTGAGTGGCCCTGGGCCCCGCCGTACTATTTTAACCACTTTCGTTCATCCAGGCATTAACTAAGAGCGTAATTCACTGAGGTAGTTACACGAGGGGAAAGGGAGAAGGTAGCGGAAGTGGATGCACACCTCGCGAAGAACACGATGAACACATGCAAAACACACACGATACAAGGCCGATTGCTCTCACCGGTGGCCACCGGTCCGATAAAATCCTCGCAAGGAAAGATCGGTCAACGTGCTCCCTCGATCCCACGCGGAGAGGGAAGAACACCTTGTAGAGGGTCTTGACGTCTTGGCAAAGGGACACCGATGCCAAGGCCTTGTACAACGAGGGAGGCGCGATGCAAACTCCGACGAGGTGGTGATGATAGTCGATCCCCTTTGGTAGAAGGGGATGAGGCAAAACTAGAGATTCCACAAAGGAGGTTTTCTTTAGTCTATCATCTATGCCTAAGGGATACAATGAGGGGTGGGGGCTCTATTTATAGGCCAGCCACAAGTTCAGGGGTAGTTTGGGCATAAAACTAGGGTTTGGTGCAGAATAGAGGGGTACATGGGCCAAGGGCCAGATGTTGGCACGCATGCCCATCACTTAGGACGGACACTCCGGGTAGTGTCCGGGTAGAGTCCGATGTAGCACACAGAATGTATGCGCCAGGACGGGGCTGGGGTAGGCCGGACACTCCAGCTGAGTCGCGCCGGACAGTCCGGCTGTGCCGGACACTCCGGCTGTGCCGGACACTCCGGCCGGATTCAGGCAGACTCTCCGGGGCGATGACGGCGGAGCCTCTCGTTCTGGAGCTAGCTGCTCTTGGTCCATCTTCTTGGTTGACTTGGGGACGATCTTGGGGACGATCTTGGGGACGATCTTGGGGACTTGGCATTGTGGATGTAGTAGCATCCGTAGGACGGGCTGCATCATGTCCTAATCTACCAAAAAGGTTTTTGGGAACTAACATTATACTCGCGATTCTTCCTTATAAGCTATAGTAGCTTGATCATGAAAGTTGTCATGATAAGGATGAATAGAAGATGTAAGTAAAATGTTTACTACACTAATAGATTACTAAAGAATGGATTTTTGAAAAAACACCAACATTTGATGATGGTGATCCACTTCAAAGTGCAAGTCCAAAGGTATTAGTATTTGACTATATACACTTTGTACTATGTGTCATGTGAATGACACCACTATTGATGTTGATAGATTCTTTTAAAAGAAAAGGAATTGTTGAAAGAGAATCTATAAAATATTTGGCAGAAAAGAAATGGTTGGAGATGTCCAACTTAGGTATATAGAAGATATACATGTTATGGATGTATTCCTTGCTTGTTAAACAATGTGGTTTTGAGGTACTGGATACCGGTATTGGATACCGAATTGGTTGGTGTGAACTGCAATGACCTAAGTAACTGGCAAGAGAATCAGTAATGATGTTCATGGAAAACAAATAAAGTGTTATTGCGTTTTTGTTGTAGTCAAACCTAGCCTTCAAGATTTGTTTTAATAATTGTTGTTTTGTTCCGGTATTACGAAAACAATGGTTGTTCAAATAATTACCATATTCCATAAAGGATGGATGAACTTTTACAAATCTAGTTGGAGAAATCACATCCATAAACATTATTGCTAAAATGTCGTAATACAAATGATTGGAAGATCACTTATGAAGTGACATCCTTATTTGAATTATTTTGGAAAGTAAACACGAAGAAACTCCATGTTGATGGATTTTTTGGAGTCTTTTGATTTTGATCAATTGACGCTTGTGAAACTTTCCTCGATATAATTGAAACTCCGTCCTTAGGCCAAAGAGGAACGGATGACTAACTTATTGGATATTATGCATGTGGATGTATATAGTCCATTGTGTGTAGCCATATGCGATGGATCTTTTTGCTTCTGAGTGAATATATCTATATATTTACTTAATAAGGAAGAAGTATGAAACAAATGAAAAATGTTCAAAGACTTTCAAGATGAAGTGAAAAATCATTGTAACAAGAAAATAAAAGAGTTTATGATTTGATCATAAAGGAAGATATTTGAGTTATAGGTTTAGCAAAACAACTAAGATTTCAGGAATTGTTCCATGAATTTGCATTTCCCGATAAACCACAGGAGTATGGTATGTTCGAGAGATCAAATCAAAACTTGTTTGACATGGTAAGATCAAAGGTGTCATTTCTATAACTGCCATTATGTTTTAAGGATTAAAGCTTTAGAGACTACCGCTTTTACACTGAAAAGAGCACCATCATGATCCGTTGAAATGACACCATATGAGTTATGGTTTAGGATAAAACCCGAATTGTCTTTTCTTAAATTTTGGTATGCTATGCATAAGTAAAATGTTTACAACAAAGTCGGATAAGCACGTCTTTGTAGGTTATCCCAAATAATTTGTTGGGAATTCCTCCATAACATTGAGGCCAAAGAGTTTGTCGCTTGGAACGTCAAGTTTCTTGAGAAGGAATTTTTCGTGGAAAGTTAAGTGGGAGGACAATAGAACTTTGATAAGGTTGTTGAACCTTAGCTATATGTGCTAAGGAGCATAGCGCCGGAAAGTGTCTTGGTGGCGGCCACAATGCTCATGGCTCCCGTGATTACAAAGGGTGTGATCTTGGAGATTAGAGTTCTTATTGAACCATGTGGGTCGGTAAGAATCAAATAGTAAGATTTGAAACATAAGTCGTTATTGTTTTGACAATGATGAACCGACTGCATGCAAAGAAGCGATGATGGGCCGTGACCCCATAAAATGACTAGAAGTCATATAATCCGTGATAGTATCCATACACGAGAAATCAAGTTTCTGAACTTGGAAGACCTCCGGAAAGGCGTGAAGCCTATCGGTCGTGTTTGGATCTCTAAAGAAATAGACATGGATGTTTAACATCTATGAAATAGTCGACATGTCGGAAAGAAGTTTACGGCAATGTTCAAGGAGTTGACTATGACAAGATTTGATCTTTCATAGCGATATTTAGTCTCGACGGATTAATGTAGCAACCACTACATATAATTTGGTATATGGTAGTTGAATAAACAAAACAAGGTTCTTCTAATAGAATGGTTACCTAGGACGTGTACATGACACGGTCGGTTTTGTTAATTCAAAGGGTGCTGAAAGGGCATGCAAACTTCAATGGTTGAAGTGAGCATAGCGGAGTTGGAATCTTCACCATGATGAAAATGTTAAAGGAGTTTAATTTCATCGGAGATGATGAAGATGCTTGCATTTGCAAGAAATTAAGTGGGAGCGCTGAGAAAAATTTCCAATACATTATGTAGAGTACATATTGTTGATTGGAAATGATGTATCTTTTATTGACACAAGTTAAGAATTTCATTAAAATAGGATTTCAACGGAAGACTTGGGTAAAACCAGAATATTTGGCATCAATGTCTATATGGATAGATTGAGGCATGCTAATATGGTTATGCCAGACGTACATATATGAGATATTGAAAGGGTTCAATATGGAAAGAACAAGAAAGGTTTTTGCTGCATGGAAAGGATTGTATCAAGATTCAAGTGTTTATCACTTGGTGAGTAAATTCACATGAATATTTTGATCGATTATACCGTGATATTTATATATCCAGATATGTCCTATGCTCTAAATGTTATGAGCACATACCAGAATGATTCATAAGATGATCATTGGACGATAGTAAAGATATTCTTATGAGCTTTGGAAGAACTAAGAATATATCATGTATAATTGACAAATAGTTGAAGGTAGTTCATTGTAAAGTGTTACATTGATACTAGTTTTGTCACAAGATACAAATTAAATTTATCTCAATTTGGACTATGGGTGGTACAATGTAATGGAAAGGATGTTCCATGATGGATTTGGATGAGTTCCAAAGTTGAGACATTGTGACGGATACTACAACAAAAGGCTAAGTATATGACTGCTATAGTAGCAACAAAGGAGGGAATTTGTGTTAAGTAGTTCGTTATCAAACTAGGTGTGGTTCAAAGTGGGCTAATACTATGAAGATATATTGTATGACAATAATATAAACATATTTTAACCGAACGAACTAAAGGTCTCACCAAAGGACAAAATTTATACAATGCCATCTCATTTGAGAATGAGTGATGTGTAGAGACGCAAAGTCATGCAAATACACACGGACCTGAAAGTGCCAGATCCGGAGATAATTTTAACCACTAGAAAACGCATATATTGAACACCTAGGTGTTGTATATACAAGTTTACAAACTAGATTATTGACTCTAGTGCAAGTGGGAGACTAAAGGGAATATGCCCGAGATGCAATAATAAAGTGGTTATTATCTTATTCCATGTTTATGATAAATGTTTATTTTGCATGCAATAATTGTATTAATTGGAAACGTTAATACATGTGTGTTTAATAAAAGTTCCTAGTAATGCCTCTCATATAAACTAGCTCGTTGATTAATAAGATGATCAAGGTTTCCTGATCATGGACATTGGATGTAGTTAATAACGAGGTCTCAACATTGGTGGAATGATGTGATGAACATTCATCCGAAGTATAGCATTACGATCAAAGTCATTATGTTTATATTGCTATAACATCATACGAAGTAATCTTAGTCCTTAGACCATGAGATCATGTTAATCACTAACACCGGAAGAGTATCTTGATAACATCAAACGTCACACCATAACAGGGTGACTATAAAGGTGGGTTCAGTGCTACAAAGGTGTTATGTTGAGGCTCATGGACCAAGAGTGGGATTTTTCCATCCCTATGACGAATATATATACTCTGGGCCCTCTCGGTGATATCACATTAAGATAGCTTGCAAGCAAGTGATGTGATCACTAGAATGTTATATCACGGGAACAAGAAAAGAGTGCATGTCGGTAACGAGATCAAACTAGGTATTTGGATGCCAATGATTGAATCTCGGACATGTAATATATCACGAGACAAAGGGATTTAGTTACGACATAAAAGGTTCACACGATCACAAGAGTCATCGTTGAATATGTGGGAGTCAGTACGGATCTCCAGGTCCCGCTGTTGATTATTGATCGAAGAGGGGTATCGATCATGTCTGCATTATTCGCGAATCGTAGGGTGACACACTGAAGGGATACAGACACCATTTGGAGAAAATATGTTTCAGATAAAGATTTAAGAAAGCGCTGGAATCATTTTGATGGAAACCGAAATTGTTTCGGGTGAAATTGCTGAAATTGGTTCTGCATGTGATATTGAAATGTTGTAGGGGGTTTTATGTGAATGTTTGTTAATTAATGTAATTAAAAAAATTCTGAATAAAATAAATAAAATAGTTTTATTTAACGAGAGCTTGCATTAAATTTGGTGGAAATTAATGCATGTGTGAGTGGAATTTTGAGTGGAGGCTTTTTATGGGAGTGGGAGCTCCACCCACATGAATGTGGAAGATGTGGGGGCACCACCATGGCTGCCATGCCATGGCCCTTGGATTCCCCCCTCTTCCCTATAAAAGGCACCTCTCTCCTCCTCACAACACACACCTCCTTGTGAAGGATCTCTCTGCCCTCTAGTTATTCCCCATGGTCTCGGATTAGTGGGATACATGTTCTCGGTGGCTTTAACTAGAAAGGAGTTGATGCTTCCAGTGCTTTGCTGGAATGAGGGACGGAGGTTGTCGGGGTACCGGAGGTGTGTGCGATCACGGATGCGCCGCTGCTTTGCGGTGCTGGACTTGCTGGAGCTGGATCTGATGGGCGTGTTGGAGCCGGACCTGCTGGACTTCATCACGATCTTGAGATCGGCAAGTGTACGACTACATCATCAACGAGTTCCATCTCGTTAACAAAGCTTTGTTGTCTTCGAGGGTAATTTCTCTATAGATGTATATCCACCTGTTGCGTGTATCTAATACATAGATCTTGGCGATAGTTCCCATCGTAGGAATTTTTTTGTTTTCTATGTTGCGAACCCAACACTACAAACTTCTATGTTTCCTGGACGCCTTCTTGAGCTACCACCATATACAAATGTCCAAGGAGGACAAGGAGAAAACAGCCTTCATCACCCCTTGCAGAGTATTCTGCAACACCTCCATGTCGTTCGGCCTTAATAATGCCAGAGTGACCTTCCAGAGGCTGATGCACATCGCCCTAGGAGCACAGATGGGCAGAAATGCGGAAGCCTATGTTGATGATATAGTGATCAAGACCCACAAGAAGGACACACTAGTGGCGTACCTCGAACAAACCTTCACCAACTTGCATCTAGTTAACATCAATCTCAACCCATCCAAGTTCATATTTTGGGTCCCATCGGGCACACTCCTAGGATTCCTGGTGTCCCATCGGGCGTTGAGGCGAACCCCTATAAATTTTGATCGATCGAGGAAATGCAGCCCCCAAGAGGCTCAAGGACATGCAACGCTTGGCGGGGTGCATGACAACATTAGGAAGGTTGATATCCAAGCTGGGAAAAAAGGACATGCCCTCCTTCAGGATCATGAAGCGCTCGGCCAACTTCAAGTGGTCTCCCAAGGCCATCGAGGCTTTTGAGGGTCTTAAGAGATACCTCACGAGCCTGCCTATCATGGTGGAGCCACGGGATGATGAGACCCTTCTGCTGTACCTAGCAGCCATGCCACAAACGGAAAGCTCTGTCCTCGTCGCTGAGTGTGAGGATCTTGTCGAGGATAATGGATGTCCTAATGGCCCGGTGCATCTTGAGTGTCCTGGGGCTAGGTCAGCCAAGGTAGCAGCAAATACCGTGAGCGCCTAGGGGGCTCCGGAGGGGAAGGCTCTTGCTAAAGCCACTCGCGTGCCCTCAACCAAGACCACAAGGCTCGTACGACGGCGGATCTACTTCGTCAGTACGGTGCTCTAGGATGCTCGCGAGTGATACCCGATGCAACAGAAGTTCCTATACATGCTCCTCATTGCCTCGCCTAAGTTGCGGCACTACTTCCAGGGCTAGCCCATCAAGGTGGTCACAAAGTCCCCCCTGGAGACTAGTCTACGCAACCCCAATGCCATAGGATGTGTCGACGAGTGGGCCATCGAGCTACAACCTTTCGGGCTAACCTTCGACAGATCCCCAATAGTCAAGGGTCGAGCTCTGGCCGAGTGCGCCGCAGAGTGGACCAACCCAGGAATGGGAGAAGCCACGGAGGAAATAACCCAGCTACCTCGGATGATTGCCCCGGGTCGTTGGGTGGTAAACTTCAATGGTGCATTCAATGGCGATGGAGCAGGGGCCGTAGCAGTGCTCACACCCCCACCGGTGACAAGGTCTTCTATACCATACAACTATGTTTAAGGGATGAAGTCAAACACTCTGACAACATCACCGAATACGAAGGCATCATCCCGGGCCTCAAGGCATCCATTACCCTTGGCATCAAGCGCATCACGGTTTAGGGAGACTCCCTGCTCCTCATCAACTTATCAAAAAAAGTTACAAGCCCAAATACGAGCACATGGTGGCATACCTTGAGGAAGTGCGAAGGCTGGCGAAGTACGTCCTAGGCATGGACCTACTCCACATCCCCCAAGGGGACAACCAAGAAGCTGACAAGATCGCCAAGCGCACCTCCCACTAAGAGCCCCAGCAGCCGGGTGTCTTCGAGGAAAGGCTGTTCAAGCCCTCCACCGCCCCACTGGGCGATAGAAAGGACCGTCACCTCGAAAATCTTCCCCACCTTGCTCCAGACTGCAGCCCGCCTTCTAGTGACCGACTTGCCTTGGCACTTACACCTCAAGAGGCATACTGGATCACAAAGCTCAAGGCCTACCTACAGGACGGCACCCTTCGAGATAGTGAGAACATGGCCGAGTGCCTCCTTCACCGTGCTAAGAAGTACTATCTGGTGGACGGTGACCTCTACTGTCATCGTGCCAGCGGTGCCGCCCCGCGGTGTATCTCGGCCAAGGAGGGCCGAGAGATCCTGACCGACATCCACGCCAGGGAATGCGACCATCACGCCTCTGCGTGTACTTTTGTGGGAAAAACCTTTCGTAGCGGCTTCTACTTCCTCACGACACTCGACGGTGCCATCGAGCTGGTCAAATCTTGTGAAGCGTTCCAATTCCATGCCAAGAAGATACATCAGCCTACTGAATGGCTGTAGACTATCTCACTCTCATGGCCGTTCGATGTCTGGGGGCTAGATATCTTGGGGCCCTCCCATAGAGAAACCGGGGGATATCTCTAATTCTACATCACCATAGACATGTTCACCAAGTGGGTGGAGGTGGAGCCAGTCCGCACCATCCCGATGAAGTCAGCGGTCAAGTTCTTGCAAATCTTGGTATGCCGTTTCGGCGTGCCTAACCGCATCATCACCGACAACAGAATCCAATTCACCAGCGGGCTATTCAACTCCTACTGCATGGACGTTGGCACCAAGATCTACTACTGCTTTGTTGCCCACCCGCGCAGTAATAGCCAAGCTGAACAGGCCAATGCGGAGGTGATATGGGGCCTCATGACCAGGAGCTTCCTCCACAAGCTCAAAGAATGTGGCAAGGGCTAGATTGACACGCTTCCCGGTGTGCTATGGTCCATCCGCACTATGCTACCAAGCTGACTAGTGAGACCCTGTTCTTTCTCGTTTATGGAGCTAAGGCTGTCATACCCACAGAAGTCAAGCATGGTTCACCACAGGTCCTTGACTTCAATGAGACGATGCAAGAGGAGCTCCCCCAGGATGACCTCACCCTGATTGAGAAGCCCACCACAAATTCAATATGCAGGCTACCAGATACCAGCAAGCGCTATGTCAGAGAAAGTGTCCCACAAAGGAACAAGGGGTCCAACAAGCCCTAAGTTCGAGAGGAGGCTGAACACGCGTTCCGAGCTTCTCAGCGGCAGCGGAGACAGTGGCACACGATAATGACATAGAGGGTGACACAAGGTTTTTAAAACCAGGTTTGGGACCCTCCTGAGGAGGTAAAGCCCCTACTCCTGCTTGGTTGTATTCTCGTGGTGCTTCATGAGGGTACAAAGGTGTATCAATGTCTAGGGTTATAGATCGCTGGGATCGACCCGTTCTAAGGTAGGAGGAGGTCTCCTTATATAGCAATGCTGGGCCTCTTGCCCCCAAATGTTGGACGGGAAGGGTATCCATAGTGGTATCCTCGAAGACTTGGTCTACCAGGCTACTTTCTATGGACTCGGTCCACCACTCGGGATTTCCTCTGATCCTTCACATAATGGGGGAGCCTAACGCTGTCCTTCACTACCCGGCGCCTCCCTTGTCTCGTTTGCACTGAAATGGCAAGGGACAACTTCTCTTTACCAACGCGGTCCACCCTGCCCTGGCCTTTCCTTCAGGGTTTTGTCCTCTTCCTTCCTTTTACCCTGAGATTACAAACGCACCTCCGGGGCATGCTCCTAAGAATCCGAGGCCCGCTGGAGGATCCGAGCAAGCCGACGCTCCACCACGTGTGGTGGTGGTAAGTGGGAGGACCCAAGAGAGGCCTCTGTCGAGGCGGCAGCCTCGGGTTCCCTCCTGAGGTCATATGCCTCATGCCTCCGCCTCTGGAGGGGGCAATGGCCCTGTTAGTGGGCCCTCTGGCTATAGGATCATGGTACCCTATTGCTAGGACTCCGACAGTAGCCCCCGGGTGCTTGACGCGCATGTGTCTCTTAAAAGGCAATAAGGCGCAAGGGCCCCATTGGCCGTCGGGCCCCGTCATGGCCCCAGTTGACACGGTAACCGCCTCCGCACGCATCTCTGCTATGCACTCAAAACGTTGAGGATTCGGGAGCCATCAAATGCAAGCGGACCCTTCCTGCCTCGGGAACCGCCCCACGATACGACGACACAGGGTGAGGTCTGCGGTTCGTGCCACGTGTACATCGTAGCGACGCAACCCCTCGTCTTGTTAAATTGGGACACGGGCGTGCTGCTCTCTCCCTGCTGCCACCTCTTCTGTTCCTTCAGTTCCTCTTTCTTGCTCCCCGGCCACCGACAAACCTCGTTTTTCTCCGTGGAGCCCAACCAACTTTTGGCCAGTGAGAAGGGTAAATTTGTGGTGAGAGACGCGACAGAGACTCCTCCGGTGAAGCAGGGTCGGGAACGGCCGTGGGAGGCATGGCGGTCACGTCATGACCCTGGGCACCATTCCTCTCACCAGGGCCGCTACGGCAGCTGAGGGAGAGGCGCTAGTGAAGCGCCTTCGGGGATGCCCCCACCGCAGCGGCCGAGGGCAATGTTGTTGGATAGCTAGTACCGGGGGTACCTCGATCTGCCTACATCTAGCTACCTTTGCGGTCCCGGGAAGGCCTCACGAGGGAGAGTTCCCCCCTCGCGAGGTGCGTTAGGGCCGCACTTCCGGAGGCCTCATGAGGGGGACGTCGTGAGGTCCATGTGACTCTCCTCCCAAGGAAAACGACAAGCGTGACCGACGCATTGGATGCCTCGTTCCCAGTGGTCCCAGGGGCCAGGACTCGGTCAAAGGTAGAGCCGACAAGGCCCTGACCGGCTGACAGATGGCTCTAAAGCGGACATGACTGCCTTTAGCCACTTTGGTGCAAGGAAGAGAGCACACAACACCAGATGAAGACAAGAGGCACCAGAAGGGGATCGCTTTACTGGCAGGCGGAGGGGCGTCCAGCATCCAAGACCTAGTCCAGCAAAAGGTAGTCTCCTAGACCAGGGGCATGAGTGGCGGCACTGTGGTGACCCTCCCTGTCTATGGACCAAGGGGAGAGGTCCGAAGCCGCCCTATATAAGAAGCCCTTCTCCTACCTTGGAGGGGGAGGGACCCCAGAGATCTAAAACCATAGATCTTTCATCAACCATTGTAACGTCGCAAGGCAAACGAGCAAGACAACCAAGCAGGAGTAGGGGCTTTACCTCCTCATGAGGATCCCGAACTTGGTAAAAACCCCGGTGTCAACTCTCTATCATGTGCCACTTCCGCTGCCGTGGCTATCGCCGAACTCCTTTGGAATCACGTGTTCAGCCCCCTCATGAACCAAGGGATTGTTGGACCCTAGTTCCTTCGTGGGACAAATATCCGACATATGGCACGCAAGGTAGGGGGTTGAGGCATGTTTCCAAGACTTTCGGGCGATATTATGGTGAGGAGCTCTGACGCAGAGGCCACCCCAGGAGGATCCGCGCCTAGAGGGCCGACTGGAATGGTCACCTGCATCCTGGGCAGTCTACATGCCTCTGCCCATGGTTCACACATCGGGAAGTTCACCCAGGGGCTGGCAGCGGGAAGGCCCAGTGCTACCATCGCCCCCCTCCAGTGGTCGCGGCAGCCGGTCTCCTTTGTCGCCTCGGACCACCCCGGCTCTACTTGCCTGGTGGGCGTCGTGCCCATGGTCTACGCCCCCACCATCGCTAGGGTCGAAGTCTCCAAGACCCTCATCAATGGCGGGGTGGGCCTAAGCGTACGGGCAGCTACAGGTACCCGACTCATGCCTTCTTTCCTATCCCGTCGTTTGTAGGGGCTACGGCGAGCGCCACCGTGCCCCTTGGCCGGGTCCAGCTCCCCATTACCTTCGGGACGAGTGCCAACTACTGCACGGAGCTCATCGACTTCGAGGTCGCTCGAATCTCCCTGCCTTACAATGCCATCCTGGGCTACCCGGCCCTAGCCAAGTTCATGGTGGTCACGCATAACGCCTACAACTTGGTCAAGATGCTGGGCAGTGCCGGCACCACCATCATGGTGTGTTGTGACAAGGTCGAAGCTATGCGCTCCATCAGGCAAGCCTGTAAGGAGGCTACACCGGCGCGACGGGAGCCCGCAGGTGACCGCCCTCATCTCTCCCCTCCTCATAGAAAATAAGACGCCGAGTCGGTGGCCCCTCCTGATGAGGGGACCATGTGCATCACTAGGGTCGCTGGCAAGAAGAAAACGATGTTCTCTCAAGAGAGGGCTAAGACCAAGAAGGTTCCCTTCAACCCAACGACACCGATGGATACTATCACCATCAGCGCTGGCCTCCCTCCCGAGAGGGAGGAGGCCCTAACGCCTTCCTTCGGGCCACGTAGACATGTTCGCCTGGTCCCCATCAGACATGACATGGGTCCCTCGAGAGGTGGTCGAGCACCACCTGGCAGTGTGTCACACGACACGCCCGGTGAAGCATAAGCCCCAAAAGTAGGCGGCTGAGAAGCAGCAGTTCATTGTCGCCGAGATGGAGAAGCTCGTCAAGGCCCACCTTGTTAGGAAGGTCTTACACGCCGACTGGCACGCGAACCCCATGGTGGTCCCCAAGACCAGGGCCGGCCCTAAGGGGGGACTAGAGGGGCGGCCGCCTCGGGCCCAAGAAAAACAGGGGCCCTCCCTAGATATTTTCTTTATATATGGTCTATTATAAATCTAAAAAAATAAAGGAGAATAAAAGTCAACTATTTTCCATTGGGACATATTGGGCCTTTTTAATTTTCTAGACAAAACGTTTCCTACGATCAGATCACATCGATCTAGCGATTCTTGTTTGCAACTTCGGTCGTTCTTGAGTCCTAACTTCCTGTAACTCTTCCTAAATTCTGTACCGATCATAGTGGAGACACACCACATGTCGTCGCTCGTCACCCTCGCCCACCAGCCATCTCATCTTCCTCTCTCACCCACTAGCCATCTCATCTTCCTCTCGTCTCACTCGCTAGAAGGCGGGATATTTCTTCCAAGGATGGTCGTTTACTACAACATGCTGGTCCCATCCCAAACCCCAAATCCCCAGTTCTCTATGCATACAGTAGGAGAATTATGCCCTAATTCTAGTTTTCAATTTTTGATCAGTAGCTATTCTTCTTACTTTCTGTGTGGGTAACTGGCTATGGCACCTGATTCGGGTGCTAAGAAAAGGAAAAAGAGGATGCATGACCAGAAGCTGATAGAATCACATCCATGATATTTTCATAATTTTTTGAAGAGTAGAAAGAGCACTACAAGAAATCCCAGTGAGTTTGGCACTAGTTTCAGATTAATGTTGTTCGAGAAAATGATATCGATATAGAGAATAACATTAACATCAATGCAGATCACTACATTGTGCATGATCACGAGCCCATATTTAATTTACCTCCTACATGATTTGCTAGTGTGGAAGCTGATCTAGAAGATAATATTTATATCGTTTATCGGATCTTATTTAATATGCCCGTGACTGTTGCATCAGCTTGAAGAAGCCTTTTAAAGTTGAAACTATTGAAGAACTATCTGAGATCTATAATGTCTCGAGAGAGGTTAAATAGTTTGGCAAATCTATACATCAAGAAGAAGTTATTGGCCGAGATTGATATTGATTCCATTGTCACTGATTTTTCTTCCAGAAATTCACGGAGATTTTTTAAGGTAATATGTAAACATTGTTATTTTTATATAAATATTGTAATTGGGTATACTTGAAGTATTTATTTTTCATTGTTTCATTTATGTATATAAAAAAATAGCAAGGGGCCCTAAATTTTAGTTTCGCCCCGGGCCCTTGAAAACTCAAGACCGGCCCTGCCCAAGGCCATCGGGGGTGGGAGGCTCTGCGTCGATTTCACTGACCTCAACAAGGCATGCCCCAAGGATCCTTTCCCTCTGCCACGGATAGACCAGATCGTCGACTGCACGGCGGGTTGCGACCTTCTGTGCTTCCTGGACACTTTCTCGGGGTATCATCAGATCAAATGGCCAAGGAGGACGAGGAGAAGACCGCCTTCATCACCCCGTGTAGAGTATACAGTTACACTTGCATGCCGTTCGGCCTCAAGAATGCTAGCACCACTTTCCAAAGGCTCATGTGCATCGCGCTAGGTGGGCAGATGGGAAGGAACACGAAGGCGTACGTAGATGACATCATTGTCAAGACCCGCCATAGGGAGACCATAGTGGAGGACCTGATGGAAACCTTCGCTAACTTGTGCCAGTTGAACATCAAGCTTAACCCCGCCAAGTGCGTGTTCGGGGTCCCGTCGGGCATGCTCCTCGGTTTGTTGGTGTCACACCGGGGAGTCAAGGCTAACCCCGACAAGGTCCGGGCCATCGAGGAAATGCGTCCGCCAGCACGGCTCAAGGAGATGCAGCATTTCGCCAGATGCATGGTAGATCTAGGAAGATTCATCTCCAAGCTCGGTGGCCTTTCTTCAAGATTATTAAGTGCACTAGAAAGTTCTAGTGGACTCCTGAGGCTGACGAGGCGTTCGAGGCCCTCAAGAGGCATCTCACGAGACCACCGATCATGGTGGATCCCAGGGAGCGCGAACCACTGCTGCTATACCTGGCTACCATGCCACAAACGGCGAGTGATGTCCTGGTCGCCGAGCGTGAAGAGGTGGTAGACAGGAAGCAGAAGCCCCAAGCCACGAACCCTCCCGAGGGCCCGGGGGCTACTCCCGAGGGCAATGGCACCTCAGAGGAAGCAGAGGGTGTGGCCGTCGACCAAACCGTGGCCAAAACCATGGAGCTCGTGCAACGGCCAGTCTACTTCATTAGCACGGTGCTCAGGGACACGAGGGAAAGGTACGCCATGAAGCAAACGTTCCTTTATGTACTCCTAGTGGCTTCGCGCAAGCTGCACCACTACGTCCATGGTCACCCCATCAAGGTGGTCACCAAGTTCCCTCTAGAGGCAATCCTGTGCAACCCCAATGCCATAGGCTGAGTGGATGATTGGGCCATCGAACTACAGCCCTTCGAGCTGACATTTGACACCACACCCATGGTCCACGCGAGGGCCCTAGCGAAGTTCGCAGCGGAATGGACCGACCTTGGGGAGAGAGAGCCTCAGGAAGAAATGACTCAGCTTCCCAGTAAGCTAGCCCTAGGACGTTGGACCATGAACTTCGATGGAGCGTTCAAGATGGATGGTGCCGGGGCGGCTACGGTGCTCACGTCCCCCACGGGAGACAAACTCTCCTATGATGTGCAACTACGCTTCAAGGATGGGGACAAGAGCTTCAACAACATCGCCGAGTATGATGGCTTAATTGTTGGCCTCAAGGCGGCCATCGCCCTCGGCATTAAGTGTGTCACGATCCAAGGGGATTCCTTGCTCATGGTCAACTTCTCCAACAGAAGACACCGTCCCAAGGACGAGAACATGGCGGCGTACCTGGAGGAAGTGCGAAAGCTAGAAAAGTACTTCCTGGGCTTGGACCTACTTCACATCCCTCATGGAGACAACTATGAGACAGACGAGATCGCTAAGCGCGTGTCCAGGAAAGAGCAACATCAGCCGGGGGTCTTCGAGGAAAGGTTGTTCAAACCCTCGGCCACCCCTCGAGCAGGAGATTGCCCAACCAGAGCAAGTCCCGCCCCCACTCTCGACAGGAGCGCCCGACTGCGGCCTGCCTTCGGGAGGAAGGCTCGTCCTGGCGGCTATTAGCTCAGGAGCAGAGCTGGATTACTGAACTCAAAGGCTACCTCTTGGACGGTACACTACTGGACAGCGAGGACGCTTCAGAAAGCCTGGTACGCCGAGCAAAGAAGTACTGCAGGGTTGACGGGGATCTCTACTGCAGCTGCCCCAACGTGGTCGCCCTCCAATGCATCTCCAGCTACAAATGGCGCGAGCTACTGACTAACATCCATGCTGGAGAATGCGGTCACCATGCCTCAGTGTGCACCCTAGCTAGGAAGGCCTTACATAGCGGCTTCTACTAGCTCACCGCCCTCGCCGATGCCACAGAGCTAGTGAAGTCATGCGAAGCATGCCAGTTCCATGCCAAGCAGATACACCAGCCAGTGTAGCAACTGCAGACCATCCCGCTCTCATGGCCGTTCGCGGTGTGGGGGCTGGACATCTTGGGGCCTTTTCCGCGGGTTCCCGTGGGCTACCAGTACCTCTATGTCGCCATTGAGAAATTCACCAAGTGGGCTGAGGTGGAACTGGTCAGAACCATCCTAGCACGCTCAACGGTGAAGTTTATCCAAGGCCTGGTGTGCCGCTTCGGGGTGCCTAATCGCATCATCACCGACAACGGCAACCAGTTCACCAGTGGGTTGTTCCAGTCTTACAGCAAGGACAATAGCACCAAAATCTGCTACGCATCAGTTGCCCACCCCGTAGCAATGGGAAAGCAAAGCGAGCCAACATGGAGGTCTTGAAGGGGCTCAAGACCAAGAGTTTTCGTCGCAAGATCAAGCAGTGTGGATGGGGATGGCTAGATGCTCTCCCAGGAGTGTTATGGTCCATCTGAACCACTGCAACCAAACCAACGGGTGAAACCCCTTCTTCCTCGTATATGGTGCTGAAGTTGTCATCCCTGCAGAGCTCAAACACAGTTCCCCCGGGTGCTCGCCTCCAAATTGATAGCATAGGAGGAGTTGCATCGTGAGAGCCTCAACCTCCTTGAAGAAGCTCGCCACAAGGCCAGCTTATGGGCAGCCTCACTGTGCGCTGTGGCGATACCACTGCTGCACTGTGCGAGCCTGCACCCTAGAAGTGGGGGACCTAGTCCTCCGCCGCGTCCTCTCTCGCGAGGGCCTCCACAAGCTATCTCCAATGTGGGAGGGACCTTTTAGGGTCGCACATGGCAAGGCCGGGTGCAGCATGGCTAGAGACGGAGGAGGGCATCCCGATCCCTAACCCATGGAACATCCAGCGCCTTCACAAGTTCTACTCGTGAGCTTGCCTCACGGTGACAGCGGTAAGAAGCAGCCTGCCCCTCGGGTGATGTAAGATTCTCGAACGATAGCTCGTTTGCGAATTTGTTTTACCTGCTGCTTTCCTCGCTTGCATCTTTGTTTTTTGTGGTGCTCCCCTCTTTTCCACATCGCATGAGAGGGGGCTGGTCATGCAGCTTACCGCTGTCGCCACCCTCGGTTAGCATGGGAGCCCAAGGTGTTGAGCTCTGAACTTACGGACTGGCTCCAGCAATAAGTCACCTCAACTACGGTTACAGGTGCTTGGCGATCCTCACGCAATGTGCAAAAGGAAAGCATACACCATGCGGAACCTATGGTTACCTCTTCGAGGGACTATATAGGGGAAGTATGTGCCCTACGGTTGCCTCCTCGAGGGACTTACGGGGCGAAACTGAACATACAGAGCCTACAGCCTCCTCCTCGAGGGACCTACGGGACATGTACAAGGCCCGCAACCTCCTCGAAAGGGGGGCTAGTGGGGCGACCCTTGAGACTACCCCTCAAGCAACGCGTGGAACCTACGGTTATCTCTTCGAGGGACTATACAAGAAAAGTACGCGCCCTATGGTTGCCTCCTCGAGGGACTTACGGGGTGGAACTAAACATACAGAGCCTATGAACTCCTCCTCGAGGGACCTACAGGACATGTACAAGCCCCACAACCTCCTTGAAAGGGGGGCTAGCAGGGCAACCCTTGATACTACCCCTCAAGCGGCGCACAGACCAATGGTCATCTCCACGAGAGACGACGGGACAATCCTCTCGAGGGCCCCCCTGAAAGAACCTCACACCATGCCCTAGGGGCTAGAAAGGTGACAATAGATGGTTAAGGACCCAACCCTGGGAAGGGTACCCTTACAAGTCCTGGCAAAGAAACAACAAAGTCCTGACTTGCTCCTCGAGCGTTACACAAATAAGAACTAAACCTCCCTAGCGAAACCCCTGGTGCTAGCCTGGCGAGGATCTCCTTCCTCTTATGTCATGACAGGGTCACCCAAGCCGCTAAACTCAGCCTCCTCTTCATCATCCACCACACGTGGGAATGTCTCGACCAGTAGGTCGACGAGCGAGGCAACTCTCGCCTCGAGGGCTGGCACAACGGCCGATTGATGCATGTCCAGGGAGTAGTCAAGGTCGGGCCACAGCTGCAGGAGCCTAGTGAAGAGGGACTTCCCCATGGCAGTCAGCATCACCTTGCACTCCGAGGAGATAAAGCCGTCTAGGGCTTGCACCACCGGGCTAAGAGAGCTCAGGACCTTGCACGCAACCTCCAGAAGTGCCTCAACCTCGCGGCCAATTTGGAGCTCTGGCACGGTGAAGCCTTTGACCCCCAAAAGTGGGAGGACCGCAACACCCTACCCAGTAAGGGCATGGAAGGACAGGCGAAGGGCCTCCGATGCTTCACGAGCGGACCGCTCGCGCCCTTCCTCAGCCTATGCGGCAGCAGCAAGGGACTCTTTTAGGGCCCTGATCTTGCCCCGGAGCTCCTCAACCTCCTAAAGCGAGCTCCTCAGAAGTTCCTTCTCCTTGGAGAGGGCCTCCCAGAGTTTGGAGCCCTCCTCCTCATGCCGAGCGAGGGCCTCAGGAGCTTCTGACAACTTGGCATCGGTCTCTAGTGACCGAGCCTCAAGCTCCTTATGGCACTGTGGCGCCGCCACCTCCCGAGCAGAGACATCTTTCTCCCGGGCCGATAAGGCATCCCCAATTCAAGAGGCCTGGTCCTTGGCGTCGGCGAGGATTTTCGCCGCCCGGGCCGACACATCCTGTAGTACACCCTCCGTGTCCACACGAGCATGCTCCCTATCAGAGTTCACCATTCTCCGAGCCTCTATGAGCTGCCCCCATTCCCGGGTTAGCCGACGGTCCTCGCAAACCGTGTCTACCAGAAACTGGACTAGCTTGGCACGAAGGCTAGAAACAAGCTTCCCATGAGCTCAGTGTGGGGGGATACCCCAGCTCGGCCATGATCAGGGCCCGAGACTTGCTGGGTTGTGCGCTGAAAGGAGCCTCCTCTGGAGAAACTGGCGAGCGCTTAGGGGTCATGGGGGCTAGCCCAGTGGATGTCCGGCCTGCGATAGCCTCACCCTCCAGTGGCCCTTGCCCTGCACCCGCATCGGCTAGCCTCGTGGCGCCCGTCGCCTGGTCCATGGCCGAGGAAGCGACCTCTGGAGGAGAGCCTGGGAGGAGCCCATCACCCACTTTGGTCGCCCGCGAGGCCGAAGGCTCTCAGATGACAAGGGTTGGGACTACCCGCGGAGGGAAGATGGTCGCCTCCTCCACAGGAGCTGTTAGCGTGGCCGGGGCCTCACTCGGCAAGACCAGCAGGCGTACAACTAACCGGATCTTCCGGGAGGTGGTCCTCTTCACTCGGGGCTGCTTCCGCGGGCGGTCGTCGCTGCAAGGAATTCTACGAGTGAGATAAGGTCGAACGACATGAGAAGGAGTAGAAGGCTATCGATCGATAGCTCGTGCCGCCCCTGATCGAGGACTGCATGCCCCAGCAGCCTAGTTTCGTGCAAAGGGGAAGAAAGCCCCCCACGGGACGGGGCTCGTCGCCTACCGGCATGGCCCCCTCCACAGAAGGGCTCCCCTCGCGGTTCCCCACCTGACGAGGCTCCTCCCGAGGGTTAGCCCCGAAAGGGGGGACCTCTGCTCCGATGGTCTTCCCCACCACGGACCTAGGGGAGCCTTCAGACGAGGTGGTGGCGTAGGAAGCCGCGTCTAGTGAATTCGGACGCTCACCCGCGCTTCCTGGGGGGAGGATTCCCCACTCATCGAACCGGAGCAGGGTGTCCTGAATCTTCGTCCCGTGGGGATCGCGGTAAACAGGGGTGACCCCCTCGGGAAGCTCGGAGGCGGTAGGTGTTGGGGATATACTTTGCGGGTATCCTTTTTTTTACACTGTACCTCACTAACCAGGATGGCCCACTTTGGGTTAGAGCTATGCTTCACGGGTGGCCTAGTCAGTGAGAAGAGACGGAGTCCAGTCCGGCTACGGGAAGGCCTAGAAGACTTACCGACGTAGGCTTGTGTAGTTAGTTGTAGTCCGAGATGTACTCTGTAACCAACTTTTAGTAGTAGTCGAATAGGTCTCTCTTGTAAACCCTAGGCTGACTATCTATAGAAGCCGTCCTAGGGACCAGCCTTTAGGGCACCCACAATAGTCTACAATTTCAACTCGCATAGGAGAAACCCTTGAAACCCATATTCTGGCTCTGCCATATTACTGGATTGCTAGCAGGAGTAGGATTCGAACCTAGGTAAACTTATGTGCTCACTGTCCCGGAACACCGTACAACTCACACCCGTCTCTTCATCACGCCTCAAGGACCTCCTCATGGCGTACTTGTCATCAACCCGACAACAGTTGGCGCCCACCGTGGGGCAAGTGATCTTCAGATCTGCGTTCTGAGCAGAATTTGCAAGAATCAGAATCGGCGAGACAATGACCGTCGGTCGCGTCCACTATGCCAGTGATGTCCCTCTCGTTCTTCTCGATGAGACTTGGATTCAGGCTAGGGAGGCCGTGACTAGCTACAACATCATGTCTTTTGGCGAGATCAATGTTTACCTCAGTTTTGCTGAACCTACCCCACCCACCCCAGCGATGATGATAGAGGCAGAAGAAGTTTCTGGGTCCACTTTGTCCGCGGAGGCGGCAGAGTTCTAGATTCCAGCAAACCCTAATCCCACCTAGCAAGAACCTGATGCGGAGATCATGGAAAAGCTGAGCCTAAAACAGATCTTCCTATGGACGTCGGATCTGAAGTGGATCTCCCTAGCGAGGTCGAATCTCAGGACGATCTCCCTAGCAAGGTCGAATCTCAAGAGGAGCAAAGCAACAATAGCTCTGGATCTGACTCTGCTGATGCTGGAGCAGGGAAATCTTTCTTGAGGCACACGTAGAGGCGTATGATGCTGCATGACGCTAGCATGGAGGAGATCCTTGAGACCATGAGGTGATTTGAGGAAGAAAACGAAGAAAGCCACAACTACCTCAGGACGCACACATCGCACTTTGTCGGATATGTTGGATCCGGATCTGGCTCTGCCGATGCTAGAGACAATGATGACTCGATGCTAGAGGCGATCGGAACAAACGCTGACTTCCGGCATCTTCAGATGATTCAATGACATCGGCAGATTTCTCCGCAGAATATGAACAGGAGTTCAACTCCAAGGCTATAGAAGAAGGAGACACCATGGATGAAGGATCTGGAGAAAACTCTCCCAAAGTGCAGGATGACATGGATCTCGGAGAAAATCCCTACGTCTAGATGTCCGAAAGTACTGATAAGAGCTTGACTCCAGTAAATGGACCCAAAGCCGTCTTTGCTACCAGCACTGCCAAGAGGGCAAAGAAGAAGAAGACTCCGGCGAAGGACCCTCCGGCTGAGGAGGTAACCGCTGAAGAATATGATGAAGGCTCGGATGGATCTCTAATCCTAGACAAGCCGAAAACTACTCCGGTGGATGGACACATAATTACCCCTGGTGCCCGTAAAATCCTCGGAGACGCGCTCACTACGCCAATCCCTACTGCTGCAGATCTTACACCTACGGATTTGGAAGATAGGGATCAAGTCCTAGAAGCACATCGCCAAGTACTCCAGGATGAAGCTAACAATATCCTCGAGGAGAAAAAGTGCATCGCATCTGCAGGGCAGTTCAACTCCCTGCAGCACCAGGAGACCCAGAATGGCCTTGTACAGGCTAAAATAAATCCGGAAGTCCACAAGACGCTCTTTGAAGGAGATGACACCGTCAAAGGAGAACCTCGGCTCGAAATCAAGGGAGATCTGGTGTTTGGCACACTAGTGGAAAATAGCACTGCAACTCGAGATATCCTGGTGAACAACCCAAACCTAGACCAAATTCGGTTAGGCGTAAACCTACTTACTAAGGGCCTGGAGCAGCAGAAATCCACCAAATCTGGAAGCGGAAAACTGGTCTCTAAATCCGACCAATGCCGCACGGATCCGGCTTGGCATGACATAAGGCCCTAACGGGATCCGGAACAACGATACCGTCCTAACCGTCGAGAAGACAACTACTCAAGAACTAGATCTTCAAGACAATGGCACAGAGCTGCATGTGACTGGAGTAACGTCGCTCCAGCCACAGAGCGAGACGCATCTACAGAACTGGTTCCAAGACAACCTCCCTGGCGATAGTCAAACAACCGTAGGGAAGATGAAGAAGAGTGACGTCTGGAGGAGGACTGACAAAGGATGACACCTCCTAGACACACAAGCTATTGAGGGCAAACCTCTAGGGTGGCCCGATCTTTCACGAATCCCACTCAAATTGAGGAGTGCGGGGGAAGGAGGGAAAGGTGAACACGATGAACTCACGCACGAAGAATGCGATGAACACACACACGCAAAACCACGATACACACCAATAGCTGACGCCGGCGGTGACCGGTCTGGTGCAATCCCTAGGATCGGCGTCGGGCAGAGGACTCTCTCTCGAACCGGCACCGCGAGAAGGGAGACTCGATGAGATCTTAACGTCTAGGCAAAGTGACTCTGATGCCTAGGCCTTGTACAACGCGAAGGCACAATGCAAACTCCAACGAGGTTTGGGATATTTGGTGCTCCTTTGTCAAAGGAGCATGAGGCAATAACTAGATAGATCCACAAAGGGTTTCCACTAATTCCAAATATCATTTCTAGGGTTTACAATGGAGGTGGGGGACTATATATAGGCCAACCACAAGTTCAGGGGTAATTTAAGCATTAAAGTAGAGTTCTGGGTGAAGTAGAGGGGTACATGGGCCACATGGCCCAACTAAGGCTCGCAGGACCATCTTCAGGCCGGACAGTCCGGGGTGGCTGGACACTCCGGGGTAGTGTCCAGGTATTGTCCGAACTGGCATACAGAATGTCCGAGCCCAGACATGGCTGGGGTAGGCCAGAAACTCCGGCTGAGTCGCGCCGGACACTCTGGCTAGATTCAGGCGGACACTCCGGCTTTGGTAGCTTCAGGACAGGTGCATCTTCAGGGCTCGTGGGTCGACGCGGCGGGGGTTCGTACCTGATGATGCACAGCGTAGTGGTATGAAGTAGCAAGCCGTCCAAGTGTATGTCAAAGTCACATGATGAGAGGAGCGAATTCACGTTAGCTTGTAGAAGCTTCATCGGTCCACTTGGGGGACTTGGTGGTGTAGATGTAGGAGAGTCCGTAGGACGGGCTGCATCAGCTCCCCCCCTTGGGAAAGAGTCGTCCTCGACTCTTCATGGTTGTCATCTTGAACATCTCCATGGTAGGGTGAGAGATCCTTGACGTTGAATGTATTGCTTGCAAGGTACTTGGATGTCGGTATGTCGATGAGGTAGGCGTTGTTGTTGATTCGTTTGAGGACCTTGAAGGGGCCATCTCCTCTTGGCTTGATCTTGTACTCGCGTTCCTT
This sequence comes from Avena eriantha, assembly GCA_910589775.1. NCBI lineage: Eukaryota > Viridiplantae > Streptophyta > Magnoliopsida > Poales > Poaceae > Avena > Avena eriantha. The sequence goes on from OU342743.1 coordinate 383,395,379, forward strand.
GGGGAAGCGGTCTTTTCTTAGGTGTATCCACACAAGATCACCTTCTTCAAATATCATCTCCTTCTTGTCCTTGTTTAACCTTGAAGCTTGGCGAAGGACTTGTTGCTCGATAGTAGCTCTTGTTTCTTCATGTAGTTTCTTCATAGCTTGTGCGTGCTTGTCGACGTCCATGTTGGTGCACTCATGAAGAGGTAGTGGTAGGATGTCAAGCACGGTGAGGGGCTCGAAACCATAGACGATCATGAAGGACTCATCTTGGTTGTCGAATTCTTGGCTCGGTTGTAGGCGAACTCGTCATGGGGAATGCATTCCTCCCAATCCTTCAAGTTTTTCTTGATCAACACACGTAGAAGAGTTCCGAGGCTTCGGTTGACAACCTCGCTTTTACCATCAGTTTGAGGATGCGACGCGGATGAAAAGAGGAGCTTGACACCGAGCTTGGCCATGAGGGTCTTCCATAAGTAGCTCATGAATTTGACGTCATGGTCGGAGACGATTGTTCGTGGCACACCGAGAAGACGGACGCTTTCCCTAAAAACAAATTGGCAACATGTGAAGCATCGTCGGTCTTATGGCACGGTATGAAGTGTGCCATTTTGGAAAAGCGATCCACGACAACAATGATAGAATCATGACCATGCTTAGATCTAGGAAATCCTAACACAAAATCCATGCTAATGTCAGACCAAGGTGTATGAGGAATACGCAATGGCATATAAAGACCATAACGGTTAGCTTGTGACTTAGCTTGAACACATGTCGTGAATCATTGAACGTAGCGCTCCACGTCACGCTTCATCTTGGCCCAAAAGTAGTAAGTGGAGAGCATGTCCAATGTCTTGTCACGGCCAAAGTGACCCATAAGGCCTCCACCATGAGATTCTTGGAGAAGAAAAAGTTGGAGCGACGATTTCGGAATGCAAAGCTTGTTTTGTTTAAAGAGAAAGCCCTTATGCAAATAGAAATCATCAACTCCTTTGTCAATGGAGCACTTTGCGAAAATTGGTTCAAAGAATGGGTCAGAAGCATACAAAGATTTTATTTCCTCAAGACCCAACACGTTGATTTCAAGTCTTGTAAGAAGGCTTGTATGCTTGCGTGACAAAGCGTCTGCAACTACATTATCTTTGCCCTTCTTATACTTGCCAATGTACGGAAAAGACTCCATGAACTCAACCCACTTAGCATGTCTCTTACTCAAGTTGGATTGGCCTTTGAGATATTTCAACGACTCATGGTCGGAATGTATGATAAATTCCTTGGGCCATAGCTAGTGTTGCCAAACTTGAAGGACACGAACTAGGGCAAAAAGCTCTTTGTCATAAATTGGATAATTAAGGCGAGCACCATCAAGTTTCTCGGGTAGGCTATAGGACGTCCGTTTTGCATAAGGACTCCTCCAATGCCAATACCACTAGCATCACACTCTATCTCAATTTTTTTTTGTGAAATCTAGTAACGCAAGGAGAGGTGCTTTGGTGAGCCTCTTTTTAAGTTCATCAAAAGCTTTTTGTTGTGATTTTCCCCCACACGAAGGTGACATTGTTTTTCTTTAACTCATTGAGAGGGAACGCAATGGTTGAAAAGTCTTTCACAAAGCGACGATAGAAACTGGCCAACCCATGAAAACTTTGGAGTTCACTCACATTTGTTGGGATGGGCCAATCTCGTATGTTCTTTACCTTGGAAACATCAACTTCAATTCCCTTCGAAGAAACGACAAATCCAAGAAAAATCAACTTGTCTTTAGCAAAAGTGCACTTGGGAAGATTAGCATAAAGCTTTTCATGTCAAAGGATTTGCAAAACTTCCTTGACATGTGTTATATGGTCCTCAAGTGATTTGCTATAAACAAGAATATCATTGAAATAGACAACACCACTTTTTCCAATGAGAGAACACAAGATATGATTCATGAGGCACATGAAGGTGGATGGGGCATTAGATAAACCAAAGGGCATAACCAACCATTCATAGAGACCAAGTTTGGTCTTGAAGGCAGTTTTCCACTCATCACCTTGAGCCATGCGTATTTGATGGTAAGCACTTTGAAGATCAATTTTCGAAAAAGTAGTGGCTCCACACAATTCATCAAGCATGTCATCAATACGTGGTATGGGATGTCGACAATGCACGGTGATAGCATTGATTGGACGACAGTGCATGCATAACCGTAACGTATCATCCATTTTTGGAACAAACATCAAGGGTACGTCACTTGGACTAGTGCTAACTTGGATCAAACCTTTGGAGACGAGTTGGTTGATTTGACGTTCAATCTCCTTTGTCTCCTCCGGGTTCATGCGGTAAGCGGCGCGGTTGGGAAGTGGTGCGTCGGGGATGAGGTCAATGCGATGTTCGATGGTGCGAAGAGGAGGCAGTCCATGTGGAAGCTCTTCGGGGAACACATCCTTGAATTCCTGCAAAACAATCATCAAAGATGGAGGAACATTGGTTAATTCATTAGTTCCTTGCGCTAGTCCCTTGCAAAGGAGGACATAGTGCAAGATGGGTGGGTTGTTCCGAACATCTCTCATCTCACTTTTGGTGGCAAGGAGAACACTCTTAGTTTTTCCACTCGAATTTGGCTTGTGGCTCTCACTCACTATGAGGTGGTTCTCTCTCTCACCGCTCTTCTCACAAGTAGGTGTTGTGCTTTGCACCCTCGCTAAAGCCATTGCATTGTCCGCAATTATTTGGCTAGGAGTCATCAGTTGCAAAACACATGTTTTGTTGAGCCATTTCAAGGTGTATACATTGGTGCGACCATCATGTTGAGCATCCTTGTCAAATTTCCATGGTCGACCAAGAAGCATGTGGCAAACTGTCATAGGAACCACATCACACTCCACCGTATCTTTGTAAGGATCAATGGCGAAGGAGACCGATACGGTATGCTTGATCTTCACGGACCCTTGGTCACTTAGCCATTGCATGTGGTAGGGGTGCTTGTGCGGATGGAGGGTGAGGTTGAGCTTCTCACACAACTCGGTTCTAGCAAGGTTGTGGCAACTCCCTCCGTCAATGATCACCTTGATATATTTGCCATTGATGTCGGCTCGTGTTTGGAAGATATTGGAGTGTTGGTCTTCATGCTCTTGTGCTTAAGTGGTCAAGATCCTTGTGATGACAAGCGATGGACTTGCGTAATGTTCACACATGAGGAGTTCTTGGTCATCTTCCACTCGTTGTCTTGCCATTGCTTCCTTTACTCGGGCATCAAATTCATCTTCACTCAAGTACTCTTCATCACCATTGTCATGGATGAACAAGACTTTCTTGTTTCCACATTCAGCCGACTTTTGTCCTTTACCTCCACACTTGTAGCATTCACCATTGAAAGGTGTATCACTCTTTGCTTGGAGGTACTTGAAGAGTTTCCAATGAAAGTTGTTGGCGTAGCAGTTGAAGCTTGCTTGTAGGTGAAATACGTCATGGGCTTATTGTACTTGATGTCCTCTTGTAATTGACGTTCAGCCTTTGTTGCGATGTGCACAAGCTCAACCATGGTGTTGTATGTTTGGAACTCGACGATGCGCTTGATTGGGTGATTCAAGACAATAATGAAACATGCCATTGTTTGCTCCATGTGCTCATCAATGTTGGCGCGAATAAAGTTGAGTTCCATTTCCTTGAAGTACTCTTCCACGGTCTTTGTCCCTTGACAAAGCGATTGATGGTTGTTGAAGAGGTCACGCATGTAATGCGCGGGGACAAAGCGGGATCTCATATGAGCCTTCATGTCATGCCAAGTTGTGATTGGCGGTTCTTGTCTTGCATCACGAGCAACTTGAACTTGTTCCCACCAAAGGTTGGCATAATCATCAAACTCAAGTGAAGCCATGGCGACCATCTTCTTGTTGCTATAATTGTGCATGCGGAAGATCTTGTCGACTTTGAGTGCCCACGAGAGGTATTCTTTGGGGTCATTGGATCTGTTGAACTTGGGCTTTTTGAACCTGAGCTTGCCAAATGTTTCTTCCTCATTGCGATCACGGTAACGATTGTTGCCATGCTGATGATGGTCTTCTTCTTCCATGCGATCATTGTGACGAGCTTGCTGACGATCTTGTGGTTGAGGAGGTGGAACTTGGTTCTCGTGAACTTGTTGCGGAGCTTGCTCTTTCTCTTGGCGTGGTTGTTGACGTGGTTGAGGCGCTTGGGCCTCATGGTGGTGAGGGTGTGGAGCCTCTTGCCGCAGTTGATGATGAAGGGGAGGCTCGTTCCTTGGTTGGTGATGTTGGTTAGGCACATGGGCCTCACGGCGAAGTTCATGGTCATGAGCCTCTTGACGTGATGGGCGTCGCTCAACTTGTACCACTTGACGCTCCATGTTTTGTTGTGGTAGAGGATGCGCCTTGTGATGACCATGGTGTCGGTGCGGATGTTCATGACGATGATGACGAGGAGGCTCGCTCCTCGGTTGGTGATGTTGATTAGGCAGATGGGCCTCACGGCGAAGAACATGGTCATGAGCCTCTTGATGTGGTGGGCTTCGCTCAACTTGTATCACTTGACACTCCAAGTTTTGTTGAGGTGGGGGAGGCGCCTCGTGATGACCATGGTGTCGGTGCGGACGTTCATGACGTTGATGACGAGGAGGAGGATCTTGGAGAGCTTCACGTCGATGACGAGCTAGGTTCTCCAAATTGGAGTCACCACTTGTTGTGTCAAGTATGTGTCGTGGTCGATGGTAGTAGACTTGCGGTTCTTATTGTGGTTGCTCTTGTTGGATTAGTAATGCCCTTGCGTGATGACGGTGTGCTTCTTGCCTTGGTCTTGGCCTTGAAGAGAAATCACCATCATAGCTTAACGTTGCGGCGTGCCGTGGGGAAGGTACATAGTTCGAAGAACTTCCATCTTCAACCACGTGGGCATCATTGCGTCTTGGAGCACTTGGATGTAAATGTTGTTGAAGAGGTGCATGACGATGCGAAGAACTCGAAGAGCTTGCAGCACGGGAACGTGGTCTTGCCATTCTATCAATGAGGCGTCGCAGATTGTCATTTGTTTCGGTGACGGAGCATTGAAGCGCTTCATTTTGGTGGCCGAAGTTGGGATGCATTGCATGCATTTGACGTTCGAGGCTGTCAAAGCGGTTGTCGATGTTCTTGAACTCGGCTTGCATCTCGCCAAATTGTTCATCTTGTCGCGTCTCAAGGGCTTGGCAACGTTCATGAAACTCTTGTCGAACAATGAAGTGACTTGCGCGCGTCATGTACGGTCGTTGATCTTCTTCTTGGGGAGGTGGTTGGCTCGACTCACCGTGCCTATCCATCATGTATGGAAGTGGAATATGGTGGTGTTAGCCTTGTACCTCACCTTGGGGATTGCACCAAACTAGAAACCACAAGTGAGAGCTATAAGCGTGCCAAGTGGAATTGCAAAGAAAACTCACACTAAAGAAAGAACTAACTCTCAAAAGCTTGTTGGTGGTAGGTTAGGATTGTGGAATGCCAAAGAACCGACCAAAAGAAAAGGGATAGTCAAAAGTGGGTAAAATCCAACAAAACTCAAGTCAAAGGTGAAGGTCAACAACTCAAAGGGGTGACGGGAACCTATGACTATATACACACACGTGGAGATTGTTGGGATTGACACGACTATGAAAATGAGCAAACTAAATGTCCTAACGAAGACTACGCTGGATGTCGTGCCAATACAAGGAGAGACCGTGTCTCGTTTGCAAAGAGGAAAAATGAGCAACGGATTTGTGCACTTGCCTTGGGCGCTCTTATTTCTCTCTTGCTTATAAGCTTTGAGACTCTCTTTTGCAAGGGGAGACTATTTTTCTTTTTCTTTTGTTTTGTATCTTTTTCTTTCTTCCGTTTTTTTGCTCTCCATTTATGCTACCTAGTCACACTTGATATTGCTCTTGCACTCTCACCATCTAAGGACAAATACACAATGCTCAAGAAAACAGAAGATGAGCCACTCTCATGGGATAGGTACACACAAAGGAAGATAGGGGTTAACAAGGTGACACAAGTTATACCTTCGTTGGTGATGATGAACTTGCCGTCGGTGTTGCAGGATGATGTTCGTGGGCCGTGGTGTCAATGAGCGTGGGGATAGTTGATGTGGAAGCTTGCTTCTAGTTCCTGACAAGCACACGGGACACGAGCAAACAAAGGAAATTAGCCAATGCGAGAAATGAGGAAAAACTGTCAAAACTAGCATTACAGCCGGACACTCCGGTCTGTCTGTGCCAGACACTCCGGTCGTGTACAGCCGGACACTTCGGCCGAATCGGTCCGGATACTCCGGCGCGGGTTTCCTGCTCGTGTTCTTGAGCGGAAATCCTTGCCTCAAGGCCTCAAATGCGTGAAAAACTGGCCAAATCAGGCTTGCTCAGGTGCGATCCCGTGTCATGAAGTACCACACCGTTGTTGGAATGTTGTCATATACTTTACGGTGGAGAGGATCATGACTTTAAATATAATTATTAAATTGCTGAGATAACTAATGAAAGAGGCACCGGTGGGCAATATATGCTATTTGGTTTTTTCTGTCCACTTGTGTCCCATAGGCCCCGAGTACTTGATACCTGTTCCTCGATTATTCACACCATCCACATCCGCGAGACCCTATGGACCCCCCTTAGCTAGAGCTTGATTCATTTCTTATTTCTTGGGGCCACAAACTAGTTTGGGGCTTTATTACTTGTACTTATGCTATGCTTTACTTCTTTATTTACGATTGTGCATGGTGCACCTGTACTGTTTTGGAACGTGGAATGTTTTCGCGGTATCGACAAGCCCAATCACACTTTCGGGTTCCCAGTTGTTTAAAGCCATTGACACAAAACCTGGGTCCGTCTCGGAGCCGGCCAACTTCATTGCGGGTAGCTTAGTGGGGTGGCCCCCTGAAATATTTTATGAATCATGTGATTGCTTTGTCGTGAAAGCCTCGTTGGGTTTTTATTGGGTTTTTCCGAGGTTGATCGTGTGTGTGTTGCAATTTGTGCACCCCTGCAGGGTAAATCTTTCTGAAAGCCGTGTCCGCGGTTATGGACGACTTGGAGCACAATATCTCGATCATAGACAAGCATAACTAAAGCAGTGCTATAAATTTGACTTAATATGTGACTAGTAATCAGCTTCACTACAATGGAATGGATAATAAAAGTGCCAAAACCTGGTGGAACTGGGGTGTATCGTGTCATGTTATACCTGCCTAGTAAGTATCGCAACTCCAATGGAATGAAATAAAAGTGCCAACAACTACTGGGTTTGGGATGTCACATGCTAATTGTATCTGACTAGTAAGTACTGCAACTACAACTGAATGGTTAACTAAAACTGCCCACTACTTATGCTATCAGGATGACTCATGCTATCTATATCTGCCTAGTAAGTGCCGCAACTATAATGGAATGAATAAAACTGCCAACTGTGTGAGTTCCTCGGTTTGACTTCCTCGTGTGGTCTCGAGTGGGAAATACCAAGATGGGTATGACTGGTGTTAGTATCAGGTTGGTCCCGAATAGGTCTCTCTTATCCCTCTCTAATAGCCGACAGTTGTATTGAATCTCTATAGGTTGTTTAGTGCATGCTTCGCTGTCGCTTCAGTACACCATACCTATGTAGGCGAGAGCCGCCAAATTCTAGCCTCGCCGTGTACTGGCCTCAGTATTGACGCTCCTCTTTTTCCTTCGCCCTTTGTCGGCACCCCCTTTTTTTAGGAGGTTTTCGATCGACGTCGTTAGCAGGGTTACCCTTCCGGCTTGGCGTGGGCAGGGTTATGGACGCCCTTGGTTATTCTTCAGGGCTCTTAGCCCCATTTGCATCTTATCCGTACTCGGATGTTGTATCGTTTTCAAGGTGATTTGGATCTTTGTACTGTATATCTGTATTCTTGACTCATGGAGTCGTTGTTGTATATAAATGTTCTGTGGGTTCCATCGTGGACCAATGTGTAATGGTATTACTTCGTTTTCCACCCGCACGCAAGTGCCTAGTGGGCGTCCTTGAATCGTTTCTATGTGGGTTTGGCGGGAAGCGCTAAAATCTGCATAGGGCCAATTCGAGGGTGTTACAAAGTGGTATCAGAGCTCAGCAGTTGCGATACCCCACTAGTCCAGCCTGTAGGATAACCTAGCTAACGGCCGATGTAGAGTGTCAAAACTATTTTGCAAAATCGGTTAGATAGATCTGATTAGGTTTGCTTTTACTCCTTACCCTATGCTATTCTCCTCTTACCTTCGTGTGTTTTGAATCTTCTCTCTTATCTTTTCCTCGAGTCCAGGATTTCTCGTGGTCGGGTCTCTGTCGTACCTTTAGGGTTTCGCTTCCTCTTTTGGTAACAGTGCTTCTACATCAGGTCTTCATGCTATCTGAGGAATCCTTCATCTGTGGTACCTTTCTTTGTTCCAGAATCCACTAAAAAATTTCTTTGTATCTTACGGTGGTTTCCAATGCGATGACATCATCTACGCTAGATCCGATGAAGTTCTGTATCAATCCTTTGTTTCTGAACATCACTTGTGAAGATCTTCAGTCTAAATTCTAAGAATGGGTTGCATGATTTTTCTACTGTATGTGCGGAGTAATAGTTTGGGTGCGTGATGGATTGGCCCCCATGCCAACTACTCATTCTATTTGCTCCCATACATTGAAGTGGATTAGATTGCACTTATTCTCTCCTCTCACGGAAGTTAAAGGTGGCCTTATCTTTTGATACCTTTATCTTCGTCTTTTGTTCTCCACAGTGTTCTCTCGATGATCGTGAGCAGCGACTATTGTTGGTGGTGTCGTCGATTTCAAGATGGAGCAAGAATCCTTGTTAGTGGTGTCGGGAGGACCTACACGAAGCGAGAAGATCCAGCTCATCAACCTTCTTCCCCTATCGAATTGTAGCACCCCGCTAAAACCACTACTAGAAAATCGCCTATGGTTTACTACTTTGTGCATTGCATCATTATAACAACATGCTCATGTCATCATGCCACATTGCATTTGAGCATCATCATGTGATCATGCATGGTTTGACTAAAACTAACTTTTAAAAGCCTACCTTTGTTTGCTAAATGCCCCGGTCTCTCTGGTCCTTTTTGTTTGTCTTAAAAATTAATTGCAAAAAGTTATATAAAAGGAAAATAAGTAAGAAAGCATGTTTATAAATCCCGAGGAGGCAGTCCGGTCGGCCAGACCAAGGGCCCAACTAGCCATACCACCTACTACCCGGCCCAACAAAACTAACCCTAACTAGACCTGAACCAAACCCTAGACTAAACCACCACCCAACCGGCCACACCCAAACCACCACCCAGCCGCCACACACCGCGTGCACACAACGCCGTGCAGCAACACGCACGCGACATGGGTGCCCTGCGCATCCACCTCACGTACAAAGGACGCACCCATGATCCCTCCCCGATCAAACTCACCACCCGACCAACACGGCACAGCGGCCTCACCTCACCTGAGCTAGGGCCCACCCCGACGCTCCTCTCCTCACCCCTCCTCGCTCGCGTCGGGATCCCCACCTACCTACTACACTCTCGCAAGCCCGATCGAAACCCCCGCCGCCATGGATGCCAGCGACCCGAGGTCGCCTCATCTTGTAGCCCTACGGCGCCCCTTCCCCGTCGATCTCCTTCCGCCGCCCCTGCGGACTCCCTCTCGAGCTCCACCGTTGCCGCGCCGCCTCTCTGCACCGACGAGCTCCCCCGCCCCATCTCATTCTCCTTCCTCTGTGCGTGGCCCCGCTGCCATGGTCGTCACGCCCTCTCCTCCTGGCTCTGCAGCGCTTTGTTGCCTCTCCCTCTGCCACAGGAGCTCGCCCAGCCATCACCGGCCTCCTCCACCTCAAGGCCCGGCTCGTCCTCGACTGCCGTGCCTCTCGCCTAGGCCCGCCTCCTAGCACGGCCCTGCCTCGGGCTCACCCTCGCCGCCGGCTTCGCCTCCATCCCGCGTTGTCCACCCATGCGCTTCCCTTCTGCTTCTGTGGACGTTGCCGCACGCGCTCTCGCCGTCCTCATCTCTCCTGACGGCAACAGCAGCCCGCCACCTCTGCTCTAACCCACACCCGGTCGCCGCCGTGGACGCCGTCTCCGGCACCAGGAGCTCCTCCAAGCCCTGCCGCCTCATGCGTTCAAGCCCCTAATGTGGTACTGCTCCTCTGTTCAAGCCGCGTCAGAGACTCCTCAACGCTGCCCTGCTCTGTTCATTGCTCTGCAGGTCCTCACCCGGATGGAGCGATCCCTTTCTTTTGTTTGTGTACCAGGGCACCTAAACTAACGTGAGATCGGTGAACCTTTTTCCCCAAAACGTGTCATCATCACCAAGTCCAAGATTTGTGAGCCGTGTCTGTACACCCGAGCTCCTTCCATGAAGGTTTCGCCAAGATCTTCGAAGACAACCGAAGCCAGTTTCTCCGTCCCTAGACCCGAAGACGCCGAGACCCCGGGTGCGCCAACACAGACTTATAAGATCATGTTCTCGGAGGCGAATACCTCGATCTCGGATCCAATGGCCGAGACCCCGAAGACCAATCCCGAACACCGTCGAACCCCCGAACCAAGATCGCCGAACCCTATGAGTGACTCCTTTTCCAAGACCCCTATTTTTATAATATTGACATATACTTGTTGCATAATTAACTCATTCATACTCGCATACATATTGTGGTTGTTTGGGGGATATTTAGACGATTCACCTAAATTAAATATGGAGACCATATGCGGGCTTTTCTAGTCTTATCTTGGCTCCATTTAAATTTGTGTAGCGAATCGATGACATGTTTTGCCTTGTTAATACAACATTTAAATTTGCGGGGTATCTAAATAACATGAACCTACTAATTGAATATTGGAACCCCTGTTCCGCTTAATACTACCTAGTTGCATCGCATCTTGCCATGCCATGCATTATATCATGTCGATTCTTTGCCGTAGTATTAAATAGTGCATCCGGTGTTTCTTTTAGTGGTTTTCTTCTTCACGGATTAGGCCGTTGAGTGGATGCGAGTATTGACAAGTTCTTCGGATAATGTATCTTCAGCTATGTTTTCCTAGACGAGCATTCTCCCCCTTTCTACCTATTTTGCATTTATAGTCTTTATTTCCTCCTGTTGATCTATTGTTATCTGTGTCGCGATGCTTTAGTGTTCCGTACCAGATATAATCCGTGCAACCTTTATATTGCCTTGGACACCTCCTATTACCTGTTGTTTGGTAGATAGATGGTCTTGCGAGTCGTAGTCGCTTGCTCAGGTGCGATCACGTGTTGTGAAGTACCACACAGTTGTTGGAATGTTGCCATATGCTTTACGGTGGAGAGGATCATGACTTTAAATACAATTATTAAATTGCTGGGATAACTAATGAAAGAGGCACCGGTGGGCAATATATGCTATTTGGTTTTTTATGTCCACTTGTGTCCCGTAGACCCCGAGTACTTGATACCTGTTCCTCGATTATTCGCACTATCCACATCCGGGAGACCCTATGGATCCCCCTTAGCCAGAGCTTGATTCATTCCTTATTTCTTGGGGCCACAAACTAGTTTGGGGCTTTATTACTATCCAGTACTTATGCCATGCTTTACTGCTTTATTTACGATTGTGCGTGGAGCACCTATACTGTTTTGGAACATGGAATTTTTTCATGATATCGACAAGCTCAGTCACACTTTCGGGTTCCTAGTCATTTACAACCATTGACACAAACCCTGGGTCCGTCTCGGAGCCGGCGAACTTCATTGCGGGTAGCTTAGTGGGGTGCCCCCCTAAAATATTTTATGAATCCTGTGATTTCTTTATCGTGAAAGCCTCGTTGGGTTTTGATTTTGTTTTTCCGAGGTTGATCGTGTGTGTGTTGCTATTTGTGCACCCCTGTAGGGTAAATCTTTCTGAAAGCCGTGTTCGCGGTTATGGACGACTTGGAGCACAGTATCTCGATCATAGACAAGCATATCTAAAGTAGTGCTATAAATTTGACTTAATATGTGACTAGTAATCAGCTTCACTACAATGGAATGGATAATAAAAGTGCCAACAACTGGTGGAACTGGGGTGTATCGTGTCATGTTATACCTGCCTAGTAAGTATCGCAACTCCGATGGAATGAAATAAAAGTGCCAACAACTGCTGGGTTTGGGATGTCACATGCTAATTGCATCTGACTAGTAAGTACTACAACTAGAACTAAATGGTTAACTGAAACTGCCCACTACTTATGCTATCAGGATGGCTCATGCTATCTATATCTGACTAGTAAGTGCTACAACTCTAATGGAATGAATAAAACTGCCAACTGTGTTAGTTCCTCGGTTTGACTTCCTCGTGTGGTCTCGAGGGGGAAATACCAGGATGGGTATGACTGGTGTTAGTATCAGGTTGGTCCCGAATAGGTCTCTCTTATCCCTCTCTAATAGCCGACAGTTGTATCGAGTCTCTATAGGTTGTTTAGTTCATGCTTCGCCGCCGCTTCAGTCCACCATACCTATGTAGGCGAGAGCCGCCGAATTCTAGCCTCGCCGTGTACTGGCCTCAGTACTGACGCTCCTATTTTTCCTTCGCCCTTTGTCGGCACCCCCTTTTGTTTTAGGAGGTTTGCGATTGACGTCATTAGCAGGGTTACCCTTCCGGCTTGGCCTGGGCAGGGTTATGGACGCCCTTGGTTATTCTTCAGGGCTCTTAGCCCCATTTGCATCTTATCCGTACTCGGATGTTGTATCGTTTTCAAGATGATTTGGATCTTTGTACCGTATATCTGTATTCTTGACTCATGGAGTCGTTGTTGTATATAAATGTTATGTGGGTTCCATCGTGGACTAATGTGTAATGGTATTACTTCGTTTTCCACCCGCACGCAAGTGCCTGGTCGGCGTCCTTGAATCGTTTCTATGCGGGTTTGGCGGGAAGCGCTAAAATCTGCATATGGCCGATTCGAGGGTGTTACAAAGTGCTATCAGAGCTCAGCAGTTGTGATACCCCACTGGTCCAGCCTGTAGGATAACCTAGCTAACGGCCGATGTAGAGTGTCAAAACTATTTTGCAAAATTGGTTAGATAGATCTAATTAGGTTTGCTTTTACACCTTACCCTATGCTATTCTCCTCTTACCTTCGTGTGTTTTGAATCTGCTCTCTTATCTTTTCCTCGAGTCTAGGATTTCTCGTGGTCGGGTCTCTGTCGTACCTTCAGGGTTTCGCTTCCTCTTTTGGTAACAGTGCTTCCACATCAGGTCTTCATGCTATCTGAGGAATCCTTCATCTGTTGTACCTTTCTTTGTTCCAGAATCGACTAAAAAATTTCTTTGTATCTTATGGTGGTTTCCAATGCGATGACATCATCTACGCTAGATCCGATGAAGTTCTTTATCAATCCTTTGTTTCTGAACATCACTTGTGAAGATCTTCAGTCTAAATTCTGGGAAAGGGTTGCATGATTTTTCTATTGTATGTGCGGAGTAATAGTTTGGGTGCATGATGGATGGGCCCCCATGCCAACTACTCATTCTATTTGCTCCCGTACATTGAAGTGGGTTAGATTGCACTTATTCTCTCCTCTCACGGAAGTTAAAGGTGGCCTTATCTTTTGATACCTTTATCTTCGTCTTTTGTTCTCCACAGTGTTCTCTCGATGATCGTGAGCAGCGACTATTGTTGGTGGTGTCGTCGATTTCAAGATGGAGCAAGAATCCTTGTTAGTGGTGTCGGGAGGACCTACACGAAGCGAGAAGATCCAGCTCATCAGCCTTCTTCCCCGTACCATGAGGCGGATCTCGAGGGCGAAATCCATTGTTAGTGGTGTCGAATTGTTGCACCCCGGTAAAACCACTACTAGAAAATCGCTTGTGGTTTACTACTTTGTGCATTGCATCATTATAACAACATGCTCATGTCATCATGCCACATTGCATTTGAGCATCGTCATGTCATCATGCATGGTGTTACTAAAACTAACTTTTAAAAGCCTACCTTTGTTTGCTAAATGCCCCGGTCTCTCCGGTCCTTTTTGTTTGTCTTAAAAATTAATTGCAAATTTTTTATAAAAGAAAATAAGTAAGAAAGCATTTTTATAAATCCCAGGGAGGCACCGGCCGGCCAGACCAAGGGCCCAACCAGCCAGACCACCTACTACCCGACCCAACAAAACTAACCCTAACCGGACCTGAACCAAACCCTAGACTAAACCACCACCCAACCCGCCACACCCAAACCACCACCCAGCCGCCACACACCACGCGCACGCAACGGCGTGCAGCAACACGCACGCGACATGGCCGCCCTGCACATCCACCTCACGTACAAAGGTAGCGCCCATGATACCTCCCCGACTGAACTCACCACCCGACCGACACGGCGCAGCGGCCTCACCTCACGCGAGCCAGGGCCCACCCTGATGGTCCTCTCCTCACCCCTCCTCGCTCGCGTTGGGATCCCCACCCACCTACCGCACTCTCGCAAGCCCGATGAAAACCCCCGCCGCCATGGATGCCAGGGGCCCGAGGTCGCCTCGTCTTGTATTCCTACGACGCCCCTTGCCCATCGATTTCCTTCCGCCGCCCCCGCGGACTCCCTCTCGAGCTCCACCGTTGACATGCCACCTCTCCGCACCAACGAGCTCCCCCACCCCGTCTCAATCTCCTTCCTCTACGTGTGGCCCCACCGCCATGGTCGTCACGCCCTCTCCTCTCGGCTCTGCAGTGCTCCGTTGCCTCTTATAAATGAAAGCATCATGGTCAACTAGGAATGAATTCACCAGATAGTCATTATTGATTTGACTCAATATTTCCTTCCAGTTCAGGCAGTCAGAATCATCATAATCCCTGTATATATCCTCATCATGAGGACATCCATACAGTTACACCTACCCCAATTGATAATGAAGATGTTCCAGTTGCGAAGAAGGATCAATCCAATGAGATTAGGATTGGCCCAATCACAAGAGCTCGTGCTAAGCTACTATAACAACATATGAACTTGTTTCTTAATGAACCTGGTGTTTTAATCAATGAGAATTTATACTACCAAAGTCTTTGAATTATTGTATGATCAGGTACTTAGGAGAAGAAGGCATAGCACGGAGCGAGGAGCTAAAGGAACATGTCGTGTTGATCAATGAAGAATGCCCGAGGGAGGAGAGGGAGGAAGCGCAAGGAGCTGTCCAAGACAAAGATCGACAAGAGGAGGGAGTTCTCTGCCGCGGCAGAGAAAAGGCCCGTTTCTCTGCCACGGCAGGAAAACCGAGTCCAGCTCTGCCACGGCAGGCTGTTGTGACAGAGAAACCGCGTGAAAGTCTGCCACGGCAGAACATGTGGCCGAGCCACTTTGTGGCCGGTTTGTATCCAGTTTGGGTGGACCGAACTCGGGTTCCACCATAGGCTGCCACCCCCTGAACTCATAAATAGATGGTGGCGCCGTAGATTAGGACTTTAGACCATGTTAAAATATTTTGGAGATGTTTCTTTCATAGAACCTCTGGAATTACCCTGTGTTTTAATCTACCAACTATAATTGAGTTTGATCTGTTGTTCCATTGGGAATTAGTAGATTGCATACTACCGTTTGTGGTCATGGCTGCGTGCGCAAGAGTGTGTTGTTGTGAATATCCTACAATGTTCGAGATCTGTTGCACTGGCATCAGGGATCGAGCGCGAGAGATCACAGCTACGCACTAGTTATCTAATCATCCCCCATATCATCGACAAGAGCTTGCTGAGAAGATCGGGCCACCCCATATCATCTTGGTATCAGAGCGCTGGGTTTACTCGGTGAGAAATATCATCTTGGTATCAGATTTCCTCGTTGCCTCGGTAAGAAATCCACAATCCATCCATAGATTAGAGAGTGTTTTTCGTCCTATATAGAAAATAGCCCCACAAAAAGATTCGCCATAGCCTAGATTACATCGTAGATGAGTAATAGTTGCTGGTCGTTTTCATCAATTAGTCTAGATCTAGCTTTTCTTAATTTGTTTTCTTCATTCTAGTCGTGTTCATCACCTGTTCTTCCATGCCATCTAGCAGATCCGATCTAGGTTGAGCGTCCCTGTGTCTTACTCTAGGCCGAGTCGGTTTGCATTAATTAAAAAAAAGTCCTTACCGATTCTGCCACGACACGGAAACGCTCGCTTTTTCTGCCGCGAAACCGAGTCCGACAGTGACTCTGCCACATCACGCTTTTTCTGCCGCGCGCGCGCCTGGCTGCCACTGCTCTGCAGCGGCACAGATTTGCAGCCGCGCGCTGCCGCGGCACGATTTCCGCCTGTTTTGCTACCACCGCTCTGCCATGGCAGGATTTCTGCTTCGTTTTCTGCCACGGCAGGATTTATTCTGCCATGACACGATTTTGAGCTGTTTTTCTGCCATGCCACCATAATTACAAAGTGTGATCAATTTGCACTTTCCCAAAACCCTTAGCCATAGCCAATCTACTACATAGGTGTAGGAACTTGCCTATTGAGACTAGTTTCCGCTCCTATAGGCTGCTCTTAGGAATTTGGTGTTGTACTATGTAATTGGCCGTGTCTTATCTATAAAATCAGAAAAAAGATAAAAAAGCAATATAGCAAAAGAAAAAGTATAAAAAAGGAGCTATACAAAAGAAAAGGAAAAATTGTGGAAAAAGAGAAATTGAGCAAGAGGCCTAGTGATATTTTTGTGCACCGGTAGATTGAGCAATCTTGTGCCTATTTACTTTGAGCTTTGCTAGTGTCTCTCGAGAGTAGTGCAACACCATTCATAGTTGCATTGCCACGTTTTTCTCCATGTGTGTGTTTCTTGGGTATTTGTACGATCAACACTAGGACTTGTTTGCGGTGTAGATAGGATACCATACCTATAGCTCCACCAAAAATAACCTATGTGCCTTGTGATCGTTCTCTATACCTTTGATATTCACTTCATCACATCAAGTGCATCAGTCTTTGATTTCGTTTGGTAGAGCATCTCTATTCACTTTGGAACGGTAAGATCTCCTTTCTTATTAGTTGTGAGTGAGTTGTGAGAGTTTTCCACCATACAAATTTTGATTTTTGCACTAACCTACTAATCATGTCTACTAGTGATGGTGATGTTGTGTCGCAAAAAAAGAAGGATGAGGAGCTTGTCAATTGGCATGAATATGAGGCTTTGCAGTCTCATTTGACACTTGTGTTTACTAACACCACAGATGGAATTGACAAGAATCTCTAGTAGATAAATATGAGGCTGGATCAGAATATTGGAGCAGTTGATACTATCCAAACGCAAGTGGCTAGACTCAATGCCAATGTCACCACTTTGCAGCGTTCCATTGAGGGTTTGACAGCCGCCATACATAGAAGGCAATAACCTCAACCTGATGATGCCTTTGATGATTTTGATGAGGGTAGCGCTGTGGATGCTGCTCCACATGTTGGTAGGGGACGTGTTATTCCCCCTACCCATGCACCTGCTCATGGTCGTGGGCTTGCCCCTCTTGGGCGTGCTCAGCGTGTGCTCAACCAACCTATTGATGATGGTTTGGGCAAGCCAAAATTCTCAATTCCCAAGTTTGATGGTTCCATTGATCCTGAAAATTACCTCACATGGGAGTTGAAGATTGAGAAACTCTGGCGCCTATTTGACTATCCGGAAGACAAGAAGGTCAAGCTTGCAGCATCTGAATTTGATGGTTATGCTTTGCTTTGGTGGGATGCTGTTGTGCAACATAGAAGGGAGGACAATGAACTTCCTGTGATGGATTGGCGCGAGATGAAGCAAATCATGAAGGATCGTTTCGTACCAACCAACTACTTGCAATCAGTTTTTGACAAATTGACGCAATTGAAGCAAGGCACAATGACAGTTGATGAGTACTACATGGAGATGGAGCTGCTTATGTAGCGTGCTAGAATTCGTGAGTCCATTGAGATGACCATGCAGTGATTCCTCAATAATCTGAAGTTACCAATCAAGAGCATAGTTCGTCATCACAAGTATGAGACCATGAATGAGCTATTGCACCATGCAAGAGAGGACGAATCCTAGTTGGTAGAAGAGGCGAAGTCATGTGCTCATTTTCCATCCTCTAGCAGATTTTCAACCAGATCTACTCCTCCAACAGCCACGCCACCAGCTGCTGCTCCGTTTACACATCAGCCAAACCAGCCAGTACTCCTTCGTTTGGTGGTTCTAATGCTCAGAAACTTGCTGCTCCTGCTGCTAGCTCGGGTTCCAACATGTCTACGGCACGTACTCGTGATGTGGTGTGCCATACTTGTGGAGGTAGAGGGCACTACAAGAAAGATTGTCCAAATAGCAAAGTTATGTTTATCAATGAACAAGGCGAAGTAGAGAGTGGAGATGAAGCTTCTGATGATGATGTTGATGATGCCGAGGATGGTGTTGATGCGTATCCTGAGCGTGCTCCAACTATTGTCGTCTCCTCATGTATACTAACTGTGCAACCGGTTGAGGAATCCCAGTGTTGCAACTTGTTCCAAACAAAAGCTCTAGTTGGACCTAACAAGGCTTGCAAGGTCATTATTGATGGAGGTAGCTGCAGAAACCTTGCAAGTAAGGAACTATGTGCCAAACTGAATTTGACATATTTACCTCATCCCAAACCATACTACATACAATGGTTGAGCAACAATGGTGAGATGAAGGTAAATCATATGGTACGTGTGAATTTTCAAATAGGGCCATACAAAGATTCTATTAATTTTGATGTGGTTCCTATGACTGTTTATCAACTATTATTGGGTCGACCTTGGCTTTATGATCTCCATGTGCAACACAATGGCTGAGCCAATACATATCACTTGGAATTCAAACGGAAGAAGATTAATATGCAGCCAATGACACCACAAGATATTGTGAATGATTCTCGCACTCAGCGAGATTGTGTGATAGCTGTTCCTGATGTATTTGAGCCTAAATTGAGTGATATAACGAAAAGTGAGAGAGTGCCTGGTTTATTGATACTAGACGCCAAGGAGGATATGAGAGAGGTTCGTGAGGATCCTACAGCCATGCCACTTGTGCTCATGTATAAGGGCGAGGTATTGGTTTCTAACGACATGACTCCTATTTCTCTTGGTGTCTCTTCTGTTTTGCAGGACTTTGGGGATGTGTTTCCAGAAGATGTACCCACAGGTTTACCTCCATTGCGTGGTATAGAACATCAAGTGGATCTGATTCCTAGCGCCACACTTCCCAACCGTGCACCCTACTGGACTAATCCCGAAGAAACTAAGGAAATTCAGAAGCAAGTACAAGCGTTGCTGGATAAAGGGTACATTTGTGTCTCTCTTAGCCCTTGTGCTGTTCCTATTATTTTAGTTCCTAAGAAAGATCATACGTGGGGCATGTGTGTTGATTATAGAGCGATTAATAACATCACTATTCGATATCGTCATCCTATTCCACGTTTAGAGGATATGCTAGATGAATTGAGTGGTGTTGCTGTTTTCTCTAAAATTGACTTGCGTAGTGGTTATCATCAAATTAGGATGAAAGAAGGGGATGAATGGAAAACTGCTTTCAAAACTAAATTCGGCTTGTATGAGTGGTTAGTCATGCCGTTTGGTCTTACTAATGCACCTAGTACCTTCATGCGTTTGAAGAATCATGTTTTGAGAGAGTTTATTGGTCATTTTGTGGTTGTCTACTTTGATGATATACTCATATATAGCCACACCAAATCTGAACATTGCACTCATATTAGACAAGTTTTGCAAGTGTTATGTGATAATAAACTGTATGCTAATCTTGAGAAGTGTACATTTGCAAAAGATAAGGTCATATTCCTAGGATTTTTTGTATCTAAGCATGGAGTAGAGGTAGATCGATCTAAAATTGAATCAATTCATAATTGGCCTAATCCAATGAATGTAAGTCAAGTCCGTAGTTTCCACGGTTTAGCTGGTTTCTATAGGCGCTTTGTGAAATATTTTAGCACCATTGCTACACCTTTGAATGATTTGACAAAGAAAGGTGTTCCTTTTGTATGGGGCGCGGCCCAAGACATTGCCTTTGATACATTGTAATGTTTGCTTACTTCTGCATCATTGCTTGCATTACCTGATTTTTCGAAGCAATTTGAAGTTGAATGTGATGCTAGTGGTATAGGCATAGGTGGCGTTTTGATGCAAGAGGGTCAGCCTATAGCTTATTTTTCTGAGAAATTGACTAGTGCTCGTTTGAATTATTCAATCTATGATAAAGAATTGTATGCCACTGTTAGAGTACTTGAGGTTTGGCAACATTATTTGTGGCCAAAGGAATTGATCATACATTCTGATCATGAAGCATTGAAATACTTGAAAGCTCAATCAAACTTGCATAGAAGATTAGCTAAATGGGTTGAGTTCACTGAGTCTTTTCCTTACATCATTAACTATAAGAAGGGAAAAGAGAATGTTGTTGCTGATGCTCTATCTAGGAAGAATATGCTATTAACCAATCTTGATGTTAAAATTCCTGGATTAGAAGCTATTTGTGCACTTTATGCAACTGACCATGATTTTGCTGAACCATATCGTTTCTGTGCTCTTAGAAACGCATGGGATAAGTCTCATATACATGATGGATATTTGTTTCAAGCTAACAAACTATGTATTCTAGAATCGTCGTTGCGTTTGTTCTTAGTGCAGGAATCACATGCTGGTGGTTTGATGGTTCACTTTGGGCGTGAGAAGACGTTGCTCATGCTCGCTGATCACTTTTATTGGCCCAAGATGAGGCGTGATGTGTACAGATTTGTGAGCCAATGCATTACTTGCCACAAGTCGAATTCCAAGCCGAAGCCTCACGGTTTGTATACACCTCTCTCTGCACCTACTACTCCATGAGAAGACAGTAGTATGGATTTTGTGCTAGGTTTACCTAAAACATAGAGAGGTCATGATTCCATATTTGTGGTAGTGGATAGGTTCTCTAAGATGTCTCATTTTATTGCCTGCCACAAAAGCGACGATGCGTCGCATGTTGCTAACCTGTTTTTCAGGGACATCGTGAGATTACATGGAGTACCTAAGACGATTGTTTCTGACCATGATGTGAAGTTCATGAACTACTTTTGGAAGACCTTATGGGGGAAGCTAGGAAGGAAGCTGATGCTCAGTACTACATGTCATCCCCAAACAGATGGTCAAACGGAGGTGGTGAATCGAACATTGTCATAGCTGCTAAGGACTATGATAAATAAGAATCTGCGGGAGTGGGAATAGTGTTTGCCACATGTTGAGTTTGCTTACAACAGGGTTGTGCATTCAACTACTCAGCTTTGTCTTTTTGAACTGGTGTATGGCTTCAAGCCATTGACGCCACTTGATATGTTGCCTCTGCCATTACATGAGAGAGTCGATATGGAGGCATCAAAACATGCTGATTATGTGAAGAAAATACATGAGAAGACTAGAGAGGCAATTGAGAAGAAAGGAAAGAACATTGCTGCTGCAAGGAATCAAGCAAGGAAAGAAGTGTTGTTCGAGCCCGGAGATATGGTTTGGGTGCATATGCGCAAGGACATATTTCCACTACTTCGCAAGTACAAATTGAAGCCACGTGGTGCTGGTCCTTACAAGATGCTAGCCAAAATTAATGATAATGCCTACTCAGTTGATATACCTATTGAGGAGTTTGGTGGTGCTAGCAATAGCTTCAACGTTGCTGATTTGTCACCATATGCTGGAGAAGACATTGGAGCGTCGAGGTCGACGCCTTTTGAATGGGGGGAGATGATGATGACATCCATACATTTACACCTACCCCAATTGATAATGAAGATGTTCCGATTGCAAAGAAGGATCAATCCAATGAGATAAGGATTGGACCAATCACAAGAGCTCGTGCTAAGCTACTAGAACAACATATGAACTTGTTTCTTAATGAACCTGGTGTTTTAATCAATGAGAATTTTATACGACCTAAGTCTTTGAATTATTGTATGATCAGGTACATAGGAGAAGAAGGCATAGCACGGAGCGAGGAGCTAAAGGAACATGGCATGTTGATCAATGAAGAATGCACGAGGGAGGAGAGGGAGGAAGCGCAAGGAGCTATCCAAGACAAAGATCAACAAGAGGAGGGAGTTCTCTGCCGCGGCAGAGAAAAGGCCCGTTTCTCTGCCACGGCACGCTGCCGCGGCAGGAAAACTGAGTCCGGCTCTGCCATGACAGGCTGCCGCGACAGAGAAACTACGTGAAAGTCTGCCACGGCAGAACATGTGGTCGAGCCACCTTGTGGACGGTTTGTATCCAATTTGGGTGGACCCAACTCGGGTTCCACCATAGGCTGCCACCCCTGAACTCATAAATAGATGGGGGCGCCGTAGATTAGGGTTTTAGACCACGTTAAAATATTTTGGAGATGTTTCGTTCATAGAACCTCTGGAATTACCCTGTGTTCGAATCTACCAATTATAATTGAGTGTGATCTGTTGTTCCATTGGGAACTAGTAGATTGCATACTAATGTTCGTGGTCATGGCTGCGTGCGCTAGAGTGGTGTTGTGAATATCCTACAAGGTTCGAGATCTGTTGCACTGGCATCAGGGATCGAGCGGGAGAGATCATAGCTACGCCTAGTTATCTAATCATCCACTATATCATCGACAAGAGCTTGCTGAGAAGATCGGGCCACCCCATATCAAGCAATGTTCTTGCCTTTGTTCTCAATAGCCTCTCTAGTCTTCTGATGAATTTTCTTCACATAATCAGCACGTTTTGATGCCTCCATATCAACTCTCTCATGTAATGGCAGAGGCAACATATCAAGTGGCGGCAATGGCTTGAAGCCATACACCACTTCAAAAGGACAAAGCTGAGTAGTGGAATGCACAGCCCTGTTGTAAGCAAACTCAACATGTGGCAAACACTATTCCCACTCCCGCAAATTCTTTTTTATCATAGTCCTTAGCAGCTGTGACAATGTTCGATTCACCACCTCCGTTTGACCATCTGTTTGGGGATGACATGTAGTACTGAGCAGCAGCTTCATTCCTAGCTTCCCCCATAAGGTCTTCCAAAAGTAGCTCATGAACTTCACATCACGGTCAGAAACAATCATCTTAGGTACTCCATGTAATCTCATCGAGTCTCCCATCTCGCCGTGCCGGTTCGAGAGAGAGTCCTCCGCCCGACGCTGATCCTAGGGCTTGCGTCGGACCGGTTACCGCCGTCGTGAGCTATTTGTGTGTATCGTGGTTTTGTGTGTGTGTTCATCGTGTTCTTCGTGCGTGCGTTCGTCGAGTTCATCCTTCCCTCCTCTCCCCGCACTCCATCCTCGATTTGAAAGGGAATCGTGAAAGATCGGGCCACCCTAGAGGTTTTCCCTCAACATATTGGTATCAAGAGCTTCGTTGCTCACGATTTCCCCCACAAATTTTTCTTCTATCCACCAAAAATTCGAAAATCCCCAAAAAAAAGAGCCCCAAATTTGCCTTTGGATCGAGCTCTTGATTTGGAGTATTATTTGTGGTTTTGATCCAACCAAACCTTGTCTTAGGAGTTGGTCCAGCTTTATCCTGCGTTTTCCTAGCCCAATTTGGCCAATTTTTCATGGATTTGAGGCCCCAAGGCGAAGATTTCCGCTCAAGAACACGAGCAGTTCGTGATCTGACTCCAGACCGCAGTCTCTGGCCGGCACACCGCAATCTCCGGCCTACATCGGAGTTTCCGGCCTACCCACACCGAAGTCTCCGGCCTACACCCGAGTTTCTGGCCTGAAACCCCTGAGTCTCCGGCCTGACGCCTGATTTTGACAGTTTTGTCTCTAATATTGCATTGGCTAATTTCCTCTTGTTTGTTTGTGCCCATGTACGTGTCGCCAACTAACAGCAAGCTTCCGCATCAACAACTCCCGCGCTCATCGACACCACGGCCATGAACATCATTCCGGACCACCGACAGCAAGTGCATCATCACCAACGAAGGTATAACTTGCGTCACCTTGTTAACCCCTATCTTCCTTTGTGTGTACCTATCCCATGAGAGTGGCTCATCTTGTGTTTGCTTGAGCATTGTGCATTTGTCCTTGGATAGTGAGAGTGCAAGAGAAATATCAAGTGTGACTAGGTAGCATCAAGGGAGAGCAAAAAAAAGAAATAAAAAGATACAAAACAAAAGAAAAATAAAAAATAGTCTCCCCTTGCAAAAGAGAGTCTCAAAGCTTGTAAGCAAGAGAGGAAGAAGAGCGCCCAAGGCAAGTGCACAAATCCATTGGTCATTTTTCTTCTTTGCAAATGAGCCACGGTCTCTCCTTGCATTGGCATGACAACAAGCTTAGTCTTTGTTAGGACATTTTGTTTGCTCATTTTCATAGTCGTGTCAATTCCAACAATCTCCATGTGTGTGTATATAGTCGTACGTTCCCGTCACCCTTTTGAGTTGTTGACCTTCGCCTTTGACTTGAGTTTTGTTGGATTTTACCCACTTTTGACTATCCCTTTTCTTTTGGTTGATTATTTGGCTTTCCACAATCCTAACCTACCACCAACAAGCTCTTGAGAGTTAGTTCTTTCTTTAGTGTGAGTTTTCTTTGCAATTCCACTTTGCACGCTTATAGCTCTCACTTGTGGTTTCTAGTTTGGTGCAATCCCCAAGGTGAGGTACAAGGCTAACTCCACAATATTCCACTTCCATATACAATACTTGTGTGTCTTGCATGATGGATAGGCACGGTGAGTCGAGCAAACCACCCGCCTAAGAAGAAGATCAAGGACTGTACATGACGCGCGCAAGTCACTTCATCATTCGACAAGAGTTCTGTGAACGTTGCCAAGCCCTTGCGACGCGACAAGATGAACAATTTGGCGAGACGCAAGCTGAGTTCAAGAACATCGACAACCGCTTCGACGGCCTCGAACGACAAATGCACGCAATGCATCACATCTTTGGCCACCAAAATGAAGCGCTCCTATGCTCCGTCGCCGAAACAAATGATAATGATAATCTTTGACGCCTCATCGACGGAATGGCAAGACCGTGTTCACGTGCTTCAAGCCCTTCAAGTTCTTCGCATCGTCATGCACCTCTTCCACAAGATCTACATCCAAGTGCTCCAAGACGCAATGATGCCCCCGTGGTTGAAGATGGAAGTTCTTCGAACTATGTACCTTCCCCACGGCACGCCGCAACGTCAAGCTATGATGGTGATTTCTCTTCAAGGCCACGAGCAAGGCAAGAAGCACACCATCATCACGCAAGGGCATTAGTGATCCAACAAGAGCGACCACAAGAAGAACTGCAAGTGCAACCGCAAGTCTACCACCATCGACCGCGACACATACTTGACACAACAAGTGATGACTCCAATTTGGAGAATCAAGCTCGTCATCGACGTGAAGCTCTCCAAGATCCTCCTCCTCGTCATCAACGTCATGAACGTCCGCACCAACACCATGGTCATCATGAGGCGCTTCCCCCACCTCAACAAAACTTGGAGTGTCAAGTGATACAAGTTGAGCGACGCCCACCACATCAAGAGGCTCATGACCATGTTCTTCGCCGTGAGGCCCATGTGCCTAATCAACATCACCAACCGAGGAACGAGCCTCCTCTTCATCATCAACCACGTCATGAGGCTCCACATCCTCAACAACCTCATGGGGCCCAAGTGCCTCAACACCATCAACAACCGCGCCAAGAGCAAGAGCAAGCTTCTCAACAACAATATCAAGAGCAAGCTCCACAACAAGGACACGAGAACCAAGGTCCACCTCCCCAACTACAAGATCATCAACAAGGTCACCAAGCTCGTCGCAATGACCGCAATGATGAAGAAACTTTTGGCAAGCTCAAGTTCACCGGATCCAATGACCCCAAAGAATACCTCTCGTGGGCACTCAAAGTCGACAAGATCTTCCGCATGCACCAACGACAAGTTGGTTGCCATGGTTTCGCTTAAGTTTGATGATTACGCCAACCTTTGGTGGGAACAAGTTCAAGTTGCTTGTGATGCAAGACAAGAGCCACCAATCACAACTTGGCATGACATGAAGGCTCATATGAGATCCCGCTTTGTCCCCGCGCACTACACGTGTGACCTCTTCAACAACCTTCAAGTGCTTCATCAAGGGACAAAGACCGTGGAAGAGTACTTCAAGGAAATGGAACTCAACTTGATTCGCGCCAACATTGATGAGCGCATGGCGCAAACAATGGCACGTTTCCTTATTGGCTTGAATCATCCAATCAAGCGCATCGTCGAGTTCCAAACATACAACACCATGGTTAAGCTTGTGCACATCGCAACAAAGGCTAAACGTCAAGTGCAAGAGGATATCAAGTACAACAAGCCCAAGAGGTACTTCACCTACAAGCAAGCTTCAACCGCTACACCAACAAGTTTCAATGGAAGCTCCTCAAGTACCCCCAAGCCTTCCTTCAAGCCCACACTTCCTCAAGGAAAACTGCCCCCAAGTGGCAAACAAGCAAAGAGTGATACACCTTTCAATGGTGAATGCTACAAGTGTGGAGGTAAAGTACACAAGTCGGCCGAATGTGGAAACAAGAAAGTCTTGTTCATCCATGACAATGGTGATGAAGAGTACTTGAGTGAATATGAGTTTGATGCCCGTGTCAAGGAAGCAATGGCAAGACAATGAGTGGAAGATGATCAAGAACTCCTCATGTGTGAGCATGACGCAAGTCCATCGCTTGTCGTCACAAGGATCTTGACCACTCAAGCACAAGAGAATGAAGACCAATGCTCCAATATCTTCCAAAGGCGAGCCGACATCAATGGCAAATCTATCAAGGTGATCATTGACGGAGGGAGTTGCCACAACCTTGCTAGCACCAAGTTGTGTGAGAAGCTCAACCTCACCCTCCATCCGCACAAGCACCCCTACCACGTGCAGTGGCTAAGTGACCAAGGTTTCGTAAAGATCAAGCATACCGTATCGGTTTCCTTCGCCATTGGCCCTTACAAAGACACGGTTGAGTGTGATGTGGTCCCTATGACAGTTTTCCACATGCTTCTTCGTCGACTATGGCAATTTGACAAGGCTGCTCAACATGATGGTCGCACCAATGTATACACCTTCAAATGGCTCAACAAAACATGTGTTTTGCAACCGATGACTCCTAGCCAAATAATTGCGGACAATGCAAAGGCTTTAGCGAGGGCGCAAAGCACAACACCTCCTTGTGAGAAGGGTGGTGAGAGAGAGAACCACCTCATAGTGAGTGAGAGCCACAAGCCAAACTCAAGTGGAAAAACTAAGAGTGTTCTCCTTGCCACCAAAAGTGAGATGAGAGATGTTCGGAACAACCCATCCATCTTGCACTATGTCCTCCTTTGAAAGGGACTAGCGCAAGAAACTAATGAATTAACCAATGTTCCTCCATCTTTGATGAATGTTTTGTAGGAATTCAAGAACGTGTTCCCTGAAGAGCTTCCACATTGACTACCTCCTCTTCGCCGCATCGAACATCGCATTGACCTCATCCCCGGTGCACCACTTCCCAACCGCGCCGCTTACCGCACGAACCCGGAGGAGATAAAGGAGATTGAACGTCAAATCAACCAACTCGTCTCCAAAGGTTTGATCCAAGTTAGCACTAGTCCAAGTGTCGTACTCGTGATACTTGTTCCAAAAATGGATGATACGTTACAGTTATGCATGGATTACCGTCTAATCAATGCTATCACCGTGTGTTATTGACATCCCATACCACGTCTCGATGACATGCTTGATGAGTTGTGTGGAGCCACTATTTTTTTTTGAAAATTGATCTTCGTAGTGGTTACCATCAAATACGCATGGCTGAAGGTGATGAGTGGAAAACTGCCTTCAAGACCAAACTTGGTCTCTATGAATGGTTGGTTATGCCCTTTGGTTTATCTAATACCCCATCCACCTTCATGCGCCTAATGAATCATATCTTGCGTTCTCTCATTGGAAAAAGTGTTGTTGTCTATTTTGATGATATTCTTGTTTATAGAAAATCACTTGAGGACCATATAACACATGTCAAGGAAGTTTTGCAAATCCTTCGACATGAAAAGCTTTATACTAATCTTCCCAAGTGCACTTTTGCAAAAGACAAGTTGATTTTTCTTGGATTTGTTGTTTCTTCGAAGGGAATTGAAGTTGATGTTTCCAAGGTAAAGGACATACGAGATTGGCCCATCCCAACAAATGTGAGTGAACTCTGAAGTTTTCATGGGTTGGCCGGTTTCTATCATTGCTTTGTGAAAGAATTTTTGACCATTGCTTGTCCCCTCAATGAATTGACCAAAAAGAATGTCACCTTCGTGTGGGGCAAGGCACAACAAAAATCATTTGATGAACTTAAAAGGAGGCTCACCGAAGCACTTCTTCTTGCGTTACCGGACTTCACAAAAACTTTTGAGATAGAGTGCGATGCTAGTGGTATTGGCATTGGAGGAGTCCTTATGAAAAACGGACGTCCTATAGCCTACCATATCGAGAAACTTGATGGTGCTCACCTTAATTATCCCATTTATGACAAAGAGCTTTTTGCCTTAGTTCGCGTTCTTAAAGTTTGGTAACACTACCTATGGCCCAAGGAATTTATCATACATTCCGGCCATGAGTCCTTGAAATATCTCAAAGGCCAAGCCAACTTGAGTAAGAGACACGCTAAGTGGGTTGAATTTATGGAGTCTTTTCCGTACATTGTCAAGTATAAGAAGGGCAAAGATAATGTAGTTGCGGACGCTTTGTCTCGCAAACATACAAGCCTTCTTACGAGACTTGAAATCAACGTGTTGGGTCTTGAGGAAATAAAATCTTTGTATCCTTCTGATCCGTTCTTTGAACCAATTTTCGCAAAGTGCTCCATTGACAAAGGAGTTGATCATTTCTATTTGCATATGGGTTTTCTCTTTAAACAAAACAAGCTTTGCATTTCGAAAATTTTGCTCCAACTTTTGCTTCTCCAAGAATCTCATGGTGGAGGCCTTATGGGTCACTTTGGCCACGACAAGACATTGGACATGCTCTCCAATCACTAATTTTGGCCCAAGATGAAGCGTGACGTGGAGCGATACGTTCAACGATCGGCATGTGTTCAAGCTAAGTCGCAAGCTAACCCTTATGGTATTTATATGGCATTGCCTATTCCTCATACCCCTTGGTCCGACATTAGCATGGATTTCGTGTTAGGATTGACTAGATCTAAGCATGGTCATGATTCTATATTTGTTGTTGTGGATCGATTTTCCAAAATGGCACACTTCATACCGTGCCATAAGACCGACGATGCTTCACATGTTGCAAATCTGTTTTCAGGGAAATCTTCCGTCTTCACGGTGTGCCAAGTACAATCGTCTCCGACCGTGATGTCAAATTCATGAGCTACTTATGGAAGACCCTCATGGCCAAGCTCGGCTTCAAGCTACTCTTTTCATCCGCATCGCATCCCCAAACTGATGGCCAAACTGAAGTTGTCAACCGAAGCCTCGAGACTCTCCTTCGTGTGTTTATCAAGAAGAACTTGAAGGATTGGGAGGAATGCATCCCACACGCTGAGTTCGCCTACAATCGTGCCAAGCACTCAACAACCAAGATGAGTCCATTCATGATCGTCTATGGTTTCGAGCCCCTCATCGCGCTCGACATCCTACCACTACCTCTCCATGAGCACACGAACATGGACGTCGAGAAACACACACAAGCTATGAAGAAACTTCATGAAGAAACAAGAGCTACTATCAAACAAGAAGTCCTTCGCCAAGCTTCATGGTTAAAGAAGGACAAGAAGGAGATGATATTTGAAGAAGGTGATCTTGTGTGGATACACCTAAGCAAAGACCGCTTCCCCAAGAAACGCGACTCCAAGCTCAAGCCAAGAGGAGATGATCCCTTCAAGGTCCTCAAACGAATCAATAACAACGCCTACATCATCGACATACCAACCTCCAAGTACCTTTCAAGCAATATGTTCAATGTCAAGGACCTCTCACCCTACCATGGAGATGCTCAAGATGATAACCATGAAGAGTCGAGGACGACTCTTTTCCAAGGATGGGGGAGCTGATGCAGCCCGTCCTACGAACGCTCCTACATCTACACCAACAAGTCCCCCAAGTGGACCCATGACTCGTGCTCGAGCCAAACTCCTACAAGCTAAGGTGAACTCGCTCCTCTCCTCGTGCCAACTTGATACATCCTTGGATGGTGTCTACTTCATGCAACTACTCTATGCATCATCAGGTACGAAGCACCAACACCTCACCAAGCACCCCAGGATGGAGAACAAGGAGCAGATCATGAAGCAGAAGACGCTAGAGCTGCTCAGACCGGAGTCTCCGGTCTGCGCACACCGGAGTCTCCGGACCACTAAAGTCTTTAGCCTGAACACACCGGAGTCTCCGGCCCCACATCCGGTCTGCCCCCAGAATCGAGCTCGAGGAGAATCTGACTACTCCTCTAGAGGTTGGTCCGGAGACTGACTAGAATCTCCGGCCTAGACCGGAGTCTCCGGTCCACCACACCGGAGTCTCCTGACCGACCATCGCCAGGCATGTAAAAGGCCTTTGGGCCTTTGGCCCATGTACCCCTTAGTCCGTCCAGAACTTGTCTTTTATTCCTAAAGTACCCCTGAGTGTGTGGCTGGCCTATATATAGTCCCCCACCTCTATTGTAAACCCTAGGCATGATATTGGAATTAGTGGAAACCCCTTGTGGATCTATCTAATTCTTGCCTCAGGCTCCTTTGACAAATGAGCACCGAATATCCCAAACCTCGCAGGAGTTTGCATCGTGCCTCCGCGTTGTACATGGCCTAGGCATCAGAGTCCCTTTGCCTAGACGTCAAGATCTCACCAAGTCTCCCATCTCGCCGTGCCGGTTCGAGAGAGAGTCCTCCGTCCGACGTTGATCCTAGGGATTGCGCCGGACCGGTTACCACCGGCGTGAGCTATTGGTGTGTATCGTGGTTTTGTGTGAGTGTTCATCACATTCTTCGTGCGTGCGTTCGCTTAGTTCATGCTTCCCTCCTCTCCCCGCACTCCATCCTCGATTTGAAAGGGAATCGTGAAAGATCGGGCCACCCTAGAGGTTTGCCCTAGGGTAAACCTCTAGGGTGGCCTGATCTTTCACGAATCCCACTCAAATCGAGGATGGAGTGCGGGGGAAGGAGGGGAGGACGAACATGAAAAACTCACGCACGAAGAGCGCGATGAACACACACACGCAAAACCATGTTACACACCAATAGCTCACGCCGGCGGTGACCGGTCTAACGCAATCCCTAGGATCGGCGTCGGGCGGAGGACTCTCTCTCGAACCGGCACAGCGAGATGGGAGACTCGGTGAGATCTTGACGTCTTAGCAAAGGGACATCGATGCCAAGGCCTTGTACAACACGGAGGCACGATGCAAACTCCAACAAGGTTTGGGATATTTGGTGCTCCTTTGTCAAAGGAGCATGAGGCAAGAACTAGATAGATCCATAAGGGGTTTCCACTAATTCCAAATATCATGCCTAGGGTTTACAATCGAGGTGGGGAACTATATATAGGCCAGGCACTTAAACAGGGGTACTTTAGGAATAAAAGACAAGTTCTGGACGGACTAAGGGGTATATGGGCCGCAGGCCCAAAGGACTTTTTCATGCCTGGTGTCGGTCGGACCGGAGACTCCGGTCTAGGCCGGAGATTCCGGTGTAGCCTCCGGACCAGCCTCTAGAGGGGACTTCAGATTGTCCCAGGGCCCGGTGTAGGGGTCAGATCGAAGAGTGGGCCGGAGTCTCCGGGGTCTTCAGACCGGAGACTTTGGCAGGTGGGAGACTCCAGTGTGCGCAGACTGGAGGCTTCGGTCTGAGCAGCTCCAGGGGCTTCTGCTTCACGCCCTTCTCCTTGTTCTCCATCCTTTGGTGCTTGGGGATGTGTCGAGGCTTCGTACCTGATGATGCATAGAGTAGTTGCATGAAGTAGCACACCATCCAAGGAGGTATCAAATTGGAACGAGGAGAGGAGCGAGTTCACCTTATCTTGTAGGAGTTTGGCTCGGGCACGAGTCATTGGTCCACTTGGGGGACTTGTTGGTGTAGATGTAGGAGCGTCCGTAGGACGGGCTGCATCAGCTTCACCCCTTGGGAAAGAGTCGTCCTCGACTCTTCATGGTTATCATCTTGAACATCTCCATGGTAGGGTGAGAGATCCTTGACATTGAATGTATTCCTTGCCAGGTATTTGGAGGTCGGTATGTCGATGATGTAGGCGTTGTTGTTGAATCTTTTGAGGACCTTGAAGGGACCATCTCCTCTTGGCTTTAGCTTGGAGTCACGTTCCTTGGGGAAGCGGTCTTTGCTTATGTGTATCCACACAAGGTCACCTTCTTCAAAGATCATCTCCTTATTGTCCTTGTTTAACCTTGAAGCTTGGCGAAGGACTTGTTGTTCGATAGTAGCTCTTGTTTCTTCATGAAGCTTCTTCATAGCTTGTGCGAGTTTCTCGACGTCCATGTTCGTGTGCTCATGGAGAGGTAGTGGTAGGATGTCGAGCACGGTGAGGGGCTCGAAACCATAGACGATCATGAATGGACTCATCTTGGTTGTTGAGTGCTTGGCTCGGTTGTAGGCTAACTCGGCGTGGGGAATGTTTTCCTCCCAATCCTTCAAGTTTTTC
This sequence comes from Avena eriantha, assembly GCA_910589775.1. Classification (NCBI taxonomy): domain Eukaryota; kingdom Viridiplantae; phylum Streptophyta; class Magnoliopsida; order Poales; family Poaceae; genus Avena; species Avena eriantha. The sequence goes on from OU342743.1 coordinate 383,427,895, forward strand.
ATGATCAACACACGTAGAAGAGTTCCGAGGCTTCGGTTGACAACTTCGGTTTGGCCATCAGTTGGAGGTTGTGACGCAGATGAAAAGAGGAGCTTGACGTCGAGCTTGGCCATGAGTGTCTTCCATAAGTATCTCATGAATTTGACGTCGCGGTCGGATACGATTGTTCTTGGCACACCGTGAAGACGGACGATTTCCCTGAAAAACAAATTGGCAACATGTGAAGCATCGTCGGTCTTATGGCACGGTATGAAGTGTGCCATTTTGGAAAAGCGATCCACGACAACAAAGATAGAATCATGACCATGCTTAGATCTAGGCAATACTAACACAAAATCCATGCTAATATCGGACCAAGGTGTATGAGGAATAGGCAATGGCATATAAAGACCATAAGGGTTAGCTTGCGACTTAGCTTGATAAGGGGTGGCCCGATCTTCCCGTTGAGCACGTCGTAGATGATGGTGCATGTAATGGAGATAACTTGTGGAATCCTGTGAATCACCGGCTGTTCCACCGTTGCTAATGCAACAGATCTCAACCCAGATGGTATTCGCAACTTCACATACTTGCGCACGTAGCCGCCGACCACGAAGCGGTTGCAATCTACCAATTTCCAATGGAACAGCAGAAAACACAAAAACTTTCAGTAGAAAACTCCAGATTGAATCAAAGTGGAGGTATGGTAGATATTCCTGATCGAATCAAAGAGGAACATATAATTTCAGATGAATGCTTGCAGCAGTTCAACGAAACAAGTATTGGTTTAATCTAAACATGGTCTAACCCTAATTGCGGCGGCTGTGGGGATACTTAAAGAGGTTGGGGCGAGCTCCCCACAAACCAGGCCTAAAACTAGCCTATTTTGGCCCAAACTGACCCGGTTCGACTCAAACTGATACATACCGACCCATATATGGGTTCGGCCTAATTTGCGCGCAGGCCAAACATCGTGGAACACCTCAACCGTGTATTTCTTGGTGCGCCACATCCCTCTCTTGATCATACATGATTTCCTCATTGTCTAGTAGTGCGCCTGCCTCCCTCTCCTCCCTCGTGCACTTGCTGATATTGGAAATCAGTTCTTGTTCTTCTCGCTGCAACTCTCCTTCTCCTCCACGTACAACGCTTGTGTTGTCAACAAACCTGATCATACAAAGGTGCATAGACTTAGGCAGTATAAAGTTCTCATCAAATAAAATATCAGATTCAATTAAGATTGAGTTCACTTGTTGGCCAAGTAGCTTTGCACGTGCTCTTGTAATTGGTCCAATTCTGACTTCATTGGACTTGTCTTGTACAACACCATTATCATCATCATTGGGAGAAAATGGTAAAGGACTAGGGATGTCCTTATCATCCTCACCCCCTTGAAAAGGCGTCGACCGCGACGCTCCAAGGTCTTCTTCATCATATGGTGTCAAATCAGAAACATTGAACGAATTGTTCACGCCAAACACATCAGTAGGAAGATCAATCTTGTATGCATTATCATTTATCTTGGCAAGCACTTTATATGGACCAGCACCCCTTGGCTATAACTTGGACTTGCGCTGTTGTGGAAATCTGTCTTTGCGGAAATGCACCCATACCATGTCACTTGGCTGGAACAACACCTCCTTTCTCTTTTGATTAACACGATCAGCGGTGTACTTGCCCTTCTTCTCAATTGCTTCCTTTGTCTTCTCATGTATCTTCTTCACCAAATCTGCCCTCTTGGATGCCTCCATGTTAACTCTCTCTTGAAGTGGAAGGGGCAGCAAATTAAGTTGTGTAATTGGTTTTAAACCATAGACCACCTCAAACGGACAAAGCTACGTTGTTGAGTGTACCGCCCTGTTATATGCAAACTCCACATGCGGCAAACAATCCTCCCATACACGCAGGTTCTTCTTAATCATTGATCGTAGAAATGTTGAAAGTGTGCGATTTACAACCTCCGTTTGACCATCAGTTTGTGGATGACAAGTGGTGCTGAAAAGTAACTTTGTCCCCAGCTTTCCCCAAAGTGTCTTCCAGAAATAGCTCATAAACTTCACGTCACGGTCAGAAACAATCGTCTTTGGTACTTCATGTAAGCGGACGATGTCCTTGAAAACAGATTAGCAACATGCGATGCATCGTCGCTTTTGTGGCAGGTAACAAAATGTGCCATCTTAGAAAATCAATCAACTACCACAAAAACTGAATCATGTCCTCTCCTAGTTCTAGGTAATCCTAACACAAAATCCTTGCTTATATCTTCCCATGGTGTAGAACGAGCAGGTAGCGGAGTATACAAACCATGTGGCTTCAGTTTTGATTTTGACTTGTTGCAAGTAATGAATCGCTTCACAAACCTGTCCATGTCACGCCTCATCTTAGGCCAATAAAAGTGATCAGCGAGCATAACCAAAGTCTTCTCTCGTCCAAAATGATCCATTAAACCGCCGGCATGTGATTCCTGCAACAATAGCAAACGCACGGACGATTCTGGAACACATAATTTGTTAGCTCTAAACAAAAAACCATCATGTATATGGAAATTTTCCCATGCTTTCTCATTAGTACGCAAACCATATGGTGCTGCAAAATCATGATCAATAGCATATAAATCACGCAAACTCTCTAAACCAGGAACCTTTACGTCCAAGTGTGTCAACAACACATTTTTCCTAGATAGAGCATCAACAACCACATTATCTTTACCCTTCTTATGCTTAATGATGTATGGGAAAGACTCAATGAATTCAACCCACTTAGCAAGACGTCTATGCAAGTTGGATTGAGCTTTTAAATATTTCAAAGCCTCATGATCAGAATGTATGGTAAATTCCTTTGGCCACAAATAATGTTGCCAAACCTCAAGAACTCTAACAAGCGCATACAATTCTTTGTCATAAACATGATAGTTTAACCGTGCACCACTCAATTTCTCAGAAAAAATATGCAATTGGTTTACCCTCTTGCATCAGCACACCTCCAATACCAATTCCACTAGCATCGCATTCAATCTCAAATTGTTTAGTAAAATCAAGAAGTGCAAGTAATGGTGCAGTAGTTAAAAAACGTTTCAGTTCATCAAAAGCATGATCTTGGGCTGGGCCCCAAACAAATTCAACACCTTTCTTAGTAAGTTCATTCAAAGGTGCAGCAATAGTACTAAAATGTTTCACAAAACGGCTATAGAAACCAGCGAGATCGTGAAAGCTTCGTACTTGACTAACATTCATAGGAGTAGGCCAATTTTGTATAGCTTCAATTGTAGATGCATCTACCTCAACTCCATTTTTAGAAACAACATATCCCAAAAATATGACCTTATCTTTGCAAAATGTGCACTTATCAAGATTGCCATAAAGCTCATTATCACTCAACACTTGCAAAACCTGTTGAATATGATCACTATGTTTAGATTCATTGCGGCTATAAATTAATATATTATCAAAGTACACAACCACAAACTTGCCAATGAAATGCCTTAAAACATGGTTCATTAATCTCATGAAAGTACTAGGTGCATTAGTTAACCCAAAAGGCATTACTAACCACTCATACAAACCAAACTTAGTTTTAAAGGTTGTTTTCCACTCATCCCCTTCTTTCATCCTAATTTGATGATAACCACTACGCAAATCGATTTTAGAGAAAATAGCAGCACCATTCAATTCGTCCAGCATATCGGGGAGCCCTTTAAAAGGAGCTCCCCTTTCCCCTTCGCCCCCTAACTTGCTCTTTCTTGGTTCTTGCTTTCTATCTCTCCTCCATTGCTGACCTTGAAGAGCTTGCCCTCTCCCCTTTCCCCTCCTATGATTCTTGCATTTTTTGAGGGATTTGAGAGAGGAGATCTAGATCTACAAGCCCCACCAAGAAAAATCCCTTCTTTGTGAAGGAATCCTTGGGATCTAGATCTTGGAGAGTTTTGTGTTTTCCTCTTGTGTTCTTCCTCCCTTATTCCCCCAATAGCTTTTGTAGCTTTAGTGGAATTTGAGAGAGAAGGACTTGCCTCTTGCATTTGGTGCATAGGTTTGAGTTCTCCTCAGAGATTTGGTGAGTTCAATCCCTTGGGATTGTTTCTCTTGGGTTCTTGGAACCCTAGACGGTTGTGGTTGGATAGTTGACCTTTTGTGGTCTTGTAGCCTTTTGTGGCCTTGTTGCCTTTTGTGGCTTTTTAGCCTTTGTGGCATTGTTCTTGGGGCTCCAATTGAGTTGTGGAGGTTCCCCAAGCTTGTAGGCCTTTTGTGGCATTGTGGAGCCTTTGTGGCGTTTCTTGGGAGCCCTCCAATTGAGTTGTGGAGATTTCCCCAAGCCTTGTACGGGTTCGGTGACCGCCCTCAAGTGTCCCATAGTGGAACGTGAGTAGGCCTTTGTGGCGAGCTCACGGGAGAATAGGGTGAGCCTTTTGTGGCATCGGTGAGTTGCGTGGCTTCGCATCCTTGGTGAGGCCTTGTGTGGAGTTGGGTGAGCATTGAGCCACCACACCTCGAGGTGAGCCATGTGTGGCGTTCGAAGTTCATTGCGCCCCCACACCTCTCCAACGGAGACGTAGCTTCTTTGGAAGTGAACTTCGGGAAACAAATCATCGTCTCCACGTCCATCGGTTATCTCTCAACCGAGCCCTTTACCTATGCAATTTACATTGTGATAGCCTTCGTGCTTGAAGTACTATATCTTTCTATCACCTTGTTGCTAGTCTTGCTTAGCATAAGTTGTTGGTGCACTTAGTGAAACTAGTGGATATAGGTTTTGGCTTGATAAATTAAACGTTAAGTTTTATTCCGCATTTATTAGAGCCTAAACCGTAATAATTTTAAAACGCCTATTCACCGCCCCCTCTAGGCGACGTCCATTTCCCTTTCAACTTGCATAGGACCGATTCGAGGGTGTTACAGAGTGGTATCATAGCTCAGCAGTTGCGATACCCCACTAGTCCAGCCTGTAAGATAACCTAGATAATGGCCAATGTAGAGTGTCAAAGCTATTTTGCAAAATCGGTTGGACAGGATTAGGTCTGCTTTTACTCCTTACCCCGATGCTATTCCCCTCTTACCTTTGCGTGTTTTGAATCCGCTCTCTTACCTTTTCTTTGAGTCTAGGAATTCTCGTGGTTGGGTTTTCGTCGTACCTTCAGGGTTTCGATTCTTTCCTCTTGCAATGGTGTTGCTAAATCCGGTCTTCATGCTATCGGAGGGACCCTTCATTTGTTCTACCTTTCGGTGGATCAAAATCCACTGAAATATTTCTTGTGTACCTTCCGGTGTTTTCAACACGATGACATCATCCTCTACATCATATCCGATGAACTTGAAGAGCTTGATGCGTGTGAACATGGTCTTGCCATACCGTCGATCAGGCGTCAAAGATTGTCGTTTGTTTCAGCGACGGAGCATTGGAGCGCTTCATTTTGGTGGCCAAAGTTGTGATGCATTGCGTGCATTTGTCGTTCGAGGCCGTCCAAGCGGTTGTCGATGTTCTTGAACTCGGCTTGCGTCTCGCCAAATTGTTCATCTTGTCGCGTCTCAAGTGCTTGGCAACGTTCACGAAACTCTTGGCGGACAATGAAGCGACTTGCGTGCGACATGTACGGTCCTTGATCTTCTTCTTGGCGAGGTGGTTGGCTCGACTCACCATTCCTATCCATCATGCAAGACACACAAGTATTGTATATGGAAGTGGAATATGGTGGTGTTAGCCTTGAACCTCATGATGTAGCCTGTCCTACGGATGCTCCGACATCTACACCAACAAGTCCCCCAAGTGGACCTATGACTCGTGTCCTAGCCAAACTCCTACAAGCTAAGGTGAACTCGCTCCTCTCCTCGTGGCAATTTGATACCTCCTTGGATGGTGTGCTACTTCATGCAACTACTCTATGCATCATCAGGTACGAAACTTCGACACATCACCAAGCACCCAAGGATGGAGAACAAGGAGCAGAGCGTGAAGCAGAAGCCACTGGAGCTGCTCAGACCGGAGTCTCCGATCTGCGCACACCGGAGTCTCCGGTCCACCAAAGTCTCCGGCCTGAAGACCCCGGTGACTCCGGCCCACTCTCTGGTCTGACCCTGCACCAGGCCCTGGGACAATCTAAAGGCCCCTCCAGAGGCTGGTCTGGAGACTGACTGGAATCTCCGGTCCAACCGACGCCATGCATGAAAAGGCCTTTGGGCCTGCGGCCCAGTACCCCTTAATCCGTCCAGAACTTGTCTTTTATTCCTAAATTACCCCTGTTTAAGTGGTTGGCCTATATATAGTCCCCCACCTCCTTTGTAAACCCTAGGCATGATATTTGGATTTAGTGGAAACCCCCTTGTGGATCTATCTAGTTCTTGCCTCATGCTCCTTTGACAAAGGAGCACCAAATATCCCAAACCTCGTTGGAGTTTACATCGTGCCTCCGAGTTGTACAAGGCATTGGCATTGGTGTCCCTTTGCCAAGACGTCAAGATCTCACCGAGTCTCCCATCTTGCCGTGCCGGTTCGAGAGAGAGTCCTCCGCCCGACGCCGATCCTAGGGATTACGCTGGACCGGTCATCGCTGGCGTGAGTTATTGGTGTGTATCATGGTTTTGTGTGTGTGTTCATCGCGTTCTTCGGGCGGGCGTGTGTCATGTTCATCCTTCCCTCCTCCTTTCCCCTGCACTCCATCCTTGATTTGAAAGGGAATCGTGAAAGATCGGGCCACCCTAGAGGTTTGCCCTCAACATATTGGTATCAAGAGCTTCGTTGCTCATGATTTCCCCCACAAATTTTTCTTCTTCCACCAAAAATTCGAAAATCCCCAAAAAAGAGCCCCAAATTTGCCTTTGGATCGTTCTCTTGATTTGGAGTGTTATTTGTGGTTTTGATACGACCAAACCTTGTCTTAGGAGTTGGCCTAGCTTTATCCTGCGTTTTCCTAGCCCAATTTGGCCAATTTTTCGTGGATTTGAGGCCCCAAGGCGATGATTTCCGCTCAAGAACACGAGCAGTTCGCGATTTGACTCCAGACCGGAGTCTCTGGCCTGCACACCAGAGTCTCGGGCCTACCCACACCAGAGTCTCCAGCCTAGACCGGAGTTTCCGGCCTGAAACCCCGGAGTCTCCGGCCCTGACGCCTGATTTTGATAGTTTTGCCTCTAATCTTGCATTGGATAATTTCCTCTTGTTGTTTGTGCCTGTGTGCGTGTCGCCAACTAAAAGCAAGCTTCCGCATCAACAAACCACACACTCATCGACACCACGGCCCACGAACATCATCCCGCACCACCGATGCCAAGTTCATCATCACCAACGAAGGTATAACTTGCGTCACCTTGTTAACCCCTATCTTCCTTTGTGTGTACCTATCCCACGAGAGTGGCTCATCTTGTGTTTGCTTGAGCATTGTGCACTTGTCCTTTGATAGTGAGAGTGTAAAAGCAATAGCAAGAGTGACTTGGTAGCATCAAGGGAGAGCAAAAAAAGATACAAAGCAAAAGAAAAAGAAAAATAGTCTCCCCTTGCAAAAGAGAGTCTCAAAGATTGTAAGCAAGAGAGAAAGAAGAGCGCCCAAGGCAAGTGCACAAATCCGTTGCTCATTTTTCCTTTTTGCAAACGAGCCACGGTCTCTCCTTGCATTGGCACGACAACGAGCTTAGTCTTCGTTAGGACATTTTGTTTGCTCATTTTCACAGTCGTGTCAATCCCAACTATCTCCACGTGTGTGTATATAGTCGTAGGTTCCCGTCACCCTTTTGAGTTGTTGACCTTCACCTTTGACTTGAGTTTTGTTGGATTTTACCCACTTTTGACTATCCCTTTTCTTTTGGTTGGTTCTTTGGCTTTCCACAATCCTAACCTACCACCAACAAGCTTGTGAGAGTTAGTTATTTCTTTAGTGTGAGTTTTCTTTGCATTTCCACTTTGCACGCTTATAGCTCTCACTTGTGGTTTCGAGTTTGGTGCAATCCCCAAGGTGAGGTACAAGGCTAACACCAACATATTCCACTTCCATATACAATACTTGTGTGTTTTCCATGATGGTAGGCACGGTGAGGCGAGCCAACCACCTCCCAAAGAAGAAGATCAAGGACCGTACATGATGCACGCAAGTCACTTCATCGTTCGACAAGAGTTTTGTGAACGTTGCCAAGACCTTGAGATGCGACAAGATGAACAATTTCGCGAGACGCAAGCCAAGTTCAAGAACATCGACAACCGCTTCGACGGCCTCGAACGACAAATGCATGCAATGCATCACAACTTCGGCCACCAAAATGAAGTGCTTCAATGCTCCGTCGCTGAAACAAATGGCAATCTTTGACGCCTAATCGACGGTATGGCAAGACCACATTCACGCGCATCAAGCTGTTCAAGTTCTTCGTGTCGTCATGCACCTCTTCAACAAGATCTACATCTAAGTGCTCCAAGACGCAATGATGCCCCCGTGGTTGAAGATGGAAGTTCTTCGAACTATGTACCTTCCCCACGGCACGGTGCAACGTCAAGCTATGATGGTGATTTCTCTTCAAGGCCACGATCAAGGCAAGAAGCATACCGTCATCACGCAAGGGCATTAGTGTTCCAACAAGAGCAACCACAAGAGGAACCGCAAGTGCAACCGCAAGTCTACCACCATCGATCGCGACACATACTTGACACAACAAGTGATGACTCCAATTTGGAGAATCAAGCTCGTGATCGACGTGAAGCTCTTCAAGATCCTCCTCCTCGTCATCAACGTCATCAATGTCTGCACCGACTCCATGGTCATCACGAGGCGCCTCCTCCACCTCAACAAAACTTGGAGCATCAAGTGATACAAGTTGAGCGACGCCCACCACATCAAGAGGCTCATGACCATGTTCTTCGCCGTGAGGCCCATCTGCCTAATCAACATCACCAACCGAGGAACGAGCCTCCCCGTCATCATCAACCATGTCAAGAGGCTCCACACCCTCGCCATCATGAGGCCCCAACGCCCCAACCACATCAAAAACCGCGCCAAGAGCAAGAGCAAGCTCCACAACAACATCAGGAAGAGCAAGCTCTTCACCAAGGTCGCGAGAACCAAGTTCCACTACATCAACATCAAGATCACCAAGCTCGTCGCAATGATGAAGAAACTTTTGGCAAGCTCAAGTTCACAATGCCCAAGTTCATCGGATCCAAATACCCCGAAGAATACCTCTTGTGGGCACTCAAAGTCGACAAAATCTTCCACATGCAAAATTATAGCAACGAGAAGATGGTTTCCATGGCTTCGCTTGAGTTTGATGATTACGCCAACCTTTGGTGGGAACAAGTTCAAGTTGCTCGTGATGCAAGGCAAGAGCTGCCAATCACAACTTGGCATGACATGAAGGCTCACATGAGATCCTGGTTTGTCCCCGCGCACTACACGCGTGACCTCTTCAACAACCTTCAAGCTCTTCGTCAGGGGACAAAGACCGTGGAAGAGTACTTCAAGGAAATGGAACTCAACTTGATCCACGCCAACATTGATGAGTGCATGGAGCAAACAATGGCACGTTTCCTTATTGGGTTGAACCACCCCATCAAGCGCATCGTCGAGTTCTAAACATACAACACCATGGTTGAGCTTGTGCACATCGCAACAAAGGCTGAGTGTCAGGTGCAAGAGGACATCAAGTACAACAAGCCCAAGACGTATTTCACCTACAAGCAAGCTTCAACCGCTACACCACCAACTTTCAATGGAAGGTCCTCAAGTACCTCTAAGCCTTCCTTCAAGCCCACACTTCCTCAAGGAAAACTACCCCCAAGTGGAAAACAAGCTAAGTGTGATACACCTTTCAATGGTGAGTGCTACAAGTGTGGACGTAAAGGACACAAGTTGGCCGAATGTGTAAACAAGAAAGTCTTGTTCATCGATGACAATGGTGATGAAGATTACTTGAGTGAAGATGAATTTGATGCCCGAATCAAGGAAGCAATGACAAGACAATGAGTGGAAGATGACCAAGAACTCATCATGTGTGAACATGATGCAAGTCCATCGCTTGTCATCAGAAGGATCTTGACCACTCAAGCATAAGAGCATGAAAACCAACGCTCCAATCTCTTCCAAACACGAGCTGGCATAAATGGCAAATCTATCAAGGTGATCATTGACGGAGGGAGTTGCCACAACCTTGCTAGCACCGAGTTGTGTGAGAAGCTCAACCTCACCCTCCATCCGCACAAGCACCCCTACCACGTGCAATGGCTAAGTGACCAAGGGTCCGTAAAGATCAAGCATACTGTATCGGTCTCCTTCGCCATTGGTCCTTACAAAGATACGGTGGAGTGTGACGTGGTTCCTATGACAGTTTGCCACATGCTTCTTGGTCGACCATGGCAATTTGACAAGGTTGCTCAACATGATGGTCGCACATATGTATACGCCTTCAAATGGCTCAACAAAACATATGTTTTGCAACCGATGACTCCGAGCCAAATAATTGCGGACAATGCAAAGGCTTTAGCGAGGGTGCAAAGCACAACACCTACTTGTGAGAAGAGCGGTGAGAGAGAGAACCACCTCATAGTGAGTGAGAGCCACAAGCCAAACTCGAGTGGAAAAACTAAGAGTGTTCTCCTTGCCACCAAAAGTGAGATGAGAGATGTTCGGAACAACCCATCCATCTTGCACTATGTCCTCCTTTGCAAGGGACTAGCACAAGGAACTAACGAATTAACAAATGTTCCTCCATATTTGATGAGTGTTTTGCAGGAATTCAAAGATGTGTTCCCCGAAGAGCTTCCACATGGACTACCTCCTATTCACGGCATCGAACATCGCATTGACCTCATCCCGGGCGCACCACTTCCCAACCCCGTTACTTACCGCATGAACCCGGAGGAGACAAAGGAGATTGAACGTCAAATCAACCAACTCGTCTCCAAAGGTTTGATCCAAGTTAGCACTAGTCCAAGTGTCGTACCCGTGATTCTTATTCCAAACACGGATGATACGTTACGGTTATGCATGGACTGTCGTCCAATCAATGCTATCACCGTGTGTTATCGACATCCCATACCACGTCTCGATGAAATGCTTGATGAGTTGTGTGGAGCCGCTAATTTTTCGAAAATTGATCTTCGTAGTGGTTACCATCAAATACGCATGGCTGAAGGTGATGAGTGGAAAACTGCCTTCAAGACCAAACTTGGTCTCTATGAACTGTTGGTTATGCCCTTTGGTTTATCTAATGCCCCGTCCACCTTCATGCGCCTAATGAATCATATCTTGCGTTCTCTCATTGGAAAAAGTGTTGTTGTCTATTTCGATGATATTCTTGTTTATAGCAAATCACTTGAGGACCATATAACACATGTCAAGCAAGTTTTGCAAATCCTTCGACATGAAAAGCTTTATGCTAATCTTCCCAAGTGCACTTTTGCTAAAGACAAGTTGATCTTTATTGGATTTGTCGTTTCTTCGAAGGGAATTGACGTTGATGTTTCCAAGGTAAAGGACATACGAGATTGGCCCATCCCAACAAATGTGAGTGAACTCCAAAGTTTTCATGGGTTGGCCGGTTTCTATCGTTGCTTTGTGAAAGACTTTTCCACCATTGCTTGTCCTCTCAACGAGTTGACGAAAAAGAATGTCACCTTCGTGTGGGGCAAAGCACAACAAAAAGCTTTTGATGCACTTAAAAAGCGGTTCACCGAAGCACCTCTTCTTGCGTTACCGAATTTCACAATAACTTTTGAGATAGAGTGTGATGCTAGTGGTATTGGCATTGGAGGAGTCGTTATGCAAGACGGACGTCCTATAGCCTACCATAGCGAGAAACTTGATGGTGCTCGACTTAACTATCCGATTTATGACAAAGAGCTTTTTGCCTTAGTTCGCGTTCTTCAAGTTTGGCAACACTACCTATGGCCCAAGGAACTTATCATACATTCCGACCATGAGTCCTTGAAATATCTCAAAGGCCAAGAAAACTTGAGTAAGAGACACGCTAAGTGGGTTGAATTTATGGAGTATTTTCCGTATATTGTCAAGTATAAGAAGGGCAAAGATAATGTAGTTGCGGACGGTTTGTCTCGCAAACACACAAGCCTTCTTACGTGACTTGAAATAAATGTGTTTGGTCTTGAGGAAATAAAATCTTTGTATGCTTCTGACCCATTCTTTGAACCAATTTTCGCAAAGTGCTCCAATGACAAAAGGAGTTGATGATTTCTATTTTCACAAGGGCTTTCTATTTGAACAAAACAAGCTATGAATTCCGAAGTCGCCGCTTCAACTTTTGCTTCTCCAAGAATCTCATGGTAGAGGCCTCATGGGTCACTTTGGCCGCGACAAGACATTGGGCATGCTCTCCAATCACTACTTTTTGCCCAAGATGAAGCGTGACGTGGAGCGCTACGTTCAACGATGCACGGCATGTGTTCAAGCTAAGTTGCAAGCTAATCCCTATGGTCTTTATATGCCATTGCCTATTTCTCATACACCTTGGTCCGACATTAGCATGGATTTCGTGTTAGGATTGCCTAGATCTAAGCATGGTCATGATTCTATATTTGTTGTTGTGGATCATTTTTCCCAAATGGCACACTTCATACCGTGTCGTAAGACCGATGATGCTTCACATGTGGCAAATCTCTTTTTTAGGGAAATCGTCCATCTTCACGGTGTGCCAAGAACAATTGTCTCCGATCGCGATGTCAAATTCATGAGCTACTTATGGAAGACCCTCATGGCCAAGCTCGGCGTCAAGCTACTCTTTTCATCAGTGTCGCATCCTCAAACCGATGGACAAACCGAGGTTGTCAACCAAAGCCTCGGAACTCTCCTACGTGTGTTGATCCAGAAGAACTTGAAGGATTGGGAGGAATGCATTCCCCACGTCGAGTTCGCCTATAATGGAGCCAAGCACTCAACAACAAAGATGAGTCCATTCAAGATCGTCTATGGTTTCGAGCCCCTCACCACGCTCGACATACTACCGCTACCTCTCCATGAGCGCACAAACATGGACGTCGAGAAGCGCGCACAAGCTATGAAGAAACTTCACGAAGAAACAAGAGCTACTATCGAACAACAAGTCCTTCGCCAAGCTTAAAGGTTAAACAAGGACAAGAAGGAGATGATCTTTGAAGAAGGTGACCTTGTGTGGATACACCTAAGCAAAGACCACTTCCCCAAGGAACGTGACTCCAAGCTCAAGCCAAGAGGAGATGGTCCCTTCAAGGTCCTCAAAAGAATCAACAACAACGCCTACCTCATTGACATACCGACCTCCAAGTACCTTGCAAGAAATACATTCAATGTCAAGGATCTCTCACCATACCATGGAGATGTTCAGGATGATAACCATGAAGAGTCGAGGACGACTCTTTCCCAAGGGGGGGGAGCTGATGCAGCCCGTCCTACGGACGCTCCTACATCTACACCAACAAGTCCCCCAAGTGGACCTATGACTCGTGCCTGAGCCAAACTCCTACAAGCTAAGGTGAACTCGCTCCTCTCCTCGTGCCAATTTGATACCTCCTTGGATAGTGTGCTACTTCATGAAACTACTCCATGCATCATCAAGTACGAAGCTTCGACGCATCACCAAGCTCCCAAGGATGGAGAACAAGGAGCAGAGAGTGAAGCAGAAGCCACTGGAGCTGCTCATACCGGAGTCTCCGGTCTGCGCACACCGGAGCCTCCGGTCCACCAAAGTCTGGCCTGAAGACCCCAGAGACACCGGCCCCACTCTCCAGTCTGACCCCTGCACCGGGCCCTGGGACAATCTGAAGGCCCCTCCGGAGGCTGGTCCGGAGACTGACCGGAATCTCTGGCCTAGACTGGAGTCTTCGGTGCACCATACCGGAGTCTCCGGTCCGACCGACGCCAGGCATGAAAAGGCCTTTGGGCCTACAGCCCATGTACCCCTTAGTCCGTCCAGAACTTGTCTTTTATTCCTAATGTACCCCTATTTAAGTGGCTGGCCTATATATAGTCCCCCACCTCCTTTGTAAACCCTAGGCATGATATGTGGAATTAGTGGAAACCCCCTTGTGGATCTATCTAGTTCTTGCCTCATGCTCCTTTGATAAAGGAGCACCAAATATCCCAAACCTCGTTGAAGTTTGCATCGTGCCTCCGTGTTGTACAAGGCCTTGGTATCGATGTACCTTTCCCAAGACGTCAAGATCTCACCGAGTCTCCCATCTCGCCGTGCCGGTTCGAGAGAGAGTCCTCCGCCCGACGCTGATCCTAGGGATTACGCCGGACCGGTCACCGCCGGCGTGAGCTATTGGTGTGTATCGTGGTTTTGCGTGTGTGTGTTCATCGCGTTCTTCGGGCGTGCGTTCGTCGTGTTCATCCTTCCCTCCTCCCCCCGCACTCCATCCTCGATTTGAAAGGGAATCGTGAAAGATCGGGCCACCCTAGAGGTTTGCCCTCAACACCTCACATTGGGGATTGCACCAAACTAGAAACCACAAGTGAGAGCTATAAGCATGCAAAGTGGAATTGCAAAGAAAACTCACACTAAAGAAAGAACTAACTCTCAAAAGTTTGTTGGTGGTAGGTTAGGATTGTGGAATGCCAAAGAACCAACCAAAAGAAAAGGGATAGTCAAAAGTGGGTAAAATCCAACAAAACTCAAGTCAAAGGTGAAGGTCAACAACTCAAAAGGGTGACGGGAACCTACGACTATATACACACACGTGGAGATAGTTGGGATTGACACGACTGTGAAAATGAGCAAACAAAATGTCCTAACGAAGACTAAGCTCGTTGTCGTGCCAATGCAAGGAGAGACCGTGGCTCGTTTGCAAAAAGGAAAAATGAGCAACGGATTTGTGCACTTGCCTTGGGCGCTCTTCTTTCTCTCTTGCTTACAATATTTGAGACTCTCTTTTGCAAGGGGAGACTATTTTTCTTTTTCTTTTGCTTTGTATCTTTTTTTGCTCTCCCTTGATGCTACCAAGTCACTCTTGCTATTGCTTTTACACTCTCACTATCAAAGGACAAGTGCACAATGCTCAAGCAAACACAAGATGAGCCACTCTCGTGGGATAGGTACACACAAAGGAAGATAGGGGTTAACAAGGTGATGCAAGTTTTACCTTCGTTGGTGATGATGAACTTGGCGTCGATGGTGCAGGATGATGTTCGTGGGCCATGGTGTCGATGAGCGCGGGGTTTGTTGATGCGGAAGCTTGCTGTTAGTTGGCGACACGCACATAGGCACAAACAAACAAGAGGAATTAGCCAATGCAAGATTAGAGGCAAAACTGTCAAAATTAGGCGTCAGGGCCGGAGACTACGGGGTTTCAGGCCGGAAACTCTGGTCCAGGTCGGAGACTCCGGTGTGAGTAGGCCGGAAACTCCGGTGTAGGCCAGAGACTCCGGGTGTAGGGATGAGACTCCAGTCTGGAGTCAGATCGCAAACTGCTCGTGTTCTTGAGCGGAAATCCACGCCTTGGGTCCTCAAATCCGTGAAAAAATGGCTAAATTGGGCTGGGAAAACGCAGGATAAAGCTGGACCAACTCCTAAGACAAGGTTTGGTCGGATCAAAACCACAATAAACACTCCAAATCAAGAGATCGATCCAAAGGAAAATATGGGCTCTTTTTTGGGGATTTTCGAATTTTTGGTGGATTGAAGAAAAAATTGTGGGGGAATTCGTGAGCGACGAAGCTCTTGATACCAATATGTTGACGGCAAACCTCTAGGGTAGCCCGATCTTTCACGAATACCACTCAAATCGAGGATGGAGTTCGAGGGAAGGAGGGGAGGACGAACTCACGCATGAAGAGCGCGATGAACACACACACGCAAAACCACGATACACACCAATAGCTCACGCCGGCGGTGACCGGTCCGACGCAATCCTTAGGATCGGCGTCAAGCGGAGGACTCTCTCTCGAACCGGCACGACAAGATGGGAGACTCGGTGAGATCTTGACGTATTAGCAAA
Source organism: Avena eriantha (assembly GCA_910589775.1). Taxonomy (NCBI): domain Eukaryota; kingdom Viridiplantae; phylum Streptophyta; class Magnoliopsida; order Poales; family Poaceae; genus Avena; species Avena eriantha. Next base: position 383,443,768 of record OU342743.1, read on the forward strand.
GGGACACCGATGCCAAGGCCTTGTACAACGTGGAGGCACGATGCAAACTCCAACGAGGTTTGGGATATTTGGTGCTCCTTTGTCAAAGGAGCATGAGGCAAGAACTAGATAGATCCACAAGGGGTTTCCACTAATTCCAAATATCATGCCTAGGGTTTACAATGGAGGTGCGGGACTATATATAGGCCAGCCACTTAAACATGGGTACTTTAGGAATAAAAGACAAGTCCTGGATGGACTAAGGGGTACATGGGCCGCAGGCCCAAAGGCCTTTTCATGCCTGGCGTCGGTCGGACCGGAGACTCCGGTGTGTAGGCCGGAGACTCTGGTCTAGGCCGGAGATTCCGGTGTAGCCTCCGGACCAGCCTCCAGAGGGGCCTTCAGATTGTCCCAGGGCCTAGTGCAGGGGTCAGACCGGAGAGTGGGCCAGAGTCTCCGGGGTCTTCAGACTAGAGACTTTGGCAGGCCGGAGACTCCGGTGTGCGCAGACCAGAGACTCCAGTTTGAGCAGCTCCAGGGGCTTCTTCTTCACGCTCTTCTCCTTGTTCTCCATCCTTGGGTGCTTGGGGATGTGTTGAGGCTTCGTACCTGATGATGCATAGAGTAGTTGCATGAAGTAGCACACCATCCAAGGAGGTATCAAATTGGCACGAGGAGAGGAGTGAGGTCACCTTTGCTTGTAGGAGTTTGGCTCGGGCACGAGTCATGGGTCCAGTTGGGGGACTTGTTGGTGTAGATGTAGGAGCGTCCGTAGGACGGGCTGCATCAGAACCTCTGGAATTACCCTGTATTCGAATTTGCCAACTATAATTCAGTGTGATCTGTTGTTCCATTGGGAATTAGTAGATTGCATACTACCGTTCGTGGTCACGGCTGCGTGCGCAAGAGTGTGGTGTTGTTAATATCCTATAAGGTTTGAGAACTGTTGCATTGGCATCAGGGATCGAGCGGGAGAGATCATAGCTATGCACTAGTTATCAATCATCCACCATTACCATCAAAAAGTGCTTGCTGAGAAGATTGGGCCACCCCATATCACATGGAGCACGTCATCAACAATGGCTCCTCAATCATGGAGGAATTAGAGCTCTACATCGACAATGGCTCCTCATGCATGGAGCACTACACCAACAATTGGTCCACATGCTTGGGTGATATGGAGTACTACAACAATAATGACTCCCCAAGTATGGACGACTTCGAGCGCTACAACGACTACGCCTCAGCAAGCATGGAGGACGTGGCGAACTTGACCAACTTTGAGGGCTCTTCCATGAGCCATGAAGAATACCTCCACCGCTTGGAGATGGCAGACTACTATACAAAGCTAGCAGATGCGCATCATCAAGAAACTATGACCTTCAAGGCCAAGCGTGCCACACCAAAGGGCACCACCTACTTCGATGATCCACCTCCAAGGCGTCAAGCAGAACCAACTACATGGCGTCATGCGCCACCATCTCCAAGGTGATGAGCTCCATCACCTCCAAACCATCAAACGCCACCATCTCCAAGGCGCCAAGCTCCACCATCTCCAAGGCGTCAAGCACATCTACCTACAAGGCATCAAGTGCCACCAACTACAAGAAGAGTGGTGCCCCAACATCATCTTCCAAAAGAGGCACCAAAAAGCAAGAATCTTTATCGACAAAAATCCTCTAGAGATCATCGCCAACATCAAGAGGATACAAGACGTTGTCAAAGGCATCTTCACCATCTCGAGAGCTCCAAGGTCCAAAATCTATTGGAGAAGTTGAAAAGCGACCTCATCAAGTTCAAGAAGGACATGGACGACAACTTCACCAAATATATCGAGACAAGCTCAAGAAGGCGCCACCTACATCAACCTTTGGCAAGGCACGCCAATGACCTCCGTCGACACCATCATAAGGCACATTCAACTACTCGTGCCACCACCAAAATGGCACCAATAGAAAGCTCTCCTCCTCGCCATCAAGCTTCAATGCCCAACCTTGACGTCTGAGATGACGCGTGCAACTAAATGGATGAGGAAGATGAAGACCTAATATGGGCATCATATGCAGTTTGATACATAGGACAACAAATGATATGTAATAATTTAGTCTATGGTCATGTCAAACATTTGTTCTATGTTTATAAGTCAGAGTCCAGTTAGGGTCGAGTCAGTATAACTCTAGTAGGGTCAGCCACACTACCCCTTTGTCCTATATAAACAAGGCGATGCCATAATATTAGGGGAGCTAGAAATTACGTAGAAATTTTAGTTCCTCGTTTGTAAACCATCCCTCCGGGGTTGGCATCACAACGGTGTATCTGCGCTCGTCTTGTTATCCAGTATATTGAGTGTGTGTGAAGGTGCTTGTTATTCAAGTATTGTCGTGCTTTGGCATGAGGCTTGTTGTTCGTCATCAAGTTGCTCATTGGATTAATCTATTCTGGCGTTAGGTTCGTCTTTCATCGTCGAGTTGCTCGCAAGATTGGTTTTTCCCATCTTCAGGTTACGTTTATCGCGTAATAGGGAGATTTTATCAGATCCATTGGATCAGGACGTGCATCGTGAAAGATCAGGCCAAACAGATAAGACCGAACCTCACACCACAATAGATTAATCCAACGAGCAACTTGATGACGAACAACAAGCCTCATGCCAAAGCATGACAATACTCGAATAACTAGCACCTTCACGCACACTCAATATACTGGATAACAAGACGAGCGCAGATACGCCGTCGCGATGCCAACCCCATAGGGATGGTTTACAAATGAGGAAATTTCTACATAATATCCAGCTTCCCTAATATTATGGCACCCCTTGTTTATATAGGACAAAGGGGTAGGGTTGGCTGACCCTACTTGATGCGGATCAAGCCGATGATCCTATAGTTTTGTCCCGATCTTTCACAACGAGTCAACCTAGATGGTAATCCTCCAATAACGCGATGAATGTCACATGAAGAAGAGGAACGAATCTAGCAAGTAACATGATGAAGATCACCACGCCTCAAACCTGAGCACGATAATCCTTGATGAACACAAGAACCTCCGTAGCAATAATATGATAAACGGTATCGCCGTCCGCAGAGAGATGATACACGGTGGAGCACAATATAGTTTTTAGACTAAACAACTGAACTCCCCTAAACCCTTGGCGGCTAGCTCCTTTATATATGAGGCCTGCAACTATTCAGTTGGATAGACCCAAACTGAACACACAACGGACTCGAACCTTACCTAGACTCGGACTCAATAACATAGTAACAATATTTTACATAACCTTAGACTTATCATTACATATCGTTGGTCTTCCTGCCGTGCCAATCATCAATGGGATGCACCCGCATCACCGAGCTTGGTGGAGTCCTGAAATTATGCTTGACCTCCTCCTTCGTGCCCATATCATCATCCCTCCCTTCAAGAAGCGTTGTCCCCAACGCTTGCAGGTCGGGTCGGAAAGGTGGCATGATATGAACAATAGCTTCACACGTCTTTGACATATTCAAGTCTTGCTTGCCTTCCTCTCCGCATCCTTCCTCTCGCCTTGCTTGACTTGAAACATCCCTTGGCGCCTGCACCTCCTCGCGTCTCCATACGACACTACTAGGAAACAACTCTTCTGTGGCGCACCTTTTTTCACTATCCATGGCGCATTTCCTAGTCGCCACTGATACCTCGCCACTGATAACTAACTTCAGTGGCCCATTTCAAAATGCGCCACAGAAGTCTCAAACTTCAGTGGCGCAAATGGCCAATATGCGCCACAGAAGTTGTTTTCCAAAATTCAAAAAAAAGGCAGGCCAGATCTCAAACTTCTATGGCGCATATGGCCAATATGCGCCACAGAAGTTTTTTTTCAAATTTAAACAAAAATCAGGCCAGATCTAGATCTGGCCGGATCTGGCCGGAGTTGGTGGTGGTGGTGGAGGTGGCGGGCGGCGGCTAGGCTAGGAGGAGGTTGCCGGAGTTTGTGGTGGAGGAGGAGGTTACCGGAGATGGTGGTGGAGGAGGAGGAGGAGCTCGCTGGAGTTGGTGGTGGAAGAGGAGGAGGAGGAGGAGGAGGAGGAGGAGGAGGTCGCCAAAGTTGGTGGAGGAGGAGGAGGAGGAGGTCGCCGGAGTTGGTGGTGGAGGAGGAGGAGGAGGTCACCGGAGTTGGTGGAGGAGGAGGAGGAGGTGGTCGCCGGAGTTGGTGGTGGTGGAGGAGGAGGTCGCCGGAGAGTGGAGAAGGAGGAGGGAGGAGAAGGGGAGAAGTGTAGAGGAGAGGAGAAGGGGAGAAGTGTGGAGGGGAGGAGAAGTGGGGAGGGGAGAAGAAGTGGGGAGGGGAGAAAAAGGACAAAAGGGAGGGAGAAGGGCGCTGGCGGGATTCAAATTTTGAATCCCGCCCAAGACTTTTGTGGCACATATGGGGAAAATGCGCCACAGAAGTTTCTCCCCCTTTTTTTATTTTTTTGCAGTAAAAAATCTTCTACCCTAAATAACTTTTTACTCTTTTCGAAATTGGTGATTCTGTAAAATTCAGAACGACCATTGTTCATTGAATTCGAGTAGGGAATTTCGAGACGATCATTTTGATAGGTTAAAGATTTTTTTCTGACATCGTATGCAAAAGTTATAGCCATTTTACCGTGCCATGATCTATTTTTGCAAAATACATCGAAATTCATGTTTTTCAATTTTGTCTTGATCTATACCCTAAAATCTAACTACAACTCAAAGGAATTATTTTTTTAAAGTTTCTATCATTTTTGTTTATTTTTTACAAAACTGAAAAGGCGATCCCCGGGGGGATGGGATCTGTTTTTCCCCCCTATATGCTTGTTCTGTGGGCGCATACACCTATATGCGCCACAGAAACATCACTTTCTATGGCGCATATGGACATATGCGCCACATACTTTTTTTGCTGCTTGGTCCCATCAACCTTCTGTGGCGCATACATCTATATGCGCCACAGAAGTTTGTCACTTCAGTGGCGCACACGAAAATATGCGCCACATATTGGTTTCGTGCGCCACTGAAGTGACAAACTTCTGTGGCACATATTTTCTAGTGCGCCACTGATATATATCTGTGGCGCATGGTTTTACATATGCGCCACTGAATATCTTGTATATCTATAGGTTGTTTCCTAGTAGTGCGAGCTTAGACTTAGGCGCCACTGTCTTCTTCTTCTGACTTCTTGTTGGAACCCGTGGTTGCTGAACATGGACCTTCTTTGCATGACCTGGCATAAGATGAGTAATGCTTGGACCACACAACTGACCAACATGTCCATCCTTGCCTCTATGCATCTGCACAAATGTCCCAACAAAACACCTCACAGGTGTGCTAACAAAACTGCTCTTGTTACCCTGCTGCACCACACGCACTAGAACAAGAGGAGCACAACTATCATCCGTCTGAACACCTATGTCAACACAAACAACCTTCTGAACACATGCTGCAACATCCTTCCTCTCAGCAATAAGAGGATGCACTTCAACTGGCTTGTCACTAACAAGTTCCACTGGCTTGTCATCTACAGGCATAGCTGAAGCAATATCAATATTATCGCACTGTGCATCATGCTCTCCATCCTGCACCTTAGCTAGCCTAGATTTTGGCTTAGCCTTGCGCACCTTATCCTTATGTACCACCAGATCTACATCAGACTTTATGTGATCATCCTGCATAGGCTTCAAAGTATGTTGTTTGCCACCATGCATAAAAGAATATGTATTTGCTCTTCCAGCACGTGTAACATTGCGATCATACTGCCATGGATGACCAAGTAACAGCTCACATACCTCCAATGCAAACACACCGCACTCAATCTCATCAATATAATCACCAACTGTAAATGGCACACGCACCTTATGAGTTACCTTCAGCATACCGCAGCTATTTAACCACTGTAGATGCTTAGGTTTAGGAATACGCCATGTGGACAACCCCAACGCTGCCACTGTTGTCTTTCTAATGCCATTAGTACAGCTTCCTCCATCAATAATCAACTTGCATGCTTTTCCTTTGATCATAACTGCATCTGAAATAAATTCCAACGTTGGCCCTTCTCACTGTCATGCAAGTATCGCCTTGTATCTTGTTGAGTTGCAAACAGCCCACTCAATGGTACAACATCCTCCGGAACAATCACCTTGTCCTCTATCCCTGATGGTGCCAAAAATTTAGCACGTAAACTTTTTTATGTAGTCCTCCCAAACAGTATTCTTTGAGACACCTCGCGTATGTGTCACCACCGCCAAATTCGCGTATCCTCACGTCTTTTTGCAAGACGAAAAGAGATACTATCGTCAAACTACAGATCTAGAGAAAGATCAACACATAAGTGAAAACTAGCTTGCATTGTCTCTTCCCATAACTTGTATTCTGCCGGTGTTGCAGTATGTAAGAGCTTCCACTTTAATTTACTAGAATCGCAGCGCACAAAATTTTTCAGGTCTAGATAATCATTGTAGATGTCACATGCTGAAAAGTCACTAACATCATCCTTGAGATCCATCTCTAAATTTTAGTAGAACTATGACAAAAAATCACACAGCCGAAACAGACAGCTATTGATACCAGACGGAAAGAAATCGCCAGCAAAAAAACCACGCAGCCGAAATCGTCCCTGTAGCGAGCGATTCTAGGCGGAAATCCTCCTCGCACGCAGCAGCCTCGATCGGGGCACAATGGGCCAGCCCACCCTGGCGAGCGGTGGGAGTGCCAAGCACGCGTGTGGCTTCGATCGTCATGCGCACGGGGGACTTTGTCGTGAGGTGGACGTAGACTGGATCGGTCGCTAGCCTTCTTTTTTTTCACGTGAAGAAAAGTCTTGTACCCCTCACACTGAACTAACAACCGAGCGATCAGCCACTCTTTTTGGAAAATGATGTAAATCCCCTGGACGATTCGAGTCGCTCCTATCCTCCTATTTCTCGATGCGACACGTGCCCCCCGCGTGGGCAAAGAAACAACCCCATCCCGGTCCCACCACTCCACTTTATCCCTTCCTCACCGCTAGGTTCATTGGTTCCCAAATTAATTCTCCCGTCGCCTCAGATGAAGCTCGCACACACTGCGCCGCCTAGAGACAGACCTAGCACTGCGCTGCCGTAGTTCGCCCAGGCCCGCCACAGCTGCAGCCGCTCCCTAGCACCTCTCCTTTGAGCCCTGCTTCGCCCCAAACCCCCTCCTGGCTTGCGTTGTATCTCTGCCATGGCAAGATCGAGGTTCGTCGGCCCTTGCCAGAAAATCCGACATGGCCACTCTGCTGCTGCGAGTCTGCATCGCCGCCACCGCCGCTACAAACAGTGCTTTTATTTGCTACAAATGTAGACCGACTTTACTACAGGGGATAGCTACATCTGCTACAAGCAGTACGCCATGGCCGCATCGTGCTCACCGCGCCCTTGCCACAACGATGTTTTCCTTTGCTACAAAGGCCAGCGGACGCTGCTACAGGAGATGGTAACATCTGCTACAAGCTGTTCGCCATGGTCGCGCCCGCTGCTACAAGTCCTCGGCCGCCTGGCACCGGCGATTTTAGCCGTTGCTACCTTGGGAGCCGACTTTGCTACTTCAGGAATCCAGGTTTGCTACCTTGGGTGTCCGGGTGTGCTGCCCACCTTGGGCGAGTCTGCTACCTTGGGCTACCTTGGGCGTTCGGGTCTGCTACCTTCGGCAGGCTACGGTGCTACATGCGGCAGGCGACCATGCTACAAGCGGTCAGCAGAGGCGCTACATGTGCTATCGAGCGGTTTTGCTAAGAGCGGTTTTGCTATCTTAGCGTATTATTTTTGTTATGTATTCATATACTTTTTGCGACTTTCGCACAATATTTTTGCTACAAGACTATCGACGATAGTTTTTGGAGAAATCGTTTTGCTAGGTAGCACTTTTTTTGATGCAATGTCTCCGGTGATGTCTCCGGCGATGTCTGATTTACTAATATTTTTTGCTATATTTGCTAATATGTTTTGCTACATTATCATACTTTCTTTGCTACAACCGTCTTATAGTTTTGCTACAACAGTGTCAACTTTTTGCTACAAGGTAGGCGAGCCGCCGAGGATTTTCCGACGATGTTTTCGGCGAAGTCGTTTTGCTACGTTAGTACAATTTTTTTGCTGCATGGTCTCCGACAAGGTCTCCGGTGAAGTCTTTGGCGAGATGTTCTATTTCTGAAACGAACCATTTTTTGCTTCGGAAGCAAAAGCGGGAATATATGTAGCAAAAACGCCGTGTTCTACAGCAAAAGCGGGATTTGGAGGGACACGTGGCGCGCAGAGGAGGAGGACGATGGGAAGCCCCCATCGTCCGGGGACGCCTAGCAGTTTCCCTCTTTTTTTACCACATGTACCTTTCCTTATGTACAAGAGGAAGTTGGAATTAATTCCAACAGGTAGCAATCCATGTTTTTTTTAATGCCTGTCGATCGGATCTAGAACCGAGCGGCCCAAGCGGAGACGGACTCACGCGCGGAGACTTCCCTCGTTCACGAGTAGATCGCTCCGGGAAACTCCGCCCCGACTCATACGGCGGCTGGTCTTTTTTTTACTGGAACCGATCGGATCTGGATAGCTTCAACTCGATCGGATCTGAGACAAAAAAGACTGCCGACAGAACTCGATCTGGAAGCCGATGACGATGATCCTTTAATGACAAATCAGAACCGAGCTTGACTCGCTGCCAATCGATCAATTCCAAAAAAAAACTCGCCGATGTTTACGTGCACCTAGAGACCAAAACGATATCCTTCTTTTTTCCTTTCAATCTCTTCTCCACAACCGATATGTAAACTGCTTATAGAAAAACAGTCCGCAGATGATTTAAAAATACGATGTGATCAACGAGAGCTCAGATACCACCTGATGTGGATCAAGCCGATGATCCTATAGTTTTGTCCTGATCTTTCACAGCGAGTCAACCCGGATGGTAATCTTCCAATAACACGATGAACGTCACCTGAAGAAGAGGAACGAATCCAGCAAGTAACATGATGAAGATCACCACACCTCAAACCTGAGCATGACAATCCTTGATGAACACAAGAACCTCCGCAGCAATAATATGATAAACGGTATCGCCGTCCCCAGATGGATGAAACACGGTGGAGCACAATATAGTTTTTAGACTAAACAACTGAACTCCCCTAAACCCTAGGTGACTGGATCCTTATATAGGAGGCCTGCAACTAGTCGGTTGGATAGACCCAAACCGAACACACAACAGACTCGAACCTAACCTAGACTCGGACTCAATAACATAGTAACAATATTTGAAACAACCTTTGACTTATCATTACATATCATAGGTCATCCTGGCATGCCAATCATCAATAGGATGCACCCGCATCACCTAGCTTGGTGGAGTCCTGAAATTAGGCTTCACCTCCTCCTTCGTGCCCATATCACTACTAGATTTGGACTGACTCGACCCTAACTATGCTCTGACTCATAAACATACAACAAACATTTGACATGACCGTAGACTAAATTATTACATATCATTTGTTGTCCCAGTGTATCAAACTGTATATGATGCCCGTATCAAGATCTCTACTTCTCCAAGTTGGACAAGTACGTCAAGAGGATGTCTACACAAGCCAAGGTGGTCATGGCAAAGGATGAACAAGCTCCAAGTAAAGAGCCTACGCTACAAGATGGCGAAGACAAGGTCAAGAATGGTGAGCATGTGATTTTCCCTCCACCAAAGGAGGCGCATGGAGTTGAGCACACCGCGCATATCCCTACACGCTTGAGTGATGATGTGGTACCAATCCCATGTGAGTATGAGAGCCACTTAACCCACTTGAGTGAGAGCAAGAGTGAGATGAGTGACTCCACCATATATAAGATTGAGTGCTTCCACTTTGAGGGCATGAGTGATACACCGAGTGAGTTGAGAGTGGTAGTCTTATAGGTCATGTGAGGCTACTTTGATTTCTAATGACTTATCCTCTACCTATAGTGTGTTTTCTCATGATGTGCTAGGTTCCATGGATCAAGAAGAGACAATCCTCGAACTTATGATGCCTCAAATGGAGAATATGTACATGGTGTTTTAAGACAATGCTACGCCATGGCTACATCAAGAAGACGAAGTCGCCCACATGGAGGCCACTACTACCACCAAACACACATCATATGAGAGGTATGAACAAGGTAAAAATAAGGGTGTTGATCATGCCATGATCCCACTAGTGGACATGATGACTTGTGATGATTGGCATGCTATGGATGATGTTTGTGATATCACATATGCTTCATTCATGTTTCCATGTGATACTTTGGATTTGCATTATGTTGAGCATGTGAAATTACTTGATTATGATGATGTTGCCATAGACATGCCATGCTACAAATGTTTCATTTTTCCCATTGTTGCTTGCAATGTGTTGAACAATTGCTCTTTCCAATGTTTTGCTTGTAATGATGTTAAGAATGATCCACGTGTTGCGACAATCTTGAAGAACAATTTCTCTTTCCATATGTTTGTCGACAACCAAGCTATTGCTTCGGACATGCCTTGTCATGATAGTTATTCAATTTCTCCCGTTGCCCACAATACGATGAATACTTGCTCTTTCACTTGCTTTGCTTGCAACAATAATTCTCATATGGTTTCTATTGAGATGGCCCCCATAGCTTTCTCAAATTATGGAGATTTTGATGATTGCCATGATAAGCATGTTCCCCACTTGCATACTCACCATACATCTATTTTACACTTGATTGACATTAATGTTGATGTGCACAAGAAGATCTTTGTCATGATGGATGATGTATTTCTCTACCATGCACACATGTTTTTCCTTTTATCTATGATGTGTGTAGGTACCCGCATAAGAATGCAACCTTGATTGAGGACGAGTTGACAAAAAGAGCTCTAGAGAGCATCCCCCAAGTGAGTTCAAGATCGAACCCAGCTCTGATACCTTTCGCATGCTTTGCATCTTTCATGTTGAAAAATTGCTCTTTCCTATGGTTATCTTGCAAGCATGTTAATGGTATGCTATCACCTCGTGACAATCATGTTTCTTTGCTATTGGATATTGATACTTTGTGTGTTGCAACAAAAATGTTGAACAGTTTCTCTTTCCGATGTTTTGTGTGTAACCATAATGCCATTTCGAGCATGTATTGTCACGAGATCTCCCAAGTACCTCGTATAGTTGTTGCAACAAACATAAGGACCACTTGCTCTTTAGTTTGGTTTGTTTGCAAACACGTTGCTTTGACTTCTGCTTGCGATACTCCTATGCCCATGATCTTTGTGTTTGATGATTAGTGTGTGGCATCCAACATATTGAACAATTTCTCTTTCCAATGGTTGGTTTGCACACATAATGATGTTGTTTTCAATATTCTTCCTCATGTGTTTTTGGCCGAATTCTCCTATTCTTGCATCAAATATGGTTATCAATATTTTAGTACATTGCTTTGAGTGCCATACTAAGACGTTATATGGAGTTTTTGAGTTCCCACATTTGGATGATGTTCAAGCAACTTCCATGCACTTTGAGCTTGCATACGCATTTCGTTTGCGATACTTGAGTTGTGCTAATAGTGTTGTGAACAAGAATGGACATGCCACAAATGACATTCTCCTCTATCACACACAAACATATGTTGCTTGGTCTTTGTTGTATGAAGGTACAATTGCTTACACGTCAACCTCTATGGACAAAGAGTTGACAAGATGAACCGAAGAGAGTTACCTATGGTAGCCCTTCAACGAGCCATCTCTACATCCTAAGGTGACTTCCTTCTACTTGAGGACTCATGCTATAGTGTGCACGAATTGGCTACTCTTTGAGTGTTGCTTCGCTTTTGTTGTGAGCTTTGTAGGCATCGGGGAAGGTGAAGGAACATTGAAGAGTTGCCACATCAAGCTTCTCAAGGACGACTACATGGTGAACCCCAGGATCAAGAAGGTCTCCCGACATCCTATTCTTAGTGATGAGCATGAAGAGTCGAGGACGACTCTTTTTGAAGGTGGGGAGCTGATGCACTCCGTCCTATGGACGCTACTATATCTATAATGCCAAGTCCCCAAGCTCGTCTCCAAGTCACCCAACAAGATGGACAAGGAACAACCACCTCTAAAACAGGAAACTCTGGCCCTGACGCCCAGAGTCTCCGGCCTAGACTCCGGCCAAGACTCCCGACTTGCCCTAGGAGCGTTCAGTACACCCCTTCGGAGATAAGCCCGGAGAGTGACATCCACCATATAGTCTCTGGCCCTTCGACACTAGAGTCTCCGACCCTTCGCACAGGAGTATCCGCCCTAGGACTCCGGCCCGGACTCTGGCCGCCTGCCTGGAAGTCTCCGCATGCCACCGCAGAATCTACCCCAGAGAGCGTCATCGACCCTAGAGTCTCCGGCCCCTGCACCCCAGAGTCTCCGGCCTAAGTGGAATGGGCCTGCGCGCCTTGACCTGGGCCTTGGCCCATGTACCCCTCTAGTCCACCCCAAATCCTAGTATTATTGCCTAAACTACCCCTTGTTATGTGGCTGGTATATATATAGTGCCCCCACCCCCTCATGTAACCCTAGGCATAGATGATAGACTAAATACACCCCCTTTGCGAAATCTCTAGTTTTGCCTTGTCTCTTGGTAAAGGGGGCCGACTATCATCAGCACCTCATTGGAGTTTGCATCGTGCCTCCCTCGTTATACAAGGCCTTGGCATCGGTGCCCTTTGCCAAGACGTCAAGACCCTCTCCAAGGTGTTTTTCCCTCTCCGCGTGGGATCGAGGGAGCACATTGACAGATCTTTCCTTGCGAGGATTCTATCGGACCGGTGGCCACCGGCGGGAGTAATTGGCCTTATACCATGTGAGTTTTGCGTCCGTTCATCGTGTTCTTCGCGAGGTGTGCGTCCGCTTCCGCTACCTTCTCCCTTTACCCTCACTTTCCCATCGATTTGACCAAGAGATCCGTGAAGATCGGGCCACCCACGAGGTTACCCCCTCAACACGTACCAAAATCTGCAAGTAGCTCAAGTTTATATGCATTATCAATTTTCTCTAACACCTTAAAAGGACCAGCAGCACGTGGAATTAACTTAGACTTGCGCAAATCAGGAAAACGATCCTTGTGCAAATGCAACCAAACAAGATCACCAACATCAAACACAACATGCTTTCTCCCTCTATCCCCAGCAAGTTTATACTTAGCATTCATGCGTTCTATGTTGTCTTTAGTAGTCTCATGTAATTTTAATACCATTTTAGCACGTTGTGTAGCATCCAAATTATTTTGCACCGAAGAAGGTAATGGCAATAAATCAATAGGTGCACGAGGAACAAAACCATACACAATCTCAAATGGGCACATCTTTGTGGTAGAATGCAGAGAACGATTATAAGCAAATTCAATATGAGGTAAACACTCTTCCCACAATTTTAAGTTCTTCTTTAAAACAACCCGCAACATAGTAGTGATATGGGGTGGCCCGATCTTCTCAGCAAGCACTTGTCGATGATGATTATGGTGGATAGATAACTAGCCTGTAGCTATGAACTCTCCCACTCGAACCCTGATGCTAATGCAACAACTCTCGAACCCTGTGGGATATTCACAACATCACGCTCTTGCGCACGTAGCCGTCGACTACGAACGGTAGTTTGCAATCTACTAATTCCCAATGGAACAACAGATCACACTCAATTGCAGTAGTATAATTTGATCACAGGGTAATTCCAGAGGTTCTTTGAAAGAAACAACTCCAAAATAGTTTAAACATGGTCTAAAACCTAACTTGTGATGCGCCCCATCTATTTAAGAGTCTGGGAGGCGGCGGCTAAGGTGGGATACGAGTTGGGCGCACCCAACTAAAGGTACAAACCGACCCTCAAAGAGGTTCGGCCTAAGACTCTGCCATGGCAGACTTGGGCGCGGTTTGGGTGACGTGGCATCCTGCCGTGGCAGCTGATCGTGCTGCTTCTGTGCCGTGGCAGAGTTTGGTGGCGTTTCTCTGCCACGGCAGAGGTCCTCCACCATGGGTTGATCTTCAGCCTTGTGTGCTCCTTGCGCTTCCTCCCTCTCCTCCCTCGTGCATTCTTCATTGATCAAAACACCATGTTCCATTAGCTCCTCGCTCTGTGCTACGCCTTCTTCTCCCAAGTACCTGATCGTACAATAATTCAAAGACTTAGGTAGTATAAAATTCTCATTAATTAAAACATCGGGTTCATTAAGAAACAAGTTCACCTGTTGTTCTAGTAGCTTAGCATGAGCTCTTGTAATTGGTCCAATCCTTATCTCATTGGATTGATCTTTCTTTGCAGCAGCTGGAACATCATCAGTAGTAATTGGGGTAGGTGTAATTGTAGGGATGTCCTCATCATCTCCCCCTTAAAAAGGCGTCGACCTCGACGCTCCAAGGTCTTCTCCATCATATGGTGATAAATCAGCAACGTTGAAGCTGTTGCTAACTCCACCAAACTCCTCAATAGGTATATCAATCGAGTAGGCATTATAATTAATCTTGGCTAACACCTTGTAAGGACCAGCACCATGTGGCTTCAATTTTGACTTTTGAAGTAATGGAAACCTATCCTTGTGTAGATGCACCCATACCATGTCGCCATGCTTGAACAATAATTCCTTCCTTGATTGATTCCTTGCAGCAACAATGTTCTTGCCTTTCTTCTCAATAGCCTCTCGAGTCTTCTCATGAATCTTCTTTGCATATTCAACATGTTTTGATGCCTCCATATCAACTCTCTCATGCAGTGGCAAAGGCAAAAAATCAAGTGGCGTCAATGGTTTGAAACCATGAACCACCTCAAAAGGACAAAGCTGAGTAGTCGAATGCACAACCCTATTGTATGCAAACTCAACATGCGGCAAACACTCTTCCCACTCCCGCAGATTCTTATTTATCATAGTCCTTAGCAGTTGTGACAATGTTCGCTTCACCACCTCTGTTTGACCATCTATTTGGGGATGACACATAGTACTGAATAGTAGCTTCGTTCCCAGCTTCCCCCATAAGGTCTTCCAAAAGTAGCTCATGAACTTCATATCACGGTCAGAAACAATCGTCTTAAGTACTCCATGTAATCTCACAATGTCCTTGAAAAACAGGTTAGCAACATGCGACACATCGTAGCTTTTGTGGCAGGCAATAAAATGAGCCATCTTAGAGAACCTATCCAGTACCACAAATATATAATCATTACCTCTCTGAGTTTTAGGTAGACCTAGCACAAAAATCCATACTAATGTCTTCCCATGGTGTAGTAGGTGCAGAGAGAGGTGTATACAAACCGTGAGGCTTCAGCTTTGATTTCGACTTGTGGCATGTAATACAATGGCTCACAAATCTGTACACATCACGCCTCATCTTGGGCCAATAAAAATGATTAGTGAGCATGAGCAATGTCTTCTCACGCGCAAAGTGACCCATCAAACCACCAGCATGTGATTCCTGCACTAAGAACAAACACAACAACGATTCTAGAATACATAGTTTGTTAGCTCGAAACAAATAGCCATCATGTATATGATACTTATCCCATGCGTTTCTAAGAGCACACAAACGATATGGTTCAGCAAAATCATGGTCAGTTGTATAAAGTGCACAAATACTTTCTAACCAGGAATTTTAACATCAAGATTGGTTAATAGCATGTTTTTCCTAGACAAAGCATCAACAACTACATTCTATTTTCCCTTCTTATACTTAATAATGTAAGGAAAAGACTCAATAAACTAAACCCATTTATCTAATCTCCTATGCAAGTTACTTCAATGCTTCATGACCAGAATGTATGATAAATTGTTTTGGTCACAAATTATGTTGCCAAACTTCAAATACTCTAACAAGTGCATACAATTCTTTATCACAAACAGGATAATTCAATCTAGCACCAGTAAGTTTCTCAGAAAAATATGCTATAGGGCGACCCTCTTGCATTGAAACGCCACAAATACCTATACCACTAGCATCACATTCAACTTGAAATTGCTTCGAAAAATCAGGTAATGCAAGTAATGGTGCAGAAGTAAGCAAACGTTTCAAAGTATCAAATGCAACATCTTGGGGTGCGCCCCATACAAATGGCACACCTTTCTTAGTCAAATCATTCAATGGTGCAGCAATAGTGCTAAAATCCTTGACAAAGCGCCTATAGAAACCAGCTAAGCCATGGAAACTACGCACTTGGACTCACATTCATGGGAATATGCCAATTCTGAATTGATACAATTTTAGATTGATATACTTCTACCCCATGCTTACATACAACAGATCCCAGAAATATGACCTTATCTTTTGCAAATGTGCACTTCTCAAGATTAGCATACAGTTTATTATCACGCGACACTTGCAAAACTTGTCAGATATGATTACAATGTCCAGTTTCATTGTGGCTATAGATAAGTATATCATCAAAATAAACAACCACAAAACGACCAATAAAATCTCTCAAAACATGATTCATTAATCTCACGAACGTACTAGGTGCATTAGTATGACCAGACGGCATAACTAACCACTCATACAACCCAAATTTCATTTTGAAAGCACTTTTCCACTCATCCCCTTCTTTCATCCTAATTTGATGATAACCACTACGCAAATCAATCTTAGAGAAAATAGCAGCACCACTCAATTCATCTAGCATATCCTCTAAGCGTGGAATAGGATGACGATATCGAATAGTGATGTTATTAATAGCTCTACAATCTACACACATGCACCATGTACCATCTTTCTTAGGCACTAAAATAACAGGAACAACACAAGGGCTAAGAGAGACACAAATGTACCCTTTATCCAGCAACGCTTGTACTTGTTTCTGTATCTCCTTTGTTTCTTCGGGATTGGTCCTATAGGGTGCACGGTTGGGCAATGTGGTGTCAGGGATCAAGTCAATTTGATTCTCAATGCCACCAAGGGAGGCAATCCTACGGGTACATCTTCTGGAAACACATCCCCAAAATCCTGCAAAACAGAAGATGATGAGGACATCCCCATAATTACACCTGCCCCGGTTGATAATGAAGATGTTCCAATTGCAAAGAAGGATCAATCCAATGAAATAAGGATTGGACCAATCACAAGAGCTCATGCTAAGCTACTAGAACAACAGGTGAACTTGTTTCTTAATGAACCTGGTGTTTTAATCAATGAGAATTGTATACTACCTAAGTCTTTGAACTATTGCATGATCAGGTACTTAGGAGAAGAAGGCATAGCAAGGAGCGAGGAGCAAATGGAACAAGGCGTGTTGATCAATGAAGAATGCGCGAGGGAGGAGAGGGAAGAAGCGCAAGGAGCTGTCCAAGACAAAGATCAACAAGAGGAGGGAGTTCTCTGCCGCGACAGAGAAAAGGCCCGTTTCTCTGCCACGGCATGCTGCTGCAGCAGGCAAACCGAGTCCGGCTCTGCCACGACAGTCTGCCGCGACAGAGAATCAGCGTGAAAGTCTATCACGGCAGAACTTCTGGCCGAACCACTTTGTGGTCGGTTTGTGTCTAGTTTGGGTGGACCCAACTCGGGTTCCACCCTAGGCCGCCACCCCTGAACCCATAAATAGTTGGGGGCGCTGTAGATTAGGGTTTTAGACCATGTTAAAATATTTTGGAGTTGATTCTTTCATAGAACCTCTGAAATTACCCCGTGTTCGAATTCTAGAACTATAATTGAGTGTGATCTGTTGGTCCATTGGGAATTAGTAGATTGCATACTACCGTTCGTCGTGACAGCTGCGTGCGCAAGAGTGTGGTGTTGTGAATATCCTACAAGGTTCGAGATATGTTGCATTGGCATCAGGGATCGAGCGGGAGAGATCATAGCTACGCACTAGTTATCTATCATCCACCATATTACCATCGACAAGAGCTTGCTGAGAAGATCGGGCCACCCCATATCATCTTGGTATCAGATTTCCTCGTTACCTCGATAAGAAATCCGCAATCCATCCATAGATTAGAGAGTGTTTTCGTCCTACACACAAAATAGCTCCACAAAAAGATTCGCCATAGCCTAGATTACATCGTAGACGAGTAATAGTTGCTTGTCGTGTTCATCAATTAGTCTAGATCTGTTTTTGTTTTCATCATTTTCTTCTTTCTAGTCGTGTTCATCATCTGTCTTCCGTGCGATCTAGCAGATCCGATCTAGGTTGAGAGTCCCTATGTGTTACTCCAGGCCGAGTCGGTTTGCATTAATTAAAAAAAAGTCCTTACCAATTCTGTCGCGGCACGGAAAAGCCCACTTTCCCTGCCATGAAACTGAGTCCGATAGCGACTCTGCCGCAGCACCCTATTTCTGCCGTGCCCTGCCGCCGCTCTGCCGTGGTGCGTTTTCTGCGCGTTTCTCTGCCACTCTGCCGCGGCACATTTTCCGCCTGTTTTACTACCGCCGCTCTACCACGGCAGGATTTCTGCTTCGTTTGCTGCCACGGCAGGATTTGTTCTGCGACAACAGGATTTTGAGCTGTTTTTCTGCAACGACACCATAATTACAGAGTGCGATCAATTTGCACTTTTCCAAAACCCTAAGCCACAGCCAATCTACTACATAGGTGTAGGAACTTGCCTATTGAGTTCCGCTCCTGCGGGCTCCTCTTAGGATTTTTGGTGCTGTACTTTGTAATTGGCCGTGTTTATCTATAAAATGAAAAAAAGAGAAAAAGCAAGATAGCAAAAGAAAAAGTATAAAAAAAGAGCTATACAAAAGAAAAATTGTGAAAAAAATAAGAGAATTTGAGCAAGAGGCCTAGTCATATCTTTATGCACCGGTAGATTGAGTAATCTTGTACCTGTTTACTTTGAGATTTGCTAGTGTCTCTCGAGTGTACCGCAACACCCTTCATAGTTGCATTGCCACGTTTTTCTCCACGTGTGTGTTTCTTGGGTTTTTGTACGATCAGCACTAGGACTTGTTTGCTGTGTAGATAGAATACCATACCTATAGCTCCACTATAAATAACCTTTGTGCCCTGCGATCGTTCTCTATACCTTTGATATTCACCTCATCAGTTCAGTGCATCAGTCGTTGATCTTGTTTGGTAGAGTATCTCTATTCACTTTGGAACGGTAAGATCTCCTTTCTTATTAGTTGTGAGTGAGTTGTGAGAGTTTCCACCATACAAATTTTGATTTTTGCACTAACCTACTAATCATGTCTACTAGTGATGGTGATGTTGTGTCGCAAAAAAAGAAGAAGGATGAGGAGCTTGTCAATTGGCGTGAATATGAGGCTTTGAGGTCTCATTTGACACTTGTGTTTACTAACACCACAGATGGAATTGACAAGAATCTCCAGGACATAAATATGAGGCTGGACCAGAATATTGGAGCAGTTGATACTATCCAAATGCAAGTGGCTACACTCACTGCCAACTGCGCCACTTTGCAGCATTCCATTGAGGGTTTGACAGCCGCCATACATAGAAGGCAAGAGCCTCAACCTGATGATTCCTTTGATGACTTTGATGAGGGTAGCGCTGAGGATGCTGCTCCACATGTTGGCAGGGGACGTGTTATTCCCCCTGCCCATGCACCTGCTCATGTTCGTGGGCTTGCCCCTCTTGGGCGTGCTCAGCGTGTGCTCAACCAACCTGCTGACGATGGTTTGGGCAAGCCAAAATTTTCAATTCCCAAGTTTGATGGTTCCATTGATCCTGAAGATTACCTAACATGGGAGTTGAAGATTGAGAAACTCTGGCGTTTATTTGACTATCCAGAAGATAAGAAGGTAAAGCTTGCAGCATCTGAATTTGATGGTTATGCTTTGCATTGGTGGGATGCTCTTGTGCAACATAGAAGGGAGGACAATGAACTTCCTATGATGGATTGGCGTGAGATGAAACAAATCATGAAGGCTTGTTTTGTACCAACCAACTATTTGTGATCAGTTTTTGATAAATTGACGCAATTGAAGCAAGGCACAATGACAGTTGATGAGTACTACATGGAGATGGAGCTACTTATGCAGCGTGCTAGAATTTGTGAGTCCATTGAGATGACCATGCAGC
Organism: Avena eriantha; assembly: GCA_910589775.1. Lineage (NCBI taxonomy): Eukaryota > Viridiplantae > Streptophyta > Magnoliopsida > Poales > Poaceae > Avena > Avena eriantha. Next base: position 383,463,727 of record OU342743.1, read on the forward strand.
GATTCCTAAACAATCTGAAGTTGCCAATAAAGAGCATAGTTCGTCATCACAAGTATGAGACCATGAATGAGCTATTGCACCATGCTAGAGAGGCCGAATCCCAGTTGGCCGAAGAGGCGAAGTCACGCGCTCGTTTTCCATCCTCCAGCAGATTTTCGGCTAGATCTACTCCTCCTACAGCTGCGCCACCAGCAGCTGCTCCGTTTACACCATCGGCCAAACCAGCAAGTACACCTTCGTTTTGGTTCCAATGCTCGGAAAACCCCTGCTCCTGCTGCTAGCTCGGGTTCCAACATGTCTACGGCACGTACCCGTGATGTGGTGTGCCATACTTGTGGAGGTAGAGGTCACTACAATAAGGATTGTCCAAACAGCAAGGTTATGTTTGTTAACAAACAAGGAGAAGTAGAGAGTGGAGATGAAGCTTCTAACAATGATATTGATGATGGGAAGGATGGTGTTGGTGCATATGCTGAGAGTGCACCAACTATTTTCGTATCTTCACGTGTACTTAGTGTGCAACCGGTTGAGGAATACCAGCGTTGCAACTTGTTCCAAACAAAAGCTCTAGTTGGACCTAACAAAGCTTGTAAGGTAATTATTGATGGAGGTAGTTGAAGAAATCTTGCAAGCAAGGAGCTATGTGCCAAACTGAATTTGACATACTTACCTCATCCCAAGCCATACTACATACAATGGTTGAGCAACAATGGTGAGATGAAGGTAAATAATATGGTATGTGTGAATTTTCAAATAGGCCCATACAAAGATTCTATTGATTTTGAAGTGGTTCCTATGACTGTTTGTCACCTACTATTGGGTCGGCCTTGGCTCTATGTTCGCCATGTGCAACACAATGGCCGAGCCAATACATATCACTTGGAATTCAAAGGGAGGATATTACTATGCAGCCAATGACACCACAAGAAATTGTGAATGATTCTCGCCAGAAGATAGAGGTGAACTTGAAGGAAGATTCTACCACTTGGCGAGATTGTGTGACAGCTGTTCCTGATGTAATTGAGCCTAAATTGAGTGATATAACGAAAAGTGAGAGAGTGCCTAGGTTATTGATACTAGCCACCAAGGAGCATATGAGAGAGTTTCGTGAGGATCCTACAGCCATGCCACGCGTGCTCATGTATAAGGGCGAGGTATTGGTTTCTAATGACATGACCCCTATTTCTCTTGGTGTCTCTTCTGTTTTGCAGGACTTTGGGGATGTGTTTCCAGAAGATGTACCCGCAGGTTTACCTCCATTGCATGGTATAGAACATCAAGTGGACTTGATTCCTGGCGCCACACTTCCCAACCGTGCACCCTACATGACTAATCCCGAAGAAACTAAGGAAATTCAGAAGCAAGTACAAGCGTTGCTAGATAAAGGGTACATTCGTGTCTCTCTTAGCCCTTGTGATGTTCCTATTATTTTAGTTCCTAAGAAATATTGTACATGGCACATGTGTGTAGATTGTAGAGCGATTAATAACATCACTATTCGATATCGTCATCCTATTCCACGCTTAGAGGATATGCTAGACGAATTGACTGGTGCTGCTGTTTTCTCTAAAATTGACTTGCATAGTGGTTATCGTCAAATTAGGATGAAAGAAGGGGATGAGTGGAAAACTGCTTTCAAAACTAAATTCGGCTTGTGTGAGTGGTTAGTCATGCCATTTGGTCTTATTAATGCACCTAGTACCTTCATGCGTTTGATGAATCATGTTTTGAGAGAGTTTATTGGTCGTTTTGTGGTTGTTTACTTTGATGATATTCTCATATACATCCACACCGAATCTGAACATTGCACTCATATTCGACAAGTTTGGCAAGTGTTACGTGATAATAAACTGTATGCTAATCTTGAGAAGTGTACATTCGCAAAAGATAAGGTCATAATCCTAGGATTTGTTGTTTCTAAGCATGGAGTAGAGGTAGATCAATCTAAAATGGAATCAATTCAGAATTGGCCTACTCCAATGAATGTAAGTCAAGTGCGTAGTTTCCACGGTCTTGCTAGTTTCTGTAGGAGCTTTGTGAAAGATTTTAGCACCATTGCTGTGCCATTAAATGATTTGACAAAGAAAGGTGTTCCTTTTGTATGGGGCACGGCCCAAGACATTGCATTTGATACGTTGAAACGTTTGCTTAGTTCTGCACCATTGCTTGCATTACCTGATTTTTTGATGCAATTTGAAGTTGAATGTGATGCTAGTGGTATAGGCATAGGTGGCGTTTTTATGCAAGAGGGTTGGCCTATAGCTTATTTTTCTGAGAAATTGACTGGTGCTCGTTTGAATTATTCAATCTATGATAAAGAATTGTTTGCACTTGTTAGAGTACTTGAGGTTTGGCAACATTATTTGTGGCCAAAGGAATTCATCATACATTCTGATCATGAAGCATTGAAATACTTGAAAGCTCAATCAAACTTGCATAGAAGATTAGCTAAATGGGTTGAGTTCATTGAGTCTTTTCCTTACATCATTAACTATAAGAAGGGAAAAGAGAATGTTGTTGCTGATGCTCTATCTAGGAAGAATATGCTATTAACCAATCTTGATGTTAAAATTCCTGGATTAGAAGCTATTTGTGCACTTTATGCAACTGACCATGATTTTACTGAACCGTATCGTTTGTGTGCTCTTAGAAAGGCATGGGATAAGTATCATATACATGATGGATATCTGTTTCGAGCTAACAAACTATGTATTCTAGAATCGTTGTTGCGTTTGTTCTTAGTGCAGGAATCACATGCTGGTGGTTTGATGGGTAACTTTGGGCGTGAGAAGATGTTGCTCATGCACGCTGATCACTTCTATTGGCCCAAGATGAGGTGTGATGTGTACAGATTTGTGAGTTGATGTATTAATTTCCACAAGTCGAAAACTGATGTAGCCCGTCCTACGGACGCTCCTACATCTACATCAACAAGTCCCCCAAGTGGACCCATGACTTGTGCCAGAGCCAAACTCCTATAAGCTAAGGTGAACTCGCTCCTCTCCTCGTGCCAATTTGATACATCCTTGGATGGTGTGCTACTTCATGCAAATACTCTATGCATCATCAGGTACGAAGCACCAACACATTACCAAGCACCCCAGGATAGAGAACAAGGAGCAGATCGTGAAGCAGAAGACGCTAGAGCTGCTCAGACCAGAGTCTCCATTCTGCGTACACCGGAGTCTCTGGTCCACCAAAGTCTCCGGCCTAAAGACACCGGAGTCTCCGGCCCCACCTCAGGTCTGCCCCTAGAATCGAGGTCGAGGTCAATCTGACTGCCCCTCCAGAGGCTGGTCCGGAGACCGACCAGAAACTCTGGTCCAGACCGGAGTCTCCGGTCCACCACACCAGAGTCTCCTAATAGACCGTCGCCAGGCATGTAAAAGGCCTTTGGGCCTTCGGCCCATGTACCCCTTAGTCTACCCAGAACTTGTCTTTTATTCCTAAAGTACCTCTGACTATGTCACTGGCCTATATATAGCCCCCCACGTCTATTGTAAACCCTAGGCATGATATTGGAATTAGTGGAAACCCCTTGTGGATCTATCTAGTTCTTGCCTCATGCTCCTTGACCAAGGAGCACCAATATCACCAAACCTCGTTGGAGTTTGCATTGTGCCTCTGCGTTGTACAAGGCCTAGGCATCAGAGTCCCTTTGCCTAGATGTCAAGATCTCACCGAGTTTCCCATATCGTCGTGCCAGTTTGAGAGAGAGACCTCCGCCCGACGCCGATCCTAGGGATTGCGCCGGACCGGTTACCGCCGGCGTGAGCTATTGGTGTGTATCGTGGTTTTGTGTGTGTGTGTGTGTGTTCATCGCGTTCTTCGTGCGTGTGTTCATCGTGTTCATCCTTCCCTCCTCTCCCCGCACTCCATCCTCGATTTTAATGGGAATCATGAAAGATCAGGCCACCCTAGAGGTTTGCCCTCAACATATTGGTATCAAGAGCTTCGTTGCTCACGATTTTCCCCACAAATTTTTCTTCTATCGACCAAAAATTCGAAAATCCGCAAAAATAGCCCAAATTTGCCTTTGGATCGATCTCTTGATTTGGAGTGTTATTTGTGGTTTTGATCTGACCAAACATTGTCTTAGGAGTTGTTCCAGCTTTATCCTGTGTTTTCCCAGCCCAATTTGGCCAATTTTTCGCGGATTTGAGGCCCCAAGTCGAAGATTTTCGCTCAAGAACACGAGCAGTTCACGATCTGACTCCAGACCGGAGTCTTCGGCCTACACATCGGAGTCTCCGGCCTACACCTGAGACTCCGGCCTACCCACACCGGAGTCTCTGGCCTGCACCGTAGTTTCCGGCCTGAAACCCCGGAATCTCCGGCCTGACGCCTGATTTTGATAGTTTTGCCTCTAACCTTGCATTGGCTAATTTCCTCTTGTTTGTTTGTGCCCGTGTGCGTGTCGTCAACTAACAACAAGCTTCTGCATCGATAACCCCCGCGCTCATCGGCACCACGGCCCACGATCATCATCCTGCACCACCGACGCCAAGTTCATCATCAAACAAGGTATAACTTGCGTCACCTTGTTAACCCCTATCTTCCTTTGTGTGTACCTATCCCATGAGAGTGGCTCATCTTGTGTTTGATTGAGCATTGTGCATTTGTCCTTGGATAGTGAGAGTGCAAGAGAAATATCAAGTGTGACTAGGTAGCATCAAGGGAGAGCAAAAAAATACAAAAGAAAGAAAAAGATAAAAAGAAAAAGCAAAAGAAAAATAGTCTCCCATTGCCAAAGAGAGTCTCAAAGCTTGTAAGCAAGAGAGAAAGAAGAGCGCCCAAGGCAAGTGCACAAACACATTTCTCATTTTTCTCCTTTGCAAACGAGCCATAGTCTCTCCTTGCATTGGCATGACAACGAGCTTAGTCTTCGTTAGGACATTTTGTTTGCTCATTTTCATAGTCGTGTCAATCCCAACAATCTCCACATGTGTGTATATATTCGTAAGTTCCCGTCACCCTTTTGAGTTGTTGACCTTTGCCTTTGACTTGAGTTTTGTTGGATTTTACCCACTTTTGACTATCCCTTTTCTTTTGGTTGGTTCTTTGGCTTTCCACAATCCTAACCTACCACCAACAAGATTTGGAGAGTTAGTTCTTTCTTTAGTGTGAGTTTTCTTTGCAATTCCACTTTACACGCTTATAGCTCTCACTTGTGGTTTCTAGTTTGGTGCAATCCCCAAGGTTAGGTAAAAGGCTAACACCACCATACTCCACTTCCATATACAATACTTGTGAGTTTTGCATGATGGATAGGCAAGGTGATTCGAGCCAACTGACGACCCACAAGTATAGGTAGTGTATCGCAGTATTTTCGAGGGAAGTGAAACCCAATTTATTGATTCGACACAATGGGAGCCAAAGAATATTTATAAGCCTTAACAACTGAGGTGTCAATTCAGCTGCACCTGGAAACAATCGTGCTCATAGCAGTTTATCAGTAGCAATAGTTTTGTAGTAGGAACAGTAAAGTAGCAGCAGTAGTAAAGTAAAGACATCGGTAACAATAGCAGTAAACAGTAGGATTCGAGTGCGGTAGGCATAGGGATGGATGGACGGGCGTTGCATGGACAAGAAAATTCACATAGCAATCAGAACATAGGGCAATTGCAGATAAATAAGATAAAGCATCTAGGTACTAGATAATCCTAGGCATGTGTTCCATATATAGTCATACATGCTCGCAATGAGAACTTGCACAACATCTTTTGTCCTGCCAGCCTGTTTGCAGCGGGGCCTCAAGGGAACTACTAGAAATTAAGGTGCTCCTTTTAATAGAGCATCGGAGGAAAGCATTAACACTCCGTGAACACATGTGATCCTCACATCAAAGTCATTCCCTCTGGTTATGCTGATTTCTGTCACTTCGAGGCCATTGGTTCCGGACAACAACGTGTGTATACAACTTGCAGGTAAGACCACAAACAATACTATCATAATGAATCAATAACATGTTCAGATCCGAAGTCATGGCACTCGGGCCCTAGTGACAATCATTAAGCATAACAAGTCGCAACAAAGTCATAAAGCACTAATAGAAGATACTAGGCACCATGCCCTAACAATCTGATGCCATTAGATCAACGATCTAATCCAATCCCTACCATCCCCATAGCCTACAGCAGGGGATTACTCACTCATAGATGGGGGAAACATGGATGGTCGATGGAGAAGCGATGGTGATGATGATGGCTATGATCTCCTCCAATTCCCCATCTCGGCAGGTTGCCAGAACGGAGTTTCTGGTGATGTTTCGTGGAATCTGGTGGTGGAGGCAGAGCGGAACTCCTTCTAGAAAAACATCGAACCCCTAGAGTTTTAGGTCAGAAGGCTTCTTATAGGCGAAGAGAGAGATTGAGGGGGAGTCTGGGCGGCCAGACCACCCCTTGGCGCGGCCTGGGCTTGCCCGCGTGGCCAGGTGGTGTGGCCTGGGCCCATCCCCCCTCCGTCTCGTATTCTGGCTCCGGGAGTCTTCTGGTGAAATAGGATTTTTGGCATATTTTCCGGGATTTTTCCTGATAGTTGATTTTCTGCACAAAAAGTAGACACCAATGCAATTCTGCTAAAAACAGTGCCAGTCTGCGTTAGTTGCATCCAAATCACACAAGATTAGAGGAGAAACAATAGCAAAAGTGTTCATGAAAGTAGATATGTTTTGGATGTATCAACTCCCCCCAAGCTTATCTTATTGCTTGTCCTCAAGCAATTCAGTTGAAAACTGAGTGCGATAAAAGAACTTTCACGAACACAATTGCTTCATATGATGTATATATTCTCAGCATGTGATCAACTACTGTGATCAACTACTTAGACAATTCATAATAAGGAGTATGCAACTAAGTTTACTTAATAGGCATTGCAATCTATGAAGAGATCCCAACTCAAAAATAATAAGTAGCATGAAGCATAAACATAAGAAACATTAGAATGCTCATAACAAGGTATGATAGAGTGGTATCTCGCTTGCCTTTGATTATGAATGCCAAGGCACCTCTAAAGTTCAAGTGAAGACTAGAAGTAAAGATGTCAAAGATACAAGCATCAAAGTCATAACACAAATAATCAAGTAATGAGACAAGCACAAAGAATGACAACTATGCTCTCAAGAAGGTGCTCAAAGAATATGTGGAGACTCAACAAGTAAAAGAAAAGGTTTTGAATAATTTGAAAGGCTTCCAAATGCTGAAAGTATGGTACTCATTAGCTTTGAGCTCTCATTGCCCCTATCATAAGCATCTTTAATATGGTTAAAGTGAAAGTGAGGTCCAATCTGAGTTATATGCTTGACAGACTATAAACCGGAAATCCCATGTCCCTTGAGTACGAGGGTCGCTCCTCATGCTACTCAACTTTAGTTACAGGTAAGTTCTTGTCATCGTAAGTACGTGTGTATCATAGAGAACCACCAATGGGGTACCCCTTTCCCGATGATACGGAAGAATCCCCATATCAAAATGACAAGGTAAGTAGACAATGAGTATATCAGCAATCTTCTTATTTACCATGGGAAAATGGTGCTTTTTTCTCTCTTTCCTCTTTTCATAAATCTCTTTCTTTCTTTTCCTCAATAGATATCTCTCTCTTTTTTATAAGAAGAATGCTTCATAGATATCATTATGGTTACGCTGCAGGTTTCCACCATGTCAGCATGGATTAGACCAGCGGCCCAGGCGTTTCTCTAACACACATACATAACTCCATGGACTTACAATCTCCCCTTTTATTTCACACCGACGACATCCGCAAACAAAAGAGCATGGTATCAACTGGGTATATATTTACAAGTGTTGAAAGCGTTCCCCGTGACAGCACGGTTCTGCTAATCCCTAGCCTATAATTTGCAAGCATATAACTTTCATGGACAGTCACAATGGTTCAGGTTTATTAAGTGCAGAAAATAAAGTGTGCCATCAAGTTCGTGAGAGCTTTACTAAATAACTTTCTCATAACAAGCAAACATTTTATTCGGAAGAAAACAAGGCATATTGAATATGCACGGAAGTAGCAAATGATGCTAATAGGCAGGTATGGTGGACACTTTGGAAATATTTGGTTTAGGGAGTTGGAAACTTGAGTAAAACATACTCAGTGTAAGTGAAGGCTAGCAATAGTAAGGGAGCGACAAACGAGAGAGCAATAGTTGTGATAATCATGCTTGCAACAAAACAAGACTAAACATGGCATGAAAGTGATTCAAGATCCTCAAGGCAAAATAATTCATCGAGGCTTAACTGATTATTTCAGTCATATGTATGCGTGAGCATGTGCCAAGTCAATTCAAATGAAACATTCAGAGGAGGATACCACGGTGTCATACCAAGTTATGAATAGAGTAATGCAAGCAAACATTCATAAAACATGCTACAAACTATTAGCAAGCTAGAACTAATCATACGAAAGCAAGAACTACTAAGCATCCAAAGATAACATACACCCTACACGAACAGGCTAAGCATGCCCACAATGATGAGTATATGTACAAAAATGAAAACAAATAGAGTTCGTTACTAGCCTCTTACCACGCCTCAAGTTGTCATTAATCCTCAGTATTGCTCTTCACTTGTGTGGCTTGAATAATAATATGAAACCAATATCCACTGAGGACTGCTAAACCCTATAGCAAACTCACAAAACCAAAGAAGAACGACAAATATTTTTGTTGTTTTCGATTTTAAAACAAGAACCAAAAAGGAAAAACAAGCAAAGCAAAATCTTTTTGGTTTTTTCGAATAGTTCAAACAAAGCAAAAAGGGAAAAACAAACCAAGGCGAAAAGAAGAAGAAGCAAAGCAAAGAGAAACAACAGAAATATTTTTGGTCTTTTTGTGTTTTAGAAAGCAAAAGCAAAAGCAAAGAAAGAACGAAAACTAAAAGGAGAACGAAACATGAATATACAAAGTACCAGCGCAACATGATAAGGAGATGACTGCGATGCCGGCGTACCTCCCCCCAAGCTTAGGCTTTTGGCCTAAGTGGGTATCAATCTAGATACGGGTAAGGGTTCCAAGCAGGAGGATCATGATAAGAATGGTCGTAGTTGGGCCCGTGGGAAGAAGAAGAAGCTCCCCAATCATAAGCAGGCTGCTGATATGAAGACTCCCCCTCATTCAAGGGCTAGACCGAATCATCTGTGACCTCCCTTCTAGTATCCTGCTCCTGTTGGGAGAGCTCTCCCAAGTACATGTCAAGTTCCTCCTTAGTGAGGGGCTATCCTTCCCTGTTATCAAGGTTAAACAAAACAGGTGCAGGCAAAAGAACAACATGCTCGGACTTGCTCTTTCTCCAACCAGCTTTGAGAAAGGTTATTTCATAAGACAACTCATTCAAACTAGCCCACGAGGAAACAAATTTATGATGTATCATGGAATTAAGATCAAGCTTTTCTATGGGGAACTGTAGGTCTAGATGATGAGGCACTAAACCATGCAATTCTAGTAAACGAGAAGCAATGAGGCCTCCACACCACCTTTCTCATGGTTAGCAGCAAGACGGAAAGCTATCAAAGCACCTAATATGTAAGACCTATCTCGTTTAGGAGCAGCAGAGATAAATGCTAGATCATATGAAGATAACTTATTGGTAGTTTTCCTAGCAAGAACACACTTGGCAATAAAGTAGGCAAAGTAGCGAATGGAGGGATGATGAATGTTACGGATTTTTCCACTCTACTTCGAGAAGTTGCTCCCTTGGAAAATTTCTGCGTATAAATCCATAAGTGGTTCAGGTCGCTCCTTAATCCTTCTACATGATCCCCATTGAGGTACCTTAATAGCTGCACAAAAGTCATCGAGAGAAAGGTTGACAACAATATTGTAAATTTTGTAGTGGACCATGGGGTTAGGCAGAGAGTGACTAAATTGAAAGTCCTGCACCACAGACATAGTTAGCTTCACAAATTGACAAGGTTCATCTTCCAAAAAGTGCTCCAACCCTTCATTAGAAACCAAAGTGTGGAAATCTTGGAGAATTCCCGCAGCTCTCATGAACTCAGAGCATGGATAAATGGAAGGAAAAACTTCCTCCTCCCGGTGGACCTTCATGACCTCAGGGACCCATAGTTCATGTTGGTTTAGGTGATGCTCATTCATCTTCTATTCTGAAATTTAAACACCTATTAAACAAGTGATTGCAAAGTGAATAAAATGAAGGGTTCAACTCATAGGGACTTGTAAGAGGCCTAAACATGCATCAAAACTATATCTCCAAGCATCAAACAAGCTTACAAGCTCTCATAACCTGTCACCTACAGCAGCAAAATACTCAAGATATAATCCACTAAACTCAAATCTACTTGGACAAGGGGAGGACTCACATTCCAGGGAACAAATGCTCCAAATTTCAGCAACAAAGATGGGCTGAGCAAGGAGATCGAAAAAATCGAGAGCAAGCACAGCAAGAACGCGATTTTGAGAAATGAACTGGAGCTTACTCGGGAGAGAGAAGAAAGTGGCAGGTGAGAGAGTTAGTGGAGGGCTAGGGGTGGCCCACACCATGGCATGGCGCCACCCAGGGCAGGCCGCGTCACCAGGTGGTGTGCCTGCCTGGTGGGTCCCCCTGGTACCTCCTAGGCACTCCTCTGCCCCCTTTTCACGTAAAATTTAATATGAATTTTCTGGAATTTTTCGAGACACTTTGTTTTTGGTCATTTTTCAGGTATAGAAGAATGATTTTCTGACAGACAGATTTTTTTGGAAAATGATGCAAGGACAAAACAAAGCTAGAACTACTGAAGTTCTAAGAAACTCTAACATGCAAGCAACTAACAACAAAAATAAAACTAAATGAAAGCAAAAACTAAAATGGATAGAATAAAAGTAAGCGGAGATAATCATAGTGAAAACATTGTTTTGTTCAACGGGATCCTGTTGTTAACAAGGTTGATCAGGTCTTGCTACCAAAACAATTCCATATGAGACAAAACTTTGTATTCCACTAATGATTATGTTACCTCGATTTTGATAGCAATGGTCCCAATCATAATAGTTTCAAATTTTTCTCTTGGTATGGGACAATATATTTCTCCAACTTGAATGTCCTCAACATGTTCAATTGAATTCAAACCATAAGTCCTTTCAATCTTCTTGGGGAAATAGACAGTATGTTCCTTTTCATTAACATTAAAGGTCACCTTTCCTTGATTACAATTAATAATAGCCCCTGTAGTATTAAGAAAAGGTCTCCCAAGAATAATAGACATATTATCATCTTCAGGCATTTCAAGCACAACAAAATCAGTTAATATCAATCAATTATGAGCCACCTGAACAGGTACATCCTCACATATACCAACAGGAATAGTGGTAGATTTATCAGCCATTTGTAAAGATATATCAGTTGGTATCAGTTTTTCTAGTTGAAGCCTCTTATAGAGAGAGAAAGGCATAGCACTAACTCCAGCTCCCAAATCACACAAAGCAGTTTAACATAACTATTCTTAATAGAGCAAGGGATAGTTGGAATCCCTGGGCCTCCAAGTTTCTTTGGAACCTTACCATTAAAGGAATAATTAGCAAGCAAAGTAGAGATTTCTTCATTAGGGATCTTCCTTTTATTCGAGACAATATCCTTCATATACTTTGAGTAAGGAGGCAATTTACTAGCATCAGTCAAAGGAATTTGCAGGAATAAAGGTTTCATCCACTCACAAAACTTATTATAGTGTTCATCTTCCTTTGACTTGTGTTTCTTATCAGGGAAAGGCATAGGTTTTTGGACCCAAGGCTCTCTTTCACTACCATGTTTCTTAGCAACAAAATCTTCTTTAGTGTATTTAGTATTCTTAGTGTGCTTTTCAGGTTCTTCTTGAACTTTTTCTTCATTAGGAACTTCATTTTCTTCATTACCACTTTCAGTTTCAGCATCAGAGATATATATACTATTAGGATCTATAGCAGGTTCAGAGGGTTCTACAACAATTTTATGTTTCTTTTTTCTTTTCTTACAAGTAGAGCTACTATTTCCAGCTTGTTGAGAATCCTGCTCAATTCTTTTGGGATGCCCCTCAGGATATAGAGGATCCTGGGTAGCAGCACCACTTCTAGTTCTAATTTCATAAGCATGTTTTTCTTTAGCAGCATTAACTAGCAAGTCTTTTTGCACTTTAATGAGTTGATCTATTTGAGTTTGAACCATTTGAAAGTGTTTAACAATCATTTTAACATCATTAGAGGTTCTTTCCATGATATCTTTCAACTCAACAATAGCTCTAGTGTTTTCCATTAGATGATTTTGCACACTTTTATTAAAATTATCTTGCTTAGAAATAAAGATATCGAATTCTTCTAAGCATTGATCAGAAGGTTTAGAGTAAGGGATATCACCTTCATCAAAGTGTTGCAGAGAGTGTACCTCGATAGTGGATGAGTAGGGAATAGGCTTACATAATTCTTCTATAGGAGGTAAATTCTTGACATCTGCAGCTTTAATTCCCTTCTGCTTAAGACATTTCTTAGCTTCCTTCATCACTTCATCATTTAATTCAATAACTCCCCTCTTCTTTGATGTTGGAATAGGCACTGGTATAGTAGGTTTAGGTACAATTACTTCAGGTATAGCTTGTTCAGGAGGAGTCCAATCTTCATAATTCTTACTTATTTTAGCCATTAATTCCTCAGCTTCCTTAGGAGTCCTATTCCTGAAAACATAATCAACACAACTATCTAGGTATGTCCTAAATTCTTCGGTTAGTCCATTATAAAATATATCAAGAAGCTCATTCTTAGGTAATGGACTTCCAGCCTGTGCATGAATCAAAGCACAAAACCTTGCCCAAGATTCGGGCAATATCTCTTTTTCTCCCTGTTTAAAATCAAAAAGTTCCTGCAAAATAGCATGTCTAGCACTAGGAGGAAAATATTTCTACAGGAAAGTACTAATCAAGTAATCAGGGCTATCAATAGATCCAAGAGGTAAATTACTAAACCAAGTTTTAGCTTCTCCTTTCAGTGAAAATGGGAAAATCTTAGCAACAACGTAAGTACACATCTTAATATCATCAGAAAACAAGCCACTCATGGTAGAAAGTTCATTCATATGTGCTACCGCACTTTCATTCTTAGTCCCACAAAAAGGTTCTTTCTCAGCAATAGCTATGTAAGATAGATCGAGAGAAAAATCATAATCTTTATCTTTAATGTTTATGGGAGAAGTAGCAAACTTAGCAATAGGAGACAATTTGGGTCTAATAGTACGCCTATCAAGGAGACTCTTAGCAGCGCTCCTATCATGGGTGCTAGCCAAAATTAATGATAATGCCTACTCAGTTGATATACCTATTGAGGAGTTTGGTGGCGCTAGCAACAGCTTCAACGTTGCTGATTTTTCACCATATGCTGGAGAAGACCTTGGAGCGTCGAGGTCAACGCCTTTTGAAGAGAGGGGAGATGATGAGGACATCCCTACAATTACACCTACCCCAGTTGATAATGAAGATGTTCCAATTGCAAAGAAGGATCAATCTAATGAAATAAGGATTGGACCAATCACAAGAGCTCGTGCTAAGCAACTAGAACAATAGGTGAACTTGTTTCTTAATGAACCTGGTATTTTAATCAATGAGAATTTTATACTACCTAAGTCTTTGAACTATTGCATGATCAGGTACTTAGGAGAAGAAGGCATAGCAAGGAGCGAGGAGCAAATGGAACAAGGCGTGTTGATCAATGAAGAATGCGCGACGAAGCAGAGGGAGGAAGCGCAAAGAGCTGTCCAAGACAAAGACCAAGAAGAGGAGGGAGTTCTCCGCCACGGTAGAGAAAAGGCCCGTTTCTCTGCCACGGCAGGCTGCCGTGGCAGGAAAACCGAGTTCGGCTCTGCCACGACAGGCTGCCGCGACAGAGAATAAATGTGAAAGTCTGCCATGGCAGAACTTCTGGACGAGCCACTTTGTGGCGGGTTTGTATCCAGTTTGGGTGGACCCAACTCGGGTTCCACCATAGGCCGCCACCCCCTGAACCCATAAATAGTTGGGGGCGCCGTAGATTAGGGTTATGGACCACGTTAAAATATTTTGGAGTTGATTCTTTCATAGAACCTCTGAAATTACCCTGTGTTCGAATTCTACAACTATAATTGAGTGTGATCTGTTGTTCCATTGGGAATTAGTAGATTGCATACTACCGTTTGTGGTCACGGCTGCATGCACAAGAGTGTGGTGTTGTGAATATCCTACAAGGTTCAAGAGCTGTTGCATTGGCATCAGGGATCGAGCGGGAGAGATCATAGCTACGCACTAGTTATCTAGCATCCACCATATTACCATCGACAAGAGCTTGCTGATAGGATCGGGCCACCCCATATCAGAAGAGACACCAAGAGAAATAGGGGCCATGTCATTTGAAACCAATACCTCGCCCTTATACATGAGCACAAGTGGTATGGCTGTAGGATCCTCAAGAAATTCTCTCATATCCTCTTTGGTGGCTAATATCAGAAGATTAGGCACTCTCTCACTTTTTGTTATATCACTCAATCTAAGCTCTGTTACATCATGAACAACTGTCACATTATCTCGCCGATCTACAGAGTCATCCTTCAAATTCACTTCTATCTTCTGACGAGAATCATTCACAATGTCTTGTGGTGTCATGGGCTACATAGTAATCATCTTTCCTTGAATTCCAAGTGATACGTGTTGGAACGGACATTGTGTTGCACATGGCAATCATAAAGCCAAGGCCAACCCAACAATAGACGGCAAACAGTCATAGGAACCACATCAAAGTCAATAGAATCCTTGTATGACCCTATTTGAAAATTCACACGTACCATATGATTTACCTTTATTTCACCATTGTCGCTTAACCATTGTATGTAGTATGGCTTGGGATGAAGTAAGTACATCAAATTCAGCTTGGCATATAACTCCTTATGTTGGGGATATACTTTCCGGGTATCCTCACTGTGCCTCACTAACCAGGGTGGCCCACTTCAGGTTAGAGATTTGCTTCACAGGCGGCCCAGTCAGGGAGAAGAGATGGAGTCCAGTCCGGCTACGGGAAGGCCCAGAATACTTACTGACATAGTCCTATTATGTTACTTGTAGTTCAAGATGTACTCTTAGTCGTAGCCGGAAAGGCTCTCCTGTAAACCCTAGGCCGGATATCAAAATAAGCCATCCTAGGGTACGCTTATAGGGCACCTAACAATAGTCTACAATCTCAACTCGCATAGGCGAAACCCTTGTAACCCATATTCTGGCTCTGCCGTATTACTAGATTGCTAGCATGAGTAGGATCTGTCCAAAGCCGGCGGATTCTAACCTCGGTAAACTTGTGTGCTCATCGTCCTGGAATATCGTATGTCTCACACCCCTCTCTTCCGCACGCCTCGAGGACCCCCTCAATCCGATGATAGTTGGCACCCACTATGGGGCAAGTGAGCTTCGGATATGCGTTCCGAGCAAAATCTGCAAGAATCGGAATCGGCGAGACCATCGCCGTTGGTCACGTCCTCTATGCCAACGATGTCCCCCTCATCATTCTCGACGAGACCTAGATTCTGGCTAGGGAGGCCGTGACTACCTACACCATCATGTCTTTTGGCGAGATCGATATTTACGTCAGTTTCGCTAAACCTGCCCCACCCACCCCAGCGGTGATGATAGAGGCAGAAGAAATCTCTGGGTCCACTGTGTCCGCGGAGGCGGCAGAGTTCCGGATCTCAGAAAACCCTAATCCCACCCAGCCCACACCTGTTGCGGAGATAGTGGAGAAAGCTGAGCCTGAAGCAGATCTTGCGGTGCAAGTCGATCTAGAGTGGATCTCCCTAGCAAGGCTGAATCCCAGATCGATCTACCCGCTGAGGTCGAAATCCAGAAGGAGCAAGATAACAACTCTGGTTCCGGCTCTTCTAGTGCCGGAACGAACCAACCTATCCTGAGGTATACGTTGAGGCGCATGATGATGAAAGGCGCAAACGTGGATGAGGTTCTCGAGACCATTAGGCGTTTCGAGGAAGCCAACGAGGAAAGCCGCAACTACCTCAGGATGCACGGATCGCACTTTGTCGGATATGTTGGATCTGGATTCGGCTCTGCTGATGCTAGAGACAACGAAGACTCGATGTTGGAGGCGATCAGAACAAACACCGACTTACTGGCATCTTCGGATGATTCCATGATGTCGGCGGATTTCCAAAAGTTCTCCGCGTAATACGAAGAGGAGTTCAACTCCAAAGCTGCAGAAGAAGGAGAAGCCATGGACGAAGGATCCTGAGAAAACTCTCCCAAAGTGCAGGATGACATGGATCTAGGAGACAATCCCGACCTAGATGTTCGAAAGTACCGATCAGAGCTTGACTCCGGGAAACAGACCCAAAGTCGTCTTTGCTACCGACGCTACCAAGAAGGCAAAGAAGAAGAACAAGACCCCGTCAAAAGACCCTCCAGCGGAGGAAATGGTTGCTAAGGAGTATGAGGAAGACTCGGATGGAGCACTAATCCCAGAAGATCTTAAAGAAGTTTCGGTGGATAGACAGATGGTCATTGTTGGTGCCCGCAAACTCATTGATGCTATGTTAACTACGCCTATCCCTACATCTGAAGAACTTACTGCTGAAGAGTTGGAAGAAAGGTCTCAAGCCCTAGAAGCACGTTGCCAAGTACTCCTGGATGAAGCCAACAACATCGAGGAAGAGAAGAAGCGCATAGCTACTACGGAGAAGTTCATCTCTCTACAACATCAGAAGACCCGAAAATGACACATGCATGCCGATAAATTTCCGGAAGTCCATAAGGTTCTCCGTTGAGGGGGACCTAGGGATGCCTCGACTCGACAACAAGGGACATCTTGTGTACCCAACACCAGTAAAAAACACTGTCGCAGCTAGAGATATCTTGGCAAATAATCTAGGCCTAGAACAGGTCCGATTGGGCATAAAGCTGCTCACCAAGGGCCTGGAGCAACAGAAGGTCGCGAAATCCGGAAGCGGAAAACTGGTCTCTCAGTTTGACCAATATCGCATGGATCCGGCCTAAAATGATAATAGAACCCAACGGGTTCCGGAACAACATTACCGTTCCGACCTTCAGGAAGATAACTACTCAAGAACCGGATCTGTTGAGGGCAAACCTCTAGGCTGGCCCGATCTTTCAAGAATCCCACTCAAATCAAGGATGGAGTGCGGGGGGAGGAGGGGAGGATGAACACGAAGAACTCACGCACAAAGAAAGTGATGAACACACACACGCAAAACCACGATACAAACTAATAGCACACGCCGGTGGTGACCAGTCCAGCGCAATCCCTAGGATCATCGACGGGCGGAGGACTCTCTCAAACCGACACGACGAGATGGGAGACTCGGTGAGATCTTGACGTCTAGGCAACAGGACTCCAATGCCTAGGCCTTGTACAACACGGAGGCACGATGCAAACTCCAACGAGGTTTGGGATATTTGGTGCTCCTTTGTCAAAGGAGCATGAGGCAAGAACTAGATAGATCCACAAGGGGTTCCACTAATTCCAAATATCATGCCTAGGGCTTACAATGGAGGTGGGGGACTATATATAGGCCAACCACAAGTTCAGGGGTAATTCAGGCATTAAAGTAGAGTTCTGGGCGAAGTAGATGGGTACATGGGCCACATGGCCCAACTAAGGCTTGCAGGCCCATCTTCAGGCCGGACAGTCCGGGTCGCGTTGACCGGACAGTTCGGGTGGCCGGACACTTCGGGTAGTGTCCGGGTAGTGTTCGAAGTGGCACACAGAATGTCCGAGCCCGGACGGGGATGGGGTAGGCCGGACACTCCGGCTGAGTCGCGTCGGACACTCCGGCTGCATTTGGGCAGACACTCCGGCATAGGTAGCTTCAGAACAGGTGCAGCTTCAGGGCTCGTGAGTCGATGCGGCGGGGGTTCGTACCTGATGATGCACAGAGTAGTGGTATGAAGTAGCAAGCCATCCAAGTGCATGGCAAAGTCACATGATGAGAGGGGCGAATTCACCTTAGCTTGAAGGAGCTTGGCTCGGGCACGGGTCATCGGTCCACTTGGGGGACTTGGTGGTGTAGATGTAGGAGTGTCCATAGGACAAGCTGCATCAGCTCCCCCCTTGGGAAAGAGTCGTCCTCGACTCTTCATGGTTGTCATCTTGAGCATCTCCATGGTAGGGTGAGAGATCCTTGACATCGAATGTATTGCTTGCAAGGTACTTGGATGTCGGTATGTCGATGATGTATGCGTTGTTGTTGATTCGTTTGAGGACCTTGAAGGGACAATCTCCTCTTAGCTTGAGCTTGGAGTCGCGTTCCTTGGGGAAGCGGTCTTTGCTTAGGTGTATCCACACAAGATCACCTTCTTCAAATATCATCTCCTTCTTGTCCTTGTTTAACCTTGAAGGTTGGTGAAGGAATTGTTGCTCGATAGTAGCTCTTGTTTCTTCATGAAGTTTATTCATAGCTCGTGCGCGCTTCTCGATGTCCATGTTGGTGCACTCATGAAGAGGTAGTGGTAGCATGTCAAGCGCGATGAGGGGCTCGAAGACATAGACGATCATGAAGGGAGTCATCTTGGTTATTGAGTGCTTTGCTCGGTTATAGGCGAACTCGGCGTGGGGAATGCATTCCTCCCAATCCTTCAAGTTCTTCTTGATCAACACATGTAGAAGAGTTCCGAGGCTTCGGTTGACAACCTCAGTTTGTCCATCAGTTTGAGGATGCGAAGCGGATGAAAAGAGGAGCTTGACGTCGAGCTTGGCCATGAGGGTCTTCCATAAGTAGCTCATGAATTTGATTGTTCTTGGCACACCGTGAAGATGGACGATTTCCCTAAAAAACAAGTTGGCAACATGTGAAGCATCGTCGGTCTTATGGCACGGTATGAAGTGTGCCATTTTGGAAAAGCGATCCACGACAACAAAGATAGAATCATGACAATGCTTAGATCTAGGCAATCCTAACACAAAATCCATGCTAATGTCGGACTAAGGTGTATGAGGAATAGGCAATGGCATATAAAGACCACAGGGGTTAGCTTGCGACTTAGCTTGAACACATGTCGTGCATCGTTGAACGTAGCGCTCCATGTCGCGCTTCATCTTGGGCCAAAAGTAGTGAGTGGAGAGCATGTCCAATGTCTTGTCACAGCCAAAGTGACCCATAAGGCCTCCACCATGAGATTCTTGGAGAAGCAAAAGTTGGAGCGACGATTTCGGAATGCAAAGCTTCTTTTGTTTAAAGAGAAAGCCCTTATGCAAATAGAAATCATCAACTCCTATGTCAATGGAGCACTTTTCGAAAATTGGTTCAAAGAACGGGTCGGAAGCATACAAAGATTTTATTTCCTCAAGACCCAACACGTTGATTTCAAGTCTCGTAAGAAGGCTTGTGTGTTTGCGAGACAAAACGTCCGAAACTACATTATCTTTGCCCTTCTTATACTTGATAATGTACGGAAAATACTCCATAAACTCACCCCACTTAGCGTGTATCTTACTCAAGTTGGCTTGGCCTTTGAGATATTTCAACGACTCGTGGTCAGAATGTATGATAAATTCCTTGGGCCATAGGTAGTGTTGCCAAACTTGAAGAACACGAACTAAGGCAAAAAGCTCTTTGTCATAAATTGGATAATTAAGGTGAGCACCATCAAGTTTCTCGCTATGGTAGGATATAGTACGTCCGTTTTGCACAAGGACTCCTCCAATGCCAATACCACTAGCATCACACCATATCTCAAAAGTTTTTGTGAAATCCGGTAACATAAGGAGAGGTGCTTCGGTGAGCCTCTTTTTAAGTTCATCAAATGCTTTTTGTTGCACTTTGCCCCGCACGAAGGTGACATTCTTTTTCGTCAACTCGTTGAGAGGACAAGCAATGGTGGAAAAGTTTTTCACAAAGTGATGATAGAAACCGGCCAACCCATGAAAACTTTGGAGTTCACTCACATTTGTTGGGATGGGACAATCTCGTATGTCCTTTACCTTGGACACATCAACTTCAATGCCCTTCGAAGAAACGACAAATCCAAGAAAAATCAACTTGTCTTTAGCAAAAGTGCACTTGGGAATTTTAGTTTAAAGCTTTTCTTGTCGACTCAAGCATAAGAGCATGAGAGCATGTGGAGTTCTTGGTCATCTTCCACTCGTTGCCTTGCCATTGCTTCCTTGACTCGGGCATCAAATTCATCTTCACTCAAGTAGTCTTCGTCACCATTATCATGGATGAACAATACCTTCTTGTTTCCACATTCGGCCGACTTGTGTCCTTTACCTCCACACTTGTTGCATTCACCATTGAAAGGTGTATCACTCTTTGCTTGTTTGCTACTTGGGGGTAGTTTTCCTTGAGGAAGTGTGGACTTGAAGGAAGGCTTGGGGGTACTTGAGGAGCTTCCATTGAAAGTTGTTGGCGTAGCGGTTGAAGCTTGCTTGTAGGTGAAGGACGTCTTGGGCTTGTTGTACTTGATGTCCTCTTGCACTTGACGTTCGGCCTTTGTTGCGATGTGCACAAGCTCAACCATGGTGTTGTATGTTTGGAACTCGACGATGCGCTTGATTGGGTGATTCAAGCCAATAAGGAAACATGCCATAGTTTGCTCCATGCGCTCATCAACGTTGGCCCGAATCAAGTTGAGTTCCATTTCCTTGAAGTACTCTTCCACGGTCTTTTTCCCTTGACGAAGCGATTGAAGGTTGTTGAAGAGGACACGCGTGTAGTGCACGGGGACAAAGCGGGATCTCATATGAGCCTTCATGTCATGCCAAGTTGTGATGGGCAGCTCTTGTCTTGCATCACGAGCAACTTGAACTTGTTCCCACCAAAGGTTAGCGTAATCATCAAACTCAAGCGAAGCCATGGCGGCCATCTTCTCGTTGCTATAGTTGTGCATGCAGAAGATCTTGTCGACCTTGAGTGCCCATGCGAGGTATTCTTCTGGGTCATTAGATCCGATGAACTTGGGCATTGTGAACTTGAGCTTGCCAAATGTTTCTTCCTCATTGCAGTCACGGTAGCTATTGTTGCCATGCTGATGATGGTATGCATCTTCCATGCGATCATTGCGACGAGCTTGTTGACGATCTTGTGGTTGAGGAGGTGGAACTTGGTTCTGTGACCTTGTTGTGGAGCTTGCTCTTGACGTTGTTGTTGTGTAGCTTGCTCTTGCTCTTGGTGTAGTTGTTGACGGTGTTGAGGCACTTGGGCCTAATGGTGGCGACGGTATGGAGCCTCATGATGCGGTTGATGATGAAGGGGAGGCTCGTTCCTCGGTTGGTGATGTGGATTAGGCGCACGGGCCTCACTGGGAAGATCATGGTCTTGAGCCTCTTGACGTGGTGGGCGTCGCTCAACTTATACCACTTGACGCTCCATGTTTTGGTTTGGTGGAGGAGGCACCTCGTGATGACCATGGTGCTAGTGCGGACATTCATGACGATGATGACGAGGAGGAGGATCTTGGAGAGCTTCACGTCAATGACGAGCTTGGTTCTCCAAATTAGAGTAATCACTTGTTGTGTCAAGTATGTGCCGCGGGTGATGGTGGTAGACTTGCGGTTGCACTTGCAGTTCTTCTTGTGGTTTCCCTTGTTGGTTCACCAATGCCCTTGCCTGATGACAGTGTGCTTCCTGCCTTGCTCGTGGTCTTGAAGAGAAATCACCATCATAGTTTGACGTTGCAGCGTGTCGTGGGGAAGGTACATAGTTCGAAGAACTTCCATCTTCAACCACAGGAGAATCATTGCGTCTTGGAGCACTTGGATGTAGATCTCGTTGAAGAGGTGTATGACGACGCGAAGAACTTGAAGAGCTTGAAGCACGTGAACATGGTCTTGCCATTCTGTTGATGAGGCACCGCAGATTATCATTTGTTTCGGTGATGGAGCGTTGAACCGCTTCATTTTGGTGGCCGAAGTTGGGATGCATTGCATGCATTTTTTGTTCGAGGCCGTCGAAGCGGTTGTCGATGTTCTTGAACTCGGCTTGCGTCTCACCAAATTGTTCATCTTGTCGCGTCTCAAGGGCTTGGCAACATTCACGGAACTCTTGTCAAACGATGAAGTGACTTGCGCGCGTCATGTACGGTCCTTCATATTCTTCTTGGAGAGGTGGTTGGCTCGACTCACCGTACCTATCCATCATGCAAAACACACAAGTATTGTATATGGAAGTGGAATATGGTGGCGTTAGCCTTGTACCTCACCTTGGAGATTGCACCAAACTAGAAACCACAAGTGAGAGCTATAAGCGTGCAAAGTGGAATTGCAAAGAAAACTCACACTAAAGAAAGAACTAACTCTCAAAAGCTTGTTGGTGGTAGGTTAGCATTATGGAATTCCAAAGAACCAACCAAAAGAAAAAGGATAGTCAAAAGTGGGTAAAATCCAACAAAACTCAAGTCAAAGGCGAAGGTCAACAACTCAAAGGGGTGACGGGAACCTACGACTATGTACAAACACGTGGAGATTGTTGGGATTGACACGGCTATGAAAATGAGCAAACAAAAAGTCATAACAAAGACTAAGCTCGTTGGCATGCCAATGCAAGGAGAGACCGTGGCTCGTTTTCAAAGAAGAAAAATGAGCAACAGATTTGTGCACTTGCCTTGGGCGCTCTTCTTTCTCTCTTGCTTACAAGATTTGAGACTCTCATTTGCAATGGGAGACTATTTTTCTTTTTCTTTCCTTTTTTTGCTCTCCCTTGATGCTACCTAGGCGCACTTGATATTTGATGCAACCCGTCCTACTGACGCTCCTACATCTACACCAACAAGTCCCCCAAGTGGACCCATGAGTCATGCCCGAGCCAAACTCCTACAAGCTAAGGTGAACTCGCTCCTCTCCTCGTGCCAATTTGATACCTCCTTGGATGATGTGCTACTTCATGCAACTACCCTATGAATCATCAGGTACGAAGCTCCAACACATCACCAAGCACCCCAGGATGGAGAACAATGAGCAGATCGTGAAGTAGAAGACGATGGAGCTGCTCAGACCGGAGTCTCCGGTCCACCAAAGTCTCCGGCTTGAAGACACTGGAGTCTCTGGCCCACCTCTGGTCTGCCCCCATAATCAAACTTGAGGACAATCTGACTGCCCCTCCGGAGGCTGGTCCGGTCCAGACCGGAGTCTCCAGTCTACCACACCAGAGTTCCGGACCAACCGTCGCCAGGCATGTAAAAGGCCTTTGGGCCTTCGGCCCATGTACCCCTTAGTCCGCCCAGAACTTGTCTTTTATTCCTAAAGTACCCCTGACTATGTGACTGGCCTATATATAGCCCCCACCTCTAGTGTAAACCCTAGGCATGATATTGGAATTAGTGGAAACCCCTTGTGGATCTATCTAATTCTTGCCTCATGCTCCTTGACCAGGGAGCACCACTATCAAAAAACCTCGTCGGAGTTTGCATCGTGCCTCCGCGTTGTACAAGGCCTAGGCATCAGAGTCCCTTTGCCTAGATGTGAAGACCTCATCGAGTCTCCCATCTAGCCGTGCCGGTTCGAGAGAGAGTCCTCGGCCCGACGCCAATCCAAGGGATTGCGTCGGACCGGTTACCGCTGGCGTGAGCTATTGGTGTGTATCGTGGTTTTGTCTGTGCGTGTTCATCGCGTTCTTTGGGCGTGCGTTCGTCGTGTTCATCCTTCCCTCCTCCCGCCCCCCAAAAAAACTCAAGTCAAAGGCGAAGGTCAACAACTCAATGGGGTGACGGGAACCTACGACTATATACACACACACGTGGAGATTGTTGGGATTGACACGACTATGAAAATGAGCATACAAAAAGTCCTCATGAAGACTAAGCTCGTTGTCGTGCCAATTCAAGGAGAGACCGTGGCTCGTTTTCAAAGAAGAAAAATGAGCAACGGATTTGTGCACTTGCCTTGGGCGCTCTTCTTTCTCTCTTGGTTACAAGCTTTGAGATTCTCTTTTGCAATAGGAGACTATTTTTCTTTTTCTTTTGTTTTGTATCTTTTTCTTTCCTTTTTTGCTCTCCCTTGATGCTACCTAGTCGCACTTGATATTTGATGTTGCCCGTCCTACTGACGCTCCTACATCTACACCAACAAGTCCCCCAAGTGGACCCATGACTCGTGCCCGAGCCAAACTCCTACAAGCTAAGGTGAACTCGCTCCTCTCCTCGTGCCAATTTGATACCTCCTTGGATGGTGTGCTACTTCATGCAACTACCCTATGCATCATCAGGTACGAAGCTCCAACACATGACCAAGCACCCCAGGATGGAGAACAAGGAGCAGATCGTAAAGCAGAAGACGCTGGAGCTGCTCAGACCGGAGTCTCTGGTCTGCGCACACCGGAGTCTCCGGTCCACCAAAGTCTGCGGCCTGAAGACACTGGAGTCTGTGGCCCCACCTCCGGTCTGCCCCTAGAATCGAGCTTGAGGACAATCTGACTACCCCTCGGAGGCTGGTCCGTAGACCGACCGGAATCTCCGGTCCAGACCGGAGTCTCAGGTCTACCACACCGGAGTCTACGGACCGACCGTCGCTAGGCATGTAAAAGGCCTTTGGGCCTTCAGCCCATGTACCCCTTAGTCCGCCAAGAACTTGTCTTTTATTCCTAAAGTACCCCTAACTATGTGACTGGCCTATATATAGCCCCCACCTCTATTGTAAACCCTAGGCATGATATTGGAATTAGTGGAAACCCCTTGTGGATCTATCTAATTCTTGCGTCATGCTCCTTGACCAAGGAGCACCACTATCACAAAACCTCATTGGAGTTTGCATCGTGCCTCCGCGTTGTACAAGGCCTAGGCATCAGAGTCCCTTTGCCTAGATGTCAAGACCTCACCGAGTCTCCCATCTCGTCGTGCCGGTTCGAGAGAGAGTCCTCGGCCCGATGCCGATCCTAGGGATTGCACCGGACCGGTTACTGCCGGCGTGAGCAATTGGTGTGTATCGTAGTTTTGTGTGGGCATGTTCATTGCGTTCTTCGGGCGTGCGTTCGTCGTGTTCATCCTTCCCTCCTCCCGCCCCCCAACAAAACTCAAGTCAAAGGCGAAGGTCAACAACTCAATGGGGTGACAGGAACCTACGACTATATACACACACGTGGAGATTGGTGGGATTGACACGACTATGAAAATGACCAAACAAGAAGTCCTCACGAAGATTAAGCTCGTTGTCATGCCAATGCAAGGAGAGACCATGGCTCGTTTTCAAAGAAGAAAAATGAGCAACGGATTTGTGCACTTGCCTTGGGCGCTCTTCTTTCTCTCTTGCTTACAAGCTTTGAGACTCCCTTTTGCAATGGGAGACTATTTTTGTTTTGCTTTGTATCTTTTTCTTTCCTTTTTTTGCTCTCCCTTGATGCTACCTAGTCGCACTTGATATTTGATGCAACCCGTCCTACTGACGCTCCTACATCTGCACCAACAAGTCCCCCAAGTGGACCCATGACTCGTGACCGAGCCAAACTCCTACAAGCTAAGGTGAACTCGCTCCTCTCCTCGTGCCAATTTGATACCTCCTTGGATGGTGTACTACTTCATGCAACTACCCTATGCATCATCAGGTACGAAGCTCTAACACATCACCAAGCACCCCAGGATGGAGAACAAGGAGCAGATCGTGAAGCAGAAGACGCTGGAGCTGCTCAGACCGGAGTCTCCGGTCAGCGCACACCGGAGTCTCCGAACCACCAAAGTCTCCGACCTGAAGACACCGGAGTCTCTGGCCCCACCTCCGGTCTGCCCCTTGAATTGAGCTCGAGGACAATCTGACTGCCCCTCCGGATGCTGGTCCGGAGACCGACCGGAATCTCCGGTCCGGACCGGAGTCTCCGGTCTACCACACTAGAGTCTCCGGACCGACTATCGCCAGGCATGTAAAAGGCCTTTGGGCCTTCGGCCCATGTACCCCTTAGTCCGCCCAGAACTTGTCTTTTATTCCTAAACTACCCCTGACTATGTGACTGGCCTATATATAGTCCCCCCACCTCTATTGTAAACCCTAGGCATGATATTGGAATTAGTGGAAACCCCTTGTGGATCTATCTAATTCTTGCCTCATGCTCCTTGACCAAGGAGCACCACTATCACAAAACCTCGTTGGAGTTAGCATCGTGCCTCCACGTTGTACAAGGCCTAGGCATCAGAGTCCCTTTGCTTAGATGTCAAGACGTCACTGAGTCTCCCATCTCGCCATGCCGGTTCGAGAGAGGGTCCTCCGCCCGCCGCCGATCCTAGGGATTACGCCGGACCAGTTACCGCCGGCGTGAGCTATTGGTGTGTATCGTGGTTTTGTGTGTGTGTTCATCGCGTTGTTCGGGCGTGCGTTCGTCGTGTTCATCCTTCCCTCCTCCCCCCCAACAAAAATCAAGTCAAAGGCGAAGGTCAACAACTCAATGGGGTGACGGGAACCTACGACTATATACACACATGTGGAGATTGTTGGGATTGACACGACTATGAAAATGAGCAAACAAAAGGTCCTAACGAAGACTAAGCTCGTTGTCGTGCCAATGCAAGGAGAGACCGTGGCTCGTTTTCAAACAAGAAAAATGAGCAACGGATTTGTGCACTTGCCTTGGGCGCTCTTCTTTCTCTCTTGCTTACAAACTTTGAGACTCTCTTTTGCAATGGGAGACTATTTTTTTTCTTTTGCTTTGTATCATTTTCTTTCCTTTTTTTGCTCTCCCTTGATGCTACCTAGTCGCACTTGATATTTGGTGCAGCCTGTCCTACGGACGGTCCTCCATCTATACCAACAAGTACCCCAAGTGGACCCATGACTCGTGCCCGAGCCAAACTCCTACAAGCTAAGGTGAACTCACTCCTCTCCTCGTGCCAATTTGATACCTCCTTCGATGGTGTGCTACTTCATGCAACTACCCTATGCATCATCAGGTACGAAGCTCCAACACATCACCAAGCACCCCAGGATGGAGAACAAGGAGAAAATTATGAAGCAGAAGACGCTGGAGCTGCTCAGACCGGAGTCTCCGGTCTACGCACACCGGAGTCTCCGGCCCACCAAAGTCTCCGGCCTGAAGACACCGGAGTCTCTGGCCCCACCTCCGGTCTGCCCCTAGAATCGAGCTCAAGGAAAATCTGACTGCGACTCCGGAGGCTGGTCTGGAGACCAACCAGAATCTCTGGTACAGACCGGAGTCTCCGATCAACCACACCGGAGTCTCCGGACTGACCATCGCTAGGCATGTAGAAGGCCTTTGGGCCTTCGGCCCATGTACCCCTTAGTCCGCCCAGAACTTGTCTTTCCTAAAGTACCCCTGACTATGTGACTGGCCTATATATAGCCCCCAACCTCTATTGTAAACCCTAGGCATGATATTGGAATTAGTGGAAACCCCTTGTGGATCTATCTAATTCTTGCCTCATGCTCCTTGACCAAGGAGCACCAATATCACAAAACCTCGTTGGAGTTTGCATTGTGCCTCCACGTTGTACAAGGCCTAGGCATCAGAGTCCCTTTGCCTAGATGTCAAGACCTCATCGAGTCTCCCATCTCACCGTGCCGGTTCGAGAGAGAGTCCTCTGCCCGACGCCGATCCTAGGGATTGCGTCGGACCAGTTATGGCCAGCGTGAGTTATTGGTGTGTATCATGGTTTTGTGTGCGTGTGTTCATCGTGTTCTTCTGGCGTGCCTTCGTCGTGTTCATCCTTCCCTCCCCCCTGATGCAGCCCGTCCTACGGACGCTTGTACATCTACACCAACAAGTCCCCCAAGTGGACCCATGACTCGTGCCCGAGCAAACTCCTCCAAGCTAAGGTGAACTCGCTCCTCTCCTCGTGCCAATTCGATACCTCCTTGGATGGCGTTCTACTTCATACCACTACTTTGTGCATCATCGGGTACGAGCCCCCACCGCGTCGATCCACGAGCCCTGAAGCTGCACCTGTGCTGAAGCTACCAAAGCCGGAGTGTCCGGCGTGACTCAGCCGGAGTGTCCGGCCTGCCCGATCCCCAACCTGGCACGGACATTCTGTGTGCCAGTTCGGAAACTGCCCGGACACTTCCCGGAGTGTCCGGCCACATCGGATTGTCCGGCCCACTTGACCCGGAGTGTCTGGCCGCCCCGGACTGTCCGGCCCACTCGACCCGGAGTGTCCGGCCCAAGTGATGGGCCTGCGAGCCTAGCTGGGCCCTATGGCCCATGTACCCCTCTACTTCGCCCATAACTCTACTTTAATGCCTGAATTACCCCTGAACTTGTGGCTGGCCTATATATAGACCCCCACCTCCATTGTTAACCCTAGGCATGATATTGGAATTAGTGGAAACCCCTTTGTGGATCTATCTAATTCTTGCCTCATGCTCCTTGACTAAGGAGCACCAATATCACCAAACCTCGTTGGAGTTTGCATTGTGGCTCCGCGTTGTACAAGGCCTAGGCATCGGTGTCCCTTTGCCTAGACGTCAAGATCTCACCGAGTCTCCCATCTCGCTGTGCCGGTTCGAGAGAGAGTCCTCGGCCCGACGCCGATCCTAGGGATTGCGCTGGACCGGTCACCGCCGGCGTGAGCTATTGGTGTTTATCGTGGTTTTGCGTGTGTGTGTCCATCGCGTTCTTCGTGCGTGTGTTCGTCGTGTTCATCCTTTCCTCCTTCCCCTGCACTCCTCCCTCGATTTGAAAGGGAATCGTGAAAGATCGGGCCACCCTAGAGGTTTCCCCTCAACATATTGGTATCAAGAGCTTCGTTGCTCACGATTTCCCCCACAAATTTTTCTTCTATCCACCAAAAATTCGAAAAACCCCACAAAAAACAGCCCATATTTGCCTTTGGATCGATCTCTTGATTTGGAGTGTTATCTATGATTTTGATCTGACCAAACCTTGTCTAAGGAGTTGGTCCAGCTTTATCCTGCGTTTCCCCAGCCTGATTTGGCCAGTTTCTCGCGGATTTGAGGCCCGTAGGCGAGGATTTCCGCTCAAGAACACGAGCAGGAAACCCGCGCCGGAGTGTCCGGCTCATATCGACCGGAGTGTCCGGCCAAAACAGACCGGAGTGTCCTGCCAGACCGGAGTGTCCGGCCCAAACAGACCGGAGTGTCCGGCTGTAACGCCAGTTTTGACAGTTTTGCCTCATTTTTCGCATTGGCTAATCTCCTTTGTTTGCTCGTGTCCCGTGTGCATGTCAGCAAGTACCAGCAAGCTTCCGCATCATCAACTTCCGCGCTCATCGACACCACGGACCACGAACATCATCCCACACCACCGATGCCAAGTTCATCATCAAAGAAGGTATAACTTGCGTCACCTTGTTAACCCCTATCTTCCTTTGTGTACCTATCCCATGAGAGTGGCTCATCTTGTGTTTGCTTGAGCATTGTGCATTTGTCCTTGGATAGTGAGAGTGCAAGAGAAATATCAAGTGTGACTAGGTAGCATCAAGGGAGAGCAAAAAAAAGGAAAAAGATACAAAGAAAAAGCAAAAGAAAAATAGTCTCCCCTTGCAAAAGAGAGTCTCAAAGCTTGTAAGCAAGAGAGAAATAAGAGCGCCCAAGGCAAGTGCACAAATCCATTGCTCACTTTTCCTCTTTGCAAATGAGCCATGGTATCTCCTTGCATTGGCACGACAACGAGCTTAGTCTACGC
Source organism: Avena eriantha (assembly GCA_910589775.1). Lineage (NCBI taxonomy): Eukaryota > Viridiplantae > Streptophyta > Magnoliopsida > Poales > Poaceae > Avena > Avena eriantha. The sequence continues at coordinate 383,493,255 of OU342743.1, forward strand.
TAGGACTTTTGGTTTGCTCATTTTCATAGTCGTGTCAATCCCAACTTTCTCCACGTGTGTGTACATAGTCATAGGTTCTCGTCACCCTTTTGAGTTGTTGACCTTCGCCTTTGACTTGAGTTTTGTTGGATTTTTACCACTTTTGACTATCCCTTTTCTGTTGGTTGGTTCTTTGGCTTTCCACAACCCTAACCTACCACCAACAAGCTTTTGAGAGTGTGAGTTTTCTTTGCATTTCCACTTTGCACGCTTATAGCTCTCACTTGTGGTTTCTAGTTTGGTGCAATCCCCAAGGTGAGGTACAAGGCTAACACCACCGTATTCCACTTCCATATACAATACTTGTGTGTTTTGCATGATGGATAGGCACGGTGAGACGAGCCAACCACCTCCCCAAGAAGAAGATCAAGGTCCGTACATGACGCGCGCAAGTCACTTCATCGTTCGACAAGAGTTCCGTGAACGTTGCCAAGCACTTGAGACACGACAAGATGAACAATTTGGTGAGACGCAAGCCGAGTTCAAGAACATCGACAACCGCTTCGACGGCCTCGAACGACAAATGCATGCAATGCATCACAACTTCGGCCACCAAAATGAAGCGCTTCAACGCTCCGTCACCGAAACAAATGACAATCTTCGACGCCTCATCGATGGCATGGCAAGACCACGTTCACGCGCATCAAGCTCGGCAAGTTCTTCGCATCGTCATGCACCTCTTCCACAAGATCTACATCAAAGTGCTCAAAGACGCATCTAATGCCCCCGTGGTTGAAGATGGAATCTCTTCGAACTATGTACCTTCCCCACGGCATGCCGCAACGTCAAGCTATGACGGTGACCTCTCTTCAAGGCCACAAGCAAGGCAAGAAGCACACCGTCATCACGCAAGGGCACTAGTGATTCAACAAGAGCAACCACAAGAGGAACCGCAAGCGCAACCGCAAGTCTACCACCATCGACCGCGACACATTCTTGACACAACAGGTGATGACTCTAACTTGGAGAATCAAGCTCGTCATCAACGTCAAGCTCTTCAAGATCCTCATCCTCGTGTGAACGTCAACAACGACACCATGGTCATCACGAGGCACCTCCTCCACATCAACAAAACTTGGAGCGTCAAGTGATACAAGTTGAGCGACGCCCACCACGTCAAGAGGCTCATGACCATGTTCTTCGCCGTGAGGCCCATGTGCCTAACCAACATCACCAATAAAGGAACGAGCCTCCTCTTCGTCATCAACCGCGTCAAGAGGCTACACACCTTCGCCACCATGAGGCCCAAGTACCTCAACCACGTCAACAACCGCGCCAAGAGCAAGAGCAAGCTCCTCATCAACAACAATACCAAGAGCAAGCTCCACAACAAGGACGCGAGAACCAAGTTCCACCTCCCCAACTACAAGATCATCAACAAGGTCACCAAGCTCGTCGCAATGACCGCAACGATGAAGAAACTTTTGGCAAGCTCAAGTTCACAATGCCCAAGTTCACCGGATCCAATGACCCTGAAGAATACCTCTTGTGGGCACTCAAAGTCGACAAGATCTTCCGCATGCACAACTATAGCAACGAGAAGATGGTCGCCATGGCTTCGCTAGAGTTTGATGATTACGCCAACCTTTGGTGGGAACAAGTTCAAGTTGCTCGTGATGCAAGACAAGAGCCACCAATCACAACTTGGCATGACATGAAGGCTCACATGAGATCCCGGTTTGTCCCAACGCACTACACTCGAGACCTCTTCAACAACCTTCAAGCTCTTCGTCAAGGGACAAAGACCGTGGAAGAATACTTCAAGGAAATGGAACTCAACTTGATTCGCGCCAACATTGATGAGCGCATGGAGCAAACAATGGCATGTTTCCTTATTGGCTTGAATCACCCAATCAAGCGCATCGTCGAGTTCCAAACATACAACACCATGGTTGAGCTTGTGCACATTGCAACAAAGGCTAAACGTCAAGTGCAAGAGGATATCAAGTACAACAAGCCCAAGACGTACTTCACCTAAAAGCAAGCTTCAACCCCTACACCAACAACTTTCAATGGTAGCTCCTCAAGTACCTCCAAGCCTTCCTTCAAGCCCACACTTCCTCAAGGAAAACTGCCACCAAATGGCAAGCAAGCAAAAAGTGATACACGTTTCAACAGTGAATGCTACAAGTGTGGAGGTAAAGGACACAAGTCGGCCGAATGTGGAAACAAGAAAGTCTTGTTCATCCATGACAATGGTGATGAAGAGTACTTGAGTGAAGATGAGTTTGATTCCCGTGTCAAGGAAGCAATGGTAAGGCAACGAGTGGAAGATGATCAAGAACTCCTCATGTGTGAACATGACACAAGTCCATCGCTTGTCGTCACAAGAATCTTGACCACTCAAGCACAAGAGCATGAAGACCAACGCTCCAATATCTTCCAAACATGAGCCAACATCAATGGCAAATCTATCAAGGTGATCATTGACGGAGGGAGTTGTCACAACCTTGCTAGCACCGAGTTGTGTGAGAAGCTCAACCTCACCCTCCATCCACACAAGAACCCCTACCACATGCAATGGCTAAGTGACCAAGGGTCCGTGAAGATCAAGCATACCGTATCGGTCTCCTTCGCCATTGGTCCTTAGAAAGATACGGTGGAGTGTGATGTGGTTCCTATGACAGTTTGCCACATGCTTCTTGGTCGACCATGGCAATTTGACAAGGCTGCTCAACATGATTGTCGCACCAATATATACACCTTCAAATGGCTCAACAAAACATGTGTTTTGCAACCGATGACTCCTAGCCAAATAATTGCGGACAATGCAAAGGCTTTAGCGAGGACGCAAAGCACAACACCTACTTGTGAGAAGAGCGGTGAGAGAGAGAACCACCTCATAGTGAGTGAGAGCCACAAGCCAAATTCGAGTGGAAAACGAAGAGTGTTCTCCTTGCCACCAAAAATGAGATGAGAGATGTTCGGAACAACCCATCCATCTTGCACAATGTCCTCCTTTGCAAGGGAGTAGCGCAAGGAACTAACGAATTAACCAATGTTCCTCCATCTTTGATGAGTGTTTTGCAGGAATTCAAGGATGTGTTTCCCGAAGAGCTTCCACATGGACTACCTCCTCTTCGCGGCATTGAACATCGCATCGACCTCATCCCAGGTGCACCACTTCCAAACCGCGTCGCTTACCGCACGAACCCGGAGGAGACGAAGGAGATCGAACGTCAAATCAACCAACTCGTCTCCAAAGGTTTGATCCAAGTTAGCACTAGTCCAAGTGTTGTACCCGTGATTCTGGTTCCAAAGACGGATGATACGTTACGGTTATGCATGGACTGTCGTCCAATCAATGCTATCACCGTGCGTTATCAACATCCCATACTACGTCTCGATGACATGCTTGATGAGTTGTGTGGAGCCACTATTTTTTCGAAAATTGATCTTCGTAGTGGTTACCATCAAATACGCATGGCTGAAGGTGATAAGTGGAAAACCGCCTTCAAGACCAAACTTGGTCTCTATGAATGGTTGGTTATGCCCTTTGGTTTATCAAATGCCCCATCCACCTTCATGCGCCTTATGAATCACATCTTGCATTCTCTCACTGGAAAAAGTGTTGTTGTCTATTTCGATGATATTCTTGTTTATAGCAAATCCCTTGAGGACCATATAACATATGTCAAGGAAGTTTTGCAAATCCTTCGACGTGAAAAGCTTTATGCTAACCTTCCCAAGTGCACTTTTGCTAAAGACAAGTTGATTTTTCTTGGATTTGTCGTTTCTTCGAAGGGAATTGAAGTTGATGTTTCCAAGGTAAAGGACATAAGAGATTGGCCCATACCAACAAATGTGAGTGAACTCCGAAGTTTTCATGGGTTGGCCGGTTTCTATCGTCGCTTTCTGAAAGACTTTTCAACCATTGCTTGTCCCCTTAATGAATTTACCAAAAAGAATGTCACCTTCGTGTGGGGCAAAGCACAACAAAAAGCTTTTGATGAACTTAAAAAGAGGCTCACTGAAGCACCTCTTCTTGCTTTACCGGATTTCACAAAAACTTTTGAGATAGAGTGTGATGCTAGTGGTATTGGCATTGGAGGAGTCCTTATGCAAAACGGACGTCCTATAGCCTACCATAGCGAAAAACTTGATGGTGCTCGGCTTAACTATCCGATTTATGACAAAGAGCTTTTTGCCTTAGTTCGTGTCCTTCAAGTTTGGCAACACTACCTTTGGCCCAAGGAATTTATCATACATTCCGACCACGAGTCGTTGAAATATCTCAAAGGCCAAGCTAACTTGAGCAAGAGACACGCTTAGTGGGTTGAGTTCATGGAGTCTTTTCCGTACATTGTCAAGTATAAGAAGGGTAAAGATAATGTAGTTGCAGAAGCATTATCTCGCAAACATACAAGCCTTCTTACGAGAATTGAAATCAACGTGTTGGGTCTTGAGGAAATAAAATCTTTTTATGCTTCCGACCCGTTCTTTGAACCAATTTTCGCAAAGTGCTCCAATGACAAGGGAGTTGATGATTTCTATTTGCATAAGGGCTTTCTTTTTAAACAAAACAAGCTATGCATTCCGACGTCGTCGCTTCAACTTTTGCTTCTCCAAGAATCTCATGGTGGAGGCCTTAAGGGTCACTTTGGTCGCGACAAGACATTGGACATGCTCTCCAATCACTACTTTTGGCCCAAGATGAAGCGTGACGTGGAGCGCTACGTTCAACGATGCACGACATGTGTTCAAGCTAAGTCGCAAGCTAATCCCTATGGTCTTTATATGCCATTTCCTATTCCTCATACACCTTGGTCCGACATTAGCATGGATTTCGTGTTAGGATTGCCTAGATCTAAGCATGGTCATGATTCTATATTTGTTGTTGTGGATCGTTTTCCCAAGATGGCACACTTCATACCATGCCATAAGACCGACGATGCTTCACATGTTGCAAATTGGTTTTTTAGGGAAATCGTCCGTCTTCACGGTGTGCCAAGGACAATCATCTCCGACCGCGACGTCAAGTTCATGAGCTAGTTGTGGAAGACCCTCATGGCCAAGCTCGGCATCAAGCTCCTCTTTTCATCTGCATCACATCCTCAAACGGATGGCCAAACCGAAGTTGTCAACCGAAGCCTCAGAACTCTCCTTCGTGTGTTGATCAAGAAAAACCTAAAGGATTGGGAGGAATGCATTCCACACGTCGAGTTCGCCTACAATCGAGCCAAGCACTCAACAACCAAGATGAGTCCATTCATGATCGTCTATTGTTTCTAGCCCCTCACCGCGCTCGACATCCTACCACTACCTCTCCATGAGCGCACAAACATGGACGTCGAGAAGCGCGCACAAGCTATGAAGAAGCTGCATGAAGAAACAAGAGCAACTATCGAACAACAAGTCCTTCGCCAAGCTTCAAGGTTAAACAAGGACAAGAAGGAGATGATATTTGAAGAAGGTGACCTTGTGTGGATACACCTAAGCAAGGACCGCTTCCCCAAGGAACGTGACTCCAAGCTCAAGCCAAGAGGAGATAGTCCCTTCAAGGTCCTCAAACGAATCAACAACAATGCCTACATCATCGACATCCCGACCTCCAAGTACCTTGCAAGCAATACATTCAATGTCAAGGATCTCTCACCCTACCATGGAGATGTTCAAGATGATATCCATGAAGAGTCGAGGACGACTCTTTCCCAAGGGGGGGAGCTGATGCAGCCCGTCCTACGGACGCTTCTACATCTACACCAACAAGTCCCCCAAGTGGACCCATGACTCGTGCCCGAGCCAAACTCCTCCAAGCTAAGGTGAACTCGCTCCTCTCCTCGTGCCAATTTGATACCTCCTTGGATGGCGTGCTACTTCATACCACTACTTTGTGCATCATCAGGTACGAGCCCCCACCGCGTCGATCCACGAGCCCTGAAGCTGCACCTGTGCTGAAGCTGCCAAAGCCGGAGTGTCCGGCGTGACTCAGCCGGAGTGTCCGGCCTGCCCGATCCCCAACCTGGCGCGGACATTCTGTGTGCTAGTTCGGACACTGCCCGGACACTTCCCGGAGTGTCCGGCCACACCGGATTGTCCGGCCCACTCGACCCGGAGTGTCCGGCCGCCCCGGACTGTCCGGCCCACTCGACACGGAGTGTCCGGCCCAAGTGATGGGCCTGCGAGCCTAGCTGGGCCCTATGGCCCATGTACCCCTCTACTTCACCCATAACTCTACTTTAATGCCTGAATTACCCCTGAACTTGTGGCTGGGCTATATATAGACCCCCACCTCCATTGTAAACCCTAGGCATGATATTTGAATTAGTGGAAACCCCTTTGTGGATCTATCTAATTCTTGCCTCATGCTCCTTGACTAAGGAGCACCAATATCCCCAAACCTCGTTGGAGTTTGCATTGTGCCTCTGCGTTGTACAAGGCCTAGGCATTGGTGTCCCTTTGCCTAGACATCAAGATCTCACCGAGTCTCCCATCGTGAGAGAGTCCTCCGCCCGTCGCCGATCCTAGGGATTGCGCCGGACCGGTCACCGCTGGCGTGAGCTATTGGTGTTCATTGTGGTTTTGCGTGTGTGTGTCCATCGTGTTCTTCGTGTGTGTGTTCGTCATGTTCATCCTTTCCTCCTTCCCCCTTACTCCTCCCTCGATTTGAAAGGGAATCGTGAAAGATCGGGCCACCCTAGAGGTTTGCCCTCAACACCCCCCAACAAAACTCAAGTCAAAGGCGAAGGTCAATAACTCAAAGGGGTGACGGGAACCTACGACTATATACACACATGTGGAGATTGTTGGGATTGACACGACTATGAAAATGAGTAAACAAAAAGTCCTAACAAAGACTAAGCTCGTTGTCGTACCAATGCAAGGAAAGACCGTGGCTCGTTTTCAAAGAAGAAAAATGAGCAACGGATTTGTGCACTTGCCTTGGGCGCTCTTCTTTCTCTCTTGCTTACAAGCTTTGAGACTCTCTTTTGCAATGGGAGACTATTTTTCTTTTTCTTTCGCTTTGTATCTTTTTCTCTCATTTTTTTTGCTCTCCCTTGATGCTACCTAGTCGCAATTGATATTTGATGCAGCCCGTCCTACAGACGGTCCTACATCAACACCAACGAGTCCCCCAAGTGGACCCATGACTTGTGCCTGAGCCAAACTCCTACAAGCTAAGGTAAACTCGCTCCTCTCCTCGTGCCAATTTGATACCTCCTTGGATGGTGTGCTACTTCATGCAACTACCCTATGCATCATCAGGTACGAAGCTCCAACACATCACCAAGCACCCCAGGATGGAGAACAAGGAGTAGATCGTGAAGCAGAAGACGCTGGAGCTGCTCAGACCGGAGTCTCCGGTCTGCGCACACCGGAGTCTCCGGTCCACCAAAGTCTCCGGCCTGAAGACACCGGAGTCTCTGGCCCCACCTCCAGTCTGCTCCCAGAATCGAGCTTGAGGACAATCTGACTTCCCCTCCGGAGGCTGGTCTGGAGACCAACCAGAATCTCCGGTCTAGACCAAAGTCTCGGGTCCACCACACCGGAGTCCTCGGACCGACCGTCGCCAGGCATGTAAAAGGCCTTTGGGCCTTCGGCCCATGTACCCCTTAGTCCGCCCAGAACTTGTATTTTATTCCTAAAGTACCCCTGACTATGTGACTGGCCTATATATAGCCCCCCCACCTCTATTGTAAACCCTAGGCATGATATTGGAATTAGTAGAAACCCCTTGTGGATCTATCTAATTCTTGCCTCATGCTCCTTGACCAAGGAGCACCAATATCACAAAACCTCGTTGGAGTTTGCATCGTGCCTCCACGTTGTACAAGGCCTAGGCATCAGAGTCCCTTTGCCTAGACGTCAAGACCTCATCGAGTCTCCCATCTCGCCATGCCGGTTCGAGAGAGAGTCCTCCGCCCGACGCCGATCCTAGGGATTGCGCCAGACCAGTTACCGCCGGCGTGAGCTATTGGTGTGTATCGTGGTTTTGTGTGCATGTGTTCATCGCGTTCTTCGGGCGTGCGTTCGTCGTGTTCATCCTTCCCTCCTCCCCCCAACAAAACTCAAGTCAAAGACAAAGGTCAACAACTCAAAGGGGTGATGGGAACCTACGACTATAAACACACACATGGAGATTGTTGGGATTGACACGACTATGAAAATGAGCAAACAAAAAGTCCTAACGAAGACTAAGCTCGTTGTCGTGCCAATGCAAGGAGAGACCGTGGCTCGTTTTCAAAGAAGAAAAATGAGCAACGGATTTGTGCACTTGCCTTGGGCGCTCTTCTTTCTCTCTTGCTTACAAGCTTTGAGACTCTCTTTTGCAATGGGAGACTATTTTTTTCTTTTGCTTTGTATCATTTTCTTTCCTTTTTTTTGCTCTCCCTTGATGCTACCTAGTCGCACTTGATATTTGGTGCAGCCTGTCCTACGGACGGTCCTCCATCTACACCAACAAGTCCCCCAAGTGGACCCATGACTCGTGCCCGAGCCAAACTCCTACAAGCTAAGGTGAACTCACTCCTCTCCTCGTGCCAATTTGATACCTCCTTGGATGGTGTGCTACTTCATGCAACTACCCTATGCATCATCAGGTACGAAGCTCCAACACATCACCAAGCACCCCAGGATGGAGACCAAGGAGCAAATCGTGAAGCAGAAGATGCTGGAGTTGCTCAGACCGGAGTCTCCGGCCCACCAAAGTCTCCGGCCTGAAGACACCGGAGTCTCTGGCCCCACCTCCGGTTTGCCCCTAGAATTGAGCTCGAGGACAATCTGACTGCCACTCCGGAAGCTGGTCCGGAGACCAACCAGAATCTCCGGTCCAAACCAGAGTCTCCAGTCCACCACACCGGAGTCTCCGGACTGACCGTCACTAGGCATGTAAAAGGACTTTGGGCCTTCGACCAATGTACCCCTTCGGCCACCCAGAACTTGTCTTTTATTCCTAAAGTACCCCTGACTATGTGACTGGCCTATATATAGCCCCCCACCTCTATTGTAAACCCTAGGCATGATATTGGAATTAGTGGAAACCCCTTGTGGATCTATCTAATTCTTGCCTCATGCTCCTTGACCAAGGAGCACCAATATCACAAAACCTCGTTGGAGTTTGCATCGTGCCTCCACGTTGTACAAGGCCTAGGCATCAGAGTCCCTTTGCCTAGACGTCTAGACCTCATCGAGTCTCCCATCTCGCCCTGCCGGTTTGAGAGAGAGTCCTCCGCCCGACGCCGATCCTTGGGATTGTGCCGGACCAGGTACCGTCGACGTGAGCTATTGGTGTGTATCGTGGTTTTGTGTGCGTGTATTCATCGCATTCTTCGGCCGTGCGTTCGCCGTGTTCATCCTTCCCTCCTCCCCCCAACAAAACTCAAGTCAAAGGCGAAGTTCAACAACTCAAAGGGTGACGGGAACCTACGACTATATACACACATGTGGAGATTGTTGGGATTGACACGAATATGAAAATCAGTAAACAAAAAGTCCTCACGAAGACTAAGCTCTTTGTCGTGCCAATGCAAGGAGAGACCGTGGCTCGTTTTCAAAGAAGAAAAATGAGCAACGGATTTGTGCACTTGCCTTGGGCGCTCTTCTTTCTCTCTTGCTTACAAGCTTTGAGACTCTCTTTTACAATGGGAGACTATTTTTCTTTTTCGTTTGCTTTGTATCTTTTTCTTTCCTTTTTTTCTCTCCCTTGATGGTACCTAGTCGCACTTGATATTTGATGCAGCCCGTCCTACGGACGGTCCTACATCTACACCAACAAGTCCCCCGAGTGGACCCATGACTTGTGCCTGATCCAAACTCCTACAAGCTAAGGTGAACTCACTCCCCTCCTCGTGCCAATTTGATACCTCCTTGGATGGTGTGCTACTTCATGCAACTACCCTATGCATCATCAGGTACGAAAGTCCAACACATCACGAAGCACCCCAGGATGGAGAACAAGGAGCAGATCGTGAAGCAGAAGACACTGGAGCTGCTCAGACCGTGGTCTCCGGTCTGCGCACACCGGAGTCTCCGGTCCACCAAAGTCTCCGACCTGAAGACACCGGAGTCTCCGGCCCCACCTCCGGTCTGCCCCCAGAATCGAGCTTGAGGACAATCTGACTGCCCCTCCAGAGGCTGGTCCGAAAACCAATCGGAATCTCTGGTCCAGACCGGAGTCTCCGGTCCACCACACCGGAGTCTCTGGACCGATCGTCGCCAGACATGTAAAAGGCCTTTGGGCCTTCGTCCCATGTACCCCTTAGTCCGCCCAGAACTTGTCTTTTATTCCTAAAGTATCACTAACTATGTGACTGGCCTATATATAGCCCCCATCTCTATTGTAAACCCTAGGCATGATATTGGAATTAGTGGAAACCCCTTGTCGATCTATCTAATTCTTGCCTCATGATCCTTGACCAAGGAGCACCAATATCACAAAACCTCGTTGGAGTTTGCATCGTGCCTCCGCGTTATACAAGGCCTAGGCATCGGAGTCCCTTTGCCTAGACGTCAAGACCTCACCGAGTCTCCCATCTCGCTGTGCCGGTTCGAGAGAGAGTCCTCTCCCCGACGCCGATCCTAGGGATTGCACCGGACGGGTCACCGCCGGCATGAGCTATTGGTGTGTATCGTGGTTTTGTGTGTGTGTGTGTTCATCGCGTTCTTCGTGCGTGCGTTCGTCGTGTTCATCCTTCCCTCCTCTCCCTGCACTACATCCTTGATTTGAAAGGGAATCGTGAAAGATCGGGCCACCCTAGAGGTTTGCCCTCAACATATTGCTATCAAGAGGTTCGTTGCTCACGATTTCCCCCACAAATTTTTCTTCTATCTACCAAAAATTTGAAAATCCCGAAAAACAGCCCAAATTTTCCTGTGGATCGATATCTTGATTTGGAGTGTTATTTGTGGTTTTGATCCGATCAAATATTGTCCAGCTTTATCCTGCGTTTTCCCAGCGCAATTTGGACAATTTTTCGCAGATTTGAGGCCCCAAGGCGAAGATTTCCGCTCAAGAACACGAGTAGTTACTGATCTAACTCCAGACCGGAATCTCCGGCCTGCACACCGGAGTCTCTGGCCTAAACCGGAGTCTCCGGCCTACCTACACCGGAGTTTCCAGCCTGAAACCCTGGAATCTCCGGCGTGACGCCTGATTTTGACAGTTTTGCCTCTAATCTTGCATTGGAAAATTTCCTCTTGTTTATTTGTGCTCGTGTGCGTGTCGTCAACTAACAACAAGCTTCTGCATCAACAACCCCCGCGCTCATCGACACCACGGCCCACGAACATCATCCCGCACCACCGACGCCAAGTTCATCATCAAAGAAGGTATAACTTGCGTCACCTTGTTAACCCCTATCTTCCTTTGTGTGTACCTATCCCATGAGAGTGGCTCATCTTGTGTTTGCTTGAGCATTATGCATTTGGCCTTGGATAGTGAGTGTGCAAGAGCAATATCAAGTGTGACTAGGTAGCATCAAGGGAGAGCAAAGAATACAAAAGAAAGAAAAAGATACAAAGAAAAAGCAAAAGAAAAATATTCTCCCATTGCCAAAGAGAGTCTCAAAGCATGTAAGCAAGAGAGAAAGAAGAGCGCCCAAGACAAGTGCACAAATCCGTTGCTCATTTTTCCTCTTTGCAAACGAGCCACGGTCTCTCCTTGCATTGGCACGACAATGAGCTTAGTCTTTGTTAGGACATTTTGTTTGCTCATTTTCATAGTCGTGTTAATCCCAACAATCTCCACATGTGTGTACATAGTCGTAGGTTCCTGTCACCCTTTTGAGTTGTTAACCTTCGCCTTTGACCTTAGTTTTGTTGGATTTTACCCACTTTTGACTATCCCTTTTCTTTTGGTTGGTTCTTTGGCTTTCCACAATCCTAACCTACCACCAACAAGCTTTTGAGAGTTAGTCCTTCTTTAGTGTGAGTTTTTCTTTGCAATTCCACTTTGCACGCTTATAGCTCTCACTTGTGGTTTCTAGTTTGGTGCAATCCCCAAGGTGAGGTACAAGGCTAACACCACCATATTGCACTTCCATATACAATACTTGTGTGTTTTGCATGATGGATAGGCATGGTGTGTCGAGCCAACTACCTCCCCAAGAAGAAGATCAAGGACCGTACATGACGCACGCAAGTCACTTCATCATTCGACAAGAGTTCCGTGATCATTGCCAAGCCCTCGAGACGCGACAAGATGACCAATTTGGCGAGATGCAAGCCGAGTTCAAGAACATCGATAAACACTTTGACGGCCTTGAATGACAAATGCATGCAATGCATCACAACTTCGGCCACCAAAATGAAGCGCTCCAACGCTCCGTCGCCGAAACAAATGACAATCTTCGACGCCTCATCGACGGAATGTCAAGATCGCGTTCACGTGCTTCAAGCTCTTCAAGTTCTTCGTGCCGTCATGCACATCCGCAACAAGATCTACCTCCAAGTGCTCTAAGACGCAATGACGCCCCCGTGGTTGAAGATGGAGCCTCTTCGAACTATGTACCTTCACCACGGCATGCCGCAACGTCAAGCTATGATGGTGATTTCTCTTCAAGGCCATGAGCAAGGCAAGAAGCACACCGTCATCACGCAAGGGCATTAGTGCTCCAACAAGAGCAACCACAAGAGGAACCGCAACCGCAACCGCAAGTGCAACCGCAAGTCTACCGCCATCGACCCCGGCACATACTTGACACAACAAGTGATGACTCCAATTTGGAGGATCAAGCTCGTCATCGACGCGAAGCTCTTCAAGATCCTCCTCCTCGTCATCATCATCATGAATGTCCACACCAACAACATGGTCATCACGAGGCGCCTCCTCCACCACAACAAAATATGGAGCGCCAAGTGGTCCAAATTGAGCGATGCCCACCATGTCAAGATGCTCAAGACCATGATCTTCCCCGTGAGGCCCGTGTGCCTAACCAACATCACCAACCAAGGAACGAGCCTCCCCTTCGTCTTCAACCGCGTCAAGAGGCTCCACACCCTCGCCACCATGAGGCCCAAATGCCTCAACCACGTCAACAACCGCGCCAAGAGCAAGAGCAAGCTCCACAACAACAACATCAAGATCAAGCTCTTCACCAAGGTCACAAGAACCAAGTTCCACCGCATCAACATCAAGATCACCAAGCTCGTCACAATGATCGCAACGATGAAGAAACTTTCGGCAAGCATAAGTTCACAATGCCAAAGGTCACCGGATCTAATGACCCCGAAGAGTACCTTTCATAGGCACTCAAAGTCGACAAGATCTTCCGCATGCACAATTATAGCAACGAAAAGATGGTCCCCATGGCTTCGCTTGAGTTTGATGATTACGCCAACCTTTGGTGGGAACAAGTTCAAGTTGCTCGTGATGCAAGACAAGAGCCGCCAATCACAACTTGGCATGACATGAAGGCTCATATGAGATCCCGCTTTGTCCCCACGCACTACACGCGTGACCTCCTCAACAACCTTCAAGCGCTTCGTCAAGGGACAAAGACCGTGTCAGAGTACTTCAAGGAAATGGAACTCAACTTGATTCGCGCCAACATTGATGAACGCATGGAGCAAACAATGGCATGTTTCCTTATTGGCTTGAATCACCCAATCAAGCGCATCGTCGAGTTCAAAACATACAACACCATGGTTGAGCTTGTGCACATCACAAAAAGGCTGAACGTCAAGTGCAAGAGGATATCAAGTACAACAAGCCCAAGACGTACTTCACCTACAAGCAAGCTTCAACCCCTACACCAACAAATTTCAATGGAAGCTCCTCAAGTACCCACAAGACTTCCTTTGAGCCCATACTTCCTCAAGGAAAACTACCCCCAAGTGGCAAACAAGCAAAGAGTGATACACCTTTCAATGGTGAATGCTACAAGTGTGGAGGTAAAGGACACAAGTCGGCCGAATGTGGAAACAAGAAAGTCTTGTTCATCCATGACAATGGTGATGAAGTGTACTTGAGTGAAGATGAGTTTGATGCCCAAGTCAAGGAAGCAATGGCAAGGCAACGAGTGGAAGATGACCAAGAACTTATCATGTGTGCACATGACGCAAGTCCATCGCTTGTCGTCACAAGGATCTTGACCACTAAAGAACAAGAGCATGAAGACCAACGCTCCAATATCTTCCAGACACGACCCGGCATCAATGGCAAATCTATCAAGGTGATCATTGACGGAGGGAGTTGCCACAACCTTGCTAGCACCGAGTTGTGTGAGAAGATCAACCTCACCCTCCATCCGCACAAGCACCCCTACCACGTGTAATGGCTAAGTGACCAAGGGTCCGTGAAGATCAAGCATACCGTATCGGTCTCCTTTGCCATTGGTATTTACAAAGACACGGTTGAGTGTGATGTGGTTCCTATGACAGTTTGCCACATGCTTCTTGGTCGACCATGGAAATTTGACAAGGCTGCTCAACATGATGGTCACACCAATGTATACACCTTCAAATGGCTCAACAAAACATGTGTTTTGCAACCAATGACTCCTAGCCAAATAATTGTAGACACTTCAAGGCTTTAGCGAGGGCGCAAAGCACAACACCTACTTGTGAGAAGAGCGGTGAGAGAGAGAACCACCTCATAGTGAGTGAGAGCCACAAGCCAAACTCATCCCCGACACACCTCATAGTGAGCTCCCACATGGACTACCTCCTCTTTGCGGCATCGAACATCGCATTGAACTCATCCCCGACACACCTCTTCCAACCGCACCGCCTACCGCACAAACCCGGAGGAGACGAAGGAGATCGAACGTCAAATCAACCAACTCGTCTCCAAAGGTTTGATCCAAGTTAGAACTAGTCCAAGTGCCGTACCCATGATTCTTGTTCCAAAGACGGATGATACGTTAAGGTTATGCCATGGACTGCCGTCCAATCAATGCTATCATCGTGCGTTATCGACATCCCATACCACATCTCGATGACATGCTTGATGAGTTGTGTGGAGCCACTATTTTTTTGAAAATTGATCTTCGTAGTGCTTACCATCAAATACGCATGGCTGAAGGTGATGAGTGGAAAACTGCCTTCAAGGCCAAACTTGGTCTCTATGAATGGTTGGTTATGCCCTTTGGTTTATCTAATGCCCCATCCACCTTCATGCGCCTAATGAATCATAGCTTGCGTTCTCTCATTGGAAAAAGTGTTGTTGTCTATTTTGATGATATTCTTGTTTATAGCAAATCACTTGAGGACCATATAACACATGTCAAGGAAGTTTTGGAAATCCCTCGACATGAAAAGCTTTATGCTAATCTTCCCAAGTGCACTTTTGCTAAAGACAAGACGATTTTTCTTGGATTTGTTGTTTCTTCGAAGGGAATTGAAGTTGATGTTTCCAAGGTAAAGGACATACGAGATTGGCCCATCCCAACAAATGTGAGTGAACTCCGAAGTTTTCATGGGTTGGCCGGTTTCTATGGTCGCTTTGTGAAAGACTTTTCCACCATTGCTTGTCCTCTCGACGAGTTCACGAAAAAGAATGTCACCTTCGTGTGGGGTAAGGCACAACAAAAAGCTTTTGATGAACTTAAAAGGAGGCTCACCGAAGCACCTCTTCTTGTGTTACCGGATTTCACAAAAAAATTAGAGATAGAGTGTGATGCTAGTGGTATTGGCATTGGAGGAGTCCTTATGCAAAACGGACGTCCTATAGCCTACCATAGCGAGAAACTTGATGGTGCTCACCTTAACTATCCGATTTATGACAAAGAGCTTTTTGCCTTAGTTCACGTCCTTCAAGTTTGGCAACACTACCTATGGCCCAAGGAATTTATCATACATTCCGACCATGAGTCCTTGAATTATCTCAAAGGCCAAGCCAACTTGAATAAGAGACACGCTAAGTGGGTTGAATTTATGGAGTCTTTTCCGTATATTGTCAAGTATACGAAGGGCAAAGATAATGTAGTTGCGGACGCTTTGTCTCGCAAACAGACAAGACTTTTTACGAGACTTGAAATCAACGTGTTGGGTCTTGAGGAAATAAAATCTTTGTATGCTTCCGACCCGTTCTTTGAACCAATTTTCGCAAAGTGCTCCAATGACAAAGGAGTTGATGATTTCTATTTGCTTAAGGGATTTCTTTTTAAACAAAACAAGCTATGCATTCCGAAGTTGTCGCTTGAACTCTTGTTTCTCCAAGAATCTCATGGTGGAGGCCTTATGGGTCACTTTGGCCATGATAGGACATTGGACATGCTCTCCAATCACTACTTTTGGCCCAAGATGAAGCGTGACGTGGAGCGCTATGTTCAACAATGCACGACATGTGTTCAATCTAAGTCGCAAGCTAACCCTTATGGTCTTTATATGCCATTGCCTATTCCTCATACACCTTGGTCCGACATTAGCATGGATTTCGTGTTAGGATTGCCTAGATCTAAGCATGGTCATGATTCTATATTTGTCGTTGTGGATCGTTTTTCCAAAATGGCACACTTCATACTGTGCATAAGACCGACGATGCTTCACATGTTGCAAATCTGTTTTTCAGGGAAATCGTCTGTCTTCACGGTGTGCCAAGAACAATCGTCTCCGACCGTGACGTCAAATTCATGAGCTACTTATGGAAGACCCTCATGGCCAAGCTCGGCGTCAAGCTCCTCTTTTCATCCGAGTCGCATCCCCAAACTGATGGCCAAACCGAAGTTGTCAACTGAAGCCTCGGGACTCTCCTTCGTGTGTTGATCAAGAAGAACTTGAAGGATTGGGAGGAATGCATTCGCCACGCCGAGTTCTCCTACAACCATGCCAAGCACTCTACAACCAAGATGAGTCCATTCATGATCGTCTATGGTTTCGAGCCCCTCACCGCACTCGACATCCTACCACTACCTCTCCATGAGCGCACGAACATGGAAGTCGAGAAACGCGCAAAAGCTATGACAAAACTTCATGAAGAAACAAGAGCTACTATCGAACAACAAGTCCTTCGCCAAGCTTCAAGGTTAAACAAGGACAAGAAGGAGATGATCTTTGAAGAAGGTGACCTTGTGTGGATACACCTAAGCAAAGACCGCTTCCCCAAGGAACGTGACTCCAAGCTGAAGCCAAGAGGAGATGGTACCTTCAAGGTCCTCAAAAGAATCAACAACAACGCCTACATCATCGACATACCAACCTCCAAGTATCTTGCAAGCAATACATTCAATGTCAAGGATCTATCACCCTACCATGGAGATGTTCAAGATGATAACCATGAAGAGTCGAGGACGACTCTTTCCCAAGGGGGGAGCTGATGCAGCCCGTCCTACGAATGCTCCTACATCTACACCAACAAGTCCCCCAAGTGGACCCATGACTCGTGCCCAAGCCAAACTCCTACAAGCTAAGGTGAAATCGCTCCTCTCCTCATGCCAATTTGATACCTCCTTGGATGGTGTGCTACTTCATGCAACTACCCTATGCATCATCAGGTACGAAGCTCCAACACATCACCAAGCACCCCAGGATGGAGAACAAGGAGGAGATCGTGAAGCAGAAGACGCTGGAGCTGCTCAGACCGGAGTCTCCGGTCTGCGCACACCGGAGTCTCTGGTCCACCAAAGTCTCCGGCCTGAAGACACCGGAGTCTCCGGCCCCACCTCTGGTCTGCCCCCAGAATCGAGCTCGAGGACAATCTGACTGCCCCTCCGGAGGCTAGTCCGGAGACCGACCGGAATCTCCGGTCCAGACCGGAGTCTTCGTTCCACCACACCGGAGTCTCCGGACCGACCGTCGCCAGGCATGTAAAAGGCCTTTGGGCCTTCGGTCCATGTACTCCTTAGTCCGCCTAGAACTTGTCTTTTATTCCTAAAGTACCCTTGACTGTGTGGCTGGCCTATATATAACCCCCACCTCTATTGTAAACCCTAGGCATGATATTGGAATTAGTGGAAACCCCTTGTGAATCTATCTAATTCTTGCCTCATGCTCCTTGACCAAGGAGCACCAATATCACAAAACCTCGTTGGAGTTTGCATCGTGTCTCCACGTCGTACAAGGCCTAGGCATCGAAGTCCCTTTGCCTAGATGTCGAGACCTCACCGAGTCTCCCATCTTGCCGTGCCGGTTCGAGAGAGAGAGTCCTCCGCCTGACGCTGATCCTCGGGATTAGGCCGCACTGGTCACCGTCGGCATGAGCTATTTGTGTGTATCGTGGTTTTGTGTGTGTGTTCATCGCGTTCTTCGTGCGTGCGTTCATCGTGTTCATCCTTCCCTCCTCTCCCCACACTCCATCCTCGATTTGAAAGGGAGTCGTGAAAGATCGGGCCACCCTAGAGGTTTACCCTCAACAATATTTCTCTTGCCCTCAACAAATGCACAATGCTCAAGAAAACACAAGATGAGCCACTCTCATGGGATAGGTACACACAAAGGAAGATAGGGGTTAACAAGGTGATGCAAGTTATACCTTCGTCGGTGATGATGAACTTGCCGTATGTGGTGCGGGATGATAGTCCTGGGCCGTGGTGTCAATGAACATGGGGATTGTTGATGCGGAAGCTTGCTGTTAGTTGCTGACACGCACACGGGACACGAGCAAACAAAGGAGATTAGCCAATGCGAAAAATGAGGCAAAATTGTCTGATATGGGGTGGCTCGATCTTCTCAGCAAGCTCTTGTCGATGATATGGTGGATGATAGGTAACTAGTGTGTAGCTATGATCTCTCCCTCTCGATCCCTATTGCCAATGCAACAGCTCTTGAACCTTGTAGGATATTCACAACACCACACTCTTACGCACGCAGCCATGACCACGAACGGTAGTATGCAATCTACTAATTCCCAATGGAAGAATAGATCACACTCAATTATAGTTGGTAGATTCGAAGGGTAATTCCAGAGGTTCTATGAAAGAAACAACTCCAAAATATTTTAATGTGGTCTAAAACCCTAACTACGGCGCCCCCATCTATTTATGAGTTCAGGGGTGGCAGACTAAGGGGAACCCGAGTTGGTTCCACCCAACCTGGATACAAAACGGCCACAAAGTGTCTCGGCCACATGTTCTGCCGTGGCAGACTTTCACACGGTTTCTCTGTCGCGGCAGCCCGTCGTGGCAGAGCCGAACTCGGTTTTCCTCCAAGTGTCGATCTTTGTCTTGAACAGCCTCTTGCGCTTCCTCCCTCTCCTCCCTAGCGCATTCTTCATTGATCAACACGCCATGTTCCTTCAGCTCATCGCTCCATGCCACGCCTTCTTCTCCTTAGTAGCTGATCATACAATAATTCAATGACTTAGGTAGTATAAAATTCTCATTAATTAAAACACCAGGTTCATTAAGAAACAATTTCACCTGTTGTTCTAGTAGCTTAGCACGAGCTCTTGTGATTGGTCCAATCCTTATCTCATTGGATTGATCCTTCTTTGCAATTGGAACATCTTCATTAGCAATTGGGGTAGGTGTAACCTCCCAAGTTTTGCATTTTCAGATGTTACTAGAAGCATGCATCGTATCCTTGCATCTTGGCATCAACTGCATCAAATATTTTCCAAAACCCCATAGTCATATAAAGACTAAAAGGGTAAAACAATTTCTAACCTCCAAAACCCTTGCTAAAGTGTTATTTTATAATCCTACTCTAACCCTCTCCTTTTTACAAAATTTTAGAAACAAATTTCATTTAATTTGGAGTCCGTTTGCAAAAGTTATGCGACTTTTGGTGAAACAAAAATAAATAAAAATAATATTAAAAAAAGAAGTCTAACCTAAGCGGGCCAGCCGAAGCCAGCCCGCAAACTACTCACCGCGCACGCCCGCGAGCGAGCGGCGCCCACCGCAAACGCCTGGCTAGGCGGACTCCACAGTCGCCGACGCGTCAGGAACGGTCTCCGGCCGAATTGGAGCCCTTCCGCGACCGGCCGCCCCTCCCCCAAGTCCTCTTTACTATAAATCCCGCACTCGGCCGCCCCCAAAAAAAACCCTAGCCCCTACTCGCCGCGCCGCCACCCGCGACCTCGCCGCCGACCTCGCCTTAGCCGACCGCCGCCGCCAACGGTATTTTTTCTGAAGACCTCCACTGCCTTTCTCTTCCCCTTGCAGTACCACTCCCTCTCACGTCTTTTTCCCTCTTTGTCGTGCACCACAACCACCTCAATTGCTCGCCGGAGCTTCGCCGAAATCCGCGAGCTCCAGCCGCCGTTCGCCGTCGCCTCGGAGGAAGGGAGCCGACGCCGCCCCGGGAACGGAACCGCGGAGAAGAACCGGCCGCCGTCGTCTACTCTACCGATCCGGAGGAGCACCGCCTCCTCATCGCCGACCGCCGTCGACCGCCGCCGCCGTCCGCCGTCGACCCCGTCGCCACCCACCTCGGTAAGTCGCCGGCCACCCCCCCAGCCATCCGTTTCCAATCCAACGATTAGGATTAGTTGGCCAGGCCGAAGAGGTACCAGCCTATCGTGTCGCGCTGTGTGGCGCCTGCCTCGTCAGCGCGCCTCGTCAGCCCCGCGCGCCCCGCAGGACCATCCCCTGGACGCCACTTGTCGCCTGCGCAGCCGCCTATCTGCTCTGTTTTCTTTTTAATAGACAGATTTTGTTTTAATCTTGTAAAATTCGTAGTAAATCATTTACTTGTCCAAATTTAGCAAATAAGATACCGTTGGATTCATAAATTTGAGTAGAACACAGATCTACAATAATATTGGTGTTTTACTACAGAAATCTTGCAGTAGGATTTAAAGTTTAGATAAGAGTATTTTAATTCTAGAAAATTATACGTAGATCTGTTTTAGTTGATTTTTGTTGCGTTGGCCTTGTTTCTACGAGACCTTCTGTAGAAAATTGTTATATCTTGCTTAGGGTGTTCAGATCTGTCTCGAGGTAGATTGGAGTTGTAGATCTAGTTTTGAGCTTGGTTATTTAGGGTTTAATCCAAAATACTTAAAACCTGTGGAGAATCGATTCTAATGACACCCCCAACTCAAGAACATCCCCGAATAAAACCCTTGGTCGAAATCGAATCCATCCTTGCATATTACCATGTTGCATGCATGCATATTCGCCTTCATGACATTGTTTTGTGCAAATTGTGATTGGAATCTATGTTTGTTTCGTTAGATTGCTCGGAGTGCGCTGAGGAGTACTGTTGTGTAGAGTGCTGCTCGGATCAAGGAAAGTTACACCACTTGTTCATGTTTATGTCCCAGTTTTGACTATGCATGTTCTACTCTTCAAATTCTGTAGTATGTACGTGTAGGATTTTGGTAGATTTTCTTAGTACTATTTTCGCAAGTGCGGTGTTGTAGTATGCCATGAGTAGCTCTATGCTTAGGAATTTCCATCCCAATAGGTTATCCTATTTTTCTAAGTTATGCTTGCTATGCTATATACTTGTATATATCAAGTACCGTTGGGAGGGTTCGAAAGACTCAAAAACTTTCTAAGTATGAGAGCTCTCTCGAGCGAACTTTTCTTCTCTAAACCCCCTTCAAAATAAAACTAAGTTTTCTTCTGGGCGGAATGGTTGTCGGGTCAACGAGTGGATATTTGGTGGAGGACGGCCGCCCAGGAATCAAAGAAGTCTGCCATGTTTCAGAATTCAGAAGCTTCCCGTGCAACCACAATACATATGGGCTCTGTCTTGGCTTAGTACTTAGTGGGAAACCTCACCGGGGTACCAACATTTGGAGGTTCTTGGCACGGTTGGATCCAGCTGGTAGAGGGGCTACTAAGGGAAGGCTTCGCCATGGTCTTGTCTGTAAAAGGACTTGATCGTGGATTGTGGGGAAAGTGCACAGCCTCGCGAGAGTATTGCAATCTGATCGATCAGCCGTGTTCACGGAAACAAAACAACCTTGAGCATTTGAAGGATGGAGCCTCTGAAAGATCTTCCTCTCTCTTTTCCAAACCGAACGTTTTATAAACCCCAAGGCGTGAGTAATATCGCCATTGGGTGGGATTTTGGGAACTTGGTGCGTAATATCCAAGTGCTAGGTTGATTGGGCACTTGGTGAGTAATATCCACGTGTTCCATTCGACCCTATACTACTTATCCAAGTTTACAAAGTAGGGAAATCTCTTCCTCTTTTCCTCTTACATTGAGAAAATTGGCTTTATGCAAATGAACCCCAAAGCCTACTCTTAGCCTTGCATGTAGAGATATACTTACTCTTTCCTTGGTGTAATTTGCCAATACATTCAAAGTATTGACCCAGCTTGTTGGCTGCACGTCTTATGTGCGGAATCCGAAGACTGAAAGGTGCGTAGGGATCGCGGGTCTTCACGCAGCTAGCCTGAGGCGTTGATGGACTCAAGTTTTACTTAGTTTCCGCTGTTTTATTTGAGCTAGCTATAAGCTATGCAAGTTGTAATAATTATACTCTGGATTATTTGTGTAATAATGACTTGTGTTTTACATGATATTCATCGACCATGAAGTGATAGCTATTGATCCAGGGACTAGCATGTTAATCACAGGGACTTAGGATCCTTAACGATCCGAGGTCGCAACAGATGGTATCAGAGCACAAAGTTGCCTGTAGGACGTGTCCCTAGGATTGGAAACCACCTTTACCATGTGTGTTTTTGCTTTCCGTATTCTTCTAAGTTATTTGTATTCTTCTAGTAATTCTCTTCCTTATCACCTTGTGCCTAATCTTCTTTCTCCTAACCTAAAGATGACGGCCTTCTACTACGACACCGCTGAAGACATCAAGTGCCTGCGCTTTGGGGAATGCCTTCTAGACATCATCAAGACGTTGCAGTTACCCATGCCGTTAATCAAGGGAAGCGAGTTGAGGAAGATGCACAAGGAAGGATGCTGGGCGATTGAAGTCATCCAGCCAGGGCGCAGTCAGACAGAACCCAAGACAGAGGCCATTGTACTCAACGTCACCAGTGACTCCAAGGAGAAAGAACTTAGCATCAGCTTGCAGGAGCTCATTGGACGCCTTTGCAGACGCCACCATGAAGAGGTTGACGGCCACTACATCAAACTCCTTGGAAGACGTGATGAGAAGGGAGTTCTAATCGAGTTAACCCCAGAGGAAAGGAAGACATGCAAGCGTCGAAGAATCCAATATCAAGACTTGGAGTCCCACATCAATGATCTACAGAAGGGGAGCTGCCTTGAGATCATGAGGAATGATGAGCTTTGTGCCCTAGTCAAGGAGAAGGACAAGAAGATTGAGAAGCTGGAAGAAAAGATCAAGTCCCTAGGAGGGGAGCTCAGCGCCCAAGACAAGAGGTTCGCTAATCAAGAGAAGAGGGTGCAAGATAAGAACAAGAGGATTAGGGCTCAAAGTGTGGTGCTCGCAAAAAACGAGATGGAGTTCAAGAACTTCGCCACCATGTTGAAGGACCTGCGAGCAGCCAAGAGGAGCTTGGAGGAGAAGATCACGCCCGTGACTATGGGGTCAAGTTTGATCAAGAAGCTACGGAAGGAGAAGAAGGAACTCCAAGAGAAGCTGGAAGCTGCTACCCAGGAGCTGCAAGAGGTGAAGGAACTTCAAGAGAAGCTCGAATCTGCTACCCAGGAGCTGCAAGAGGTGAAGGAACTTCAAGAGAGGCTCGAAGCTACTACACCGGAGCCACAGGAGGTGAAGGAACTTCAGGAGAAGCTTGATGCCACGACGAAGGACATGGAGTTATACAAGTCACTACTGGAGAAGGAAGGCTTCATCATTGAGGAAGAGGAAGTGGATGATGAGTAGAGTAGTTGGACCACCTTTAGTTCTATAGTCAAACGTTGTTCGTGATTGTAATGAGTACCAAAACTTATATTGGTTTAGTTAAACTTGGTTGAGTGTGTTGAACTATGTGCCTTGTGTGCCTTGCTTTTCTCATGTGTTTTTCTCTTGTTTACATAAGGGTAGGAGTTTATTCCTTAGGCTTTCTATCTATTTCTTAACTTGTCTCCCGTACCCCACAGATGGCGAGACGTGGAAACAACAACAACATGCCCCCAGAGATAGCACAACTTCTGAACTCCCAGAATCAGCTGATCCAACTCCTCACTAAAAACATGCAAAACAACAACAACAACAACCCGCCGCCTCCACCACCTCCACCGCCCCAACCTGATCACTTGACTCGGTTCTTGAGGTTGAACCCTCCAATTTTCTCAAGTAGTTCTGAGCCAATTGTGGCAGATGACTGGCTCCGCACCACCAACAAGAAGTTAGACACCGTCCAAGTTGTGGGAGCTGACAGGGTGCGCTTTGCCGCGCACCAACTTGAGGGACCAGCTGCTGAATGGTGGGATAATTATCAGGTCACCCACCCCGATATTGAAGCTATCACTTGGAACCAGTTTGAAGCGGCCTTTCGTACTCATCACGTAGCTGCGGGAGTCATGTCACTTAAGAGACGTGAGTTCCACGACTTGAAACAACTGCACCGCTCTGTCTCCGAGTATGGGGACCTTTTCAACAAGCTGGCACGTTATGCACCTGATGATGTATCGACTGATGCCAAGAGACAGGAGGAGTTCTTAAGGGGACTTAATGATGAAATATCTATTCAGCTTGTGGCTCTGAAGTTTGATAACTACCAGGAACCCCTGGACAGGGCAGTGGTGGTTGAAGCAAAGCAAAGGAGTATAGAGAACCGAAAGAGAAAGTCCACCTCACACAAGCACAACTCAGCCCCGTATCAGAAGCAACGCACTTCGTCACCACCACCCCACAACCACAATGGCCACAACCATAATGGTCATTGTCATGGAGGACATAACCACAATGGCCATAAACACCGCAATGGAAATGGCAATGGGAAGGATCTGAGTGAAGTGACATGCTTCAAGTGTAACAAGACAGGGCACTATGCAACTACTTGCCCCGAAAAGATGAAAAATGGGAATGGTAATGGAAACGGCAACGGACACAACCATGGCAATGGTAATGGAAATGGGAAGAAGGCGAATCCGTTCGTCAAAGCCACAGTGAATCATGTCTCCGTGGAGAATGCTCGTGAGGCACCTGACTCCGTGGTTGGTAAGTTCAAGCTTAACTCCACCCCTGCAGTTGTTCCTTTTGATACTGGTGCATCGCATTCATTCATATCAAGGGTATTTGTGGAGAGAGGCAAAATACCTACGGAGACTATTAGCACTCCCCTAAGGGTAAGTTCTCCTGGAGGAGAAATAGTGGCAAACTCTGGATGCCGTGGGTTAGAACTAAGAATTGGGGCACACATATTTCCCACCAGCCTAGTCGTTCTGGAGTCACAAGGCTTAGACATAATTTTGGGCATGAACTGGATGACCGGATACGAGGGAGTCATAGATTGTGCCAAAAGCACTATCGCACTCATGACTCTAGATAAGAAAAGGATCCGCTTTAAGTCAGCTTTCGCACTCAAAGGAAGTATGATGAACTCTCTTAAGGGGGTTAGCTTGGAGGATGTGCCAATTGTGAAGGAGTATCCAGATGTGTTTCCGGAACAATTGCCAGGGATGCCTCCTAACCGAGACATCGAGTTTCTCATGGACTTGATGCCTAGTACTGGACCGATAGCAAAGAGACCGTACAAGATGGATGTGGATGAGTTGAAGGAACTTAAGAAACAGCTTAGAGAGCAATTGGACAAAGGCTTCATTCAACCAAGTGCGTCATCTTGGGGAGCGCCTGTCTTATTCGTGGAGAAGAAGGATAAAACCAAGAGACTAGTCATGGACTACCGGTCGTTGAATGAAGTGACAATCAAGAACAAGTACCCTCTACCCAATATCAACGACCTGTTCAATCAATTAAAGGGAGCTAGTGTGTTCTCTAAGATTGGTCTCTGATCAGGTTATTTCCAGCTAAAGATCCGGGAACAGGATGTACCCAAGACAGCCTTCACCATGAGATACGGATAGTATGAATACACCGTGATGTCGTTTGGCTTAACCAATGCCCTAGCATACTTCATGACTATGATGAACAAGGTGTTCATGGAGTACTTGGATAAGTTTATTGTGGTATTCATTGATGACATACTCATATACTCCAAGAACGAGAAGGAACATGAGAGGCACCTGCGCCTAATCATGGAAAAGTTAAGGGAACACAAGTTGTATGCCAAATTTAGCAAATGTGAGTTCTGGTTGAAAGAAGTAGGATTCCTTGGTCATATTGTGTCAGCTAAAGGTGTTGCCGTGGACCCAAGTAAGGTAGCTTCTGTGACAGAATGGGAGTCCCCTTAGAATGTGGGTGATATTAGGAGTTTCCTCGGCCTTGCAGGATATTACCGAAGGTTCATTGAAAACTTTTCCAAGATAGCAAAGCCTATGACAGAATTGTTGAAGAAAGAGAAGAAGTTCCAATGGACCGAGGCATGTGAAGCAAGTTTTCAAGAGTTGAAGAAGCGCCTAGTAACAGCACCAGTTTTGTGCCTCCCTGACATCCAAAAGGACTTCTAGGTCTATTGCGACGCTTCCTGGCAAGGACTTGGTAGTGTACTGATGCAATATGGAAAAGTAGTGTCTTACGCCTCTCGGCAACTTAAGAACCATGAGAATAACTACCCCACACACGATTTGGAACTAGCATCAGTTGTGCATGCGCTCAAGGTATGGAGACATTACCTAATGGGCAAACATTGTGATGTGTTCACGGATCACAAGAGCCTCAAATACATCTTCACTCAAAAGGAATTAAATATGAGGCAAAGGAGATGGCTTGAGCTCATCAAGGACTATGACTTGGACCTGCAGTACCATCCTGGAAAGGCCAACGTTGTGGCGGACGCCTTAAGCCGGAAAGTCTATGTAAATGGACTTACCGTGGGAGAACTTCCAAATGATTTGTGTGAACAATTCATGGATCTCAGGTTGGAAATAGTTCCGGAGGGATACTTAGCAACTATGGAGATAATGCCAATGCTTCTGGACCAAATCAAAGAGGCCCAGAAGGGGGACAAAGAGTGGGAAGAGATAAGAGCTAATATAAGCAAGGGTAAAGCAAAAGGGTTTCATACGGATGAACAGGGAACACTTTGGTATGAGAAGCTTTTGTGCATTCCCGATGACCCTGATATCAGGAAATTAATTCTTCAGGAAGCTCACGATTCACCGTACTAAATCCATCCTGGTAATACAAAGATGTACATGGATGTGAAAGATAGGTTCTGGTGGAACAACATGAAAAGGGAAATTGCTGAATACATCTCCTTGTGTAACGTGTGCAACAGGGTCAAGGCCAAACATCAAAAGCCAGCAGGACTGCTGCAGCCATTACCTGTGCCCGATTGGAAGTGGGACAAGGTAGGCATGGATTTTATCACAGGACTACCGCGGACTCGTTCTGGGTATGACTCCATCTGGGTAGTGGTCGACTACTTCACAAAGGTGGCCCACTTTATTCCCGTAAAGACCACCTATACGAGTGCTAAACTTGCCAAGATTTATATGTCAAGGATCGTAAGTCTTCATGGTGTACCCAAGGGGATTGTCTCTGATAGAGGTACCCAATTCACCTCGAAGTTTTGGCGACAGCTACACGAGTCTCTATGACCACGACTAGAGTTTAGTACTGCTTTCCACCCGCAAACAGATGGGCAAATGGAAAGAGTTAATCAGATCTTGGAGGACATGTTAAGAGCCTGTGCGCTAGACTATGGGTCTAGTTGGGATGATAATTTGCCATATGCGGAATTCTCATACAATAACAGTTACCAAACTAGTATCAAGATGGCTCCATTTGAAGTTCTATATGGCAGAAAGTGTAGAACTCCACTGCTGTGGAGTGGAGTTGGAGAACGGAGTTTGTTTGGACCTGAACTGATCAAGGATGCCGAAGAAAAGGTGAGACAGATTCAAGACAGGTTAAAAGTAGCCCAATCCAGACAAAAGAGTTATGCTGATTCCAAGCGCAGAGATGTAACTTACGAAGTGGGAGACCGTGCATATCTCCGAGTTTCACTGCTACGAGGAGTTAAGAGATTTGGAATCAAGGGTAAGTTAGCACCCCGATTCATAGGGCCCTGCAAGATCTTGGGTCGAAGAGGGGAAGTTGCCTATCAGTTGGAATTACCCAAAGTGTTAACAATTCATGATGTTTTCCATGTGTCGCAACTAAAGAAGTGTCACCCGGAAATGGCTGAAACCCCACTAAAGGATACGGTTCCGTTGGACGAGGTCCAACTGGAAAACGATCTCACCTATGAGGAAAGACCCACCAGGATTCTGGAAATAGCTGAGAGACTTACTCGTACCAAGACTATAAGGTTTTGCAAAGTTCAATGGAATCACCATTCCGAGGAAGAGGCCACGTGGGAACGTGAAGAAGACCTGAAGAAAGAACACCCACACCTATTTGCTAACCAACCTGAATCTCGGGGACGAGATTCTTCTTAAGGGGCGGGGGGTAGGTTTGTAACATCCCAAGTTTTTCATTTTCAGATGTTACTAGAAGCATGCATCATATCCTTGCATCTTGGCATCAACTGCATCAAATATTTTCCAAAACCCCATAGTCATATAAAGACTAAAAGGGTAAAACCATTTCTAACCTCCAAAACCCTTGCAAAAGTGTTATTTTATAATCCTAATCTAACCCTCTCCTTTTTACAAAATTTTAGAAATAAATTTCATTTAATTCGGAGTACGTTTGCAAAAGTTATGCGACTTTTGGTGAAACAGAAATAAATAAAAAGAATATAAAAAAAGAAGTCTAACCTAAGCGGGCCAGCCGAAGCCAGCCCGCAAACTACTCACCGTGCACGCCCGCGAGCGAGCGACGCCCACCGCAAACGCCTGGCTGGGCCGGCCCAACACCGCCGCCAGTCGCCTACCCGCCCCCACGCCGTAGCTGCCGACAGGTGGGTCCCACCGCGCCTTCGTCTCCGTGGAGTTCGGGGCGGACTCCACCGTCGTCGACGTGTCAGGAACGGTCTCTGGACGAATCGGAGCCGGTTCCGCGACCGGCCGACCCCTCCCCCAAGTCCTCTGGACTATAAATACCGTGCTCGGCCACCCCAAAAAAAACCCTAGCCCCTACTCGCCGTGCCGCCACCAGCGACCTCGCCACCGACCTCGCCGGAGCCAACCGCCGCCGGCTGACGGTATTTTTTTCCGAAGACCTCCACTGCCTTTTTCTTCCCCTTGCAGTACCACTCCTCTCACGTCTTTTTCCCTCTTTGTCGTGCACCACAGCAAGCTCAATTGCTCGCCGGAGCTTCGCCGGAGCTTCGCCGGAATCCGCGAGCTCCAGCCGCCGTTCGCAGTCGCCTCGGAGGAAGGGAGTCGACGCCGCCCCCGGGAACGGAATCGCGGCGAAGAACCGGCTGCCGTCGTCTATTCCGCCGAGCCAGAGGAGCACCGCCTCCTCATTGCCAACCGCCGCCACCGTCCGCCGTTGCCCCCGTCGCCACCCACCTCGGTAAGTCGTCGGCCACCCCCCCAGCCGTCCGTTTCCAATCCAACGATTAGGATTAGTTGGCTAGGCAGAAGGGGTACCAGCCTATCGCGTCGCGCCGCGTGGCGCTTGCCTCATCAGCGTGCCTCGTCAGCCCCGCGCGCCCCGCTGGACCATCCCCTGGACGCCACTTGTCGCCTGCGCAGCCGCCTATCTGCTCTGTTTTCTTTTTAATAGACAGATTTTGTTTTAATCTTGTAAAATTCGTAGTAAATCATTTACTTGTCAAAATTTAGCAAATAAGATACCGTTGGATTCGTAAATTTGAGTAGAACACAGATATACAATAATATTGGTGTTTTACTATAGAAATCTTGCAGTAGGATTTAAAGTTTAGATTAGAGTATTTTAATTCTAGAAAATTATACGTAGATCCGTTTTAGTTGATGCTTGTTGCGTTGGCCTTGTTTCTACGAGACCTTCTGTAGAAAATTGTTATATCTTGCTTAGGGTGTTCAGATCTGTCTCAAGGTAGATTGGAGTTGTAGATCTAGTTTTGAGCTTGGTTATTTAGGGTTTAATCCAAAATACTTAAAACCTGTGGGGAATCGATTCTAATGACACCCCCAACTCAACAACATCCCCAAATAAAACCCTTGGTCGAAATCGAATCCATCCTTGCATATTACCATGTTGCATGCATGCATATTCGCCTTCGTGACATTGTTTTGTGCAAATTGTGATTGGAATCTATGTTTGTTTCGTTAGATTGCTCGGAGTGCGCTGAGGAGTACTGTTGTGTAGAGTGCTGCTCGGATCAAGGCAAGTTACACCACTTGTTCATGTTTATGTCCTAGTTTTGACTATGCATGTTTTACTCTTCAAATTCTGTAGTATGTATGTGGAGGATTTTGGTAGATTTTCTTAGTACTATTTTCGCAAGTGCGGTGTTGTAGTATGCCATGAGTAGCTCTATGCTTAGGAAATTTCCATCCCAATAGGTTATCCTGTTTTTCTAAGTTATGCTTGCTATGCTATATACTTGTATATATCAAGTACTGTTAGGAGGGTTCGAAAGACTCAAAAAATTTCAAAGTATGAGA
Organism: Avena eriantha; assembly: GCA_910589775.1. Taxonomy (NCBI): domain Eukaryota; kingdom Viridiplantae; phylum Streptophyta; class Magnoliopsida; order Poales; family Poaceae; genus Avena; species Avena eriantha. The sequence goes on from OU342743.1 coordinate 383,523,612, forward strand.
GCTCTCTCGAGCGAACTTTTCTTCTCTAAACCCCCTTCAAAATAAAACTAAGTTTTCTTCTAGGCGAAATGGTTGTCGGGTCAATGAGTGGATATTTGGTGGAGGACGGCCGCCTAGGAATCAAAGAAGTCTACCATGTTTTAGAATTCAGAAGCTTCCCGTGCAGCCACAATACATATGGGCTCTGACTTGGCTTAGTACTTAGTGGGAAACCTCCCCGGGGTACCAACATTTGGAGGTTCTTGGCACGGTTGGATCCAGCCGGTAGAGGGGCTACTAAGGGAAGGCTTCGCCATGGTCTTGTATGTAAAAGGACTTGATCATGGATTATGGGGAAAGTGCACAAGCTCTCGAGAGTATTGCAATCTGATCGATCTGCCGTGTTCACAGAAACAGAACAACCTTGAGCATCTGAAGGATGGAGCCTCTGAAAGATCTTCCTCTCTCTTTTCCAAACCTAACGTTTTATAAACCCCACGGCGGGAGTAATATCGCCATTGGGTGGGATTTTGGGAACTTGGTGCATAATATCCAAGTGCTAGGTTGATTGGGCACTTGGTGAGTAATATCCACGTGTTCCATTCGACCCTATACTACTTATCAAAGTTTACAAAGTAGGGAAATATCTTCCTCTTTTCCTCTTACATTGAGAAAATTGGCTTTATGCAAATGAACCCCAAAGCCTACTCTTAGCCTTGCATGTAGAGATAGACTTACTCTTTCCTTGGTGTAATTTGCCAATACATTCAAAGTATTGACCCAGCTTGTTGGCTGCACGTCTTATGTGCAGAATCCGATGACTGAAAGGTGCGTAGGGATCGCGGGTCTTCAAGCAGCTAGCCTGAGGCATTGATGGACTCAAGTTTTACTTAGTTTTCGCTGTTTTATTTGAGCTAGCTATAAGCTATGCAAGTTGTAATAATTATACTCTGGATTATTCGTGTAATAATGACTTGTGTTTTACATGATATTCATCGACTGTGAAGTGCTAGCTATTGATCGAGGGACTAGCATGTTAATCACAGGGACTTAGGATCCTTAACGATCCAAGGTCGCAACAGTAGGTGTAACTGTAGGGATTTTCTCATCATCTCCCCCTTCAAAAGGCGTCGACCTCGACGCTCCAAGGTCTTCTCCAGCATATGGTGACAAATCAGCAACGTTGAAGCTGTTGCTAGCACCACAAAACTTCTCAATAGGTATATCAACTGAGTAGGCATTATCATTAATTTTGGCTAGCACCTTGTAAGGACCAGCACCACGTGGCTTCAATTTGGACTTGCGAAGTAGTGGAAATCTGTCCTTGCACAGATGCACCCAAACCATATCTCCAGGCACGAACAACACTTCTTTCCTTGCTTGATTCCTTGCAGCGGCAATGTTCTTTCCTTTCTTCTCAATAGCCTCTCTAGTCTTCTCATATATTTTCTTCACATAATCAGCACATTTTGATGCCTCCATATCAACTCTCTCATGTAATGGAAGAGGCAACATATCAAGTGGTGTCAATGGCTTGAAGCCATACACCACCTCAAAAGGACAAAGCTGAGTAGTTGAATGCACAACCCTATTGTAAGAAAACTCAACATGTGGTAAACACTCTTTCCACTCCCGCAAATTCTTTTTAATCATGGTCCTTAGCAGCTGTGACAATGTTTGATTCACCACCTCCATTTGACCATCTATTTGGGGATGACATGTAGTACTAAACAGCAGCGTCGTTCCTAGCTTCCCCATATGGTCTTCCAAAAGTAGCTCATGAACTTCACATCATGGTCAGAAACAATCGTCTTTTGTACTCCATGTAATCTCACGATGTCCCTGGAAAACAGGTTAGCAACATGCGACGCATCGTCGCTTTTGTGGCAGGCAATAAAATGAGCCATCTTAGAGAACCTATCCACTACCACAAATATAGAATCATGACCTCTCTGAGTTTTAGGTAGACCTAGCACAAAATCCATACTAATGTCTTCCCATGGAGTAGTAGGTGCAGAGAGAGGTGTATACAAACCGTGAGGCTTCAGCTTGGATTTTGACTTGTGGCAAGTAATGCATCGTCTCACAAATCTGTACACATCACGCCTCATCTTGGGCCAATAAAAGTGATCAACAAGCATGAACAACGTCTTCTCACGCCCAAAGTGACCCATCAAACCACCAGCATGTGATTCCTGCACTAAGAACAAACGTACCGACGATTCTAGAATACATAGTTTCTTAGCTCGAAACAAAATAGCCATCATGTATATGATACTTATCCCATGTGTTTCTAAGAGCACACAAACGATATGGTTCAGCAAAATCATGGTCAGTTGCATAAAGTGCACAAATAGCTTCTAATCCAAGAATTTTAACATCAAGATTGGTTAATAGCATATTCTTCCTAGATAGAGCATCAGCAACAACATTCTCTTTTCCCTTCTTATAATTAATGATGTAAGGAAAAGACTCAATGAACTCAACCCATTTAGCTAATCTTCTATGCAAGTTTGATTGAGCTTTCAAGTATTTCAATGCTTCATGATCAGAATGTATGATGAATTCCTTTGGCCACAAATAATGTTGCCAAACCTCAAGTACTCTAACAAGTGCATACAATTCTTTATCATAGATAGAATAATTCAAACGAGCACCAGTCAATTTCTCAGAAAAATAAGCTATAGGCTGACCCTTTTGCATCAAAACGCCACCTATGTCTATACCACTAGCATCACATTCAACTTCAAATTGCTTCGAAAAATCAGGTAATGCAAGTAATGGTGTAGAAGTAAGCAAACGTTTCAATGTATCGAATGCCATGTCTTGGGCCACGCCCCATACAAAAGGAACACCTTTCTTTGTCAAATCATTCAAAGGTGCAGCAATGGAGCTAAAATCTTTCACAAAGCGCCTATAGAAACCAGCTAAACCCTGGAAACTACGCACTTGACTTACATTCATGTGAGTAGGCCAATTATGAATTGATTCAATATTAGATTGATCTATGATACATTGCAAATGTATCTATAATTTTTGATGTTCCATGCTTGGTTTTGTCCACACTTTGGAGTACTTTTCATATGATTTCTTGGACTAACCTATTAACAAGAGCCACAGTGCCAGCTGCCTGTTTTCTGCTGTTTTTGGTTCCAGGAAAGTCAGAAAATGAATATTTTCGGAATTGGACGGGACAAAAGCCAAAGTGCCTATTTTTCCGGAAGTCATCAGATGCCAGAATACGACACAGAGAGGGGCCAGAGGGACACCACACCACCTAGCCATGCGACCCAGCCTGGCCCGCGCCAGGGGGTGGTGTGGCCGCCTCCGGCACCCCCTCGGCCTCCCCTTCTTCCTATAAGATGCCCTCGGGACGAAAACCCTAAGTGCCCGATCAAAAATCCACGAAAGAGTTCACCCTGGAAGCCTTCGTCATCACCATGCAAGCCTCCGGTGTGATGTGTGAGTAGTTCATCCTTGGACTACGGATCCATGTAGTAGCTAGATGGCTGGTTCTCCTCCTTTTTGCTTTCATGTTTAGATCTTGTGAGCTACATTCATGATCAAGATCATCTATTTGTAATTCTGCATGTTGTGTTTGCGGGCATCTGATGGATATTGAGATGCTATTTCAGATTGATTATTGATTCTCTCATGTCTTTTTTATTTGTGATCTTGCATGCTTTCCGTTGTTAGTAGATATCTTGGCCAAGTAGATGCTAGCAACTCCAAGAGTTAGTATTTATGCTCGATAGTGGGTTCATGCCTCTGGTAATCTAGGGAAGTGACAGAAATCTCTAAGTTACTAGATGTGTTGTTGCTACTAGGGAGAAAACAAAAATCCTTTGTTCATAGAACAATCGTATTGTTTACATTACACACAATTCGTAAAGCAACAATCTGTTTCTTGAAACATAATACTGGAGGGGGTTCGGATGATAACCTGAAGGTGGATTATTAGTCATAGATGCAGTTGGATGGCGGTCTATGTATAATGTTGTAATGCCCAATCATGTTCCAAAGGAGTCAAGATGATTAGTATATGCATGAATTGCTTTCTCGATGTTTGTCAATTGCCCTGCTGTAATTTGTTCACCCAGCATGTTATCTATCTTAAGGAGAGCCACCTCTAGTGAACTATGGATCCCGGTCCTTTTTCTTTACATACAATCTACAGATTGTTTACTGCTTTGTGTTTACTTTCTGCAAATTATTACTTCCTTCCATTCGATACGTTTAATCCTTTTTTCAGCAAAACACGGTGAGATTGACAACCTCATCGCAAGTTGGGGACAAAGTTCTGTGGTTGTGTTGTGCAGGTCTCCATGTTGCTACTAGCACCGGTAGTGCGCCCTGCCAAGGCTCAGCTAGCAACAACTTTGGGGTGTTTCCTTGCTCCTACAGGTTTGATTAAACCTTGGTTTCATAACTGAGGGAAACTTGCTGCTGTGCTCATCATACCTTCCTCTTGGGGTTCCCAACAAGCTCTACATCAACACTGAGCCATCAAGCATTTTTCTGGCGCCGTTGCCGGGGAGTCAAGGACATCTTCACAAGGGGAGTCCCTCATAACCAATCTCTTTACTTTGTTATTTTTGTTTTGCTTAGTTTCTTTTTGCTTTGTTTGCTTGTTTCTTTATCAAAAAGACACGAAAATTAGTTTTACAAGTTTGCTTTCTTATTTGAAAACACAAAAAATGACTACTCTTGAAAACAGTAAGTTGTGTGACTTCACTAGCACCAATAACAATGATTTTATCAGCACACCTATTGCTCCACATGTGCCTGAAGATACTTTCTTTGAGATAAAACCTGCTTTACTCAATCTTGGTATGAGGAACAATTTTCGGGTATTGGTAATGAAGATGCTGCTGCCCATCTAAATAACTTTGTTGAACTTTGTGAGATGCAAAAGCATAGGGATGTAGATGGTGATATTATTAAGCTGAAATTGTTTCCTTTCTCTTTGAGAGGAAAGCTAAAGAATGGTTGAACTCCTTAACTAAGAATAGTACTAATTCTTGGAATAAGTGCAAAGATGCTTTTATTGGAAAATACTATCCTCCTGCTAAGATTATATCCATGAGAAGTGAAATAATGATGTTTAAACAATCTGATAATGAGCATGTTGCTCAAGCTTGGGAAAGAATGAAATCTTTGGTAAAGAATTGTCCCACTCATGGACTGACTGCTTGGATGATCATCCAAACCTTTTATGCAGGGTTGAACTATTCTTCAAGGAACTTATTGGATTCTGCTGCTGGAGGTACCTTTATGACTATCACTTTGGGTGTTGCAACAAAACTTCTGGACAATATGATGGTTAATTATTCTGAATGGCATACTGAGAGAGCTCCACAAGGTAGGAAGGTTAATTCTATTGAGGAAACCTCCTCCTTGAGTGATAAGATCGATATTATTATGTCTATGCTTGTTAATGGGAAAGCCCATATTCATCCAAATAATGTTCCTTTAGCCTCTTTGGTTGCTCAAGAAGCGCAAGTTGATGTGAACTTCATAAGAAATAACAATTGTGGTAATAATGCTTATAGGAACAATTTTGGTAACAAAAATTATAAGCCATATCCTCCCAACAATGGTAATACTTATGGAAATTCCTACAACAATAATAGGAGTGCTCCCTCTGAACTTGAAGTTATGCTTAAAGACTTTATTAGTAAGCAAACTACTTTCAATAAAACTATTGAGGAAAAACTCTCTAATGTTGAAAGAAATATAGCATCTTTGGCTGAAGCTTAATCTTCTTTAAATAAAATGGCTGCTAAACCTGAAACTAATGATAATCCCTTTGCAGCCACTAATGCCATACAAGTAAGAATTGATGAAAATGTTAGACTATTAGCTGAATTACATGCTAAGTGGGAAAGAGAAGATGAAATTGCTAGAAACATTAGTGTTTCAACTATTACCACCACTAGTGTTGAGGCTAGTAATAGTTCTACTACTTTAGATGATAAATTCGATTTTGATCTTGATGGTTGCAACATCTCTGAAGTTATTAAGTTCCTACAAAAGCTTGCTAAAAGTCCTAATGCTAGTTCTATGAACATGGCCTTTACAAAACACATTATTGATGCTCTCATAAAGATTAAAGAAGAAAAGATGTAGCATAAAGCTTCTATTTCTATAAAACAAGAAGATGGTTGAGAACCCATCATTAATATGAAAGTGAATGACTTTGATTTCAAAGCTTTATGTGATCTTGATAGTAGTGTTTCTATTATGCCTAGAAGGATTTATGATATGCTTGATTTGCCTCCACTTGAAGATTGTTATTTGAATGTCCCACTTGATGATAATGCTAAAAAGAAACTCATGGGGAGTCTTAATGATGTTCTTATTATGGTTAACAATGCCTATGTCCCCATTGATTTCTATGTTTTGGATGTTGAATGCAATGCTTCTTGTCCTATTACTTTGGGAAGACCTTTTCTTAGAACTGTTGGTGCCATTATTGATATGAAAGAAGGCACAATTAAATATCAACTCCCATTCAAAAAAGGTATAGAAAACTTTCCTAAGAAGAGAGAGAAGATTTCTTTTGCTTCTCCTATGAAAACAAAATTTGGTCTTAATGCTTCTTCATCTAAGAACACTTGATTCTTTCTTGCTTCTTATGCCTAACTTAAAGGCGTTAAACAAAAGTACTTATTGGGAGATAACACAAAAGCTTTAGATGAGCCTTGGAAGTTATTACCTCTGTAATAACCTCTCCTTATCCTTTTTATTTGCTTTTTGTGCCAAGAGTAACCTCTAATGAGAGAGAAGTAATGATTGGAAAAGTTGCTGTCCCGAAACAGATTTCTGTGCTTGACCGTAAAAATTCGTGTAAAATCTTTGAACGTCGTTTTGAAGCGTGAATTTTTGTGATTCTGACCCAGGTTGTTATCGAACTTTCGTTAGTTCAAATTTTTTTGATTTGAGCAACAGAAGGTCTTCAAAAAAAATCGTCTTTACATGCTGGTCTGTTTTGACATATTTGTGCCATTTTCTGCATTTGCTTCTTGTTGGTTCCTTTTTGAGTTATTTTGGGGAATTGCGATTTTTGAGGGAAGTGCTACAGTAGATAGTGTTCTAATGGAAGTTTATTTGGTGTTAGAACTGAACCTTAAGACTTATTTATCTTGAGTGCACTAATGTTGCTAATAAAGATTGTGTGAAGTTTTGTATGAAGGAAAATTTCAGGTGTATGGAAGGAATGAGTAATGAGATGAAGGATGGACTAAATCTCAAGATTGGGGATGCCACGCGTATCACCCAAAGAAATATCCAAGAAGTACAAGCGTCAAAGCTTGGGGATGCCCAAGGCATCCCCTTCTTCATCAATAAAAATCCCAGGTTTCTTCCAAATGCTTCATTTTTATTGTTTCATGCACAGTTGTGTTGTTCTTGGAGCGTCTTATTTTTCGTTTTCGTTTTGGTTTTTCGTTTGCTTTTGTTTCCTTAGTTTGCTAAATAAATTGGTTGGACCCCCTCTTTCATACATTGGTTTGCAAATAGTTTGGTTTGGTTTGGAAAAGAGTAGGAAAGTTCATGCTTATGTGGTAAAAAGAGCTTGTTTTTGACTGTGGCCTATGCTTTGTCATGCCATGCTTGATATTGTTTTGGCTTTATGCTTAGTATTCTTTGCTGTAGCATGACTTGTTATAAACAATTGAGATTTCTTAATGTTCCTTGGATGAATCATGCGTTGTTTTAGCATATTAAAGCATAGTATAGTGGTACTCTCCTTTGATGCTTTATTTGGGTTGACTTGGCGCATGCTCACACCATGTTATGACTATACCAAGTCACCATAGCCTTTATGATCCTTTAGTTTTCAACTTGTAGCATCACTTTATGCTTTTATCAATGATGTTTTGTCGCTCTACTTGATTATGGCCATTATTGCTCTCTTAGTTTGTCGCTCCCAGTCTTTTGCTAGCCTCCACAACAAAGTATGAGTTCCACTCATGCATCCAACTCCCTAAACCAAGTTATTCCAAAGAGTCCACCATACCTACCTACTAGCTTATGCTATTCAAAGCATATTCATACTTTTGTTTACCTTCCAAATTAAACTTGCTATGAGAAAACTAGTGATTAAAGCTCTCACGAACTTGATGGGGCACTTTACTTTTTTGCATCTAATAAACTTGAACCATTGGGTCCTTCTTTGTTGCGTATATGCTTGCGCTTTATAAGTTGAAATTAGCAGAACCATGTACCATGGGGAACGCTTTCAACATTGCACTTGTACTTTGTACCCTGTTGATATCATGTTCTTTTGCTTATGGATCCCGGCGGTGTGAAATAAAAGTGGAACTTGTAAGATCATGGAGTTTGTATGTGTGTTAGAGAAACGCCTGGGCCGCTAGCCTAAGCCATGCCCAATCATGGTGGAAACTTGCAGCATCACCATAATGAGCACTCTATGAAGCATCCTCAATAAAAACCTATGCAAATAGCAAATAAAAAGATTGTTGAGATGCTCATTGTCTGCTTGCCTTGTCATTTTGATTATGGGATAGCTCCTGTATCATGTGCAAGGGGTACCCCGTTCGCGGTTCTTTATGATACATATGTACTTACAATGACAAGAGTTTACTCGTGACTAAAGTTGAGTAGCATGAGGTTCGGTCTTCGTAAGTAAGGGGCATGAGATTTCGGTTTATAACTTGTCAAGCATATCCTCTTAGTTGTGTCATTTTAACCTTAATCACCTTCAAGATGCTTATGATAGGGGCAATGAGAGCTGAAAGCTATAAGTACCATAATTTTTGGTAGCTATTATGAGACCTAAATCCCTTCTTCCTTCTATGAAGGCCTTTCTTCCACCATTATATTGAGTCTCCACCTTCTACCTTTATGCACCTACTTTGAGAGCGTAGTGGCCATTCTTAGTTCTATGTGCATTGTCCCAAGACTAGTTGATTGATGCATAATTTGATATTGCTTGTTTTAAACTATTTGTATCTAGTCACTCTTATGAACTTTGAAGGTGTCCTATGCATTTATATTTGCTACTCTATTGAGGGACAAGCTGAATACTATTATGCTATGTTTTCTTTATGTGAAACAAACAAACGTCTTGCAAAGCATTGTTATTCATGAATCTTTTGTTTGTGCCTTTTCATGTTGCATCATAGTTTCTTTGTCTTATTGCTTGAATTTTGTCTTTCATGTTATGATTGAAGTACTATGATCCCAGCTTTGAATGTTTTACAAATACTTTGATCAATTCTTTGATGGTGCATGTCACCTCAAAAATTACTCTTTCTTTTTATCACTTACCTACTCGAGGATGAGCAGGCGTTAAGCTTGGGGATGTTGATACATTGCAAATGTATATATAATTTTTGATGTCCCATGCTTGGTTTTATCCACTTTCTTGTGTTTTGTCCACACTTTGGAGTACTTTTCATATGATTTCTTGGACTAACTTATTAACAAGAGCCATAGTGCTAGTTGCTTGTTTTCTGCTATTTTTTGTTCCAGGAAAGTCAGAAAATGAATATTCTCGGAATTGGACGGCACAAAAGCCAAAGTGCGTATTTTTCCAGAAGTCATCAGATGCCAGAATACGAGACGGAGAGAGGCCAGGGGGCCACCACACCACCTGGCCGTGCGGCCCAGCCTGGCCCGTGCCAGGGGGTGGTGTGGCCGCCTCCAGCACCCCCTCGGCCTCCCCTTCCGCCTATAAGATGCCCTCGGGACGAAAACCCTAAGTGCCCGATCAAAAATCCACGAAAGAGTTTGTAGCCGCCGTCATCTCCATCCCTAGATCGGGAGGGATCTGAAGCTCTTCACGGCACCCTGTCGGAGAGGGGAATTCACCCTGGAAGCCTTCTTCATCACCATGCAAGCCTCCGGTGTGATGTGTGAGTAGTTCATCCTTGGACTACGGATCCATGTAGTAGCTAGATGGCTGGTTCTCCTCCTTTTTGCTTTCATGTTTAGATCTTGTGAGCTCCATTCATGATCAAGATCATCTATTTGTAATTCTGCATGTTGTGTTTGCGGGCATCCGATGGATATTGAGATGCTATTTCAGATTGATTATTGATTCTCTCATGTCTTTGTTATTTGTGATCTTGCATGCTTTCTGTTGTTAGTAGATATCTTGGCCAAGTAGATGCTAGGAACTCCAAGAGTTAGTATTTATGCTCGATAGTGGGTTCATGCCTCTGGTAATCTAGGGAAGTGATAGAAATCTCTAAGTTACTAGATGTGTTGTTGCTACTAGGGAGAAAACAACAATCCTTTGTTCATAGAACAATCGTATTGTTTACATTACACACAATTAGTAAAGCAATAATCTGTTTCTTGAAACATAATACTGGAGGGGGTTCGGATGATAACCTGAAGGTGGATTATTAGTCATAGATGCAGTTGGATGGCGGTCTATGTATAATGTTGTAATGCCCAATCAGGTTCCAAAGGAGTCAAGATGATTAGTATATGCATGAATTGCTTTCTCGATGTTTGTCAATTGCCCTGCTGTAATTTGTTCACCCAGCATGTTATCTATCTTAAGGAGAGCCACCTCTAGTGAACTATGGATCCCGGTCCTTTTTCTTTACATACAATCTACAGACTGTTTACTGCTTTGTGTTTACTTTCTGCAAATTATTACTTCCTTCCATTCAATACATTAAATCCTTTATTTCAGCAATACACGGTGAGATTGACAACCTCATCGCAAGTTGGGGACAAAGTTATGTGGTTGTGTTGTGCAGGTCTCCACGTTGCTACTAGCACCGGTAGTGCGCCCTGCCAAGGCTCAGCTAGCAACACCTTTAGGGTGTTTTCTTGCTCCTACTGGTTCGATTAAACCTTGGTTTCATAACTGAGGGAAACTTGCTGCTGTGCTCATCATACCTTCCTCTTGGGGTTCCCAACAAGCTCTACATCAACACTGAGCCATCAATCTACCTCTACTCCATGCTTAAATACAACAAATCTTAGGAATGTGACCTTATCTTTTGCAAATGTGCACTTCTCAAGATGAGCATACAATTTATTATCACACCACACTTGCAAAACTTGTCGAATATGAGTGCAATGTTCAGATTCGGTGTGGCTGTATATAAGTGTATCATCAAAGTAAACAACCACAAAACGACCAATAAACTCTCTCAAAACATGATTCATCAAACGCATGAAAGTACTAGGTGCATTAGTAAGACCAAACGACATGACTAACCACTCATACAAGACGAATTTAGTTTTGAAAGAAGTTTTCCACTCATCCCCTTCTTTCATCCTAATTTGATGATAACCGCTACGCAAGTCAATTTTAGAGAAAACAACAGCACCACTCAATTCATCTAGCATATCCTCTAAGCGTAGAATATGATGACAATATCGAATAGTGATGTTATTAATCACTCTACAATCAACACACATGCGCCATGTACCATATTTCTTAGGAACCAAAATAACAGGAATAGCACAAGGGCTAAGTGAAACACGAATGTACCCTTTATCCAGCAATGGTTGTACTTTCTTCTGAATTTCCTTAGTTTCTTCGGGATTACTCCTGTAAGGTGCACGATTGGGAAGTGTGGCGCCAGGAATCAGGTCCACTTGATGTTCTACACCATGCAATGGAGGTAATCCTGCGGGTACATCTTCTAGAAACACATCTCCAAAGTCCAGAAAAATAGAAGAGACACCAAGAGAAACAGGGGGCATGTCGTTAGAAACCAATACATCGCCCTTATACATGAGCACAAGTGGCATGGCTGTAGGATCCTCACGAAATTCTCTCATATCTTCCTTGGTGGCTAATATTAATAAACAAGGCACTCTCTCACTTTTCGTTATATCACTCAATTTAGGCTCAATTACATCAGGAATAGCTATGACACAATCTCGTCGGGTGTAGCATCCCGATAAAACCACTACTAGAAAATTGCTGTGTTTTTGTTTTGTGCATCATCACGATCGCATGCTCATGTCATCATGCCACATTGCATTTGAGCATCATCATGTCATCATGCATATTATTTGCCTAAAACTATTTCTAAAAGTCATACTTGTTTTCTGTTTGCCTCCCTCTTTATTTCAAATGTAAAACCCGGTACTTCTAGATATCTCGTTTTGTTAAAACCTATTTATAAAAGTCTTTTAAAAATAAAATAAAATAAAATATTTTGTACCAGGGGAGGTAGCTCGGCCATTTAGGCCAGGCCACCTACTACCCTGGCTAGCCCAACCCGTTTGACCCAAACCCTAATTCTACCTAACCCAAAACCCACCACACCCCTCTCCCCCGTCCGCCGCCACCACCCTGCCTCGCGCTAGCGCTGACCCGGCCCGCCTACATGCCACGATCGCCACACACGCACGTATGCGGCACGCTACCTAACCACACGCACTACACGCCCAACACGGCGCGGGCACACCGACACGAGAACCCCGCCCTGTGTCGTACCCACCTGCGCGGTACACACGTGCCCAGCCCCGCTGACCGCTTCTCTCCCCGCGTCCCTACCTCGTCATTTCCCCGATCGATCTCATCCCCACCAACCACCTCTGCTCACCCTCTCCCTTGATCCCCGCCGCCTCTCTGTTGCATCCCCGACCCCACCCTCGCCTTGATGCCGGGCAGCAAGCCGGTGCCAGGAGATCCTCCTCACCATCCAAGGGCGTCGCCCGCCACCTGAGGCCGCGTCTGCCGATAGGCCCTCCTGCCTGACGTGCGTCGGCGTATCCTCATGGCGCTCACCGCAGGAACCCCGGTGCCCGTCGAGCCCCGCCATCACTGCCCTGTATGCGGAACCCGAGCTCCGGCCTGTCGCCGCCCGCAAAGCCACCCTGCCTCTCGCCTCCACCACGCCTCTGAGCGCGGCCCTGCCTCGGTCCCGCCTCGTCCCAAGTTTGCCACCGGCCTGGGCCTCACGTGCCTCTCGAGCCCGGCGTCACGCCTCTCTGATCCACCGCTGGGCGCGCCCTAGCCTGGGTCCCACCGCTTGGAGCCCTCCTGCGCTCAAGCTCCTCTTCACCATCGCCTCCCTCTGCGGACAAGAGCCACCGGACAAGCCTGTTCGACGTCTTCTAGGTGTGGCCCCGAGATCCTCCATGCCTCTTCTGCCTATTTGCTTGTGTGTGTGCTAGCACAATTGATGTTCTGATATGTGTTGTCGTTTTGTGAAGCCGTGATCTGCCAGGTGCTGCCATAAACTTCTTGTCGATGAGATCCACCGAGTACCAAGTTCGACCACCAGATGATGTGAAGAAGCCACGAAGATCATCGGACACGGTGCTACTTGAGGACCACCAAAAAAGGGACAAGTCCTCCCGACAACCGAACCCGGAGACCTCCTTCTTGGACGCCAAGTTCTCCCGGACCCCGAACCCCTTGGATCGCCAAGATAATCTATGTGGATCCGAAGACCAAACCCGAACCACATCGAACCCCAAGATCTTCGACCCCTAAGTGATCCCCTTTCTGAGAACCCTATTTTATAAATGCCATCTATACACTTGTTGCATTTAACTGTTCATGCTCGCATACATATTCATATGTTTGGGGGTATTTCGATGATTCACCTAAATTAACCATGGAGACTATATGCGGGCTATTCTAGCCTTATATCGGCTCCATTTAAATTTGTGTAGCGAACCGATGCCATGTTTTGCATTGATAAGTGAATATTTAAATTGCGGGGTATCTAAACAACTAGAACCATATAATTAATTGTCGGGACCCCGGTTTGCTTAATATCGCCTAATTGCACCGCATCTTTGCCATGTCATGCATCATACATACATCATGCCGGATCTTTTGCCATAGTATTAAATTGTGCATCGGGTGTTTCTTTTAGTGATTTGCTTCTTCACGGATTAGGCCGTTGAGTTGATGCGAGTATTGACAAGTTCTTCTGATAATGAATCTTCGGCTATGTTTCTCAGGCGAGCATTCTCCCCCTTTCTACCTATTTTGCATTTATAGTCTTTATTTCCTCCTGTTGATCTATTGCTATCTGTGTCGTGATGCTTTAGTGTTCCGTACCAGATATATCCCTTGCAGCCTTTATATTTCCTTGGACACATCCTATTGCCTATTGTTTGATAGATAGCCAGTCTTGTGAGTCGTAGTCGCTTGCTCATGTGTTGGTTCGCGTAGTTGTTGTTCCACCATTGACGGAAGGTTGGCTTATGCTTAATGGTGGAGATGCTTTACGGTGGAGTGGATCATGACTTTAAATACAACTATTAAATTGCTGGGATTACTAATGAAAGAGGCACCGGTGGGCAATATCTATTGTTTGTTTTTTCATGTCCACTTGTGTCCCGTAGGCCCCGAGTACTTGATACCTATTCCTTGACTATTCGCACTATCCACATCCGGGAGACCCTATGGTTCCCCCTTAGCTAGAGCTTGATTCATTTCTTATTTCTTGGGGCCACAAACTAGCTTGGGATTTTATTACTATCCTGTACTTATGCCATGCTTTACTGCTTTATTTACGATTGTGCGTGGAGCACCTGTACTGTTTTGGATCGCGGCATGATTTCGCGGTATCGACAAGCCCAGTCACACTTTCGGGTTCCTAGTTGTTTACAGCCATTCTCGCAAACCCTGGGTCCGTTCCGGAGCCGGCCAACTTCGTTGCGGGTAGCTTAGTGGGGTGGCCCCCTGAAATATTTTATGAATCCTGTGATTGCTTTGTCGTGAAAGCCTCGTTGGGTTTTGATTTGGTTTTTCCGAGGTTGATCATGTGTGTGTTGCTATTTGTGCACCCCTGCAGGGTAAATCTTTCTGAAAGCCATGTCCGCGGTTATGGATGACTTAGAGCACAGTATCTCGATCATAGACAAGCATAACGAAAGTAGTGCTATAAATTTGACTTAATATGTGACTAGTAATCAGCTTCACTACAATGGAATGGATAATAAAAGTGCCAACAACTGGTGGGACTGGGGTGTATCGTGTCATGTTATACCTGCCTAGTAAGTATCGTAACTCCAATGGAATGAAATAAAAGTGCCAACAACTGCTGGGTTTGGGATGTCACGTGCTAATTGTGTCTGACTAGTAAGTACTGCAACTACAACCGAATGGTTAACTAAAACTGCCCACTATTTATGCTATCAGGATGACTCATGCTATCTATATCTGACTAGTAAGTGCTTCAACTATAATGGAATGAATAAAACTACCAACTGTGTGGGTCCTCGGTTTGAATTCCTCGTTTGGTCTCGAGGGGGAAATGCCAGGATGGGTATGATTGGTGTTAGTATAAGGTTGGTTCCGAATAGGTCTTTCTTATCTCTCTCTAATAGCCGACAGTGTATCGAGTCTCTATAGGTTGTTTAGTGCATGCTTCGCTGCCGCTTCAGTCCACGATACCTATGTAGGCGAGAGCTGCCGAATTCTAGCCTCGCCGTGTATTGGCCTCAGTACTGACCGCTCCCTTTTTCCTTTGCCCTTTGTCGGCACCCATTTTGTTTAACAGGTACAAGTTCAACGTCATTAGCAGGGTTACCCTTCTGGCTTGGCCTGGGCAGGTTATGGACTCCATTGGTTATTCTTCAGGGCTCTTAGCCCTATTTGCATCTTATCCGTACTCGAATGTTGTATCGTTTTCAAGGTGATTTAGATCTTTGTATTGTATATCCGTATTTTTGACTCATGAAGTCATTGTTATATATATATATATTTCCGTGGGTTCCATCATGGACTATTGTGTAATGTTATTACTTCGTTTTCCACCCGCACGCAAGTGCCTGGTGGGCATCTTTGAATCGTTTCTATGCGGGTTTGGCGGGAATCACTAAAACTTGCATAGGGCCGATTCGAGGGTGTTACAAAGTGGTATCAGAGTTCAGCAGTTGCGATACACCACTAGGCCAGCCTGTAGGATAACCTAGATAACAGCCGATGTAGCGTGTCAAAACTATTTTGCAAAATCGGTTGGATAGATCTGATTAGGTCTTCTTTTACTCCTTAACTCTATGCTATTCTCCTCTTACCTTTGCGTGTTTTAAATCTACTCTTATCTTTTCTTTAAGTCCAGGAATTCTCGTGGTTGGGTTTCCATCGTATCTTTAGGGTTTCGCTTCCTTCCTCTTGTAATGGTGCTTCTACATTCGGTCTTCATGCTATCCGAGGAATCCTTCACCTGTTGTACCTTTCTTTGCTCTTCCTTTGTGTCTTCCGGTGGTTTCCAACGCGACGACATCATCTATGAAGAGCATGCATCACTCCTTTGTTTTCCAAACATTGCTTGTGAAGATCTTCAGTCTGAATTCCGAGAGTGGTCGCATGATTCTTCTATTCGTGTATAGAGTAATGCTTTGAGTGCGGGATGGAGTCATGACCATACCACTACTCTTATCATTCGCTTTTGTATGTTGGATGGTGGATCAATGTGACTTTACCTCCTTCCACGGAAGTTAGAGGTGGCCTTATATTTTGATACCTTTACTTCGTCCTTTGTTTATCTGGAGTGTCCCCTCAACGAACGTGAGCAACGACCCCTTGTTGGTGGTGTCGCCGTATTCAAGATGGAGTAAGGATCTTTGTTAGTGGTGTCGTGAGGATCTACACTAAGAGAGAAGACCTAGATCGTCAGCCTTCTTCCCCATACCATGAGGCGGATCTCGAGGGCGAGATCCATTGTTAGTGGTGTCAAATTGTAGCATCCCGATAAAACCACTACTAGAAAATCGCTGTGTTTTTGTTTTATGCATCATCATGATCGCATGCTCATGTCATCATGCCACATTGCATTTGAGCATCATCATGTCATCATGCATATTATTTGCCTAAAACTATTTCTAAAAGTCATACTTGTTTTCTGTTTGCCTCCCTCTTTATTTCAAATGTAAAACCCGGTACTTCCAGATATCTCGTTTTGTTAAAACCAATTTATAAAAGTTTTTTAAAAATAAAATAAAATATTTTGTACTAGGGAAGGCAGCCTAGCCGTTTAGGCCAGGCCATCTACTACCCTGGCTAGCCTAGCCCGTTTGACCCAAACCCTAATTCTACCTAACCCAAAACCCACGACACCCCTCTCCCCCGTCCGCCGCCACCACCCTGCCTCGCGCTAGCGCTGACCCGGCCCGCCTACACGCCACAATCGCCACACACGCACGCACATGACATGCTACCTAACCGCACGCACTACACGCCTCGCGCGGCGCGGGCACACCGACACGAGAACCCCGCCCAGTGTCGTACCCACCTACGCGGTACACGCGTGCCTAGCCCCGCTGACCGCTTCTCTCCCCGCGTCCCCACCTTGTCGTTTCCCCGACCGATATCATCCCCACCAACCACCTCTGCTCACCCTCTCCCTCGATCCCCGCCACCTCTCTGTTGCATCCCCAACCCCACCTCCGCCTTGATGCCTGGCAGCAAGCCGCCGCCAGGAGATCCTCCTCACCATCCAAGGGCGTCGCCCGCCACCTGAGGCCGCGTCCGCTGCCAGGCCCTCCTGCCCGACGTGCGCCGCCACGTCCTCATGGCGCTTGCCACAGGAACCCCGGTGCCTGTCGAGCCCCGCCATCACCGCCATGTATGCGGCGCCATTCCTCGTCAACACATCTGCCGCCGCTGGCCCCGAGCCCGAGCTTTGGCCTGTCACCGCCCACAAAGCCGCCCTGCCTCTCGCCTCCACCCCGCCTCTAAGCGCGGCCCTGCCTCGGTCACGCCTCGTCCCGAGTTTGCCACCGGCCTAGGCCTCGCGCGCCTCTCGAGCCCGGCGTCACGCCTCTCTGATCCATCGCTAGGCGCGCCCTAGCCTGGGTCCCACCGCTTGGAGCCCTCCTCCGCTCGAGCTCCTCTTCACCGTTGCCTCCCTCTGCGGACAAGAGCCAGCGGACAAGCCTGTTCGATGTCGTCCGGGTGTGGCCCCGAGATCCTCCCTGCCTCTTCTGCCTATTTGCTTGTGTGTGTGCTAGCACAGTTGATGTTCTGAAATGTGTTGCCGTTTTGTGAAGCCGTGATCTGCCACGTGCTGCCATAAACTTCTTATCGATGAGATCCACCGAGTACCAAGTTTGACCACCAGATGATGTGAAGAAGCCACGAAGATCATCGGACACGGTGCTACTTGAGGACCACCAAAAAAGGGACAAGTCCTCCCGACAACCGAACCCGGAGACCTCCTTCTTGGACGCCAAGTTCTCTCGGACCCAGAACCCCTTGGATCGCCAAGATAATCTATGTGGATCCGAAGACCGAACCCGAACCACATCGAACCCCAAGATCTTCGACCCCTAAGTGATCCCCTTTCTGAGAACCCTATTTTATAAATGCCATCTATCCACTTGTTCCATTTAACTGTTCATGCTCGCATACATATTCATTTGTTTGGGGGTATTTCGATGATTCACCTAAATTAACCATGGAGACCATATGCGGGCTATTCTAGCCTTATATCGGCTCCGTTTAAATTTGTGTAGCGAACTGATGCCATATTTTGCATTGATAAGTGAATATTTAAATTGCGGGGTATCTAAACAACTAGAACCATATAATTAATTGTCGGGACCCCGGTTCCGCTTAATATCGCCTAATTGCACCGCATCTTTGCCATGTCATGCATCATACATACATCATGCCGGATCTTTTGCCATAGTATTAAATTGTGCATCGGGTGTTTCTTTTAGTGATTTGCTTCTTCACGGATTAGGCCGTTGAGTTGATGCGAGTATTGACAAGTTCTTCTGATAATGAATCTTCGGCTATGTTTCTCAGGCGAGCATTCTCCCCCTTTCTACCTATTTTGCATTTATAGTCTTTATTTCCTCCTGTTGATCTATTGCTATCTGTGTCGTGATGCTTTAGTCTTGCGAGTCGTAGTCACTTGCTCATGTGCTGGTTCATGTCGTTGTTGTTCCACCGTTGACGGAAGGTTGGCTTATGCTTAATGGTGGAGATTCTTTACGGTGGAGTGGATCATGACTTTAAATACAACTATTAAATTGCTGGGATAACTAATGAAAGAGGCACCGGTGGGCAATATCTGTTATTTGGTTTTTCATGTCCACTTGTGTCCCGTAGGCCCCGACTACTTGATACATGTTCCTTGACTATTCACACTATCCACATCCGGGAGACCCTATGGATCCCCCTTAGCTAGAGCTTGATTCATTTCTTATTTCTTGGGCCACAAACTAGTTCGGGGTTTTATTACTATCCTGTACTTATGCCATGCTTTACTGCTTTATTTACGATTATGCGTGGAGCACCTATACTATTTTGGACCGCGGCACGATTTTGCGGTATCGACAAGCCCAGTCACACTTTCTGGTTCCCAGTCGTTTATAGCCGTTCTCGCAAACCCTGGGTCCGTTCCAGAGCCGGCCAACTTCGTCGCGGGTATCTTAGTGGGGTGGCCCCCCTGAAATTTTTTATGAATCATGTGATTGCTTTGTCGTGAAAGCCTCATTGGGTTTTGATTTGGTTTTTCCGAGGTTGATCGTGTGAGTGTGTTGCTATTTGTGCACCCCTACAGGGTAAATCTTTGTGAAAGCCGTGTCCGCGGTTATGGACAACTTGGAGCACAATATCTCGATCATAGACAAGCATAACTAAAGTAGTGCTATAAATTTGACTTAATATGTGACTAGTAATCAGCTTCACTACAATGGAATGGATAATAAAAGTGCCAACAACTGGTGGGACTGGGGTTTATCGTGTCATGTTATACCTGCCTAGTAAGTATCGCAACTCCAATGGAATGAAATAAAAGTGCCAACAGCTGCTGGGTTTGGGATGTCACGTGCTAATTGTATCTGACTAGTAAGTACTGCAACTACAACTGAATGGTTAACTAAAACTGCTCACTATTTATGCTATCAAGATGACTCATGCTATGTATATCTGACTAGTAAGTGCTTCAACTACAATGGAATGAATAAAACTGCCAACTGTGTGGGTTCCTCGGTTTGACTTCCTCGTTTGGTCTCGAGGGGGAAATGCCAGGATGGGTATGATTGGTGTTAGTATAAGGTTGGTTCTGAATAGGTCTTTCTTATCTCTCTCTCTAATATCCGACAGTTTATCCATACTCAGATGTTGTAGCATTTTCAAGGTGATTTAGATCTTTGTATTGTATATCCGTATTTTTGATTCATGAAGTCATTGTTATATATTTTTTTTTCTGTGGGTTCCATCGTCGACTATTGTGTAATGTTATTACTTCGTTTTCCACCCGCACGCAAGTGCCTGGTGGGCATCTTTGAATCGTTTCTATGCGGGTTTGGCGGGAATCGCTAAAACTTGCATAGGGCCGATTCGAGGGTGTTACACCGGGCTGTAGGATCTTCCTTCATATTCACCTCTATTTTCTGGCGAGAATCATTCACAATATCTTGTGGTGTCATTGGCTGCATAGTAATCTTCTTCCCTTTGAATTCCAAGTGATATGTATTGTCTCGGCCATTGTGTTGCACATGGCGATTATAAAGCCAAGGCCGACCCAATAGTAGGTGACAAACAGGCATACGAACCACATCAAAATCAATAGAATCTTTGTATGGCCCTATTTGAAAATTCACACGTACCATATGGTTTACCTTCATCTCACCATTGTTGCTCAACCATTGTATGTAGTATGGCTTCGGATGAGGTAAATATGTCAAAAATGGGCACATAGTTCCTTACTTGCAAGATTTCTGCAGCTACCTCCATCAATACTTACCTTGCAAGCCTTGTTAGGTCCAACTAGAGCTTTTGTTTGGAACAAGTTGCAACGCTGGGATTCCTCAACCGGTTGCACACTAAGTATACGTTAAGATATGACAATAGTTGGTGCACGCTCAGGATACGCATGAGCACCATCCTCGACATCATCAACATCATCATCCGAAGCTTCATCTCCACTCTCTACTTCACCTTGTTCGGTAACAAACATAACCTTGATGTTTGGACAATCTGTCTTGTAGTGCCCTCTACCTCCACAAGTATGGCACACCACATCCCGAGTATGCGCAGTAGACATGTTGGAACCCGAGCTAGCAGCAGGAGCAGCGGGTTTCCTTGCATTAGAACAAAAAGAAGGTGTACTTGCTGGTTTGGCTGATGGTGTAAAAGGAGCAACAGCTGGTGGCGTGACTATAGGAGGAGTAGACCTGGCCGAAAATCTGCTCGAGGATGGAAATCGAGCACGTGACGTTGCCTCTTCTGCCAACTGGGATTCGGCCTCTCTAGCATGGTGCAATAACGCATTCATCGTCTCATACTTGTGATGACGAACAATGCTCTTCATCGGTAACTTCAGATTGTTTAGGAATCGCTGCATGGTCATCTCAATGGACTCACGAAGTCTAGCACGCTGCATAAGCATCTCCATCTTCATGTGTTGAGGGCAAACCTCTAGGGTGGGCTGATCTTTCACGAATCCCATTCAAATCAACGATGGAGTGCGGGGGAAGGAGGGGACGATGAGCACGACGAACTCACGCACAAAGAACGCGATGAACACACACACACGCAAAACCACGATACACACCAATAGCTCACGCTGGCGGTGACCGGTCCGGTGCAATCCCTAGGATCGGCGTCGGGCGGAGGACTCTCTCTCGAACTGGCATGGCGAGATGGGAGACTCGGTGAGATCTTGACGTCTTGGCAAAGGGACACCGATGCCAAGGCCTTGTACAACACGGAGGCACGATGCAAACTCCAACGAGGTTTGGGATATTTGGTGCTCCTTTGTCAAAGGAGCATGAGGCAAGAACTAGATATATCCACAAGTGGTCTCCACTAATTCCAAATATCATGCCTAGAGTTTACAATGGAGGTGGGGGACTATATATAGGCCAACCACAAGTTCAGGGGTAATTCAGGCATTAAAGTAGAGTTCTGGGCGAAGTAGAGGGGTACATGGGCCATAGGGCCCAACTAGGCTCGCAGGCCCATCTTCAGGCAGGACAGTCCGGGTCAAGTTGACCGGATAGTCCGGGATGGCCGGACACTCCGGGTAGTGTCTGGGTAGTGTCCGAACTGGCCTTCTGAATGTCCACGCCAGGTTGGGGCTGGGGCAGGCCGGACACTCCATCTGAGTCACAGCGGACACTCCGGCTGGATCCGGGCGGACACTCCGGCTCAGGTAGCTTCAGGACATGTGCAGCTTCAGGGCTCGTTGGTCGACGTGGCAGGGGTTCGTACCTGATGATGCACAAAGTAGTGGTATGAAGTAGCAAGCCATCCAAGTGAATGTCAAAGTCACAAGATGAGAGGAGCGAATTCACCTTAGCTTGAAGGAGCTTGGCTAGGGCACGGGTCATCGGTCCACTTGGGGGACTCGATGGTGTAGATGTAGGAGCGTCCGTAGGATGGGCTGCATCAGCTCCCCCCATTGGGAAAGAGTCGTCCTCGACTCTTCATGGTTGTCATCTCGAACATCTTCATGGTAGGGTGAGAGATCCTTGACGTTTAATGTATTGCTTGCAAGGTAGTTGGATGTCGGTATGTCGATGATGTAGGCGTTGTTGTTTGTTGAGGGAAAACCTCTAGGGTGGCCCGATCTTTCATGATTCCCTTTCAAATCGAGGGAGGAGTGCAGGGGAAGGAGGAAAGGATGAACACGGCGAACACACGCACGAAGAATGCGATGGACACACACCCACGCAAAACCACGATAAACCCCAATAGCTCATGCCGGCGGTGACCGGTCTGGCGCAATCCCTAGGATCGACGTCGGGTGGAGGAATCTTTCTCGAACCGGCACGGCGAGATGGGAGACTCGGTGAGATCTTGACGTCTAGGCAAAGGGACACCGATGCCTAGGCCTTGTACAACGCGGAGGCACAATGCAAACTCCAACGATGTATGGGGATATGGGTGCTCCTTAGTCAAGGAGCATGAGACAAGAATTAGATAGATCCACAAAGGGGTTTCCACTAATTCCAATATCATGCCTCGGGTTTCCAATGGAGGTGGGGTCTATATATACGCCAGCCACAAGTTCAGGGGTAATTCAGGCATTAAAGTAGAGTTCTGGGCAAAGTAGAGGGGTACATGGGCCATAGGGCCCAGCTAGGCTTGCAGGCCCATCACTTGGGCCGGACACTCCGGGTCGAGTGGCCCGGACAGTCTGGGGCGGCTGGACACTCCGGGTCGAGTGGGCGGACAGTCCGGTGTGGCCGGACACTCCGGGAAGTGTCCGGTCAGTGTCCGAACTGGCACACAGAATGTCCGCGCCAGGTTGGGGATCGGGCAGGCCAGACACTCCGGCTGCGCCGGAAACTCCGGCTGAGTCGCGCCGGACACTCCGGCTTTGGTAGCTTCAGCACAGGTGCAGATTTAGGGCTCGTGGATCGATGCGGTGGGGGCTCGTACCTGATGATGCACAAAGTAGTGGTATGAAGTAGCATGCCATCCAAGGAGGTATCGAATTGGCACGAGGAGAGGAGCGAGTTCACCTTAGCTTGGAGGAGTTTGGCTTGGGCACAAGTCATGGGTCCACTTGGGGGACTTATTGGTGTAGATGTAGAAGCGTCCGTAGGACGGGCTGCATCAGCTGCCCCCCTTGGGAAAGAGTCGTCCTCGACTCTTCATGGATATCATCTTGAACATCTCCATGGTAGGGTGAGAGATCCTTGACATTGAATGTCTTGCTTGCAAGGTACTTGGAGGTCGGGATGTCGATGATGTAGGCGTTGTTGTTGATTCATTTGAGGACCTTGAAGGGACCATCTCCTCTTGGCTTGAGATTGGAGTCACGTTCCTTGGGGAAGCGGTCCTTGCTTAGGTGTATCCACACAAGGTCACCTTCTTCAAATATCATCTCCTTCTTGTCCTTGTTTAACCTTGAAGCTTGGCGAAGGACTTGTTGTTCGATAGTTGCTCTTGTTTCTTCATGCAGCTTCTTCATGCGCGCTTCTCGACGTCCATGTTTGTGCGCTCATGGAGAGGTAGTGGTAGGATGTCGAGCGCGGTGAGGTGCTCGAAACCATAGACGATCATGAATGGACTCATCTTGGTGTTGAGTGCGTGGCTCGATTGTAGGCGAACTCGGCGTGTGGAATGCATTCCTCCCAGTCCTTTAGGTTTTTCTTGATCAACAAACGAAGGAGAGTTTCGAGGCTTCGGTTGACAACTTCGGTTTGGCCATCCGTATGAGGATGTGATGCGGATGAAAAGAGGAGCTTGACGCCGAGCTTGGCCATGAGGGTCTTCCACAAGTAGCTCATGAATTTGACATCGCGGTCGGAGACGATTGTCCTTGGCACACCGTGAAGACGGATGATTTCCCTGAAAAACAGATTTGCAACATGTGAAGCATCGTCGGTCTTATGGCACGGTATGAAGTGTGCCATCTTGGAAAAACGATCCACAACAACAAATATAGAATCATGACCATGCTTAGATCTAGGAAATCCTAACACGAAATCCATGCTAATGTCGGACCAAGGTGTATGAGGAATAGGCAATGGCATATAAAGACCATAGGGATTAGCTTGCGACTTAGCTTGAACACATGTCGTGCATCGTTGAACGTAGCGCTCCACGTCACGCTTCATCTTGGGCCAAAAGTAGTGATTGGAGAGCATGTCCAATGTCTTGTCGCGACCAAAGTGACCCTTAAGGCCTCCACCATGAGATTCTTGGAGAAGCAAAAGTTGAAGCGACGACGTCGGAATGCATAGCTTGTTTTGTTTAAAAAGAAAGCCCTTATGCAAATAGAAATCATCAACTCCCTTGTCATTGGAGCACTTTGCGAAAATTGGTTCAAAGAACGGGTCGGAAGCATACAAAGATTTTATTTCCTCAAGACCCAACACGCTGATTTCAAGTCTCGTAAGAAGGCTTGTATGTTTGCGAGACAATGCGTCCGCAACTACATTATATTTGCCCTTCTTATACTTGACAATGTACGGAAAAGACTCCATGAACTCAACTCACTTAGCGTGTCTCTTGCTCAAGGTAGCTTGGCCTTTGAGATATTTCAACGACTCGTGGTCGGAATGTATGATAAATTCCTTGGGCCAAAGGTAGTGTTGCCAAACTTGAAGGACATGAACTAAGGCAAAAAGCTATTTGTCATAAATCAGATAGTTAAGGCGAGCACCATCAAGTTTTTCGCTATGGTAGGCTATAGGACGTCTGTTTTGCATAAGGACTCCTCCAATGCCAATACCACTAGCATCACACTCTATCTCAAAAGTTTTTGTGAAATTCGGTAAAGCAAGAAGAGGTGCTTCGGTGAGACTCTTTTTAAGTTCATCAAAAGCTTTTTGTTGTGCTTTGCCCCACACGAAGGTGACATTCTTTTTGGTCAATTCATTAAGGGGACAAGCAATGGTTGAAAAGTATTTCACAAAGCGACGATAGAAACCGGCCAACCCATGAAAACTTTGGAGTTCACTCACATTTGTTGGTATGGGCCAATCTCTTATGTCCTTTACCTTAGAAACATCAACTTCAATTCCCTTCGAAGAAACAACAAATCCAAGAAAAATCAACTTGTCTTTAGCAAAAGTGCACTTGGGAAGGTTAGCATAAAGCTTTTCATGTCGAAGGATTTGCAAAACTTCCTTGACATGTGTTATATGGTCCTCAAGTGATTTGCTATAAACAAGAATATCATCGAAATAGACAACAACACTTTTTCCGATGAGAGAATGCAAGATGTGATTCATAAGGCGCATGAAGGCGGATGGGGCATTTGATAAACCAAAGGGCATAACCAACCATTCATAGAGACCAATTTTGGTCTTGAAGGCGGTTTTCCACTCATCACCTTCAGCCATGCGTATTTGATGGTAACCACTATGGAGATCAATTTTCGAAAAAATAGTGGCTCCACACAACTCATCAAGCATGTCATCGAGACGTGGTATGGGATGTCGATAACCCACAGTGATAGCATTGATTGGACGGCAGTCCATGCATAACCGTAACGTATCATCCGTCTTTGGAACCAGAATCACGGGTACGACACTTGGACTAGTGCTAACTTGGATCAAGCCTTTAGAGACGAGTTGGTTGATTTGACGTTCGATCTCATTCGTCTCCTCCGGGTTCGTGCGGTAAGCGGCGTGGTTTGGAAGTGGTGCACCGGGGATGAGGTTGATGCGATGTTCAAGGCCGCGAAGAGGAGGTAGTCCATGTGGAAGCTCTTCGGGAAACACATCCTTGAATTCCTGCAAAACACTCATCAAAGATGGAGGAACATTGGTTAATTCGTTAGTTCCTTTCTCTAGTCCCTTGCAAAGGAGGACATAGTGCAAGATGGATGGGTTGTTCCGAATATCTCTCATCTCACTTTTCGTGGCAAGGAGAACACTCTTCGTTTTTCCACTCAAATTTGGCTTGTGGCTCTCACTCACTATGAGGTGGTTCTCTCTCTCACCGCTCTTCTCACATGTAGGTGTTGTGCTTTGCGTCCTCGCTAAAAGCCTTTGCATTGTCCGCAATTATTTGGCTAGGAGTCATCGGTTGCAAAACACATGTTTTGTTGAGCCATTTGAAGGTGTATATATTGGTGCGACCATCATGTTGAGCAGCCTTGTCAAATTGCCATGGTCGACCAAGAAGCATGTGGCAAACTGTCATAGGAACCACATCACACTCCACCGTATCTTTGTAAGGACCAATGGCGAAGGAGACCGATACGGTATGCTTGATCTTCACGGACCCTTGGTCACTTAGCCATTGCACGTGGTAGGGGTGCTTGTGTGGATGGAGGGTGAGGTTAGGCTTCTCACACAACTCGGTGCTAGCAAGGTTGTGACAACTCCCTCCGTCAATGATCACCTTGATAGATTTGCCATTGATGCCGGCTCGTGTTTGGAAGATATTGGAGCGTTGGTCTTCGTGCTCTTGTGCTTGAGTGGTCAAGATTCTTGTGACGACAAGCGATGGACTTGCGTCATGTTCACACATGAGGAGTTCTTGATCATCTTCCACTTGTTGCCTTACCATTGCTTCCTTGACACGGGCATCAAACTCATCTTCACTCAAGTACTCCTCATCACCATTTTCATGGATGAACAAGACTTTCTTGTCTCCACATTCGGCCGACTTATGTCCTTTACCTCCACACTTGTAGCATTCACCGTTGAAAGGTGTATCACTTTTTGCTTGCTTGCCATTTGGTGGCAGTTTTCCTTGAGGAAGTGTGGGCTTGAAGGAAGGCTTGGAGGTACTTGAGGAGCTACCATTGAAAGTTGTTGGTGTAGGGGTTGAAGCTTGCTTGTAGGTGAAGTACGTCTTGGGCTTGTTGTACTTGATATCCTCTTGCACTTGACGTTCAGCCTTTGTTGCAATGTGCACAAGCTCAACCATGGTGTTCTATGTTTGGAACTCGACGATGCGCTTGATTGGGTGATTCAAGCCAATAAGGAAACGTGCCATTGTTTGCTCGATGCGCTCATCAATGTTGGCGCGAATCAAGTTGAGTTCCATTTCCTTGAAGTATTCTTCCACGGTCTTTGTCCCTTGACGAAGAGCTTGAAGGTTGTTGAAGAGGTCTCGCGTGTAGTGCGCTAGGACAAACCGGGATCTCATGTGAGCCTTCATGTCATGCCAAGTTGTGATTGGCGGCTCTTGTCTTGCATCACGAGCAACTTGAACTTGTTCCCACCAAAGGTTGGCGTAATCATCAAACTCTAGTGAAGCCATGGCGACCATCTTCTCGTTGCTATAGTTGTGCATGCGGAAGATCTTGTCGACTTTGAGTGCCCACGAGAGGTATTCTTCAGGGTCATTGGATCTGGTGAACTTGGGCATTGTGAACTTGAGCTTGCCAAAAGTTTCTTCATCGTTGCGGTCATTGCGACGAGCTTGGTGACCTTGTTGATGATCTTGTAGTTGGGGAGGTGGAACTTGGTTCTCGTGTCCTTGTTGCGGAGCTTGCTCTTGGTATTGTTGTTGATGAGGAGCTTGCTCTTGCTCTTGGCGCGGTTGTTGACGTGGTTGAGGTACTTGGGCCTCATGGTGGCGAAGGTGTGTAGCCTCTTGACGTGGTTGATGACGAAGAGGAGGCTCGTTCCTTGGTTGGTGATGTTGGTTAGGCACATGGGCCTCATAGCGAAGAACATGGTCATGAGCCTCTTGACGTGGTGGGCGTCGCTCAACTTGTATCACTTGACGCTCCAAGTTTTGTTGATGTGGAGGAGGCGCCTTGTGATGACCATGGTGTCGTTGTTGACGTTCATGACGTTGATGACGAGGAGGAGGATCTTGAAGAGCTTGACGTTGATGACGAGCTTGATTCTCCAAGTTGGAGTCATCACTTGTTGTGTCAAGAATGTGTCGCGATCGATGGTGGTAGACTTGCAGTTGCGCTTGCGGTTCCTCTTGTGGTTGTTCTTGTTGAATCACTAGTGCCCTTGCGTGATGACGGTGTGCTTCTTGCCTTGCTCGTGGCCTTGAAGAGAGGTCACCGTCATAGCTTGACGTTGCGGCGTGCCGTGGGGAAGGTACATAGTTCGAAGAGATTCCATCTTCAACCATGAGGGCATCATTGCGTCTATGACCACTTTGATGTAGATCTTGTGGAAGAGGTGCATGACGATGCATAGAACTTGCCGAGCTTGATGTGCGTGAATGTGGTCTTGCCATGCCATCGATGAGGCGTCGAAGATTGTCATTTGTTTTGGCGACGGAGCGTTGTAGCGCTTCATTTTGGTGGCCGAAGTTGTGATGCATTGCATGCATTTGTCGTTCGAGGCCATCGAAGCGGTTGTCGATGTTCTTGAACTCGGCTTGCGTCTCGCCAAATTGTTCATCTTGTCGTGTCTCAAGTGCTTGGCAACGTTCACGGAACTCTTGTCGAACGATGAAGTGACTTGCGCGCATCATGTACGGACCTTGATCTTCTTCTTGGGGAGGTGGTTGGCTCGTATCACCGTGCCTATCCATCATGCAAAACACACAAGTATTGTATATGGAAGTGGAATATGGTGGTGTTAGCCTTGTACCTCACCTTGGGGATTGCACCAAACTAGAAACCAAAAGTGAGAGCTATAAGCGTGCAAAGTTGAAATGCAAAGAAAACTCACACTCGCAAAAGCTTGTTGGTGGTAGGTTAGGGTTGTGGAAAGCCAAGGAACCAACCAAAAGAAAAGGGATAGTCAAAAGTGGTAAAAATTCAACAAAACTCAAGTCAAAGGCGAAGGTCAACAACTCAAAAGGGTGACGGGAACCTACGACTATGTACACACACAGGGAGAAAGTTGGGATTGACACGACTATGAAAATGAGCAAACCAAAAGTCCTAGAGAAGACTAAGCTCGTTGTCGTGCCAATGCAAGGTGAGACTGTGGCTCGTTTGTAAAGAGGAAAAGTGAGAAATGGATTTGTGCACTTGCCTTGGGCGCTCTTATTTCTCTCTTGCTTACAAGCTTTGAGACTCTCTTTTGCAAGGGGAGACTTTTTCTTTTGCTTTTTCTTTGTATCTTTTTCCTTTTTTTTTGCTCTCCCTCGATGCTACCTAGTCACACTTGATATTGCTCTTGCACTCTCACTATCCAAGGATAAATGCACAATGCTCAAGCAAACACAAGATGAGCCACTCTCATGGGATAGGTACACACAAAGGAAGATGGGGGTTAACAAGGTGACGCAAGTTATACCTTCTTTGATGATGAACTTGTCGTCAGTGGTGCGGGATGATGTTCGTGGTCCATGGTGTCGATGAGCGCGGAGGTTGATGATGCGGAAGCTTGCTGGTACTTGCGGACTCGCACACGGGACACGAGAAAACAAAGGAGATTAGCCAATGCGAAAAATGAGGCAAAACTATCAAAACTTGCGTTACAGCCGGACACTCCGGTCTGTCTGGGCCGGACACTCCGGTCTGGCCGGACACTCCGGTCTGTTTTGGCCGGACACTCCGGTCGGGCCGGACACTCCGGTCAGTATGAGCCGGACACTCCGACGCGGGTTTCCTGCTCGTGTTCTTGAGCGGAAATCCTCGCTTTCGGGCCTCAAATCCGCGAGAAACTGGCCAAATCAGGCTGGGGAAACGCATGATAAAGCTGGACCAACTCCTTAGACAAGGTTTGGTCGGATCAAAACCACAAATAACACTCCAAATCAAGAGATCGTTCCAAAGGCAAATATGGGCTGTTTTTTGTGGGGATTTTCGAATTTTTGGTGGATAGAAGAAAAATTTGTGGGGGAAATCGTGAGCAACGAAGCTCTTGATACCAATATGTTGAGGGCAAACCTCTAGGGTGGCCCGATCTTTCACGATTCCCTTTCAAATCAAGGGAGGAGTGCGGGGGAAGGAGGAAAGGATGAACACGATGAACACACGAACGAAGAACGCGATGGACACACAGACGCAAAACCACGATAAACACCAATAGCTCACGCCGGCGGTGACCGGTCCGGCGCAATCCCTAGGATCGGTGTCGGGCGGAGGACTCTCTCTCGAACCGGCATGGTGAGATGGGAGACTCGATGAGATCTTGACGTCTAGGCAAAGGGACACCGATGCCTAGGCCTTGTACAACGCGGAGGCACAATGCAAACTCCAACGAGGTTTGGGGATATTGGTGCTCCTTAGTCAAGGAGCATGAGGCAAGAATTAGATAGATCCACAAAGGGGTTTCCACTAATTCCAATATCATGCCTCGGGTTTACAATGGAGGTGGGGGTCTATATATAGGTCAGTCACAAGTTCAGGGGTAATTCAGGCATTAAAGTACAGTTCTAGGCGAAGTAGAGGGGTACATGGGCCATAGGGCCCAGCTAGGCTCGTAGGCCCATCACTTGGGCCGGACACTCCGGGTCGAGTGGGCTGGACAGTCCGGGGCGGCCGGACACTCCGGGTCGAGTGGGTCGGACAACTCGGTGTGGCCGGACACTCCGGGTCGAGTGGGTCGGACAACTCGGTGTGGCCGGACACTCCGGGAAGTGTCTAGGCAGTGTCCGAACTGGCACACAGAATGTTCGCGCCAGGTTAGGGATCGGGCAGGCCGGACACTCCGGCTGAGTCACGCTGGACACTCCGGCTTTGGCAGCTTCAGCACAGGTGCAGCTTCAGGGCTCGTGGATCGACGCGGTGGGGGCTCGTACCTGATGATGCACAAAGTAGTGGTATGAAGTAGCACGCCATCCAAGGAGGTATCGAATTGGCACGAGGAGAGGAGCGAGTTCACCTTAGCTTGGAGGAGTTTGGCTCGGGCACGAGTCATGGGTCCACCTGGGGGACTTGTTGGTGTAGATGTAGAAGCGTCCGTAGGACGGGCTGCATCATTGTTGATTCGTTTGAGGACCTTGAAGGGACCATCCACTCTTGTCTTGATCTTGGAGTCGCGTTCCTTGGGGAAGTGGTCTTTGCTTAGGTGTATCCACACAAGATCACATTCTTCAAGTATCATCTCCATCTTGTCCTTGTTTAACCTTGAAGCTTGGCGAAGGACTTGTTCCTCGATAGTAGCTCTTGTTTCTTCATGCAGTTTCTTCGTGGCTTGTGCGCGCTTCTCGACGTCCATGTTGGTGCGCTCATGAAGAGGTAGTGGTAGGATGTCGAGCACGATGAGGGGCTCGAAACCATAGACGATCGTGAAGGGACTCATCTTGGTTGTTGAGTGCTTGGCTCGGTTGTAGGTGAACTCGGCGTGGGGAATGCATTCCTCCCAATCCTTCAAGTTTTTCTTAATCAACACACGTAGAAGAGTTCCGAGGCTTCGGGAGACAACCTCGGTTTGTCCATCGGTTTTAGGATGCGATGCGGATCAAAAGAGGAGCTTGACGTCGAGCTTGGCCATGAGGGTCTTCCATAAGTAGCTCATGAATTTGACGTCACGGTCGGAGACGATTGTTCGGGGCACACCGTGAAGACAAACAATTTCCCTGAAAAACAAATTTGCAACATGTGAAGCATCATCGGTCTTATGGCACGGTATGAAGTGTGCCATTTTGGAAAAGCGATCCACGAAAACAAAGATAGAATCATGACCATGCTTAGATCTAGGCAATCCTAACACAAAATCCATGATAATGTCGGACCAAGGTGTATGAGGAATAGGCAATGGCATATAAAGACCATAAAGGTTAGCTTGCGACTTAGCTTGAACACATGTCGTGCATCGTTGAACGTAGCGCTCCACGTCGTGCTTCATCTTGGGCCAAAAGTAGTGAGTGGAGAGCATGCCCAATGTCTTGTCACGGCCAAAGTGACCCATAAGGCCTCCACCATGAGATTCTTGGAGAAGCAAAAGTTGGAGCGACGATTTCAGAACGCAAAGTTTGTTTTGTTTAAAGATAGAGCCATTATGCAAATAGAAATCATCAACTCCTTTGTCAATGGAGCACTTTGCGAAAATTGGTTCAAAGAACGGGTCGGAAGCATACAAAGATTTTATTTCCTCAAGACCCAACACATTGATTTCAAGTCTCGTAAGAAGGCTTGTATGCTTGCGAGACAAAGCGTCCGCAACTACATTATGTTTGCCCTTCTTAAACCTTTCTTTGTGTCTAAAACTATCCTACGAGACTAGCGTGCTTAGTGCTCTACGGGCTGCTCAGTTAAGCAATCTTGTGCCCGTTTCGTTGAGACATTGCTAGTGTCTCTCCTTGTGCATTGCAACACGAGCATTCCTCCGACATACCTTATTTTTTTGAGCTCATTTTCATAGTTGCAATTGCCCCATTTATCTCCACCGTGTGTGTTTCCATGGGTCTTTGTCATACGATCAGCACTAGGACTTGTTTGTGGTGTAGTTAGGATACCAGACCTATAGCTCCACCATAAATACCCTGTGTGCCTTGTGATCGTTCTCTATACCTTTGATATTCACTTCATCACATCAGTGCATCAGTTTTTGATTTCGTTTGGTAGATCATCTCTATTCACTTTGGAACAGTAAGATCTCCTTTCTTATTAGTTGTGAGTGAGTTGTGAGAGTTTCCACCATACTAATTTTGATTTGTGCACTAATGTACTAATCATGTCTTCTAGTAGTGTTGATGTGATGCCGAAAATGGAGGCAGGTGATGTTACAAATAATGTGGAGACGTATAGTTACAAATTCATCGACAATTGGCATTGTTGTGGAACTTTTTGGAAGGAAGAACGCGGTATTTTTGATGGTGATGGTCTTTTCCACCATAGTGTGATGATTGGTGAGCGATGTGCTTCCATTACCATTGATAGTAACTCTACTATTAATTTGATCAGCGTTGAAGTTGTACAAAAGTTGCAGCTACCCACATGTGCCCGTGCGGTGCCATATCTCTTGCATTCATCGTATGGCACATTGCTGATTTCACACACCGCTGATGTTCCCATGACTTTTAAAGAGCATACTGAGATTGTGCGCTGTGATGTATCTCCTATACCACTTGATTCTTGTCACATACTATTGGGAGAACCTTGGAGCAGAAGGTTTGACGCTCAAATATGTCCTGTTGTTGGAAGGATTTCTTTCAAATGGAACATGAAGAGGCATGTTATGCTCAGGATTTCAGCCGACAAATTTCATGAGTATCATCTTCTTTGCAAGGAGAGGACAAAAGAGTTCAGTTTGTCTGCTAAGTACAAGGTCATGATGAATGGTGACAATTCTATTATTTGTCATCTTGAACACGGTGTGCATTACAACCCATGTGAGAATGAGAGCCACATAGCCAAGCTGAGTGAGAGTGTTATCAAAAGTGAGCTGTGTGATTCCACTAAACGTGAGGTTGAGAGCATCCATTCTAAGAGTATGAGAGAAAAAGAAAACATCAGTGTAGTAGATGCTAATACATGTGAGGATATTTCTACTAATGTAATCATCTCTACTCCTGGTATTGTTTCTTGTGCTATGCAGGTTGCTTTTGAAGAAAGGGAGCAATCTATTTTACAAACTACATCGTCGGACTGTGCATTGTCACTTGTGGCGGATGTTTTAGTACCTACTACAATTGAGGAGATTGTTGATGACATTGGTACTGTTTTGGAGATTCAGCCAACATGTGGGACATATTGTGAGTCTATTCCTTTACTGAAGCCTCCTTGTGATTTGCCTTGCACTACTGTTTCAGCACCATGTTATAGTTTACCAAATTCAAATTTTGATCATGTGGTATTGATAACACATAAGGAAATACTTGCTCGAATACCACCTGCTGATGTTGTGTATTCCATCATGCTAAATGAACCTATGACTATGAGTTGTGCTATGGATAAGATTTCTGAAATTTCATTTCTGAATTCTAGCACATATTCTCCTTGTTTCACTTTCAATCTGATTGGTGAATATAGCATGCATGAAAATTTTCTTGTGGATCACATATGCATTACTTGTGATAGAATCGCTGAACTGAAACATGTTGTTTTCAGCCATACATCACAAAATGTTTGCTATGGGGCAATAGCTCATGTTCCAGATATTATGGAAATACATTCTGGTCTAGTTGATATATTGCAACCAATACAAGTAATTTTACCTATGTTGGATTGTTCTAATCTTGCTAGAATAGGACCCAAGTTTTCATATTCACTATGTTTGTCCCAAAAGTCTTTGTTTAGTTTTGTTACTACTTTAGACTTCCTTGATATTTGCAAATGGAGTTGCATTTTACATACTGGACAACATGATCATGTTCATAATAATCAGAGTAGCGCAGTTGAAGCATGTCATGATTCAATTTGGTTTTCAGACATATTGAATTGGTTTGATCTTGTTCACAAATTTGATCATAGATCTTCTTTGCGAAAACTCAATTTAATATTGAGAACAAGACTATCTATTTAGTTGTTTTTCACCATGATCATGATTATTTGTACTTCACTTATACCTGCAATATAAGTTGCTTGATGTATACTAGACATACTTTTCATGTGAACAACAATAATACAGCATGTTATATATATATACTTTGTGTACACGTTGTTCTTTTTGTTTCATCCACTTTCAGCTTACCCAACGCCGAGGACGGCTTTTCTTGAAGAAAGGGAGGATGATGAGGATACAATCATGGATCATGCTGATTTCGAGTGTTTGAACTAGAAAGAAATATTGAGCCTCATTGAAAAATATCACAAGGGGAATTCGTTCCTAGTTGGACATGATACTTTGATTTATAAGAGCTTTATACTACCTAAATCATGGTGTTATTGTTTGACTAGATTTGGCATCTATCGGACTAGCGCCAGCGGGAGGAGAAGGAGGAAGGCGACCAAGAGATGGAAGATGCATTAGGAGGCAATAAGGCAAACAAGCATGATCAAGAGAGATATGTGGCGCGCCAGGACACTTTTGAGGTGCACCACGACATATGGCCTGCGCGCCAAGTAAGCCGAACTCATCTATGGGTCAGTATGTATTAGTTTGAGTCGAACCGAGTCAGTTCGTTCCAAGTTATGGCTGTTTTTAGGCCCGTTTAGAGGGGAGGATGCCCCAACCCTCATATAAACCTCCGTAGCCGTCACAAGTTAGGGAGACCACGTTAAAATATTTTGGAGTTGTTTCTTTCATAGAACCTCTGGAATTACCCTGTGTTCGAATCTGCCAACTATAATTGAGTGTGATCTGTTGTTCCATTGGG
Organism: Avena eriantha; assembly: GCA_910589775.1. Classification (NCBI taxonomy): domain Eukaryota; kingdom Viridiplantae; phylum Streptophyta; class Magnoliopsida; order Poales; family Poaceae; genus Avena; species Avena eriantha. The sequence goes on from OU342743.1 coordinate 383,559,052, forward strand.
AATTAGTAGATTGCCGTTCGTGGTCACGGCTACGTGCGCAAGAGTGTGGTGTTGTGAATATCCTACAAGGTTTGAGATATGTTCCACTAGCATCAGGGATCGAGCGGGAGAGATCATAACTACGCACTAGTTATCTATCATCCACCATCACCATCGACAAGAGCTTGCTGAGAAGATCGGGCCACCCCATATCAGACAGTCTGAGACCCCCTCCGGAGGCGACACCAGAGACAGACCGGAGTCTCCGGTCCACACCGGAATCTTCGGACCCCGCACCGGAGTCTCCAGACCGAGCATTGTGGGCCTGTGCGCCTTAAGCTGGGCTTGGCCCATGTAACGCCCCAAACTTCCTGCTTATGCCTGTTTTACCCCTAGCTCATGGCTGGCCTATATATATGCCCCCACCCCCTCCTTGAAACCTGAGAGATGATGATGAATTAAGGCATGTGCCAAACCCTAGATGGGAACCCCCTCTCAATAGTAAATCTATGAGTTGTACAAGGCCTTGGAGTCGGTGCCCTTCTCCAAGTTGTCAAGACCCTCCTCAAATGTTTGGTCTCTCCCTATCAAGGATTCTAGTAGTGCTTGGTCTCTCCCCTTTGGGGTTCTACTTGGTTGCTACTCTCTCCTTGATTTGGATTCTACCATCCGCTTGCCGATCTCTCCTTTGGTGATTCTACCGCAAGGTCTCTTGCCGAGGATTCTATTGGATTGGTTGTTCGAACCAACGGGAGCAAATCGAATTGGGTGTGATTTGGCGTGTGTTTGTATCTTTACCTTGCATTAAAGTTGTGTTCATCGTGTTCATCATGTTTTCCCTCACTTTCGCCTCAAATCTGTGAAGATCGAGCCACTCCAAGGGTAAATCTACAAGGATACCCATAACAACTGGTATCAACAGCTTTTGGTTGCCACGGATTTGACTTCACCCTTTGATTTCCACCATAAACTGAAAAATACCAAAAATATAGCCCCAAATTGCCTTTGGATCGATCTCTCGTTTTGGTGAGTTGATTGTGGTTTTAGTCCAATAGAAACTTGTCTTTGGAGTTGGTCTCCTTGTGCCCTGCGTTTCCCAGCCCAATTTGGTCGAAATTTTCTGGATTTGAGGGTTCAAGGGCCGAATTTCCGCACAAGAACACGAGTCTCCGGCCTACACCGGAGTGTCCGGACCATCAACACCGGAGTCTCCGGCCTACACCGGAGTGTCCGGACCATCAACACCAGAGTCTCCGGCCCTGACAAAATTTTTGACCCCCTTTTCCTTTTTCGACTGATTTCCTTTTGACGTTTGTGTTTTTGTGCATGTCTGTAAACTAACAAAAGCTTCCGCAATGCCTCGCACTCGACATCGACACCACGAAACTCGAACCATCCCTCCACCAATGGTTGCAAGTGTGACATCACCACAAGGTATAACTTGCACCACCCTTGTTAACCCCTTCTTCCTTTGTGTGTTACCTAAACTATCGAGAGTAGCTCATCTTGTGTTTGCCGAAGCACTGTGCGCTTGCTCTTGCATAAGTCATAGTGTAGAGGCAATATCAAAAACTTGACTCCATAGCATAGCAAAGAAAGAGGTACACAAAGAAAAAAGCTGCTAAGCAAACGAAAAAGAGAAAGATACCAATACAAAAGAGAGTCCAAAGCTTCTAAGCAAGAGTGCGAGCAAGAGCAAGGCAAGCGTACAAATCAGTTGCTTCTCCATCTTTTGGCAAACAGGCTACGGTCTCTCCTAGTGTTGGCACCACACCGAGCATTAGTCTTAGTTAGGACCAATTTTGTTCGTTGCTCATTTTCATAGTCGTGTTAGCCACATTAATCTCCACCGTGTGTGTATAGTCCTAGGTTCTCGTCACCCTTTTGACCTTTTCCTTTGACTTTGTTTTTGGTTGGATTTTACCCACTTTTGATAATAACCTTTTCGTTTGGTTGTTCCATTCGCTATCCACCTTCCTACCCATCCACCATAGGCCTTTGTGTGTGTGTGTCTTGTGTATTCGCTTTGCTCTTGGCAAGAAGAACCTTTCTAGTTTTTGACTTGGTGAGGCAAGGTAGCACATACCATACCACCAATACCACCCTCGTTTCACTTGTGGTCAAACAACATGTCTAGGGAAAGCGGAGACAGCAGAGATGGCAACTTCAATAACCAAGATAGTTTTTCCACACACCACAACTTATGGGTGCAATGCCAAGAATTCAATGCCCAATTTGAGAGGCTTGAGAACCGGCTTGATGAAACTTTTCGAGAATTCGACTACCGTCACCGGCAACGCCAAGTGGAGCACAATGCTCAATTCCAAGCTCTTCACCAAGCTATTGCCAACCTCCACAACCGTCATGGACACCATTCAAGCTCGTCAAGTTCGTCTCGCGTGCGCTCCTCAAGTCATCATGGCGACCCCTCGCGCTCCCATTCTCATCATGGAGAACCCCACCACCACAATGGGGAACATCAAGCTCATCATCGCCATGAACAAGTGGTTGAGCCACACCATCAACAACCGCACCACATAAGACGCCATCGACACCATGATCACCAGGCGCATTCACAAAACCAAGAAGAACATGGTCGCCCTCCACAGCAAGCTATGGTATAAGCACCACCACCACCCCAAGAACAAGAACGCCATGGTGAACACAACCGCGTTGATAGGCGCCAACACCCGAACCATGACCATCGCCATCAACAACAAGTTCATCGAGCACCACAATGGTATACAAGTGTTCATGACGAGGCTGCACACCGCGCGAGACACAACAACCGCTATGCTCAACCCCACCATCGTCATCAACAACCAATGAATGCAAATGATCCCGAGCAACGGCATAGAAGATACTTTGCGCATAAAGCTCCTCCTCAACCGCGTCCTCGAGAAAATCAAGCTCCTCCTCCACCACCACGTGCACCAAGTGAAGCGAGCATAAGGCAAGATCACCGCAACTACCACCGTGAACATGAAGAGGGCAAGTTTGGGAAGCTCAAGTTCATTATGCCCAAGTTCAAGGGAGAAGACGCTGATGCATACATTGATTGGGAGCTCAAAGTTGACAAGATCTTCCGAGTCCATAATTACTCCGAAGAGAAGAAAGTTGCAATGGCATCCCTAGAGTTTGAGGACTATCTAAATGTTTGGTCGGAAGACTTCCAAAAGAACCGCGAGAAGAATGAGGAACCTCCAATTGAAACTTGGACCGAGATGAAGGAAGTGATGTACACATGCTTCATCCCCGAGCATTATCGCAAAGATCTCTTTGACAAGCTACAAAACTTGAAACAAGGCACCATGTCAATTGAAGAGTTCTACAAGGAAATGGAGATAATCATGATGCGAGCTGATGTGAGAGAACTCGAAGAGAAAACCATAGCAAGGTTCCTCAATGGTTTGAGCCGCCCAATAAGGAAGATTGTTGACTTTCAACCGTACAAGAACCTCACCGAGCTCCTCCATCAAGCTACCAAAGCTGAGCGGCACTTGCAAAAGGAGAATGCAAACGAAAAGCAAAAGTCATACTTTGTGTCCATCAATGCAAATGCTCCCGCCAAGCCAACAAACCAAGCAACAAGCTCATCCAAGCAAGCAAAGAATGTGCTAGCACCCTCCTCCAACACGACATCGGATAGTCAAGTCACTTGCTTCAAGTGTAGAGTGAAAGGTCACAAGTCATATGAGTGCACCAACTCACGAGTGATGCTTACAGATGAGAATGGCGCAACCTACTCCGTAAGTGAAGAGGAGTATGAAGTTCTCACTCAATGAGCTATTGCAAGGAAAGCCGCAAGGGACGAGGATGACACACTTGTATGTGAGCATGATCCGGGCCCCGCACTTGTCATAGCACAAATCTCGCCAACAAACTCCATCCCAAGAGAGGACCAACGCCTCAATATCTTCCAAACTTGTGCCGGAATTGATGGCAAGTCCATAAAAGTGATTATCGATGGAGGTAGTTGCCAAAACCTCGCAAGTATGGAGCTTTGTGAGAAGCTAAAGTTGCAATGCATAGAGAACCCTCACCCCTACCAATGGAGCACTCAAGATAATGGAGCACTCAAGATAACATCAAAGGTCCACGTCTCCTTCAAGATTGGACCATATGAAGACACCGTCGAGTGTGATGTCGTGCCAATGTCCGTGTGCCACATGCTACTTGGAAGGCCATGGCAATACAATAAAGGAGCAATACATCATGGTTCCACCAACCAATACTCCTTCAAGTGGAATGACAAGAAATTGGTGCTCCAACCCATGCCGCCTAGCCAAGTCATTGCATTCAACATGACACCCGTCAACAAGATAAAGCAAGCTAAAGACCCTTATGAGACGAGTGGTGAGAGAGTGAACCACCATCAAGAGAGTGAGTGCCACAAGCCAAAAATGAGTGGAAAAATCATGAGTGCCATGACGCAAACCACAAATTGTGAGAAGAGAGACTTGAGTGTGACCCATACTAAAAATCATTCATACAATTCTCTCTCTTTGTTGTTGGTTTTGCAAGGTACCCAAGATACACCACCAACTACAAGGATAAGGCTACAAGATCTCCAACCACAACATGATGGCAAGATGTACCACAAGCTTTTCAACAAGTTTGAGAATGGCTTCGACACCGGTGATCCGACCATGTACAAGAACAAGGCCAAGGGCACACCTCCTTCCTTGCATGATGAACGAATATCGTCCAGCTCGACTCGTTTTCAAGCGGGGGGAGATGATGTAGCCCAACATATGGAAACCACCTTTGGGTCCACATCATGCCACTCTAATCATCACTCCAAAGGTGAACTCCTTCCATGCTTTGCCTTTTGTTGGTTATTATGCGAATGGAATCCTACTTGAGACAAATGCCCATGATGTGACTAGGTCCATGAACATGATGCCAAGAAGATGCAGCAAGGATGGCCCTGGAGCCAAGACACCCAAGCAAGAGGCCTGGAAGAGAAGACGCAAGAAGCTGCTAAAGTAGGACCGGAGTCTCCGGACCAGTAAACTAGAGTCTCAGGTCTACCACACCGGAGTCTCTGGCCTGTCTCTGGACCGAGCCCCGAACCTGCACCTAGGACAGTCTGAGACCCCCTCCGGAGGCGACACCGGAGACAGACCGGAGTCTCCGGTCCACACCGGAATCTCCGGACCCCGCACCGGAGTCTCCAGACCGAGCATCGTGGGCCTGTGCGCCTTAAGCTGGGCTTGGCCCATGTAACGCCCTAAACTTCCTTCTTATGCCTGTTTTACCCCTAGCTCATGGCTGGCCTATATATATGCCCCCACCCCCTCCTTGAAACCTGAGAGATGATGATGAATTAAGGCATGTGCCAAACCCTAGATGGGAACCCCCTCTCAATAGTAAATCTATGAGTTGTACAAGGCCTTGGAGTCGGTGCCCTTCTCCTAGTTGTCAAGACCCTCCTCAAGTGTTTGGTCTCTCCCTATCAAGGATTCTAGTAGTGCTTGGTCTCTCCCCTTTGGGATTCTACTTGGTTGCTACTCTCTCCTTGATTTGGATTCTACCATCCGCTTGCCGATCTCTCCTTTGGTGATTCTACCGCAAGGTATCTCGCTGAGGATTCTATTGGATTGGTTGTTCAAACCAACGGGAGCAAATCGAATTGGGTGTGATTTGGCATGTGTTTGTATATTTACCTTGCATTAGAGTTGTGTTCATCGTGTTCATCGTGTTTTCCCTCACTTCCGCCTCAAATCCATGAAGATCGGGCCACTCCAAGTGATGAGGATATATACATGGATTATGATGATTCTGACTGCCTGAACTGGAAGGAAATATTGAGTCAAATCAATAATGACTATCAGGTGAATTTATTCCTAATTGAACCTGATGTTTTATTTAATGAGAACTTTATACTACCTAAGTCTATGCATCTTTGTATGATCAGGTTTATTGATAACACAAGCATTGCGCGAGGAGGAGGAGAGTTGCAGCAAGAAGGACAAGCGCTGATTTCCAATATCAACAAGTGCGCGAGGGAGGAGCGGGAGGCATGCGCACTAGGAGGCAATGAGGAAATCATGTATGAGCAAGAGTGAGAGATGGCACACCAAGAATTACATGTTTGAGGTGTTCCACGATGTTTGGACTGCGTGCCAATAAGACCGAACCCATATATGGGTCGGTATGTATCAGTTTGAGTCGAACCGAGTCAGTTTGGGCTAAGTTATGGCTGGTTTTAGGCCCGTTTAGAGGGGAGGACGCCCCAGCCCTCATATAAACCTCTGTAGCCATCACAAGTTAGGTTTTAGACCACGTTAAAATATTTTGGAGTTGTTTCTTTCATAGAACCTCTGGAATTACCCTGTGTTCGAATCTGCCAACTATAATTGAGTGTGATCTGTTGTTCCATTGGGAATTAGTAGATTGCATACTACCGTTCGTGGTCACAGCTGCGTGCGCAAGAGTGTGGTGTTGTGAATATCCTACAAGGTTCGAGAGCTGTTGCATTGGCATCAGGGATCGAGCGGGAGAGATCATAGCTACGCACTAGTTATCTATCATCCACCATCACCATCGACAAGAGCTTGCTGAGAAGATCGGGCCACCCCATATCATCTTGGTATCAGATTTCCAGTGTTGCCTCGGTAAGCAATCCACAATCCATCCATAGATTAGAGAGTGTTTTTCATCCTATACAGAAAAATCCCCACAAAAAGGGTTGCCATAGCTTAGATTACATCGTATTCGAGTAATAGTTGCTGGTCAAGTTCCTCTATTAGATTAGATTTAGATCTATTCTTCGTAGATTTGTTTTCTAGTTGTTCTAGTTGTTTTCCACCATCTTTTTCCGCTACCATCAAGTCAGATCCGATCCAAGTAAAGAGTCCTAGTTGTGTACTACTTGGCGAGTCGGAAAAAAATCGAAAAAAAAAATTCGAACCGTCGCCTTACCACAAACCAGTCTGTGCTAGTACGAGAAAAAAAAATTCTGCCGCCATCCTGCCGCGGCAGGATTTTAGGCCGTTTTTCTGCCGTGGCAGAGACCAATTCTCAGGTCAAATTTTTTTCTTTTTTTGTTTTTTTACTGAGTCCACATAGCGTACCTATACTTGTGAGCCTTAGTAAGCCTTTCTTTGTGTCTAAAACTATCCTACGAGACTAGCATGCTTAGTGCTCTGCGGGCTGCTTAGTTAAGCAATCTTGTGCCCGTTTCGTTGAGACATTGCTAGCGTCTCTCCTTGTGCATTGCAATGCGAGCATTCCTCCGACATACCTTATTTTTTTGAGCTCATTTTCATAGTTGCAATTGCCCCATTTATCTCCAACGTGTGTGTTTCCATGGGTCTTTGTCATACGATCAGCACTAGGACTTGTTTGCGGTGTAGTTAGGATACCAGACCTATAGCTCCACCATAAATACCCTGTGTGCCTTGTGATCGTTCTCTATACCTTTGATATTCACTTCATCACATCAGTGCATCAGTTTTTGATTTCGTTTGGTAGATCATCTCTATTCACTTTGGAACGGTAAGATCTCCTTTCTTATTAGTTGTGAGTGAGTTGTGAGAGTTTCCACCATACTGATTTTGATTTGTGCACTAATGTACTAATCATGTCTTCTAGTAGTGTTGATGTGATGCAGAAAATGGAGGCAGGTGATGTTACAAATAATGTGGAGACGTATAGTTACAAATTCATCGACAATTGGCATTGTAGTGGAACTTTTTGGAAGGAAGAACGCGGTATTTTTGATGGTGATGGTCTTTTCCACCATAGTGTGATGATTGGTGAGCGATGTGCTTCCATTACCATTGATAGTAACTCTACTATTAATTTGATCAGCGTTGAAGTTGTACAAAAGTTGCAGCTACCCACATGTGCCCGTGCGGTGCCATATCTCTTGCATTCATCGTATGGCACATTGCTGATTTCACACACCGCTGATGTTCCCATGACTTTTAAAGAGCATACTGAGATTGTGCGCTGTGATGTATCTCCTATACCACTTGATTCTTGTCACATACTATTGGGAGAACCTTGGAGCAGAAGGTTTGACGCTCAAATATGTCCTGTTGTTGGAAGGATTTCTTTCAAATGGAACATGAAGAGGCATGTTATGCTCAGGATTTCAGCCGACAAATTTCATGAGTATCATCTTCTTCGCAAGGAGAGGACAAAAGAGTTCAGTTTGTCTGCTAAGTACAAGGTCATGATGAATGGTGATAATTCTATTATTTGTCATCTTGAACACGGTGTGCATTACAACCCATGTGAGAATGAGAGCCACATAGCCAAGCTGAGTGAGAGTGTTATCAAAAGTGAGCTGTGTGATTCCACTAAACGTGAGGTTGAGAGCATCCATTCTAAGAGTATGAGAGAAAAAGAAAACATCAGTGTAGTAGATGCTAATACATGTGAGGATATTTCTACTAATGTAATCATCTCTACTCCTGGTATTGTTTCTTGTGCTATGCAGGTTGCTTTTGAAGAAAGGGAGCAATCTATTTTACAAACTACATCGTCGGACTGTGCATTGTCACTTGTGGCGGATGTTTTAGTACCTACTACAATTGAGGAGATTGTTGATGACATTGGTACTGTTTTGGAGCTTCAGCCAACATGTGCGACATATTGTGAGTCTATTCCTTTACTGAAGCCTCCTTGTGATTTGCCTTGCACTACTGTTTCAGCACCATGTTATAGTTTACCAAATTCAAATTTTGATCATGTGGTACTGATAACACATAAGGAAATACTTGCTCGAATACCACCTGCTGATGTTGTGTATTCCATCATGCTAAATGAACCTATGAGTATGAGTTGTGCTATGGATAAGATTTCTGAAATTTCATTTCTGAATTCTAGCACATATTCTCCTTGTTTCACTTTCAATCTGATTGGTGAATATAGCATGCATGAAAATTTTCTTGTGGATCACATATGCATTACTTGTGATAGAATCGCTGAACTAAAACATGTTGTTTTCAGCCATACATCACAAAATGTTTGCTATGGGACAATAGCTCATGTTCTAGATATTATGGAAATACATTCTGGTCTAGTTGATATATTGCAACCAACACAAGTAATTTTACTTATGTTGGATTGTTCTAATGTTGCTAGAATAGGACCCAAGTTTTCATATTCACTATGTTTGTCCCAAAAGTCTTTGTCTAGTTTTGTTACTACTTTAGACTTCCTTGATATTTGCAAATTGAGTTGCATTTTACATACTGGACAACATGATCATGTTCATAATAATCAGAGTAGCGCAGTTGAAGCATGTCATGATTCAATTTGGTTTTCAGACATATTGAATTGGTTTGATCTTGTTCACAAATTTGATCATAGATCTTCTTTGAGAAAACTGAATTTAATATTGAAGAACATGACTATCTATTTAGTTGTTTTTCACCATGATCATGATTCTTTGTACTTCACTTATACCTGCAATTTAAGTTGCTTGATGTATACTGGACATACTTTTCATGTGAACAACAATAATACAACATGTTATATATACATATACTTTGCGTACATGTTGTTGTTTTTGTTTCTCCCACTTTCAGCTTACCCAAAGCCGAGGACGGCTTTTCATGAAGAAAGGGAGGATGATGAGGATATATACATGGATTATGATGATTCTGACTGCCTGAACTGGAAGGAAATATTGAGTCAAATCAATAATGACTATCAGGTGAATTTATTCCTAATTGAACCTGATGTTTTATTTAATGAGAACTTTATACTACCTAAGTCTATGCATCTTTGTATGATCAGGTTTATTGATAACACAAGCATTGCGCGAGGAGGAGGAGAGTTGCAGCAAGAAGGACAAGCGCTGATTTCCAATATCAACAAGTGCGCGAGGGAGGAGCGGGAGGCATGCGCACTAGGAGGCAATGAGGAAATCATGTATGAGCAAGAGTGAGAGATGGCACACCAAGAATTACATGTTTGAGGTGTTCCACGATGTTTGGACTGCGTGCCAATAAGACCGAACCCATATATGGGTCGGTATGTATCAGTTTGAGTCGAACCGAGTCAGTTTGGGCTAAGTTATGGCTGGTTTTAGGCCCGTTTAGAGGGGAGGACGCCCCAGCCCTCATATAAACCTCGGTAGCCGTCACAAGTTAGGTTTTAGACCACGTTAAAATATTTTGGAGTTGTTTCTTTCATAGAACCTCTGGAATTACACTGTGTTCGAATCTGCCAACTATAATTGAGTGTGATATGTTGTTCCATTGGGAATTAGTAGATTGCATACTACCGTTCGTGGTCACGGCTGCGTGTGCAAGAGTGTGGTGTTGTGAATATCCTACAAGGTTCGAGAGCTGTTGCATTGGCATCAGGGATCGAGCGGGAGAGATCATAGCTACGCACTAGTTATCTATCATCCACCATCACCATCGACAAGAGCTTGCTGAGAAGATCGGGCCACCCCATATCACCAAGGGTAAATCCACAAGGAGAACCATAACAGCTAACTTGGATCAAACCTTTGGAGACGAGTTGGTTGATTTGATGTTCAATCTCCTTTGTCTTGGGCTTGTTGTAGCAACGGGGATGAGGTCAATGTGATGTTCGATGCCGCGAAGAGGAGGTAGTCCATGTGGAAGCTCTTCGGGGAACTCATCCTTGAATTCCTGCAAAACAATCATCAAAGATAGAGGAACATTGTTTAATTCATTAGTTCCTTGTGCTAGTCCCTTGCAAAGGAGGACATAGTGCAAGATGGATGGGTTGTTTCGAACATTTCTCATCTCACTTTTGGTGGCAAGGAGAACACTCTTAGTTTTTCCACTCGAGTTTGGCTTGTGGCTCTCACTCACTATGAGGTGGTTCTCTCTCTCACCGCTCTTCTCACAAGTAGGTGTTGTGCTTTGCGCCCTCGCTAAAGCCTTGAAGTGTCTACAATTATTTGGCTAGGAGTCATTGGTTGCAAAACACATGTTTTGTTGAGCCATTTGAAGGTGTATACATTGGTGTGACCATCATGTTGAGCAGCCTTGTCAAATTGCCACGGTCGACCAAGAAGCATGTGGAAAACTGTCATAGGAACCACATCACACTCCATCGTATCTTTGTAAGGACCAATGGCAAAGGAGACCGATACGGTATGCTTGATCTTCATGGAACCTTGGTCACTTAGCCATTGCACGTGGTAGGGTTGCTTGTGTGGATGGTGGGTTAGGTTGAGCTTCTCACACAACTCGGTGCTAGCAAGGTTGTGGGAACTCCCTCCGTCAATGATCACCTTGATAGATTTGCCATTGATGTCGGCTCGTGTTTGGAAGATATTGGAGCGTTGGTCTTCATGCTCTTGTGCTTGAGTGGTCAAGATCCTTGTGACGAAAAGCGATGGACTTGCGTCATGTTCACACATGAGGAGTTCTTGGTCATCTTCCACTCGTTTTCTTGCCATTGCTTCCTTGACTCGGGCATCAAATTCATCTTCACTCAAGTACTCTTCATCAGCATTGTCATGGATGAACAAGACTTTCTTATTTCCACATTCGGCCGACTTGTGTCCTTTACCTCCACACTTGTAGCATTCATCATTGAAAGGTGTATCACTCTTTGCTTGTTTGCCACTTAGGGGTAGTTTTCCTTGAGGAAGTGTGGGCTTGAAGGAAGGCTTGGAGCTACTTGATGAGCTTCCATTGAAAGTTGTTGGTGTAGCAGTTGAAACTTGCTTGCAGGTGAAGTACGTCTTGGGCTTGTTGTACTTGATATCCTCTTGCACATGACGTTTAGCCTTTGTTGCGATGTGCACAAGCTAAACCATGGTGTTGTATGTTTGGAACTCGACGAAACGTGTCATAGTTTGCTCCATGCGCTCATCAATGTTGGCGCGAATCAAGTTGAGTTCCATTTCCTTAAAGTACTCTTCCACGGTCTTTGTCCCTTGACGAAGCGATTGAAGGTTGTTGAAGAGGTCGCGCATCTAGTGCGCGGGGACGAACCGGGATCTCATGTGAGCCTTCATGTCATGCCAAGTTTTGATTAGCGGTTCTTGTGTTGCATCACGAGCAACTTGAACTTGTTCCCACCAAAGGTTGGCGTAATCATCAGACTTAAGTGAAGCCATGGCAACCATCTTCTCGTTGCTATAATTGTGCATGCGAAAGATCTTGTCGACTTTGAGTGCCCACGAGAGGTATTCTTCGGGGTCATTGGATCCGTTGAACTTGGGCATTGTGAACTTGAGCTTGCCAAATGTTTCTTCCTCATGGCGGTCACGGTAGCAATTCTTGCTGATGATGGTCTTCATCTTCCATGTGATCATTGTGACGAGCTTGCTGACGATCTTGTGGTTGAGGAGGTGGAACTTGGTTCTTGTGAACTTGTTGTGGAGCTTGCTCTTGCTCTTGGTGCGGTTGTTGACGTGGTTGAGGCGCTTGGGCCTCATGGTGGCGAGGGTGTGGAGCCTGTTGACGACAAAGGGGAGTCTCGTTCCTCGGTTGGTGATGTTGGTTAGGCACATGGGCCTCATGGCGAAGTTCATGGTCATGAGCCTCTTGACGTGGTGGGCGTTGCTCAACTTGTACCACTTGATGCTCCATGTTTTGTTGTGGTGGAGGAGGCGCCTCGTGATGACCATGGTGTCGGTGTGGACGTTCATGACGATGATGACGAGGAGGAGGATCTGGGAGAGCTTCACGTCGATGACGAGCTTGGTTCTCCAAATTGGAGTCATCACTTGTTGTGTCAAGTATGTGTCGCGGTCGATGGTGCTATACTTGTGGTTGCATTTGTGGTTCTTCTTATGGTTGCTCTTGTTGGACCACTAATGCCCTTGCGTGATGACGGTGTGCTTCTTGCCTTGCTCTTGGCCTTGAAAAGAAATCACCATCATAGCTTGACGTTGCGGCGTGCCGTGGGGAAGGTACATAGTTCGAAGAACTTCCATCTTCAACCACGGGGGCATCATTGCGTCTTGGAGCACTTGGATGTAGATCTTGTTGAAGAGGTGCATGACGACGTGAAGAACTCGAAGAGCTTGTAGCACGGGAACACGGTCTTGCCATTCCGTCGATCAGGCATCGCAGATTGTCATTTGTTTCAGTGATGGAGCGTTGAAGCGCTTCATTTTGGTGGCCGAAGTTGTGATGCATTGCATGCATTTGTCGTTTGAGGCCGTCGAAGCGGTTGGTGATGTTCTTCAACTCGGCTTGCGTCTCGTGAAATTGTTCATCTTGTCGCGTCTCAAGGGCTTGGGAACGTTCACAGAACTCTTATTGAACGATGAAGTGACTTGCGCGCGTCATGTACGGTCCTTGATCTTCTTCTTGGGGAGGTGGTTGGCTCGACTCGCCGTCCCTATCCATCATGCAAAACACACAAGTATTGTTTATGGAGGTGGAATATGGTGGTGTTAGCCTTGTACCTCACCTTGGGGATTGCACCAAACTAGAAACCACAAGTGAGAGCTATAAGCGTGCTAAGTGGAATTCCAAAGAAAACTCACACTAAAGAAAGAACTAACTCTCAAAAGCTTGTTGGTGGTAGGTTACGATTGTGGAATGACAAAGAACCAACCAAAAGAAAAGGGATAGTCAAAAGTGAGTAAAATCCAACAAAACTCAAGTGAAAGGCGAAGGTCAACAACTCAAAGGGGTGACGAGAACCAACGACTATATACACACACGTGGAGATTGTTGGGATTGACATGACTATGAAAATGAGCAAACAAAATGTCCTAACGAAGACTGTGCTCAGTGTCATGCCAATAAAAGGAGAGAGATCGTGGCTCGTTTGCAAAGAGGAAAAATGAGTAACGGATTTGTGCACTTGCCTTGGGCGCTATTCTTTATCTCTTGCTTACAAGCTTTGAGACTCTCTTTTGCAAGGGGAAACTATTTTTCTTCTTTTTTTTGCTCTCCCTTGATGCTACCTAGTCACACTTGATATTTCTCTTGCACTCTCACTATCCAAGGACAAATGCACAATGCTCAAGCAAACACAAGATGAGCCACTCTCATGGGATAGGTACACACAAAGGAAGATAGGGGTTAACAAGGTGACGCAAGTTATACCTTCTTTGGTGATGATGAACTTGTCATTGGTGTTGCGGGATGATGTTCGTGGGCCGTGGTGTCAATGAGCGCGGGGATAGTTGATGCGGAAGCTTGCTGTTAGTTGCTGACATGCACACGGGACACGAGCAAGCAAAGGAAATTAGCCAATCCGAGAAATGAGGCAAAACTGTCAAAACTGGCGTTACAGCCGGACACTCCGGTCTGTCTATGCGGACACTCCGGTCGAATCGGTCCGGATACTCCGGCACGGGTTTCCTGCTCGTGTTCTTGAGCGGAAATCCTCACCTCAAGGCCTCAAATTCGCAAAAAATAGCCAAATCAGGCTGCGCAGGATAAAGCTAGACCAACTCCTAAGACAACATTTGGTCGGATCAAAACCACAAATAACACTCCAAATCAAGAGATCGATCCAAAGGCAAATATGGGGCTCTTTTTTGGGGATTTTCGAATTTTTGGTGGATATAAGAAAAGTTTGTGGGAGGATTCGTGAGCAACGAAGCTCTTGATACCAATATGTTGAGGGTAAACCTCTAGGGTGGCCCGATCTTTCACGAATCCCACTCAAATCGAGGATGGAGTGTGGGGGAAGGAGGGAAGGATGAACATGATGAACTCACGCACAATGAACGCGGTGAACACACACGCGCAAAACCACGATACACACCAATAGCTCTCGCCGGCGGTGACCGGTCCGGCGCAATCCCTAGGATTGGCGTCGGGCGGAGGATTCTCTCTCGAACCGGCATGGCGAGATGGGACACTCGGTGAGATCTTGACGTCTAGGCAAAGGGTCTCCGATGCCTTGGCCTTGTAAAACGCGGAGGCACGATGCAAACTCCAACGAGGTTTGGGATATTTGGTGCTCATTTGTCAAAGGAGCATGAGGCATGAACTAGATAGATCCACAAAGGGTTTCCACTAATTCCAAATATCATGCCTATGGTTTACAATGGAGCTGGGGGACTATATATAGGCCTGCCACTTAAACAGGGGTACTTTAGGAATAAAAGACAAGTTCTGGACGGACTAAGGGGTACATGGGCCACAGGCCCAAAGGCCTTTTCATGCCTGGCGTTGGTCGGACCGGAAACTCCGGTGTGCAGGCCAGAGACTCCGGTCCAGGCCAGAGAATCCGGTGTAGCCTCCGGACCAGCCTCCGGAGGGGCCTTCAGATTGTCCCATGGCCCGGTGCAGGGGTCAGACTAGAGAGTGGGCCGGAGTCTCCGGGGTCTTTAGACCGGAGACTTTGGTAGGCCGGACACTCCGGTGTGCGCTGACCGGAGACTCCGGTCTGAGAAGCACCAGCGGCTTCTGCTTCACGCTCTGCTCCTTGTTCTCCATCCTTGGGTGCTTGGGGTGTGTGGAGGCTTCGTACCTGATGATGCATATAGCAGTTGCATGAAGTAGCACACCATCCAAGGAGGTATCAAATTGGCACGAGGAGAGGAGCGAGTTCACCTTAGCTTGTAGGAGTTTGGCTTGAGCACGAGTCATGGGTCCACTTGGGGGACTTGTGGGTGTAGATGTAGGAGCGTCCGTAGGACGGGCTACATCAGAAACCGTGTGAAAGTCTACCACGGCAGAACATGTGGCTGAGCCACTTTGTGGCCGGTTTGTATCTAGTTTGGGTGGACCCAACTCGGGTTCCACCATAGGCCGCCACCCCCTGAACTCATAAATAGATGGGGCGCCTTTTGGAGTTGTTTCTTTCATAGAACCTCTGAAATTACCTTGTGTTCGAATTCTACAACTATAATTGAGTGTGATCTGTTGTTCCATTGGGAATTAGTAGATTGCATACTACCGTTCGTGGGCACGGCTGCGTGCGCAAGAGTGTGGTGTTGTGAATATCCAACAAGGTTCGAGAGTTGTTGCATTGGCATCAGGGATCGAGCGGGAGAGATCATAGCTACGCACTAGTTATCTAATCATCCTCCATATCATCGACAAGAGCTTGCCGAGAAGATCGGGCCCTCCCATATCATCTTGGTATCAGATTTCCTCGTTGCCTCGGTAAGCAATCCACAATCCATCCATAGATTAGAGAGTTTTTTCATCCTATACAGAAAATAGCCCCACAAAAAGATTTGCCATAGCCTAGATTACATCATAGATGAGTAATAGTTGCTAGTCGTTTTCATCAATTAGTCTAGATCTAGCTTTTCTTTCTTTGTTTTCTTCATTCTAGGTGTGTTCATCACCTGTTCTTTTGTGCCATCTAGCAGATCTGATCTAGGTTGAGAGTCCCTGTGTCTTACTCTAGGCCAAGTCGGTTTGCATTAACTAAAAAAAAGTCCTTACCGTTTCTGCGGCGGCACAGAAACGCCCGCTTTTCTTGCCGCGAAACCGAGTCCGACAGCGACTCTGCCGCGGCACGCTTTTTCTGCTGCGCGCGCGCCTGACTGTAGCTACTCTGCTACGGCACAGATTTGCTGCCGCGCGCTGCAGCCGCTCTTCCACGGCACGATTTCCGCCTGTTTTGCTGCCGCCGCTCTGCCACGGCATGATTTCTGCTTCGTTTTTCTGCCACAACAGGATTTGTTCTGCCACGATAGGATTTTTCGCTGTTTTTCTGCCACGACACCATAATTACAAAGTTTGATCAATTTGCACTTTTCCAAAACCCTTAGCCACAACCAATCTACTACATAGGTGTAGGAACTTGCCTATTGAGACTAGTTTCCGCTCCTACAGGCTGCTCTTAGGAATTGGTGCTGTACTTTGTAATTGGCCATGTGTTATCTATAAAATCAAAAAAGAAAAAAAAGCAATATAGCAAAAGAAAAGGTATAAAAAAAGATCTATACAAAAGAAAAAGAAAAATTGTGGAAAAAGAGAAATTGAGCAAGAGGCCTAGTGATATCTTTGTGCACCCATAGATTGAGCAATCTTGTGCCTGTTTACTTTGAGTTTTGCTAGTGTCTCTCGAGAGTAGTGCAACACCCTTCATAGTTGCATTGCCATGTTTTTCTCCACGTGTGTGTTTCTTGGGTATTTGTACGATCAGCACTTGGACTTATTTGCGGTGTAGATAGGATACCATACCTATAGCTCCACCAAAAATAACCTGTGTGCCCTGCAATCATTCTCTATACCTTTGATATTCACTTCATCACATCAAGTGCATCAGTCTTTGATTTCGTTTGGTAGAGCATCTCTATTCACTTTGGAACGGTAAGATCTCCTTTCTTATTAGTTGTGAGTCAGTTGTGAGAGTTATCCACCATACAAATTTTGATTTTTGCACTAACCTACTAATCATGTCTACTAGTGATGGTGATGTTGTGTCGCAGAAAAAGAAGGATGATGAGGTTGTCAATTGGCGTGAATATGAGGCTTTGCGGTCTCATTTGCCACTGTGTTTACTAACATCACTGATGGTATTGACAAGAATCTCTAGGACATAAATATGAGGCTGGATCAGAATATTGGAGCAGTTGATACTATCCAAATGGAAGTGGCTACACTCAATGCCAATGTCGCCAGTTTGCAGCGTTCCATTGAGGGTTTGACAGCCACCATACATAGAAG
This sequence comes from Avena eriantha, assembly GCA_910589775.1. Lineage (NCBI taxonomy): Eukaryota > Viridiplantae > Streptophyta > Magnoliopsida > Poales > Poaceae > Avena > Avena eriantha. The sequence continues at coordinate 383,576,580 of OU342743.1, forward strand.
GCAAGAACCTCAACCTGATGATGCCTTTGATGATTTTGATGAGGGTAGCGCTGTGGATGCTGCTCCACATGTTGGCAGGGGACGTGCCATTCCCCCTGACCATGCACATGCTCATGGCCGTGGGCTTGCCCCTCTTGGGCGTGCTCAACGTGTGCTCAACCAACCTGCTGCTGATGGTTTGGGTAAGCCAAAATTCTCAATTCCAAAGTTTGATGGTTCCATTGATCCTGAAGATTACCTCACATGGGAGTTGAAGATTGAGAAACTCTGGTGCTTATTTGACTATCCAGAAGACAAGAAGGTCAAGCTTGCAGCATCTGAATTTGATGGGTATGCTTTGCGTTGGTGGGATGCTCTTGTGCAACATAGAAGGGAGGACAATGAACTTCCTGTGATGGATTGGCGCGAGATGAAGCAAATCATGAAGGCTCGTTTCGTACCAACCAACTACTTGCAATAAGTTTTTGACAAATTGACGCAATTGAAGCAAGGCACAATGACAGTTGATGAGTACTACATGGAGATGGAGCTGCTTATGCAACGTGCTAGAATTCGTGAGTCCATTGAGATGACAATGCAGGGATTCCTCAACAATATGAAGTTACCAATCAAGAGCATAGTTCGTCATCACAAGTATGAGACCATGAATGAGCTATTGCACCATGCTAGAGAGGCCGAATCCCAGTTGGTAGAAGAGGCGAAGTCACGTGCTCGTTTTCCATCCTCCAGCAGCTTTTCGGCCAGAACTACTCCTCCTACAGCCACGCCACTAGCTACTGCTCCGTTTACACCATCAGCTCAACCAGCAAGTACTTCGTTTGGTGGTTCTAATGCTCGGAAACCCGCTGCTCCTGCTGCTAGTTCGGGTTCCAATATGTCTACGACACGTACTCGTGATGTGGTGTGCCATACTTGTGGTGGTAGAGGTCACTACAAGAAGGATTGTCCAAACAACAAGGTTATGTTTGTTAACGAACAAGGAGAAGTAGAAAGTGGAGATGAAGTTTCTAACATTGATATTGATGACGGCGAGGATGATGCTGATGCATATGTTGAGCATGCACCAACTATTGTCCTATCTTCACGTGTACTTAGTGTGCAACCGGTTGAGGAATCCCAGCGTTGCAACTTGTTCCAAACAAAAGCTCTAGTTGGACCTAACAAAGCTTGCAAGGTAATTATTGATGGAGGTAGCTACAGATATCCTGCAAGTAAGGAACTATGTGCCAAACTGAATTTGACATACTTACCTCATCCCAAGCCATACTACATACAATGGTTGAGCAACAATGGTGAGATGAAGGTAAATCATATGGTACATGTGAATTTTCAAATAGGGCCATACAAAGATTCTATTGATTTTGATGTAGTTTGTATGACTTTTTGTCACCTACTATTGGGTTGGTCTTGGCTTTATGATCGCCATGTGCAACACAATAGCCGAGCCAATACGTATCACTTGGAATTCAAAGGGAAGAAGATTACTATGCAGCCAATGACACCACAAGATATTGTGAATGATTCTCGCCAGAAGATAGAGGTGAACTTGAAGGAAGATTCTACCACTCGGCGAGATTGTGTGACAACTATTCCTGATATAATTGAGCCTAAATTGAGTGATATAAAGAAAAGTGAGATAGTGCCTGGGTTATTCATACTAGCCACCAAGGAGGATATGTGATGCAGCCCGTCCTATGGACGCTCCTACATCTACACCCCCAAGTGGACCCATGACTCGTGCTCGAGCCAAGCTTCTCCAAGCTAAGGTGAATTCGCTCTTGTACTCATGTGACTTCCATACACCCCTGGATGGCTTGCTACTTCATGCCCCGACACTATGCATCATCAGGTATGAAGATATGAGCCAGGGGAGCGACGCAGCAGCCAACAGCTACTAGGAGACCTCGGTACTACAAGCCCCTAGAAGCGGTACTACCGCACAAGAGGTACTACCGCTCATGGATGGCGGTACTACCGCCTCGGACAGAGAGATGGACCCAAAGCCCCAGACCCCACCGGTACTACCGCACTCAGCAAGCGGTACTACCGCGCGCACCTAAAGACTCACGCCAAAGACTCTGCCCGCTCTGGTACTACCGCACCCTTCCAGCGGTACTACCGCATCAGACCGGTACTACCAGACCCCAGGGCCTGCGCGCTCCAGCTTGGCCCTTTGGCCTTGTAACACACCCTTTTGATACTTTAGTTGCCTAAACTACCCATGAACTTGTGGCTGGCCTATATATAGCCCCCCACCTCTATTGTAAACCCTAGGCATGATATTGGAATTAGTGGAAACCCCTTGTGGATCTATCTAATTCTTGCCTCATGCTCCTTTACCAAGGAGCACCAATATCACAAACCTTGTTGGAGTTTGCATCGTGCCTCTGTGTTTTACAAGGCCTAGGCATCAGACTCCCTTTGCCTAGACGTCAAGATCTCACCGAATCTCCCATCTCGCTGTGCCTGTTCGAGAAGAGAGTCCTCCGCCCGACGCCGATCCTAGGGATTGCGCCAGACCGGTCACCGCCGACGTGAGCTATTGGTGTGTATCGTGGTTTTGTGTGTGTGCGTTCATCGCGTTCTTCGTGCGTGCGTTCGTCGTGTTCATCCTCCCCTCCTCTCCCCGCACTCCATCCTCGATTTGAAAGGGAATCGTGATAGATCGGGCCACCCTAGAGGTTTACCCCCAACATATTGGTATCAAGAGCTTCGTTGCTCAGGATTTCCCCCACAAAAGTTTCTTCTATCCACCAAAAAAAAGAGCCCCAAATTTGCCTTCGGATCGATCTCTAGATTTGGTGCGTTTTTCTTGGTTTTGGTCCATAGATCTGTTGCTTGGGGTATCGATCTACCTTCTTTGTGTGTTCCTAGCCCCAATTTTGTTCAGTTTTCCGCCAATTTGAGGATTTTTAGGCCGATTGTGCGTTCAAGTTCGAGATCCACGCGCCTAGGAATCCACGAAGCGGTACTACTGCCAAAACAAGCGGTACTACCGGCTGATCACAGCGGTACTACCGGACATTTTGAGCGGTACTACCACCCCTGTCTGATAAGAAATTTTCACCCCCATTTCTGTTCGCTAATTTTTAGTATTGGCTTGTTCGTGTTTCGTGTGTGTGTCGCCCAACTAACTTCAAGCTTCCGCAAGTCATTACATATCGCTCTCTTTGACACCGCGACACCCGAACGACATCCCCCTACACTGGTAGCAAGTCGCCAACACCGAAGGTAAAATTGCTCCACCTTGTTAACCCTTCTTCCTTGTGTGTATCTATCCTATGAGAGCAACTCATTTTGTGTTTGCCTAAGCATTTTGCACTTGTCCTTGGTAAGTGAGAGTGTGAGAGCAAATACAAGAGTTAACATAGTAGTATAGAAAGGGAGAAAAGGAGTCAAAAAAAGAGAAAAAGAAAAAGCAAAAGAAAAAGAAAAATAGAAAGATACAAAGTCTCCCAATACAAAGAGAGACTTAAGCTTGTAAGCAAAGAGAGAAACAGAGCGCGACCGAGGCAAGTGCACAAATCCATTGCGTATTTCTCTTTTGGCGAATGAGTTGTGGTCTCTCCTTGCGTTGGCACGACACCGAGCGTAGTCTTCATTAGGACCTTTTGCGCTCATTTTTATAGTCGTGCTAACCACATCCATCTCCACATGTGTGTGTATCTTTGTGTTTTTAGGTTGCTTCCTTTTTGCTTTGATCTTTGGTTATCTACCACTTTTGACAATAACCTTTTCTTTAGATCGTTTCGATTGGTTTTCCACAACCCAAACCTTCCACCCACAACTTTTGAGAGTTAGTTCTTTCTTTAGTGTGAGTTTTCTTTGCGATTCCACTTTGCACGCTTATAGCTCTCACTTGTGGTTTCTAGTTTGGTGCAATCCCCAAGGTGAGGAACAAGGCTAACACCACCATATTCCACTTCCATATACAATACTTGTGTGTTTTGCATGATGGATATGCATGGTGAGTCGAGCCAACCACCTTACCAAGAAGAAGAACAAGGACCATACATGACACGCGCAAGTCACTTCATCGTTCGGCAAGAGTTCCATGAACGTTCCCAAGCCCTTGAGATGCGACAAGATGAACAATTTGGCGAGATGCAAGCCGAGTTCAAGAACATCGAAAACCGCTTCGATGGCCTCGAAAGGCGAATGCAAGCAATGCATCATAACTTCAGCCACCAAAATGAAGCGCTCCAACGCTCCATCACCGAAACAAATGACAATATTCGGCACCTCATCGATGGAATGGCAAGACCATGTTCACGTGCATCAAGATCTTCAAGTTCTTCGCGACGTCATGCTCCTCCTCAACAAGATCTACTGCCAAGTGCGACAAGATGCAATGGCACCCCCGTGGTTGAAGATGGAACCTCTTCGAACTATGTACCTTCCCCATGGCACGCCACAATGTCAAGCTATGATGGTGATTTCTCTTCAAGGCCACGAGCAAGGCAAGAAGCACACCGTCATCACGCAAGGGCACTATTGATCCAACATGAGCAACCACAAGAAGAACCGCAAGTGCAACCGCAAATCTACCAACATCGACCCCGACACATACTTGACACAACAAGTGATGACTCCAATTTGGAGAATCAAGCTCGTCATCGACATGAAGCTCTCCAAGATCTTCCTCCTCGTCATCATCGTCATGAACGTCAACAACGACACCATGGTCATCACGAGGCGCTTCCTCTACCACACCAAAATACGGAGCGTCAAGTGGTACAAGTTGAGCGACGCCCACCACGTCAAGAGGCTCACGACAATGATCTTCGCCGTGAGGCCCATGTGCCTAATCGCCATAATCAACTGAGGCACGAGCCTCCTCTTCGTCATCAACCGCGTCATGAGGCTCCACATCCTCAACACCCTCATGAGGCCCAAGCGCCTCAACATTTCCAACAACCGCGCCAAGAGCAAGAGCAAGCTCCACAACAACAAGCGGAAGAGCAAGCTCCGCAACAACAATATCAAGAGCAAGCTCCTCAACAAGGTCGCGAGAACCAAGTTCCACCGCATTAACCACAAGATCATCAACAAGGTCAACAAGCTCGTCGCAATGACCGCAATGATGAAGAAACTTTTGGCAAGCTCAAGTTCACTATGCCCAAGTTTACAGGATCCAATGACCCCGAAGAATACCTCTCATGGGCACTCAAGGTCGACAAGATCTTTCGCATGCACAATTATAGCAACGAGAAGATGGTCGCCATGGCTTCGCTTGAGTTTGATGATTACGCCAACCTTTGGTGGGAACAAGTTCAAGTTGCTCGTGATGCAAGACAAGAGCCGCCAATCACAACTTGGCATGACATGAAGGCTCACATGAGATCCCGGTTCGTCCCCGCGCACTACACGCTTGACCTCTTCAACAACCTCCAATCGCTTTGTCAAGGGACAAAGACCGTGGAAGAGTACTTCAAGGAAATGGAACTCAACTTGATTCGTGCCAACATTGACGAGCGCATGGAGCAAACTATGGCATGTTTCCTTATGGGGTAGAACCACCCAATCAATAGTATCGTCGAGTTCCAAACATACAATGACATGGTTGAGCTTGTGCATATAGCAACAAAGGCTGAACGTCAAGTGCACGAGGACATCAAGTACAACAAGCCCAAGACATATTTCACCTACAATCAAGCTTCAACCACTACGCTAACAACCTTCAATGGAAGCTCCTCAAGTACCTCCAAGCCTTCCTCAAGCCCACAATTCCTCAAGGAAAACTGCCTCCAAGTGGCAAACAAACAAAAAGTGATACACCCTTCAACGGTGAATGCTACAAGTGTGGAGGGAAAGGAAAAAAGTCAACCGAATGTGGAAACAAGAAGGTATTGTTCATCCATGTAACACCCTCGAATCGGCCCTATGCAAGTATTAGCCCTTCCCGCCAAACCCGCATAGAAACGATTCAAGGACGCCCACCAGACACTTTCGTGCGGGTGGAAAATGAAGTAATACCATTACACATTAGTCCTCGATGGGACCCACAGAACAAATATATACAACAACGACTCCATGAGTCAAGAATACAGATATAATATACAAAGATCCAAATCACCTTGAAAACCATAGAGCATCTAACTACGGACAAGATGCAAATGGGGCTAAGAGTCCTGAAGAATAACCAATGCCGTCCATAACCCTGCCCAGGCCAAGCCGGAAGGGTAACCTTGCTAACAATGTCGATCTCAAACCTGCTAAAACAAAAGGGGTGCCGACAAAGGGCAAAAAAAAAAAGAGGAGCGTCAGTACTGAGGCCTGTACACGACGAGGCTAGAATTCGGCGGCTCTCGCCTACATAGGTATGGTGGGCTGAAGTGGCAGCGCAGCGACACTAAACAACCTATAGAGACTCGGTACAACTGGCGATTATCAGAGAGGGATAAGAAAGACCTATTCGGATCCAACCTGAAGCTAACACCAAACAAACCCATCCTGGTATTCCCCCCTCGAGACCAAACGAGGAAGTCAAACCGAGGAACTCACACAGTTGGCAATTTTACTCATTCCGTTATAGTTGCAGCAATTACTAATCAGATATAGATAGCATGAGTCATCCTGAAGCATTAGTAGTGGAAATTTTAATTAATCATTCTGTGGTGGTTGGAACATTTACTAGGCGGATATAATTGTCCATAACCGTGGACACGGTTTTCAGAAAGTTTTACCCTGTAGGGGTGCACAAATAGCAACACACACTCGATCAACCTCGGAAAAACCAACTCAAAACCCAACGAGGCATTCACGACAAAGCGATCACAGGATTCAGAAAATATTTTAGGGGGGCACCCCACTAAGCTACCTGCAACGAAGTTGGCCGGCTCCGGAACGGACCTAGGGTTTGTGTGGACGGCTGTAAACAACTGGGAACCTGACGGTGAGACTGGGCTTGTCGATACCGCGTAAACATGGCGCGATCCAAAACAGTACAGTGCTCCACGCACAATCGTAAATAAAGCAGTAACATGGCATAAGTACAGGATAGTAATAAAACCCCAAACTAGTTTGTGGCCCCAAGAAAAAGAAATGAATCAAGCTCTGGCTCAGGGGGGTCCATAAGGCCTCCCGGATGTGGATAGTGCGAATAGTCAAGGAACAGGTATCAAGTACTCAGGGTCCTACGGGACACAAGTGAGCATGGAAGAACCAAATAACATCTATTGCCCACCGATGCCTCTGCATTAGTTATATCTAGCAATTTAATAGTTGTATTTAAAGTCGTGGTCATCTCCACCATAAACATCTGCCAGCATTCCAACAACTGTGGTACTCGACAACACGAGATCGCACCTGAGCAAGCAACTACGACTCGCAAGGCCAGCTATCTACCAAACACAGGTAATAGGAGGTGTCCAAGGCAATATAGAGGTTGCACGGAATATAACTGGTGTACGGAACTAAAGCATTGTGACACGGATAGCAATAGATCAATAGGAGGAAATAAAGACTATAAATGCAAAATAGGTAGAAAGAGGGAGATTGCTCGCCTGGGAAACACTGCCGAAGGTTCATATCCGGAGAACTTGTCGATACTCGCATCAACTCATCGGCCTAATCCGCGAAGAAGCAAACACTAGAAGAACATCGGATACAATATTTAATACTATGGCAGAAGATCCGACATGATTATGATATGATGCAGATGCGGTGCAATTAGGCAGTATTAAGCGGAACCAGGGTCCCGACAATTAATTACACGGTTCATGTTATTTAGAACACCCGCAATTTAAATGTTGTATTAACAGGGTGAAACATGGCATCGGTTCGCTACACCAATTTAAATGGAGTCCGGAATAAGACAAAGATATCCCGCATAAACACTCCATATTTAATTATGAGGTGAATCGACATAATGCCCCCAAACCACGATGATATGCATGCGAGATGAACAATTACTATGCAACAAGTGTTATAGATAGCATTTATAAAATAGGGGCTCGGGAAAAGGGTTCACACATCGGGGTTCGGAAGATCTTGGGTTCTCCGGGTTCGGGGTTCGGTCTCAGGGTTCGACGGGGATCGGTCTTAGGATCTTGGGTCGGGTCGCCGGTAGATCTTGGTGTCCAGGGCTTCTCCGGCGAACTTGGCTTCCAGTCCTTGGGGATCGGATCCGTGGTCTTCGGGGTACGAGGGTCTTCGGATCCCGAGATAGGGGGCCTTGGGGTTTCGGTAGGCGATCTTGAGGTGCATCCTTGTCTTCGGGAGATTTTGTCGAACCTTGTCACCTTGCGAGCACACGGCTTCGATGCAGATCTTGTGGTCGGTCTTGGACAACGGGAACAACGGGATCGAACACGTAGCACCACCCGCTCGGATCGTGCAAACCCGCGAACAAACTTGTCACTCGAAAATGATAGCTTGAACTTGTAGAACATGCTGCTTGAGGGTGAAGTGCTTACACTACCCGCGAACATTACCAGGAGCCAACAGGGCGCGTGCCTTGCAGCAGACAACAGAGACGCGGCGAGCCGAGAAGCTGGAGGACGACGCGGCAGTAAGACGCGCGCATGTGAGGCCGAGCTACGAGGGCGGCCGACCCGCAGCAGTGGAGGTGCACGTGGGGTTGGGGATGGAGGCGCAGGCGGCTGTGGTGATGGCGTGATGGCGCGGTCGACGGTGGCCACGGGGTTCTACGAGGAAGCGGTCAGCGGCGCTCTGCTCACAGGGGTGGCGGGGTGTAGACAGAGCTCAGCGGTAGAGGAGCTTGAGGCGGAGGCGACGATGGTGGCGTCAAGCAGAGAGGATGGTGATGGGCGGACGGTGTCCTGTAGATCGGAGGCGAGGGGAACGCGTGGTCACGCGCCGGCGGCGCGGCGAGGAGCTGGGTCCGGCGGCAGCGCGGAGCTCGGCGGTGGTACGGAGCTCGATGGCTGGACGGAGAGGCAGTCTAGGCGGACGAGGAGGAGGCGCCGCCGAAGTTGGAAGGGAAGGCGACCGGCTTGAGGCGGAGCTCGGTGCACGACGACGGGGTCGCCGGGGAAGCGCCCTGGACGGCGGAGGGTAGAGGAGAGGTGAGGAGGAAGGAGACGGGGGAGCGGGGCAGCTCGTGACGACGGAGGGAGGGACGCGGGCACTGTCGGGGCGACACCGCGGCAGGTGAGCTCGCGGGAGAGGGCGATGGCCGACGAGGAGGGGGATCTCCGGCCGGGGCAAAGAGGGAGGCGGCCAGGGGAGGCCTGGTGGCGCTTGCGAGAGTCAGAAGGAGGAGCTGACCGGAGGAAGGCGGGCACAGCGAGACCGAGGACGCCCGGGCGAGGGGGAGGTTGTAGCGGCGGCCCGGCGGGGAAGGCGCAATGTGAAGACCCTAGGCGGCGGGGCTTGCCCGGGCCGGAGGCGGAGGATGGGGGAAGGTGGCCGGCGACGGGGCGGCGGCTGGTGCAGACGCAGGAGGCGGTCGGTCGAGGTAAACGGCGCGGCGGCCCAAGCAGCTCGGCGCCGCGGGAAGGCGGGGAAGGAGAAACGAGGGCGGCGACAGGCGCGGGGAGGTGGACGGCGGCCGACGACGGCGAGGTGCGTGGTGGAGGGCGGCTGGGTAGGATAGGATTGGGTAGAATTAGGACTAGATATTTTTAGACTAGGGTTTGGAGGTAGCCGACCGGGCTTTTGGGCCTAGCGGGCTGCCTCCCAAAAACAAATTAAACATTTTACTTGTTTAAAACGGGGCGTTTGAAATCTGTTTGTAGACGAAACAAAATATTCCGGAGACCTGGGTTTTAATTTGAAATAAAGACGGGGCGTTTAGAAAACAAAACCAGGCTCTTCGAAAAATAGTTTTTAAACAAACCATGCAAGATGATGATGATGCTCAAATGCAATGTGGCATGATGACATGAGCATGCGGTCATGACGATGCAATGCACAAAAACAACACGATTTTCTAGTAGTGGTTTTGCGGGGCGCCACAATCGATGACAATGGCGACGAAGAGTACTTGAGTGAAGATGAATTTGATGCCCGAGTCAAGGAAGCAATAGCAAGGCAATGAGTGGAATGTGACCAAGAACTCCTAATGTGTCAACATGACGCAAGTCCATCACTTGTTGTCACAAGGATCTTGACCACTCAAGCACAATAGCATGAAGACCAACGCTCCAATATCTTCCAAACGCGAGCCGGCATCAATGGCAAATCTATCAAGGCGATCATTGATGGAGGGAGTTGCCACAACCTTGCTAGCACCGAGTTGTGTGAAAAGCTCAGCCTCACCCTCCATCTGCACAAGCACCCCTACCACATGCAATGGCTAAGTGACCAAGGTTCCGTTAAGATCAAGCATACCGTATCGGTCTCCTTTGCCTTTGGTCCTTACAAAGACACGGTGGAGTGCGATGTGGTTCCTATGACAGTTTGCCACATGCTTCTTGGTCGACCATGGCAATTTGACAAGGCTGCTCTACATGATGGTCGCACCAATGTATACACCTTCAAATGGATCAACAAAACATGTGTTTTGCAACCAATGACTCCTAGCCAAATAATTGCAGACAATGCAAAGGTTTTAGCGATGGCGCAAAGCACAACACCTACTTGTGAGAAGAGCGGTGAGAAAGCGAACCACCTCATAGCGAGTGAGAGCCACAAGCCAAACTCGTGTGAAAAAACTAAGAGTGTTCTCCTTGCCACCAAAAGTGAGATGAGAGAAGTGCGGAAGAACCCATCCATCTTGCACTACATCCTCATTTGCAAGGGACTAGTGCAAGGAACTAATGAATTAACCAATGTTCCTCCATCTTTGATGAATGTTTTGCAGGAATTCAAGGACGTGTTCCCCAAAGAGCTCCCACATGGTCTACCTCCTCTTCGCGGCATCGAACATCGCATTGACCTCATCCCTGGTGCACCACTTCCCAACCGCGCCGCTTACCGTACGAACCCGGAGGAGACAAAGGAGATTGAACGTCAAATCAACCAACTCGTCTCCAAAGGTTTGATCCAAGTTAGCACTAGTCCAAGTGCCATACCCGTGATTCTTGTTCCAAAGACAGATGATACGTTACAGTTATGCATGGACTACCGTCCGCTTAATGCTATCACCGTACGTTATTGACATCCCATACCGCGTCTCGATGACATGCTTGATGAGTTGTGTGGAGCCACTATTTTTTCGAAAATTAATCTTCGTAGTGTTTACCATCAAATACGCATGGCGGAAGGTGATGAGTGGAAAACCGCCTTCAAGACCAAACTTGGTCTCCATGAATGGTTGGTTATGCCCTTTGGTTTATCTAATGCCCCATCCACCTTCATGCGACTTATGAATCATATCTTGCATTCTCTCATTGGAAAAAGTGCTGTTGTCTATTTCGATGATATACTTGTTTATAGCAAATCACTTGAGGACCATATAACACATGTCAAGGAAGTTTTGCAAATCCTTCAACATGAAAAGCTTTATGCTAATCTTCCCAAGTGCACTTTTGCTAAAGACAAGTTAATTTTTCTTGTATTTTTCGTTTTTTCGAAGGGAATTGAAGTTGATGTTTCCAAGGTAAAGGACATACGAGATTGGCCCATCCCAACAAATGTGAGTGAACTTCAAATTTTTCATGGGTTCGCCGATTTCTATCGTTGCTTTGTGAAAGACTTTTCGACCATTGCTTGGCCCCTCAATGAACTGACCAAAAAGAATGTCACCTTCGTGCAGGGCAAGGCACAACAAAAAGCTTTTGATGAACTTAAAAAGAGGCTCACCAAAGCACCTCTTCTTGCTTTACCGGATTTCACAAAAACTTTTGAGATAGAGTGTGATGCTAGTGGTATTGGCATTGGAGGAGTCCTTATGCAAAACGGACATCCTATAGCCTACCATAGCGAGAAACTTGATGGTGCGCGCCATAACTATCCAATTTTTGACAAAGAGCTTTTTGCATTAGTTCGTGTCCTTCAAGTTTGGAAACACTACCTATGGCCCAAGGAATTTATCTTACATTCCGACCATGAGTCGTTGAAATATCTCAAAGTCCAAGCCAACTTGAGTAAGAGACATGCTAAGTGGGTTGAGTTTATGGAGTCTTTTCCGTATATTGTCAAACATAAGAAGGGCAAAGATAATGTAGTTGCGGACGCTTTGTCTCGCAAACACATAAGCCTTCTTACGAGACTTGAAATCAACGTGTTGGGTCTTGAGGAAATAAAATCTTTGTATGCTTCCAACCCGTTCTTTGAACCAATTTTCGCAAAGTGCTCCATTAACAAAGGAGTTGATGATTTCTATTTGCATAAGGGCTTTCTATTTAAACAAAACAAGCTATGCATTCCAAAGTCGTCGCTCCAACTTTTGCTTCTCCAAGAATCTCATGGTGGAGGCCTCATGGGTCACTTTGGCCGCGACAAGACATTCGACATGCTCTCCAATCACTACTTTTGGCCCAAGATGAAGCGTGACATGGAGCGTTGCGTTCAACGATGCACAACATGTGTTCAAGCTAAGTCGCAAGCTAATCCTTATGGTCTTTATATGCCATTGCCTATTCCTCATACACCTTGGTCCGGCATTAGCATGGATTTTGTGTTAGGATTACCTAGATCTAAGCGTGGTCATGATTCTATATTTGTTGTCGTGGATCGCTTTTCCAAAATGGCACACTTCATACCGTGCCATGAGACCGACGATGCTTCACATGTTGCAAATCTGTTTTTCAGGGAAATCGTCCGTCTTCACGGTGTGCCAAGAACAATCATCTCCGACCGCGACGTCAAATTCATGAGCTACTTATGGAAGACCCTCATGGCGAAGCTCGGGGTCAAGCTACTATTTTCATCTGCGTCGCATCTTCAAACTGTTGGCCAAATCGAAGTTGTCAACCGAAGCCTCGGGACTCTCTTTCGTGTGTTGATCAAGAAAAACCTCAAGGATTGGGAGGAATGCATTCCACACGCCGAGTTCGCCTACAACCGTGCCAAGCACTCAACAACCAAGATGAGTCCATTCATGATCGTTTATGGGTTCGAGCCACTCACCGCGCTCGATATCCTACCACTACCTCTCCACGAGCGCACCAACATGGACGTCGAGAAGCGCGCACAAGCTATGAAGAAACTTCATGAAGAAACAAGAGCTACTATCGAGCAATAAGTCCTTCACCAAGCTTCAAGGTTAAACAAGGACAGGAAGGAGATGTTCTTGCTAGAAGGTGATATTGTGTGGATACACTTGAGCAAGGATCGCTTTCCCAAGGAACGAGATTCCAAGCTCAAACCAAGAGAAGATGGCCCCTTCAAGGTCCTCTAGAGAATCAACAACAACACCTACATCATCAACATACCGACCTCCAAGTACCTTGCAAGCAATACATTCAATGTCAAGGACATTTCACGCTACCATGGAGATGTTCAAGATGATAACCATGAAGAGTCGAGGACGACTCTTTCCTAAGGGGGAGCTGATGCATCGCGTCCTACGGACGCTCCTACATCTACACCACCAAGTCCCCCAAGTGGACCCATGACTCGTTCTCGAGCCAAGCTTCTCCAAGCTAAGGTGAATTTGCTCTTATACTCATGTGACTTCCATACACCCCTGGATGGCTTGCTACTTCATGCCCCGACACTATGCATCATCAGGTATGAAGATATGATCCAGGGGAGCGACGCAGTAGCCAACAGCTGCCAGGAGACCCCGGTACTACCAGCCCCTGGAAGCGGTACTACCGCACAAGCGGTACTACCGCTCATGGATGGCGGTACTACCGCCTCGGACAGAGAGATGGACCCGAAGCCCCAGACCCCACCGGTACTACCGCACTCAGCAAGCGGTACTACCGCGCGCACCTAAAGACTCACGCCAAAGACTCTGCCCGCTCCGGTAGTACCGCACCCTTCCAGCGGTACTACCGCATCAGACAGGTACTACCGCTCGACCGACCAGTACTACCGGACACCCCAGGGCCTGCGCGCTCCAGCTCGGCCCTTTGGCCTTGTAACGCACCCTTTTGATACTTTAGTTGCCTAAACTACCCCTGAACTTGTGGCTAGCCTATATATAGCCCCCACCTCTATTTGTAAACCCTAGGCATGATATTGAAATTAGTGGAAACCCCTTGTGGATCTATCTAATTCTTGCCTCATGCTCCTTGACCAAGGAGCACCAATATCACAAACCTCGTTGGAGTTTACATCGTGCCTCCGCGTTGTACAAGTTGTAGGCATCGGAGTCCCTTTGCCTAGAAGTCAAGATCTCACCGAGTCTCCCATCTCGCCGTGCCGATTCCAGAAGAGAGTCCTCCGCCCGACGCCGATCCTAGCGATGGTGCCCGACCGGTCACCGCCGGCGTGAGCTATTGGTGTGTATCGTGGTTTTGTGTGTGTGTGTTCATCGCGTTCTTCGTGCGTGCATTCGTCATGTTCATCCTCCCCTCCTCTCCCCGCACTCCATCCTCGATTTGAAAGGGAATCATGAAAGATCGAGCCACCCTAGAGGTTTTACCCCCAACAATATGAGAGAGTTTCATGAGGATCCTACAACCATGCCACTTGTGCTCATGTATAAGGGCGAGGTATTGGTTTCTAACGACATGACCCCTATTTCTCTTGGTGTCTCTTCTGTTTTGCAGGACTTTGTGGATGTGTTTCCAGAAGATGTACCCGCAGGTTTACCTCCATTATGTGGTATAGAACATCAAGTGGATCTGATTCCTGGCGCCACAATTCCGAACCGTGCACCCTACAGGACTAATCCCGAAGAAACTAAGGAAATTCAGAAGCAAGTACAAGCGTTGCTGGATAAAGTGTACATTCGTGTCTCTCTTAGCCCTTGTGATGTTCTTGTTATTTTAGTTCCTAAGAAAGATGGTGCATGGCGCATGTGTGTTGATTGTAGAGCGATTAATAACATCACTATTTGATATCATCATCCTATTCCATGTTTAGAGGATATGCTAGATGAATTGAGTGGTGCTGTTGTTTTCTCTAAAATTGACTTGCGTAATGGTTATCATCAAATTAGGATGAAAGAAGGGGATGAATGGAAAACTTCTTTCAAGACTAAATTCGGCTTGTATGAGTGGTTAGTCATGCCATTTGGTCTTACTAATGCAGCTAGTACCTTCATGCATTTGATGAATCATGTTTTGAGAGAGTTTATTGGTCGTTTTGTGGTTGTTTGCTTTGATGATATACTCATATACAGCCACACCGAATCTGAATATTGCACTCATATTAGACAAGTTTTGCAAGTGTTACGTGATAATAAACTGTATGCTAATCTTGAGAAGTGTACATTTGCAAAAGATAAGGTCATATTCCTAGGATTTGTTGTATCTAAACATGGAGTAGAGGTAGATCAATCTAAAATTGAATCAATTCGGAATTGGCCTACTCCAATGAATGTAAGTCAAGTGTGTAGTTTCCACAGTCTCGCTGGTTTCTATAGGCGCTTTGTGAAAGATTTTAGCACCATTGCTGCACCATTAAATGATTTGACAAAGAAAGGTGTTCCTTTTGTATGGGGCACATCCCAAGACATTGCATTTGATACATTGAAATATTTGCTTACTTCTGCACCATTTCTTGCATTACCTGATTTTTCGAAGCAATTTGAAGTTGAATGTGATGCTAGTGGTATATGTATAGGTGGCATTTTGATGCAAGAGGGTCGGCCTATAGCTTATTTTTCTGAGAAATTGGCTGGTGCTCGTTTGAATTATTCAATCTATGGTATAGAATTGTATGCACTTGTTAGAGTACTTGAGGTTTGGCAACATTATTTGTGGCCAAAGGAATTCATCATGCATCCTGATCATGAAGCATTGAAATACTTGAAAGCTCAATCAAACTTGCATAGAAGATTAGCTAAATGGGTTGAGTTCATTGAGTCTTTTCCTTAGAAGGGATAAGAGATTGTTGTTGGTAATGCTCTATCTCGAAAGAATATGCTATTAACCAATCTTGATGTTAAAATTCCTGGATTAGAAGCTATTTGTGCACTTTATGCAACTGACCATGATTTTGCTGAACCATATCGTTTGTGTGCTCTTATAAACACATGGGATAAGTATCATATACATGATGGCTATTTGTTTCGAGCTAACAAGCTATATATTCCAGAATCGTCGTTGTGTTTGTTCTTAGTGCAGGAATCACATGCTGGTGGTTGATGGGTCACTTTGAGCGTGAGAAGACGTTTCTCATGCTCCCTGATCACTTCTATAGGCCCAAGATGAGGCGTGATGTGTACAGATTTGTGAGCCGATGCATTACTTTCCACAAGTCAAAATTCAAGCTGAATGCCTCACGATTTGTGTACACCTCTCTCTGCACCTACTACTCCATGGGAAGACATTATTATTGATTTTGTGCTAGGTCTACCTAAAACTCAGAGAGGTCATGATTCTGTATTTGTGGTAGTGGATAGGTTCTCTAAGATGGCTCATTTTATTGCCTCCACAAAAGCGACGATGCATCGCATGTTGCTAACCTGTTTTTCAGGGACATCGTGAGATTACATGGAGTACAAAAGGCGTTTCTGACCATGAAGTTCATGAGCTACTTTTGGAAGACCTTATGGGGGAAGCTAGGAACGAAGCTACTATTCAGTACTACATGTCATCCCCAAACAGATGGTCAAACGGAGGTGGTGAATAGAACATTATCACAGCTGCTAAGGAGCATGATTAAAAAGAATCTGTGGGAGTGGGAAGAGTGTTTGCCACATGTTGAGTTTGCTTACAACAGGGTTGTGCATTCAACTACTCAGCTTTGTCCTTTTGAGGTGGTGTATGAGAGAGTTGATATGGAGGCATCAAAACGTGCTGATTATGTGAAGAAAATACATGAGAATACTACAGAGGCAATTGAGAAGAAAGGCTAGAACATTGCTGCTGCAAGGAATCAAGCAAGGAAAGAAGTGTTCTTCGAGCCTGGAGATATGGTTTGGGTGCATCTGCGCAAGGACGGATTTCCACTACTTCGCAAGTCCAAATTGAAGCCACGTGGTGCTGGTCCTTCCAAGGTGCTAGCCAAAATTAATGGTAATGCCTACTCAGTTGATATACCTATTGAGGAGTTTGGTGGTGCTAGCAACACCTTCAACGTTGCTGATTTGTCACCATATGCTGGAGAAGACCTTGGAGCATCGAGGTCGACGCCTTTTGAAGGGGGGAGATGATGAGGACATCCATACAGTTACACCTACCCCAATTGATAATGAAGATGTTCCAATTGCAAAGAAGGATCAATCCAATGAGATAAGGATTGGACCAATCACAAGAGCTCGTGCTAAACTACTAGAACAACTGGTGAACTTGTTTCTTAATGAACCTGGTGTTTTAATCAATGAGAATTTTATACTATCTAAGTCTTTGAATTATTGTATGATCAGGTACTTAGGAGAAGAAGGCATAGCACAGAGCGAGGAGCTAAAGGAACATGGCGTGTTGATCAATGAAGAATGCGTGAGGGAGGCGAGGGAGGAAGCGCAAGGAGCTGTCCAAGACAAAGATCAACAAGACGAGGGAGTTCTCTTCCGCGGCAGAGAAAAGGCCCGTTTCTCTGCCATGGCAGGCTGCCGCTGCAGGAAAACCGAGTCCGGCTCTGCCACGGCAGGCTGCCGCGATAGAGAAACCGCGTGAAAGTCTGCCACGACAAAACATGTGGCCGGTATGTATCCAGTTTGGGTGGACCCAACTCGGGTTCCACCATAGGCTGCCACCCCCTGAACTCATAAATAGATGGGGGCGCCGTAGATTAGGGTTTTAGACCATGTTAAAATATTTTGGAATTGTTTTTTTCATAGAACCTCTGAAATTACCCTATGTTCGAATTCTACAACTATAATTGAGTGTGATATGTTTTTCCATTGGGAATTAGTAGATTGCATACTACCGTTCATGGTCACGGCTGCGTGCGCAAGAGTGTGGTGTTGTGAATATCCTACAAGGTTCGAGAGCTATTGCATTGGCATCAGGGATCGAGCGGGAGAGATCATAGCTACGCACTAGTTATCTAATCATCGACCATATCATCGACAAGAGCTTGCTGAGAAGATCGGGCCATCCCATATCAATATGACTCATTAGTATTTCCATGTGATACGTTTCCTTTGCATAATGCTGAGCATGTGAAATTATTTGATTGTGATGATGTTGCCATAGACATGCCATGCTCTAAATGTTACGTATATGATATCATTGCTTGCACTTTTTTGAACAATAGCTCTTTCCAATGTTTTGCTTGCAATGATGTTACCAATGGTGCACCTTGAATCATGCTTTGTCATGAATGTTATACAATTTCTCCCGTTGCTTGCAATAAGATGAACAATTGCTCTTTCACTTGTTTTGCTTGCAACAATAATTCTAATATGTTTTCTATTGAGATGGCCCCCATAGCTTTCTCAAATTTTGGAGATTTTAGTAAATGCCATGATACGCATGTTCCCCACTTGCATACTCACCATGCACCTATGTTACACTTGATTGACACTAATGGTGATGTGCACAAAAGAGATATGTCATGATGTATGATGTGTTTCTCTACCATGCACACACATTCTTCCTTTTGTGTATGATATGTGTAGGTACCCGCATGATCATGTCAACCTCGGTTGAGCACGAGTTGACAAAAAGAGATCTAGAGAGCACCCCCCCCCAAGTGAGTTCAAAATCGAACCCAACCCTGATACCTTTTGCATGCTTTGCATCTTTCATGTTGGCAAATTGCTCTTTCCTATGGCTAGCTTGCAAGCATGTTAATGGTATTCTTTCACCTTGTGACAATCATGTTTCGTTGCTATTGGATATTGATGCTTTGTATGTTGCAACAAAAAAGTTGAACAATTTCTCTTTCCGATGTTTTGTGTGTAACCATATTGCCATTATGAGCATGTATTGTCATGAGAGCTTCCAAGTCTCTCGTATTGTTGTTGCAACACACCACTTGCTCTTTCATATGGTTTGTTGCAAACATGTTGTTTTTGCTTCTGCTTGCGATATTCATACCCCCATGATATTTTCTTTGGATCATTTGTGTGTGGCATCCAACATATCGAACAATTTCTCTTTCCAATGGTTGGTTTGTACACATAATGACATTTGTTTGGATATTCTTCCTCATGTTTTTTTTTCTGAATTCTCCTACTTTTGCATCAAAGATGTTGATCTATATCTTAGTCAATTGCTTTGAGTGCGACACTAAGACGCTTTATGGAGTTTTTGAGTTCTCACATATGGATGTGTTCAAACAATTTCCATGCACTTTGACCTTGCATATGCATTCCGTTTGCTATACTTGAGTTGTGCTAATAGTGTTGTGAACTGAAGGAAATATGCCCTAAGAGGCAATAATAAAGTTGTTATTATGTATTCTTTGTATATGATAGATGTTTATTTTGCATGCTATAATTGTATTGATTGGAAACGTCAATACATGTGTGTTCAAAAAAAATAAAAGGTTCCTAGTTATGCCTCTCCTATATACTAGCTCGTTGATTAACAAGATGATCAAGGTTTCCTAATCATGGACATTAGATGTTGTTAATAACGAGGTTACAGGATCCATGGGTGTTAGATTTATCACTTTGTAAACTACATTATTGTCTCTAGTGCAAGCGGGAGACTGGAGGAAATATGCCCTAAGATGCAATAATAAAGTTGTTATTATGTATTCCTTGTGTATGATAGATGTTTATTTTGCATGCTATAATTGTTTTGATTGGAAACGTCAATACATGTGTATTTAATAAACAAATAAAAGGTTCCTAGTTATGCCTCTCTTATAGACTAGCTCGTTGATTTACAAGATGATCAAGGTTTCCTGATCCTGGACATTGGATGCTGTTAATAACGAGGTCACAACATTTGTGAAATGTTGTGAGGAATATTCATCCAAAGTATAGCATTACGATCAAAGTCATTATGTTTATATTGCTATAACATCATACGAAGTAATCTTAGTCCTTAGACCATGAGATCATGTTAATTGCTAACATCAAACGTCACACCGTAAAAGGGTGACTATAAAGGTGGGTTCAGATACTCCGAAGGTGTTATGTTGAGGCTCAAGGATCAAGAGTG
Organism: Avena eriantha; assembly: GCA_910589775.1. Taxonomy (NCBI): domain Eukaryota; kingdom Viridiplantae; phylum Streptophyta; class Magnoliopsida; order Poales; family Poaceae; genus Avena; species Avena eriantha. The sequence continues at coordinate 383,596,607 of OU342743.1, forward strand.
GAATTTGTCAATCCCGATGGCAGATAGATATACTCTGGGCCCTCTCGGTGATATCACATTAAGATAGCTTGCAAGCAAGTGATGTGATCACTAGAATGTGAACGAGAAAAGATTGCATGTCGGTAACGAGATCAAACTAGGTATTGAGATATTGATGATCGAATCTTGGACATGTAATATATCGCGAGACAAAGGGATTTAGTTGCTATTGTTAAATGTTCTCACGATCACAGAAGTCATCGTTGAATGTGTGGGAGTCAGTATGGATCTCTAGGTCCCGCTTCTGATTATTGATCTGAGAGGGGTCTCAATCATGTCTGCATTATCCACGAACCATAGGGTGACACACTTACGGGTTGCCAACACCATTTGCAGCAAATATGTTCTAGACGAAAGAATTACAAAGCGTTGGAATTATTTCAATAGACACCGGAATTGTTTCGGGTGAAATTGCTGAATTTGGTTCTGCATGTGATATTGAAATATTACAGGGGGTTTTACGTGAATGTTTGTTAATTAAAGTAATTAACAAAATTATGAATAAATTAAATAAAAGAGTTTTATTAAATGAGAGTTGTATTAAATTTAGTGGAAATTTAGTACATATGAGTGGGATTTTTGAGTGGAGAAAATGGAGGGGCTATTTATGTGAGTGGAGCTCCCTCCACATGAATGAGGAAGAGGTGGGCGCACCTCCCATGGTGCGCGGGCCATGGGGAGGGGCTGCCCCCCTCTCCTATATAAAGCCCCCCTCTCACTCCTTCTCACTCACACCTCCTCGTGAAGGATCTCTCTCCCCCTCTAGAATTATTCCCCATGGTCTCGGATTAGCGAGATACATGTTCCCGGTGCCATTTCGTCTGGAAGGAGTTGTTGCTTCCGCTGCTTCGCTGGAGCGAGGTGGTGGAGGTTGTTCGGTGGCTTGAATGTGTGTGCGAGGACGGATGCGCTGCTGATTTGGGGTGCTAGGACTTCCACACGATCTTGAGATCGACAAGCGTTCGTCTACATCTACGAGTTCAATCTTGTTACACTTTGTCGGTCTTCGAGGGTATGTTCTCTTTGGATGTATATCCACCTATTGCTTGTATCTAGTAGATATATCTTGGCGTAGAATAGTTCTCATCGTAGGAAATTTTTTGTTTTCTATGCTGCGAACCCAACAGTGGTATCAGAGCCTGATCTATGCGTAGATGCTTTGCACGGGTAGTACACATATGAGTATTTGGGCGATGATGATCATGTTATTACATCTTATATGTATTTTGGATATTGGTGGCATAGTGGGATGAAGCGGCCCGGACTAACTTTACATGTCCTCGCACATGAGACCTGTTCCACGCTTGACATGCAACTAGTTTTACATAAGTGGCTAGCGGGTGGCTGTCTCTCCTACTATAGTCAATATCTGATTTACAACAAGTTGCTAATAATTTGGTTATCATCGTTGTGGTTCCATGTTCGTAGGTAAGACGGGTTCTATCTTCGAAAGCCATAAGCCACGTAAAACTTGCAATTGATAAACTAGAAGTGTCTAGTTTAGATCGTTGCTGGGCTAGTGTCATGATATGGTAATATTGTAAGTTGATGTATAGTTGATACTATTACAACACACCTAATGTGTAAGTTCCATAGACCTTGGCCTTACACACAAAGAAATGATAAAGATCATACCACGATGCACATGATAGTGATCAAGTGCAAAAACCATGTCATTTCACTCTACACATATGATGTTTGCATCTTATATTGCTTGTTTGGCGTTTTAGTAGCATTATAAGATGATCCCTCATTTAAATATCATGATAAAAATGTGTTCTTCCTTAAGTATGCACCGTTCTATGGATCATGTTTCGAGACATCATGTGATGATTGGGTGTACTCTACTCTACACTTACATACAAAGGGTGTAAGACAGTTTTACACACGCGAGTACTAAGGTTCTTACTTGGCGAGCCTAGCATGTAAAGACATGGCCTCAGAACACAGACTGAAAGGTTAAGCATGAGTCATATAGTTGATATGATGCCCATATAGATGCTCTCCTTTGAAGCTACACCGACTCATGTGATGATCAGACTTGGTGTAGTGGATTTGGTTCATGTAATCACCAAAAAGACACGAGGGATGTCGTTTTTGAGTGGGAGTTCATTCGTAATTTGGATTAGTTGAACTCAATCTATCGTAAACTTAGTCTAAATAAACTTTATGAATTCTGTTGTAGATGGCACCACCTGCTTTTAATTTCAATGTGTTCATGGAGAAAGAGAAACTTGCGGCAAATGGTAGCAACTTTACCAACTAGGCCATGAATTTGAGGATTCTCCTCTCTGCTACACAAAAGCAATATGTGCTAGAAGCGCCGCTAGGCCCCCCACCAGCTCCTGATGCCCCTGAAGAGGAAAAGCATGTTTATTTGACTTGTCAGGAGGACCACAACTTAGTTCATTGCGGCATACTGTATGGGCTAGAGCAGAAATTTCGAAAGCGTTTTGAAAATGGCAATGCCTTTGATACCATGGGAGAATTGAAAATGATTTTTGATACCCATGCTATCGTAGAGAGTTATAATGCTTCTGAAAAGTTCTTTAGCTACATGATGGAAGAGAACAGCTCCGTTAGTGAGCATGTAATCAAAATGTCTAGGTACGCCAATAAGCTTGTGTCCTTGGGAATAACAATTCCCATTGACTTAGGCATACATCGTGTTATCCAATCTCTGCCACCTAGCTACAAGAAGTTCGTGATGAACTATAATATGCAGGGCATGAAGAAGTCTCTTCCCGAGCTTCTGCCAATGCTTAAAACTGCATAAGTGGAGATCAGGAAAGAACATCAAGTGTTGATGATCAATAAGACCACCGGTTTCAAGAAAGACAAGAAGGGCAAACAGAAGGGAAAGAAGGGCGGCAAATCTGTTGCCGCACCGGAAAAGAAATCTCGAGCTAGCCCTAAGTCTGATACCGAGTGCAACTATTGCAAGGGGACTGGCCATTGGAAGCGCAACTGCCCCAAGTATTTGGCGGACAAGAAGGCCGACAAGGCAAACAAAGGTATATGTGATATACATGTTATTGATGTGTACTTGACTGGTACTCGTAGTAGCACCTGGGTATTTGATACGGGATCGATTGCTAATATATGTAAATCGATTTAGGGGTTGTGGAACAAGCGACATCTAGCAAGGGATGAGGTCATGATGCGTGTCGGCAATGGATCAAGAGTTGATGTGATCGCTATCGGAACGCTGCCTCTCCATATGCCATCGAGATTAGTGATAAATCTAAATAATTGTTATTTGGTGCCTGCACTGAGCATGAACATTGTATCTGGATCGTGTTTGATGCGAAGTGGTTATTCCTTTAAATCAGAAAACAATGGTTGTTCGATTTATATGAATGATATCTTTTATGGTCATGCACCTGTGATGAATGGTTTATTTCTATTGGATCTCGATAGTAGTATTACACATATTCATAATGTTGATGCTAAAAGGATTAAACTTGATAATGATATATCTGCATATATGTGGCACTGTCGTCTAGGTCATATTAGCGTTAAATGCATGAAGAAACTCCATTCTGATGGACTTTTGGAATCACTTGATTTTGAATCATTTGATACATGTGAGCCATGCCTTATGGGCAAGATGACTAGAACGTTGTTTTCCGGTTCAATGGAACGGGCGACAGATTTATTTGAAATCATACATACTGATGCATGTGGACCAATGAGTGTGTCGGCGCGAGGTGGATATCGTTATTTTGTTACTTCCATGAATGATTTGAGTAGATACGGTAATATCTATTTGATGAAACATAAGTCTAAAACCTTTGAAAAGTTCAAAGAATTTCAGAATGAAGTGGAAAATCATTGTAACAAAAAGATCAAATTTATGTGGTCCGACCGTGGAGGAGAGTATCTTAGTTATGAGTTTAGCGCACATATGAAAGACTATAAAATAGTTTCACAAGTCACGTCTGCCGGAACACCACAATGTAATGGTGTGTCGAAACGTCGTAATCGTACTTTATTGGATATGGTTCGATCTATGATGTCTTTGACTGACTTATCACTATCATTTTGGGGTTATGCACTGGAAACCACTGCATTCACTTTAAATCAGGCACCCTCTAAATCCGTTGAAACGACACCATTTGAATTATGGTTTGGAAACAAACCTAAGTTGTCAGTTCTTAAAGTTTGGGGAGGCGATGTTTATGTGAAGAAACTTCAGCCGGATAAACTCAAACCCAAAGCGGAAAAATGTGTCTTCATAGGATGCCCTAAAGAAACGATTGGGCATACCTTCTATCATAGATCCGAGGGCAAGGTTTTTGTTGCCAAGAATGGATCCTTCCTTGAGAAGGAGTTTCTTGCGAAAGGTATGAGTAATCAGAAGGTAGAACTCGAAGAGGTTATTGAGCCTTCTCTTCATGAAATGGCGAGTGGCACAGCACTGGAAATTGTTTCAGAGTTGACTTCACCTGATGAAGAGAGAGCTAATGATAATGGTCATGAAACTCCGAAACAGGACACTACCGAACTTTGCAGGTCAAGCAGGACATGTACATCTCCTGAACTATACGGAAATCCGGTTATAAATTTCATGATTGATGAAATAGATGACCCTGTGACGTATGAAGAAGCGATGATGAGCCCGGATTCCAACAAATGGCTAGAAGCCATGAAATCCGAGATGGAATCCATGTACGAAAACCAGCTTTGGACCTTGGTGGACTTACCTCATGATCAAAAGGCCGTTGGGAATAAATGGATTTTCAAAAGAAAAACTGATGATGATGGTAATGTGACCATCTATAAAGCTCGACTTGTCGCAAAAGGGTTTCGACGAATTCAAGGAGTTGACTATGATGAGACATACTCTCCCGTAGCGATGCTAAAGTCAGTTAGGATTATGTTATCAATTGTTGCATATTTCGGTTATGAAATATGGCAGATGGATGTCAAAACTACGTTCCTCAATGGTAATATTGAAGAATAGTTTTATATGATACAACCTAAGGGTTTTGTCGATCCTAAGGATGCTGATAAGGTATAATCTTCAGCGATCCATCTATGGACTGAACCAAGCATCCCAGAGTTGGAATCTCCACTTTGATGAGGTGATCAAAGAGTTTGGATTTGTCCAAACTTATGGAGAGGCTTGTATTTACAAGTGAGTGGGAGCAATGTGGTATTTCTGATATTATATGTGGATGACATATTATTGATTGGAAATGATATAGATCTTTTAAACAGTGTTAAAAGTTATCCAAACAGCAAATTTTTGATGAAGGACCTTGGTGAAGCTTCATATATATTAGGCATTAAAATCTATAGAGATAGATCAAGGCGCCTAATTGGGCTATCGCAAAGTACATACCTTGATAAGATATTAAAGAAGTTTAATATGGACGGAAGTAAAAAGGGGTTCTTACCTATGTTGCAAGGCAAGACATTGAGCAAGACTCATAGTCCGTCTACGGCGGAAGAAAGAGAGATAATGGATAAGATCCCCTATGCCTCAGCCATAGGCTCTATAATGTACACCATGCTTTGTACAAGACTGGATGTGGCACATGCTATTAGTTTGACTAGTAGGTACCAATCCGATGCAGGATCGGAACACTGGATAGCGGTCAAGAATATCCTTAAGTACTTAAGAAGAACTAACGATATGTTCCTTGTATACAGAGGTGAAGAAGAGCTGGTCGCTAAGTGTTATGTCAATGCTAGCTTTGATACCGATCCGGATGACTCTATGTCTCAATCCAGATATGTATTTCTCTTGAATGGAGCAGCAGTTAGTTGGAGGAGTTCCAAACAACCTTGGTGGCTCGATCAACAACGGAGGCGGAATATGTTGCTTCTTCGGAAGTGGCGTAGGAAGCGGTTTGGATGAAGGAGTCCATAACGGAACTAGGTGTGGTTCCTAGTGCATTGGAACCAATGGTGATCTATTGTGACAACAATGGAGTCATAGCCAACACCAAGGAACCAAGGTCTCACAAGAAATCCAAGCATATTAAGCGCCGGTTTCACTCCATCCGTGAGCATGTCAAGGATGGAGATATAAATATTTTGATATGGGGTGGCCCGATCTTCTCAACAAGCTCTTGTCGATGATATGGTGGATGATAGATAACTAGTGCGTAGCTATGATCTCTCCTGCTTGATCCCTGATGTCAATGCAACAGCTCTCGAACCTTGTAGGATATTCACAACACCACACTCTTGCGCACACAGCCGTGACCACGAATGGTAGTATGCATTCTACTAATTCCCAATGGAACAACAGATCACACTCAATTATAGTTGTAGAATTCGAACACAGGGTTCCAGAGGTTCTATGAAAGAAACAACCCCAAAATATTTTAACATGGTCTAAAACCCTAATCTATGGCGCCCCATCTATTTATGAGTTCAGGGGGTGGCGGCCTATGGTGGAACCCGAGTTGGGTCCACCCAAACTGGATACAAACCGGCCACAAAGTGTCTCGGCCACATGTTCTGCCGTGGCAAACATTCCCGCGGTTTCTCTGTCGCGGCAGCCTGTCGTGGCAGAGCCGGACTCGGTTTTCCTGCCGTGGTAGAGAAATAGGCCTTTTCTCTGCCGCGGCAGAGAACTCCCTCCTGTTGTTGATATTTGTCTTGGACAGCTCCTTGCGCTTCCTCCCTCTCCTCCCTTGCACATTCTTCATTGATCAACACGCCATGTTCCTTTAGCTCCTCGCTCTATGCTATGCCTTCTTCTCCTAAGTACCTAATCATACAATAATTCAAACACTTAGGTAGTATAAAATTCTCATTGATTAAAACACCAGGTTCATTAAGAAACAAGTTCACCTGTTGTTCTAGTTGCTTAGCACGAGCTCTTGTGATTGGTACAATCCTTATCTCATTTGATTGATCCTTCTTTGCAATTGGAACATCTTCATTATCAATTGGGGTAGGTGTAACTGTGTAGCACCCCAATTGTCTAACAATTGTAATGCTACTTGTCCTAGTAAGATATTGGCTACTCCACATATATTATTGTTGCATCATAATTATATCATGCTCATGTCATCATGCCACCTTGCATTTGAGCATCATATAGAAACTCCTTTTTCTTTTGGTTCTTCTCTCACATGCATTATAAATTGTATTTGCCTCTTGATTTTGTATTTGGTTGTTGATATATTGTCTAAATGCCCAAGTTGAGTTGGGGCATATCTTTTATTTCCATTCCACCACTTTTCCTTCTATCACTTTATAATTCCACCATCCTACTAGACCATGAGCTTGCTGTCCTTATTATGGGTTTTTCTCTAGCTCATGTGCATTAGGGTGAATCTAGTCCTTTAATTCTTGTGCTTGGTTTTATCTCCATTTTTGGAAATGCATAAGAATAACGCCATCATATTATTATTGTTGACACAAAATAAATAATGGCATTATTATTTTTGCATGGGCCATGCAAGCTTCTCCACCACCTTTTACTTCCTTTGGTTTTCTTTGGTTTGAGTGGATCTTATCTTGGGAAAACCATCTACCTACCATTACACCATCATCCTATTCTCATCCATATCATCTTTTTTATTATTATTTCTCCATGCATGAACCATATGAGGCCTATTCCATAATTCATTTCTTTTCTTTTCTTGGAATCCTTTTTCACCTCCACCTCATGTTAATTCAAGCATTACAATGTTCCACTTGAGTTGGTCTTCCCCACATTCTTTTCTTTTATTTTTCTTTATCTACATGTATGATCACATGAGAACCTCTCCATCTAATTCTTTTCTCCCTTTATCTTTCTTTCTTGTCTCTCTTCCACATGAGGTCATGCAAGCTCAAAGCCCTCATGGATCTTCTTGTGTTGGCCTCATACTCAAAATTAAAATCTAAAACCTAATAAGACCTAACCTAACTAGTTCTCTCTCTCTCTAAATTTCTCCTAAACCATCTCTCTCTCTCTCTCTAGCTTGGTCTCCATGCCAAGCCCCTCTCTCCCCTGACCCACCACCTCAGCCACCCTCCTCCCTCTCTCCCTGGCCCACCCAGCTAAACCTAACCCGAGGCCATGTCTAACCCTAGCCCGACCTACTCCCTCCCTCTCTTCTCTCTCCGGCCAAGCCAGCCCCACAAGCCACCACGCCGCCTGGTCCACCTGCAGCCTCCCTGCCGCGCCGTCCAGCTCCAGGACCAGCCCCAGCCTGCTCGCCCACGTGCCCGGGAGAAAGGAGGAAAGGGCCGAAGCCCCTTTTTCCATCTACCCCACTCCCACCTGCCTCCCCTCTCTCCCTCTCACTTTCCCCTCCTCCTCCCGCCTCTCCGGCCTCGCCAGATCCGCCCCAGAGCGCCCTCCTCCTTCCCCTTCTCCCTCTCCATCTACCAGCAGCCGCCGCCGGTCGCCGCCAGGTACCACCGCGCCCCATCGTTCCTGTCCGCGAGCTTGACCTGGAGGTGGCCTGGGAGGCCGAGGACGTTCTCCTGCGACGCCCCGTGCACGCGGACGAGGACGAGAAGCTCCCCAACGCGCCAGTACCTCGTCGTCCTCGTGAAACCCTAGCCGCCAGTACGCCAGCCTCGCCGACGATCCGCCGCGCTACTCCTCGATCCAGCACCACCAGGCGACCCGTGGTGAGCCCCTCCCTCTCCCGGACAACCTCCTCTTCTTCGTCGTGGTCTAGCGTCGCCGGTCGTTTTGTCGAGCGCCCGCCGTGCATGCCGTCGTCGTAGTCTACAAGCTTTTCCGTGCCGCGCACACCTTACCTAGCGCCCGAGCCACCTCCTAGCAGCTTCCCTAGCATCGCCGCACTGGCTAGCCTCCTCAGTGCGGACTCCCGCGTCCCAGGATCGAACCCCCGCCCCGCGCCGCGCGCCGGATTCGCGTCAGACGGAGGAAAACGATAAACAGTACCCAGGCGTGGTCGTTTTGCAAAAAGCCCCTTCCCTTTTTAATTACTGCAACCCGCGCTCCTAACGACCCCACCTGTCAGCCGCGCTAGCCATCTTGCAGAAAAACCCCTGGCTTTTCCTGTTCGCAACCCGCGGTCCAGCTGGTGCCCCACCAGTCAGCCACTGGGGCTCTCCCCACTGGCACGTGGCCCCTTCCGCGCTGGCCCGCCTGTCAGCCGCTGTGGGTGAGCCAGTTCCGCGTGCAAAACGCGTTTCCCGCACACGTGGCCCCAGTCCGCGCAGGCCCACCAGTCAGCGTCTGGGGTTGATATCGCCTGGGTGTAAAAAGTAATTCCTGAGTCTGTTTTAATTCAAATCTTTTTCAAATTATTTTAAATTCAAATTCTTTTCAGATTCAAATAACTTTCAAAATACAAATCCAAATAATACAAATAATATATGTTTTGGAATCAGAAAAATGAGAGGAATTCAAATATGCCCTTAAAATTATATTTTGAACACTTTAAATTTCGAGTTGATCAAAATTACAATAAAAATGCCCTTTACCTTATTTAATTAATAACTTTTGTTTTATAACTCCAAATTTGACAAATAATATGTCTAAATCGATCAGCGCGACGAGCCCGTTCTATTTATGCAATCCTTGTTCTGAATTGAAGCATGCATCATGTTGTCATCTAAAATCTGAACCGTTTATGACAATAAAACTTGGGCAAATAAATGATAAAATGCTTTACTTCTTGTATCCACACCTCACCTTTGCCATGCTACTTCAATGCCATGTAAATTGTGCATCATTCATCATGGCATGCTTGGTTGCTTGTTGCATTTCAATTTATATGCTTGCGCACTTTATTTATGTTGGCCCTTGTTTGTTTGGTTCTTCTTCGAATAGACGCCCAGCAGGAGAATTATCAGGAATCACAGGAGTATTACCCAGATCCATCTCTCGCTTCAACTGAGCTGCCAGGCAAGCACTACCACATGCTTGCATACATACAGTACCTATTGCCTCTATCTTATTCTTGCATCATTGAGTCGCGGTTGCATTAAATTGAATCCCAAGTACTGCATAGCCTTTACTTTTAAACCACATTAAGCTGTTCCGATCCCATGAGCCATTACTACAGGAGTTGTTTGAGCCATGCGAGTCGTAGAAAAGCATGAGTAGGGTATGTGAGTGTCGGATGGATAACGAGGTATCTAAACAACATAACCTGAGTAGTAATGGGATAACTAATGAAAGAGGCACCGGTGAGCAATATCTGCTATTTGGTTTTTCATGCTCACTTGTGTCCCGTAGGACCCCGAGTACTTGATTCCTGTTCCTTGACTATTCGCACTATCCACATCCGGGAGGCCTATGGACCCCCCTGAGCCAGAGCTTGATTCATTTTTATTTCTTGGGGCCACAATTAGTTTGGGGCTTTATTACTATCTCGTACTTATGCCATGTTACTGTTTTATTTAAGATTGTGCGAGGAGCACCTGTACTGTTTTGGATCGTGACACGTTTTCGCTGTATCGACAAGCCCAGTCTCATTTTCGGGTTCCCAGTCGTTTACCGCCGTCCACACAAACCTTGGGTCCGTCTCGGAGCCGGCCAACTTCGTGGCGGGTAGCTTAATGGGGTGGCCCCCTGAAATATTTCTGAATCCTGTGATTGCTTTGTCGTGAATGCCTCGTTGGGTTTTGATTTGGTTTTTCCGAGGTTGATCGAGTGTGTGTTGCTATTCGTGCACCCCTGCAGGGTAAATCTTTCTGAAAGCCGTGTCCGCGGTTATGGACGACTTGGAGCACAGTTTCTCGATCATAGACAAGTATAACTAAAGTACCGCTTTTAAATGGACTAAGTACTTGACTAGTAAATAGTGCAATACTCATGGAATGGTTAATAAAAACTGCCAACGGATGATGGGGGTTGTTTGTCCGCTTCCTCGTTGGTAAGCGAGGAGGAGGATGGATCTGATAATTATACTGTTATAACTGTTGTTCTTAATTCACGGACTTCCGTCTATCTTTGGTTAGGCGGAAGGTTAGCGAGTCTCTATAGAATTGTTAGGTATTAACTTTTGCTGCAATTGCGTCACCCCAGGTTGTGTCCCCTTTAGTGGCATAAAGACTTGCTGAGTACCCCTAGGGTCTCACACGATAAATTGTTTGATTCAGATGAACAGGTGTACCCGCAAGATGGATACTGGGTGGAAGAGTCAGATGATGTTGGCAACGATCATTCGGTGTAGAGATTCCGGGAACGGGGATCCGTGTGATCTGTGGGCGGGATGAGTTTATTTATGGGGCATCTTATGCCAATTTGCTTCTTATCCGTACTCGGATCTTGTTTTCCGCTTCCGCCTGATACTCTGATGGGTGATGTATGAGGAGCTATCCTAAATTATTATATCTATCTAGGACTTTTGGATCTTGCCGTATGGCGTTGCAATATTTCTATTTCTTTTAGATGGAATGGCTCTGATGTACTGTTGTATGTGGCTTGCATACATACTCACTTGTGTATGTAGTTGATCCCTTCGCCTGCCGATTACGCCGCTCGTTCTTGTCCCGTTGACTAAAAGTGGTTAGGACGGCCGAAAGGTCTACCGTGAGTGGCCCTGGGCCCCACCGTACTATTTTAACCACTTTCGTTCATCCAGGCATTAACTAAGAGCGTAATTCACCGAGGTAGTTACAATTGGTATCAGAGCCATCCCGCCCTTCAGGGTCTCAGCCAAAATGGTCGTTGTCTGTCTAGCAAATATTTTGGTAGTTATGTATATTAGGGAAAAACAAACGTGAGAGTAAGATTGCTTCCATTTTTCTTCTTACCCACCCTTTTCTGGTAAGGAAGTGTAACGTTTTCAATCCTCTTCTAAAATTCAAACTAGGATTCACGTGTTCTGGGATCCGTAGTACCATAGGTTGTGTTTGTGTGTGTGTGTGTGTGTGAATTCCTTGTCTATCTGTTGCATCCAAATGTTATCACTATCTGCCTTTGGATATCAACTGTTGGTACATTCCATACCGACATGCCTTTGTAAACCGACGCGATCTATTCTGATTCGTTGTACACCGATGCGATCTATCTTACTCTTTGTTATCCGACGTTATCTTGTTGGGGTGTTCGTTTCCGTAGTTACCAATCTTTAGGTTCACCTTAAGAAGAAGTTGTTGGGATATGTGTTTTACTGATTCATGTGCGGAGTAATGATTTGAGTGCGGGATGGAGTCGCGACCATACCACTACTTTTCTCATTTGCTTTTGTATATTGAACTAGTAGAGTTACTAATCTTGATTCGTTAAGTGGTTTTGCGCATATAGTGGTATTTTAATGCCAAAATTTGCGGAAAATTTTTCTTTGTTAGTTTGTATACCACACTCCTTGTTCAGTCGTGTGTGTTATGCTTAATATCTTCTAATCGCCTTGAACTTTGTTGATATTTTAATATCACCTCAGTGAATTGCATTCCTTAACCTTGATTAATTCCATTTTGGTACTATTTTGGATTATTATCATTCTCCATTATAGTACTGACTTGTGTGTTATATCAATCACAGGATGGCACCACCACGCCGTTCTGAGGAGGATATACCACCTGAACTCGGGGCTGCTTTGGCAAGCATTGCAAATGCTTTGGGCACTATGCAGCAGAACCAGCAGCGCTTCGAGGAAAGTGTGAGGAGGAATGAGTTTGCTCCGCTACCTCCACCTCCCAAGCGAGGAGACATCAAGAGTTTTCTCAAGTTCAACCCACGCCAATTTGAGGTGTCTGATCAGCCACTTGATGCGGATGATTGGCTTCGCGAAGTGTCAAGGTTGCTGATGACTGCGGATGTTCCCGAGCAAGAATGGGTCAAGTGTGCTACTCACCTTCTGAAGGGAGATGCAGCTCTCTGGTGGGAAAATTACCTCAAGGCAGATCTTTCTGGTTTTCAGCCTACTTGGGAGCGGTTCACTGCTGCTTTCAAAGAGCAATATCTGTCAGAAATTGTCATGGAAAGGATGAAGGAAGTGTTTCTCAACCTCAAGCAGGGCACTGACAATGTCAACACCTACATCAGAAACTTCATGAACCTGTCTCGTTATGGTGGCGATGAGATCTCTGATGACAAGAAGAAGCAAAAGAGGTTTCGGCAAGGCCTCAATGCTTCCATCAAATATGCAATCACTCATGCAAGGCCAGCATCTTTCCTGGAACTTCAACACACAGCTCTGCAGGAAGAAGCAAGTAGGCAAGTGTTTGAGGAGTCAAAGAAACACAGCCGTGATACATCAAGCTCCTCTGCTATGGCAGCTCCTTCTAAGCATCGTGTCTGGGTTCCTAACACCCCACCGTCGCTCCCTGCTCCACCAAGACCTTCAAGCTACGCACCAAGGCCACCAAACTCCTTCACTGCGGCTCCCAGGGGCTACAACCACAACTACCCTGGAGCGCCTGGCGGAGTCCCTGGCTACGTTGCTCCACGTCCACCTGGTGCTTGTTATACTTGTGGAAACACTGGGCATCAGCAATGGAATTGTCCAATGAACAACAAAGCTCTTCCACCACCACCTCCAAGACCTGCGGCAAGTGCTCCTATGATTCGTGCACCTCCACCTCGGGCTCTCAACATCAACACTAAGCCGGGATCTACGGTTGCTCGTGCCAACTGTGTCAACGCCGCTCAAGCTGAGCATGCTCCTGGAGTTGTGATGGGTATGCTTCCTGTTAACTCAGTTCCTGCACGAGTTTTGTTTGATTCTGGTGCTTCGCATTCTTTTGTTTCTCACAAGTTTGCTCATGAGCAAGATCTGGCTATGGTTCCTTTATTACACCGTCTTGTGGTACAATCTCCTGGGTCACACATGAGGGCTGCTCATATCAGCCATGGCAATCAAATTGAGATTGGTGGTTCTTCGTTTCCGGCTTCCTTAATTGTTCTTGGCAATTCTGATATTGATGTTATCTTGGGCATGGATTGGTTGACAGCAAATGCAGTTGTGATTGATTGTGCTGAACGTTCGGTTTCTCTGAAAATTCCTGAAGGCCATATAGTCTATTCTCCAAGTCTGACTCCTGCAATTCAGCTTTATTCTTTGGCAGCTCTGAATGATGATGCTATGGAAGGTATTCAGAGTGTTCCTGTAGTTTGTGAGTTTCCAGATGTCTTTCCTGAAGAGTTGCCAGGTATGCCTCCGGATCGTGAGGTTGAGTTTGTCATTGAACTTGAACCTGGTACCGCTCCTATTTCCAAGCGGCCTTATAAAATGGGTCCTGCTGAGTTGGCTGAACTTAAGCGTCAGTTGGATGAACAAGAGAAGTTGGGTTTCATTCAGCACAGTACTTCTTCTTGGGGTAGTCCAACCATCTTTGTGAAGAAGCGAGACAAGACTGATAGACTTTGTGTTGACTATCGGGCACTCAATGCTAAAACAATCAAGAATAAATATCCCCTTCCGCGGATTAATGATCTCTTCGATCAGCTAGCCGGAGCTGTGGTATTCTCTAAGCTTGATTTGAGAAGTGGTTATCATCAAATCAAGATCCGCAAGGAAGATGTTCCCAAAACAGCTTTCACCACTCGCTATGGCCTGTATGAGTACACGGTCATGTCTTTCGGTCTAACCAATGCACCTGCCACCTTCTCGAGGCTTATGAACTCGGTTTTCATGGAATATCTTGATAAGTTCGTTGTGGTCTATCTGGATGACATCCTAGTCTATTCTAAGTCAAAAGAAGAACATGAAGAACACCTTCGGTGTGTCCTAAACAAGCTTCGTGAGAACCGCCTGTATGCAAAGTTCTCCAAGTGTGAATTCTGGCTGCCTCAAGTCACCTACCTTGGTCACGTCATCTCTGCCAAGGGCATCGCCGTCAACCCAGAAACTATTAAGACAATTATGGACTGGCTTCCACCCATAAATGTCAAAGAAGTCAGAAGTTTCCTTGGTTTGGCCAGTTACTGTCGTCGCTTCGTTCAAAACTTCTCAAAGATTGCGAAGCCTCTTACCGATCTCCTCAAGAAAGGCAAGAAATATCTTTGGACTCCTGCATGTCAAGCAAGCTTTGAAACACTCAAAGAGAAGCTCACTTCCACACCAGTCTTGGTTCCTCCAGATACATCAAAGCCTTTCCAGATTTTCTGTGATGCTTCATTGCAAGGATTGGGTGCGGTCCTTATGCAAGAAAAGCAAGTTGTTGCTTACGCATCTCGTCAGTTGAAGACGCATGAGATCAACTATCCTACACATGACCTCGAACTCGCAGCAGTTGTCTTTGCTTTGAAAGTATGGAGGCATTACTTGCTGGGCAACCGTTGTGAGATCTTTTCTGATCACAAGAGTCTGAAGTATATCTTCACACAGCCTGATCTCAACCTTCGTCAGAGGAGGTGGATTGAAACAATCAATGACTTCGATTTGACCATCAACTACACCCCGGGCAAAGCTAATGTCATGGAAGATGCTCTCAGCCGAAAAGCTTATGTCAACAACCTCATGGTGGAAGAACAACAACCTCTCTTGTGCGAGGAATTCCGCAAGCTCAACCTTGAAATTGTGGATCAAGGTTATCTTCTGAACCTTCTAGCAACACCTCTCTTGGAAGAAAAGGTCCGTTCCATTCAGCTTGGGGATCCTTACACTAAAAAGATCATCTCCAACATTCAGCTTCCAAAGTATGAGTCTTTTCACATAGATGACCAAGGCACTCTTTTCTTTGAACACCGGATGTTTGTTCCGAACTACCCGGGTTTAAGGGAGCAAGTTCTCAAGGAGGCGCATGATTCTGTTCTTTCTATCCACCCTGGCAGCACTAAGATGTACATGGACTTGAAAACACAATATTGGTGGCCTGGTTTGAAACGATATTGTGCCAAGTATGTCTCGGAGTGTGATGTCTGTCGTAGAGTTAAAGCTGTCCATCAGAAACCTTTCGGTCTTCTACAGCCATTGAAACCTCCGGAATGGAAATGGGAGAAAGTAGAGATGGACTTCATTACTGGTTTTCCAAGGTCGCAAAAAGGCAACAATGCAATCTTTGTTGTTATTGACAGGCTTTCCAAAGTAGCTCACTTCTTTCCAGTCAAGGAAACAATTTCTGCAATTCAGTTGGCTGAGCTCTATATCAACAGAATTGTCTCTCTGTATGGAGTTCCTCTTGAGATCAGTTCAGACCGTGGAAGCATCTTCACTTCCAAATTCTGGGGAAGTTTCCAAAATGCTTTGGGAACAAAGTTAAACTTCAGCACAGCTTACCACCCTCAGTCGCAAGGACAAGTTGAAAGGATCAATCAGATTCTGGAAGATATGCTCCGTGCTTGCGTTATCTCTTTCGGCATGAAGTGGGAAGAATGTCTTCCTTATGCTGAATTCTCTTACAACAACAGTTTCCAAAAAAGTCTAAAGATGGCACCATTTGAGGCTCTCTATGGTCGCAAGTGCAGAACTCCGATTGGTTGGTCGGGCGCAGGTGAAAGATTATTGTTTGGCCCCGACATTGTAACTCAAGCGGAGGAGAAAGTTCACATCATTCTTGAAAACCTGAAGATCGCTCAAAGTCGCCAGAAGAGCAATTATGACAGAAAGCACACGGACATGGAGTATGTCCCTGGTGATCTCGTTTACCTTCGTGTCACTCCCATGAGAGGCACGCACCGTTTTGGTATCAAAGGAAAGCTGGCTCCTAGATACATCGGTCCTTTCAAAATTCGTGGAAGAAGAGGAGAAGTTGCTTATGCTCTTGAGCTCCCTGAACAACTCAAAGTCCATGATGTTTTTCACATCTCTCAACTCAAGAAGTGCTTCAAGGACCCCGGCAGGACCGTGGACCATGAACTCATTAATCTCCAAGAAGACCTTTCTTATCAAGAACACCCCACAAAAATCCTTGAAGTCGCAGAAAGAAGGACTCGCAACAAGTCCATCAAGTTCTGCAAGGTGCAGTGGTCGCACCATTCCATTGATGAAGCAACCTGGGAACGTGAAGATGAGCTCCGTGCCAAGTATCCTACCCTCTTTGAGTCTTCTTCTTCCTAGAATCTCGGGGCGAGATTCCTGTTTAGTGGGGGAGAGTTGTAGCACCCCAATTGTCTAACAATTGTAATGCTACTTGTCCTAGTAAGATATTGGCTACTCCACATATATTATTGTTGCATCATAATTATATCA
Organism: Avena eriantha; assembly: GCA_910589775.1. Taxonomy (NCBI): domain Eukaryota; kingdom Viridiplantae; phylum Streptophyta; class Magnoliopsida; order Poales; family Poaceae; genus Avena; species Avena eriantha. Next base: position 383,613,661 of record OU342743.1, read on the forward strand.
TGCTCATGTCATCATGCCACCTTGCATTTGAGCATCATATAGAAACTCCTTTTTCTTTTGGTTCTTCTCTCACATGCATTATAAATTGTATTTGCCTCTTGATTTTGTATTTGGTTGTTGATATATTGTCTAAATGCCCAAGTTGAGTTGGGGCATATCTTTTATTTCCATTCCACCACTTTTCCTTCTATCACTTTATAATTCCACCATCCTACTAGACCATGAGCTTGCTGTCCTTATTATGGGTTTTTCTCTAGCTCATGTGCATTAGGGTGAATCTAGTCCTTTAATTCTTGTGCTTGGTTTTATCTCCATTTTTGGAAATGCATAAGAATAACGCCATCATATTATTATTGTTGACACAAAATAAATAATGGCATTATTATTTTTGCATGGGCCATGCAAGCTTCTCCACCACCTTTTACTTCCTTTGGTTTTCTTTGGTTTGAGTGGATCTTATCTTGGGAAAACCATCTACCTACCATTACACCATCATCCTATTCTCATCCATATCATCTTTTTTATTATTATTTCTCCATGCATGAACCATATGAGGCCTATTCCATAATTCATTTCTTTTCTTTTCTTGGAATCCTTTTTCACCTCCACCTCATGTTAATTCAAGCATTACAATGTTCCACTTGAGTTGGTCTTCCCCACATTCTTTTATTTTATTTTTCTTTATCTACATGTATGATCACATGAGAACCTCTCCATCTAATTCTTTTCTCCCTTTATCTTTCTTTCTTGTCTCTCTTCCACATGAGGTCATGCAAGCTCAAAGCCCTCATGGATCTTCTTGTGTTGGCCTCATACTCAAAATTAAAATCTAAAACCTAATAAGACCTAACCTAACTAGTTCTCTCTCTCTCTAAATTTCTCCTAAACCCTCTCTCTCTCTCTCTCTAGCTTGGTCTCCATGCCAAGCCCCTCTCTCCCCTGACCCACCACCTCAGCCACCCTCCTCCCTCTCTCCCTGGCCCACCCAGCTAAACCTAACCCGAGGCCATGTCTAACCCTAGCCCGACCTACTCCCTCCCTCTCTTCTCTCTCCGGCCAAGCCAGCCCCACAAGCCACCACGCCGCCTGGTCCACCTGCAGCCTCCCTGCCGCGCCGTCCAGCTCCAGGACCAGCCCCAGCCTGCTCGCCCACGTGCCCGGGAGAAAGGAGGAAAGGGCCGAAGCCCCTTTTTCCATCTACCCCTGCTCCCACCTGCCTCCCCTCTCTCCCTCTCACTTTCCCCTCCTCCTCCCGCCTCTCCGGCCTCGCCAGATCCGCCCCAGAGCGCCCTCCTCCTTCCCCTTCTCCCTCTCCATCTACCAGCAGCCGCCGCCGGTCGCCGCCAGGTACCACCGCGCCCCGTCGTTCCTGTCCGCGAGCTTGACCTGGAGGTGGCCTGGGAGGCCGAGGACGTTCTCCTGCGACGCCCCGTGCACGCGGACGAGGACGAGAAGCTCCCCAACGCGCCAGTACCTCGCCGTCCTCGCGAAACCCTAGCCGCCAGTACGCCAGCCTCGCCGACGATCCGCCGCGCTACTCCTCGATCCAGCACCACCAGGCGACCCGCGGTGAGCCCCTCCCTCTCCCGGACAACCTCCTCTTCTTCGTCGTGGTCTAGCGTCGCCGGTTGTTTTGTCGAGCGCCCGCCGTGCATGCCGTCGTCGTAGTCTACAAGCTTTTCCGTGCCGCGCACACCTTACCTAGCGCCCGAGCCACCTCCTAGCAGCTTCCCTAGCATCGCCGCACTGGCTAGCCTCCTCAGTGCGGACTCCCGCGTCCCAGGATCGAACCCCCGCCCCGCGCCGCGCGCCGGCTTCGCGTCAGACGGAGGAAAACGATAAACAGTACCCAGGCGTGGTCGTTTTGCAAAAAGCCCCTTCCCTTTTTAATTACTGCAACCCGCGCTCCTAACGACCCCACCTGTCAGCCGCGCTAGCCATCTTGCAGAAAAACCCCTGGCTTTTCCTGTTCGCAACCCGCGGTCCAGCTGGTGCCCCACCAGTCAGCCACTGGGGCTCTCCCCACTGGCACGTGGCCCCTTCCGCGCTGGCCCGCCTGTCAGCCGCTGTGGGTGAGCCAGTTCCGCGTGCAAAACGCGTTTCCCGCACACGTGGCCCCAGTCCGCGCAGGCCCACCAGTCAGCGTCTGGGGTTGATATCGCCTGGGTGTAAAAAGTAATTCCTGAGTCTGTTTTAATTCAAATCTTTTTCAAATTATTTTAAATTCAAATTCTTTTCAGATTCAAATAACTTTCAAAATACAAATCCAAATAATACAAATAATATATGTTTTGGAATCAGAAAAATGAGAGGAATTCAAATATGCCCTTAAAATTATATTTTGAACACTTTAAATTTCGAGTTGATCAAAATTACAATAAAAATGCCCTTTACCTTATTTAATTAATAACTTTTGTTTTATAACTCCAAATTTGACAAATAATATGTCTAAATCGATCAGCGCGACGAGCCCGTTCTATTTATGCAATCCTTGTTCTGAATTGAAGCATGCATCATGTTGTCATCTAAAATCTGAACCGTTTATGACAATAAAACTTGGGCAAATAAATGATAAAATGCTTTACTTCTTGTATCCACACCTCACCTTTGCCATGCTACTTCAATGCCATGTAAATTGTGCATCATTCATCATGGCATGCTTGGTTGCTTGTTGCATTTCAATTTATATGCTTGCGCACTTTATTTATGTTGGCCCTTGTTTGTTTGGTTCTTCTTCGAATAGACGCCCAGCAGGAGAATTATCAGGAATCACAGGAGTATTACCCAGATCCATCTCTCGCTTCAACTGAGCTGCCAGGCAAGCACTACCACATGCTTGCATACATACAGTACCTATTGCCTCTATCTTATTCTTGCATCATTGAGTCGCGGTTGCATTAAATTGAATCCCAAGTACTGCATAGCCTTTACTTTTAAACCACATTAAGCTGTTCCGATCCCATGAGCCATTACTACAGGAGTTGTTTGAGCCATGCGAGTCGTAGAAAAGCATGAGTAGGGTATGTGAGTGTCGGATGGATAACGAGGTATCTAAACAACATAACCTGAGTAGTAATGGGATAACTAATGAAAGAGGCACCGGTGAGCAATATCTGCTATTTGGTTTTTCATGCTCACTTGTGTCCCGTAGGACCCCGAGTACTTGATTCCTGTTCCTTGACTATTCGCACTATCCACATCCGGGAGGCCTATGGACCCCCCTGAGCCAGAGCTTGATTCATTTTTATTTCTTGGGGCCACAATTAGTTTGGGGCTTTATTACTATCTCGTACTTATGCCATGTTACTGTTTTATTTAAGATTGTGCGAGGAGCACCTGTACTGTTTTGGATCGTGACACGTTTTCGCTGTATCGACAAGCCCAGTCTCATTTTCGGGTTCCCAGTCGTTTACCGCCGTCCACACAAACCTTGGGTCCGTCTCGGAGCCGGCCAACTTCGTGGCGGGTAGCTTAATGGGGTGGCCCCCTGAAATATTTCTGAATCCTGTGATTGCTTTGTCGTGAATGCCTCGTTGGGTTTTGATTTGGTTTTTCCGAGGTTGATCGAGTGTGTGTTGCTATTCGTGCACCCCTGCATGGTAAATCTTTCTGAAAGCCGTGTCCGCGGTTATGGACGACTTGGAGCACAGTTTCTCGATCATAGACAAGTATAACTAAAGTACCGCTTTTAAATGGACTAAGTACTTGACTAGTAAATAGTGCAATACTCATGGAATGGTTAATAAAAACTGCCAACGGATGATGGGGGTTGTTTGTCCGCTTCCTCGTTGGTAAGCGAGGAGGAGGATGGATCTGATAATTATACTGTTATAACTGTTGTTCTTAATTCACGGACTTCCGTCTATCTTTGGTTAGGCGGAAGGTTAGCGAGTCTCTATAGAATTGTTAGGTATTAACTTTTGCTGCAATTGCGTCACCCCAGGTTGTGTCCCCTTTAGTGGCATAAAGACTTGCTGAGTACCCCTAGGGTCTCACACGATAAATTTTTTGATTCAGATGAACAGGTGTACCCGCAAGATGGATACTGGGTGGAAGAGTCAGATGATGTTGGCAACGATCATTCGGTGTAGAGATTCCGGGAACGGGGATCCGTGTGATCTGTGGGCGGGATGAGTTTATTTATGGGGCATCTTATGCCAATTTGCTTCTTATCCGTACTCGGATCTTGTTTTCCGCTTCCGCCTGATACTCTGATGGGTGATGTATGAGGAGCTATCCTAAATTATAATATCTATCTAGGACTTTTGGATCTTGCCGTATGGCGTTGCAATATTTCTATTTCTTTTAGATGGAATGGCTCTGATGTACTGTTGTATGTGGCTTGCATACATACTCACTTGTGTATGTAGTTGATCCCTTCGCCTGCCGATTACGCCGCTCGTTCTTGTCCCGTTGACTGAAAGTGGTTAGGACGGCCGAAAGGTCTACCGTGAGTGGCCCTGGGCCCCACCGTACTATTTTAACCACTTTCGTTCATCCAGGCATTAACTAAGAGCGTAATTCACCGAGGTAGTTACAAACTGTATGGATGTCCTCATCATCTCCCCCCTTCAAAAGGCGTCGACCTCGACGCTCCAAGATCTTCTCCAGCATATGTTGACAAATCAGCAACGTTGAAGCTGTTGCTAGCACCACCAAACTCCTCAATAGGTATATCAACCGAGTAGGCATTATCATTAATTTTGGCTAGCACCTTGTAAGGACCAGCACCACGTGGCTTCAATTTGGACTTGTAAAGTAGTGGAAATATGTCCTTGCACAGATGCACCCAAACCATATCTCCAGGCTCGAACAACACTTCTTTCCTTGCTTGATTCCTTACAGTAGCAATGTTCTTGCCTTTCTTCTCAATTGTCTCTCTAGTCATGTATTTTCTTCACATAATCAACATGTTTTGATGCCTCCATATCAAATCTCTCATGTAATGGCAGAGGCAACATATCAAGTGGTGTCAATGGCTTGAAACCATACACCACATCAAAAGGACAAAGCTGATTAGTTGAATGCACAGCCCTGTTGTAAGCGAACTCAACATGTGGCAAACACTCTTCCCACTCCCGCAGATTCTTTTTAATCATGGTCCCTAGCAGCTGTGACAATGTTCGATTCACCACCTCTGTTTGACCATCTGTTTGGGGATGACAGGTAGTACTGAACAACAGCTTCGTTCCTAGCTTCCCCCATAAGTTCTTCCAAAAGTATCTCATGAACTTCACATCACGGTCAAAAACAATCGTCTTGGGTACTCCATGTAATCTCACGATGTCCCTGAAAATAGGTTAGCAACATGTGATGCATCGTCGCTTTTGTGGCAGGCAATAAAATGAGCCATCTTAAAGAACCTAGCCACTACCACAAATATAGAATCATGACCTCTCTAAGTTTTAGGTAGACCTAGCACAAAATCCATACTAATGTCTTCCCATGGAGTAGTCGGTGCAGAGAGAGGTGTATACAAACCATGAGGTTTCAGCTTGGATTTCGACTTGTGGCAAGTAATGCATCGTCTCACAAATCTGTACACATCACGCCTCATTTTGTGCCAATAAAAGTGATCTGCGAGCATGAGAAATGTTTTCTCACGCCCAAAGTGACCCATCAAACCACCAGCATGTGATTCCTGCACTAAAAACAAACACAACGACGATTCTGGAATACATAGTTTGTTAGCTCGAAACAAATATCCATCATGTATATGATACTTATTCCATGCGTTTCTAAGAGCACACAAACGATATGGTTTAGCAAAATCATGGTCAGTTGCATAAAGTGCACAAATAGCTTCTAATCCAGGAATTTTAACATCAAGATTGGTTAATAGCATATTCTTCCTAGATAGAGCATCAGCAACAACATTCTCTTTTCCCTTCTTAGAGTTAATGATGTAAGGAAAAGACTCAATGAACTCAACCCATTTTGCTAATCTTCTATGCAAGTTTGATTGAGCTTTCAAGTATTTCAATGCTTCATGATCAGAATGTATGACGAATTCCTTTGGCCACAAATAATGTTGCCAAACCTCAAGTACTCTAACAAGTGCATACAATTCTTTATCATAGATTGAATAATTCAAACGAGCACCAGTCAATTTCTCAGAAAAATAAGCTATAGGCCGACCCTCTTGCATCAAGACGCCACCTATGCCTATACCACTAGCATCACATTCAACTTCAAATTGCTTCGAAAAATCAGGTAATGCAAGCAATGGTGCAGAAGTAAACAAACATTTCAATGTATCAAAGGCAATGTCTTGGGCCGCGCCCCATACAAAAGGAACACCTTTCTTTGTCAAATCATTCAAAGGTGCAGCAATGGTGCTAAAATCTTTGACAAAGCGCCTATAGAAACTAGCTAAACCGTGGAAACTACGCACTTGACTTACTTTCATTGGAGTAGGCCAATTCTGAATTGATTCAATTTTAGATTGATCTACCTCTACTCCATGCTTAGATACGACAAATCCTAGGAATATGACCTTATCTTTTGCAAATGTACACTTCTCAACAATAGCATACAGTTTATTATCATGCAACACTTGCAAAACTTGTCTAATATGAGTGCAATGTTCAGATTCGGTGTGGCTGTATATGAGTATATCATCAAACTAAACAACCACAAACGACCAATAAACTCTCTCAAAACATGATTCATCAAACGCATGAAGGTACTAGCTGCATTAGTAAGACCAAATGGCATGACTAACCACTCATACAAGCCGAATTTAGTTTTGAAAGCAGTTTTCCATTCATCCCCTTCTTTCATCCTAATTTGATATGTGGATGATTCGATCTTCTCAGCAAGCTCTTGTCGATGATATGGTGGATGATAGATAACTAGTGTATAGCTATGATCACTCCCGCTCGATCCCTGATGCCAATGCAACAGCTCTCGAATCTTGTAGGATATTCACAACACCACACTCTTGCGCACGCAGCCGTGACCACGAATGGTAGTATGCAATCTACTAATTCCCAATGGAACAACAGATCACACTCAATTATAGTTGTAGAATTCGAACACAGGGTAATTCTAGAGTTCTATGAAAGAAACAACTCCAAAATATTTTAACATGGTCTAAAACCCTAATCTATGCCACCCAAATCTATTTATGAGTTCAGGGGGTGGCGGCCTGTAACACGCTCAAATCGACCCTATGCAATTTTTAGCCCTTTCCGCCAAACCCGCATAGAAACGATTCAAGGACGCCCACCAGGCACTTTCGTGCGGGTGGAAAACGAAGTAATACCATTACACAACAGTCCTCGATGGGACCCACAGAACATATATATATACCACAACGACTCCACGAGTCAATAATACATATATACAATACAAATATCCAAATCACCTTGAAAACGATAGAGCGCCTGACTACAGACAAGATGCAAATGGGGCTAAGAGCCCTGAAGAATAATCAATGGCGTCCATAACCCTGCCCAGGCCAAGCCGGAAGGGTAACCATGCTAACGACGTCGATCGCAAACCTGCTAAAATAAAAAGGGGTGCCGACAAAGGGCAAAGGAAAAACATGAGCGTCAGTACTGAGGCCAGTACACGGCGAGGCTAGAATTCGGCGGCTCTCGCCTACATAGGTATGGTGGATTGAAGCGGCAGCGCAGCAGCACTAAACAGCCTATAGAGACTCAGTACAACTGTCGGCTATTAGAGAGAGGTAAGAAATACCTATTCGGAACCACCTGATACTAACACCAATCAAAGCCATCCTAGTATTTCCCCCTCGAGACCAAACAAGGAAGTCGGACCAGTTATAGTTGCAACAATTACTAATCAGATATAGATAGCATGAGTCATCCTGAAGCATTAGTAGTGGCAATTTTAATTAATCATTCCGTGGTAGTTGGAACATTTACTAGTCAGATATAATTGTCCTGAGGAATCCCAAAACCCAGCAGTTGTTGGCACTTTTATCACATTTCGTTGGAGTTGCAATACTTACTAGGCAGGTATAATAAGACACAAGGAACCCAAGCGTCACCAATTGTTGGCATTTTTAATATCCATTCCGTTATAGTGAGGTTGATTACTAGTCACATATTAAGTCACATTTATAGCAGTACTTTATTTACGCTTGTCTATGATCGAGATACTGTGCTCCAAGTCGTCCATAACCGCGGACACGGCTTTCAGAAAATTTTACCCTGCAGGGGTGCACAAATAGCAACACACACTCGATCAACCTCGGAAAAACCAACTCAAAACCCAACGAGGCATTCACGACAAAGCGATCACAGGATTCATAAAATATTTCATGGGGCCACCCCACTAAGCTACCCGCAACGAAGTTGGCCGGCTCCGGAATGGACCCAGGGTTTGCGACGACGGCTGTAAACGACTAGGAACCCGAAGGTGTGACTGGGCTTGTCGATACCGCGTAAACATGGCGCGATCCAAAATAGTACAGGTGCTCCACGCACAATCTTAAATAAAGCAGTAAACATGGCATAAGTACGGGATAGTAAATAAAACCCCAAACTAGTTTGTGGCCCCAAGAAATAGAAATGAATCAAGCTCTGGCTCAGGGGGGTCCATGGCCTCCCGGATGTGGATAGTGCGAAAAATCAAGGAACGGGTATCAAGTACTCGGGGTCCTACGGGACACAAGTGAGCGTGGAAGAATCAAATAACATCTATTGCCCACCGATGCCTCTGCATTAGTTATATCTAGCAGTTTAATAGTTGTATTTAAAGTCATGATCATCTCCACCAGTAACATCTGTCAGCATTCCAACAACTGTGGTACTTGACAACACGAGATCGCACCTGAGCAAACAACTACGACTCGCAAGGACAGCTATCTACCAATCACGGGTAATAGGAGGTGTCCAAGGCAATATAGAGGCTGCACGGGATATAACTGGTGTACGAAAACTAAACATCACGACACGGATAGCAATAGATCAACTGGAGGAAATAAAGACTATAAATGCAAAATAGGTAGAAGGGGAAGAGATTCATATCCGAAGAACTTGTCGATACTCGTATCCACTCATCGGTCTAATCCGCGAAGAAGCAAACTCTAGCAGAAACACCGGATGCAATATTTAATACTACGGCAGAAGATCCGGCATGCTTATGATATGATGCATGGCATGGCATAGATGCGGTGCAACTAGGCAATATTAAGCGGAACCAGGGTCCCGACAATTAATTAAGTGGTTCATGTTGTTTAGATACCACGCATTTTAAATGTTGGCTTAACAAGGTGAAACATGGCATCGGCTCGCTATACCAATTTAAATGGAGATGATATATAAGACTAAAATAGTCCGCATATTGTCTCCATATCATCGAAAAAGCCCCAAACACCCACAATATGCATGCGAGAATGGACAATTAATATGCAGCAAGTTTATATAGATGGCATTTATAAAATAGGGGCTCAGATCAGGGACACACATTAAGCTCCAAAGATCTTGGGGCTCGGAGGGGTTCGGGTTCGGTCTTCGGATCTAGGGGATCGGTCTTCGGGGTCGGGCTTCAAGGTTTGGTCTTCGAACATATGCTCCGTGTAGAAGAGCATGGCGTTCCGCATCGAAGGCCTTGGGGTTCCACCTTATTCATCGATGGCGGACTTGGGATCAGTGCCGGGGTCCTCGGGGGTGCCATCATAGTCGAACTTGTTGATGCGGATCTTTGTTTATGGCGCTGCCTCGAAGAGGATGTCGAGTATAGAGGTACCAACACAGGGAAGACAAACTGACCAAGCCCAAGAGTATCAGTGTCGCAATATTGGGTGGCTCTAAACAGATCTTCAACAGTAGTGCCCTGCACGACAAAACAAAGACATGGAAGCTGCTCCCGGTAGGAGTTGCAGACACCAAAAGGTGGGCGAGCTCGAGCGGGGTCAACAGAGCACATGCGGCAGCGCGAGGCGCTTCTGCGGAGGACTGCTACCGGCGTCCGGCAGTGCTGCAGGAAGATGGCCGAGCAGATGGGCGTCCGCGGCGTCGTGTGGCGTTTTAGGTCGAGGAAGAGGCGGCCGAGGCGGGGCCCAGGGGAAGGGGCGACGCCCGGTTCGAGGACGAAGGGGCGCCGAGGCGGTGGCGCCATGGATGAGCGGGCCTGTAGGGAGAGGACGGCGGAGGCAGGCCGCGACGCGGTGAAGGTGGAGGGCCGGCCGAGCCGACTGCGACCCTGGCAGCGGAGGCGGCAGTCCGAGGAGGCGGCCAGGGGCGGAGAGGCATGGCCAGGGAGCTCTTGGCAGCGAGGTGGTTGGGGATCGACGGGTGGTTGCGGGGGCTCGCCGGCCGGGAGGAGCTCGGGCCGGTGGTGGTCGAGCGGTCCGAGGCGGCGGACGGCGGAGCGCAGAGGGCAGCCTCGGAGGCGGTGGCGGCCGGAGAAGGACGGCCACGGGGCGCGCACTGCGTGGAGAGGAAGGCGGCGGCAAGCACGGTGGGGAACTGGGGATGGACGCGGGGCGGGTTGGCGCGATGGGGAAGGAGAGCGCGGGGTGGTGGGGTCGGCTCCGCAGGGCGGGGCCCACGCGGGCGTGGCAAGGTGAGGTGGCGACAGTGGAGGATCAGGCGGGAGGGGTGTGGTCGGCAGGGGGTGGCTGTGTGAGGGAAGAGAGATGAGGTGGAGGGGGTTCGGTGAGGTGGAGGGAGGGGATTGGTCAGGGTGAGGTGGAGGAAGGCTGAGTAGGATAGGATTGGGTAAATTAGGGATTAGACATGCTGGTTTTGGGTAATTTTTGGGGGTGGCCGGCTGGGTCGGTTCGGCCCGGTTTGGCTGCCCCCTAAAAATAAAATAAATATTTTATTATTTAAAACGGGCTTTTGAAATCCGTTGTTAACGAAACAAAATATTCCGGAGACCCGGGTTTTAATTTGAATAACGACGGGAATATTTAGAAAACAAAACTAGGCGTTTTGAAAATAGTTTAGACAAAAACCATGCATGATGACGACGATGCTCAAATGCAATGCGGCATGATGACATGAGCATGCGGTCATGATGATGCAATGCACAAAAACACAGCGATTTTCTAGTAGTGGTTTTTGTGGGGCGCTACAATTCGACACCTCTAACAATGGATCTCGTCCTCGAGATCCGCCTCATGGTACCGGGGAGAAGGCTGATGATCGGATTCTTCTCGCTTCGTGTGGATCCTCGCGACACTACTAACAAGAGGTCGATGTACGTGATCGTCGAGAGAACACTCCGGAAACAAAGGGCGAAGGTAGAGGTATCAGATTTTTCTGCCGGCTGCACCGTTTCCGGTGGAGGAGTCCGGGATCGTTTGCATGGTGGAGTCAGTTTTGGTTTGGAGTTGTTTGGTACGTGACGTTTGGAGTTGTTTAGACAAAGGAAAGAGCAAGGCACGTATTAGCAAGGGAAGTTAAAAAAAGGAGTTTGATTCGGATCAGTACAAAGTAAAAGAAAGTACAGATTTGGTACGTGCAAAGTCTGATTGGAGTATGTTTTTAGCCATGAAAAAAAGGGACGTCTAATTCAGTTACGTGCAAGGATTGGATAATACGTGGCTCGTTTATACTCCGTTGGTACACATACTCGTGTACAACTTTTGCACATAGGCAGAATTAAAGGAAAAGAGAAAAAGACACATCGGTTATTCCAAGATGTCGCAAATTTAGATCATTTGGATCCTTGGCGTGCAGGAAGTTGTCATGTTTGTTTTGGGTGGTCTGCTAGATTTTGCTTCCTAATTTCAGATTAGGACCGCTAGCGTATTGAGGTTATTTGGACCTTTGGTGTACAGGAACCTGTCCTGTTTATTTTGGGTCATTTCCTAGGTGTGTTTTCAGATTGCAGTCGGAGAAGGTTTTGTGTCTCAATCAGATTGGTGGCACCGTAGAAAGAAGCGGTGTAAAGGGCAAGTCAAGCTATCCGAGAGGGAGGATGTGATGTGGCAGGATGGCAAGACTTGACGACAGATAGTGGCGATTTTGCTTATATGACGCCACATGCTGGAGAAGACCTTCCGGCGTTGAGGACAACGCCTTTCTAAGGGGGGAGGATGATACGGGCATCATATAAAGTTTGATACACTAGGACAACATCATATACAGTTTGATACACTAGGACAACCAATAATATGTAATAATTTAGTCTATGGTCGTGTCAAACGTTTTTTCTATGTTTATGAGTTAGAGTCCAATTAGGTCGAGTCAGTCCGACTCCAGTAGGGTCGGTCACCCCTACCCCTTTGTCCTATATAAACAAGGGGGTGTCACAATATTAGGGGAGCTAAAAATTATGTAGAACTTTTAGTTCCTCGTTTGTAAACCATCCCTCCGGGGTTGACGTCGTGACGGCGTATCTGCACTCGTCTGATTATCTATCTATTGATATTTGCGTGAAGGTGCTTGTTATTCAAGTATTGTCGTGCCTTGGCGTGAGGCTTGCTGTTTATCATCAAGTTGCTTGTTGGATTGATCTATTCTAGCGGGAGGTTCTTCGTTTATCGTCGAGTTGCTCGCAAGATTGGGTTTCCCCATCTTCAGGTTACATGTATCACGTGATTGGGAGATTTCTATCAGATCCATTGGACCAGGAGGTGCATCGTGAAAGATCGGGACAAAACTATAGGATCACCGGGGTGATCTGTATCATGAAGGATCTCTCTCCCCCTCTAGAATTATTCCCCATGGGCTCAGATTAGCGAGATACATGTTCCCAGTGGCATTTCGTCTAGAAGGAGTTGCTACTTCTGCTGCTTCGCTGGAGCAAGGAGGTGGAGGTTGTCTGGTGGCCTGAACGTGTGTGCGAGGACGAATGCGCTGCTGATTTGCGGCGCTAGGACTTCCACAAGATCTTGAGATCGGCAAGCGTTCGTCTACACCATCCACGAGTTCAATCTCGTTACACTTTCTCGGTCTTCGAGGGTATGTTCTCTTTGGAGTATATCCACCTGTTGCTTATATCTAGTAGATAGATCTTGGCGTAGAATAGTTCTCATCGTAGGAAATTTTTTGTTTTCTTTGCTGGGAACCCAACATGAACAAGAATGGACATGCCACAAATGACATGCTCCTCTATCACACACGAAGATATATGTTTCTTGGTCTTTGTTGTATGAAGGTATAATTGCTTCCACGTCAACCTCTATGGACAAAAAATTGATAAGATGAACCGAAGAGAATTATGATGAGGATATATACAGGGATTATGATGATTCTGACTACCTGAACTGGAAGAAAATATTGAGTCAAATCAATAATGACTATCAGGTGATTTTATTCCTAATTGAACCTGACGTTTTACTTAATGAGAACTTTATACTACCTAAGTCTATGCATCTTTGTATGATCAGGTTTATTGATAACACAAGCGTTGCACAAGGAGGAGGAGAGTTGCAGCAAGAAGGATAAGCGCTGATTTCCAATATCAACAAGTGCGCCAGGGATGAGCGGGAGGCATGTGTACTAGGAGGCGATGAGGAAATCACGTATGAGCAAGAGAGAGATATGGCGCACCAAGGATTACATGTTTGAGGTGTTTCACGACGTTTGGACTACGTGCCAATAAGGCCGAACCTAAATATATGGGTCGGTATGTATCAGTTTGAATCGAACCTAGTCAGTTTGGCCAAGATATGGCTGTTTTTAGGTCCGTTTAGAGGGGAGGACGCCCCAACCCTCATATAAACCTCCGTAGCCCGTCACAAGTTAGGGTTTAGACCACGTTAAAATATTTTGGAGTTGTTTCTTTCATAGAACCTCTGTAATTACCCTGTGTTCGAATCTACAACTATAATTGAGTGTGATCTATTATTCCATTGGGAATTAGTAGATTGCATACTACCGTTCGTGGTCACGGCTGCGTGCGCAAGAGTGTGGTGCTGTGAATATCCTACAAGGTTCGAGAGCTGTTGCATTGGCATCAGGGATCGAGCGGGAGAGATCATAGCTACGCACTAGTTATTTATCATCCACGAACATCATCGACAAGAGCTTGCTGAGAAGATCGGGCCACCCCATATCATCTTGGTATCAGATTTCTAGTGTTTCCTCGGTAAGCATCCACAAATCTATCCATAGATTAGTTTTTTTTTTCCTATACAGAAAAAGCCACACAAAAATATTAGGATTCATAGTTCATTGCCATAGCCTAGATAACACTGCTCGTGAGTTCTAGTTGATGATCGTAGTCCTTTTGTGTAGTCTTTCTTCTAAATCTGAGTCATAGTTTTTGTCTAGTTTTCGTTTGTTTCGCCGTCGGATTCCCTAAACTGTTTCTAGACTGGTTCTCGAGTTCTTGAGACTGTTCATCGTGTTCTTAAGTTTTAGATCTACTAGATCTATTTTCTAGTTGTTTTGGGAGTTGTAGATCTGTTTTGAAAGAAGAGAAAAAGAAAAGAAGAGAACTGATCGTAGTACGTGAGCTTCCTTCACGTAAAAGAAAGAAGAAAAAAACGATCGAAACTTTCTATACATGAGTACACGTTGAAAAAAAAATCGGATCTCTAGGCTCACGCCTTACCGCAGACATCTCTATGCTCCTACGTGAGCTTCTCACGTTCACAAAAAAAAACGAAAAAAAAACGGACCCTCCCTGCACCACAGGCAGGTCTGTCCTCATACGACAAATTTTTGTGTCTGTCGACATCCTGCCGCGGCAGGATTTTGGGCCTTTTTTCTGCCGTGGCAGAGACCAATTCTCAGGTCAATTTTTTTATTTTTTGTTAACTTTTTTTACTGAGTCCACATAGCGTACCTATCCTTGTGAGCCTTAGTAAGCCTTTCTTTGTGTCTAAAACTATCCTACGAAACTAGCGTAATTAGTGCTCTACGGGCTGCTCAGTTTAGCAATCTTGTGCCTGTTTCGTTGTGGCATTGCTAGCGTCTCTCCTTCTGCATTGCAACACGAGCTTTCCTCCGACATACCTCAATTTTTTTAGCTCTTTTTCATAGTTGCAATTGCCCCATTTATCTCTACCGTGTGTGTTTTCGTGGGTCTTTGTCATACGATCAGCACTAGGACTTGTTTGCGGTGTAGTTAGGATACCATACCTACAGCTCCACCATAAATAACCTGTGCGCCCTGCGATCGTTCTCTATACCTTTGGTATTCACTTCATCACATCAGTGCATCAATCTTTGATTTTGTTTGGTAGAGCATCTCTATTTACTTTGGAATAGTAAGATCTCCTTTCTTATCAGTTGTGAGTGAGTTGTGAGAGTTTCCATCATACTGATTTTGATTTGTGCACTAATGTACTAATCATGTCTTCTAGTAGCGTTGATGTGATGCAGAAAATGAAGGCAGGTGATGTTACAAATAATGTGGAGACCTACAGTTACAAATTCTTCAAAAATTGGCGTTGTAGTGGAACTTTTTGGAAGGAAGAACGCGGTATTTTTGATGGTGATGGTATTGTCCACCATAGTGTGATGATTGGTGTTTCCATTACCATTGATAGCAACTCTACTCTTAATTTGGTCAGCGTTGAAGTTGTACAAAAGCTGCAGTACCCACACGTGCTCGTGCGGTGCCATATCTATTGCATTCATCATATGGCACATTGCTGATTTCACACACCACTGATGTTCATATGACTTTTAAAGATCATACTGAGATGTATCTCCTATACCACTTGATTCTTGTCACATACTATTAGGAGAACCTTGGAGCAAAATGTTTGACGCTCAAATATGTCCTGTTGTTGGAAGGATTTCTTTGAAATGGAACATGAAGAGGCATGCTATGCTCAGGATTTCAGCCGACAAATTTCACGAGTATCATCTTCTTTGCAAGGAGAGGACAAAAGAGTTTAGTTTGTCTGCTAAGTACAAGGTCATGAAGAATGGTGACAATTCTATTATTTGTCATCTTGAACACGATGTGCATTACAACCCATGTGAGAATGAGAGCCACATAGCCAAGTTGAGTGAGAGTGTTATCAAACGTGAGCTATGTGATTCCACTAAACGTGAGGTTGAGAGCATCCATTCTAAGAGTATGAGAGAAAAAGAAAACATCAGTGCAGTAGCTGCTAATACATGTGAGAATATTTCTACTAATGTAATGATCTCTACTCCTGGTATTGTTTCTTGTGCTATGCAGGTTGCTTTTGAAGAAAGGGAGCAATCTATTTTACAACCTGCATCGTCGGACTATGCATTGTCACTTGAGGAGGATGTTTTAGTACCTACTACAAATGAGGAGATTGTTGATGACATTGGTACTGATTTAGAGCTTCAGCCAACATGTGCGACATATTGTGAGTCTTTTCCTTTACTGAAGCCTCCTTGTGATTTGCATTGCACTAATGTTTTAGCATGATAGTTTACCCAATTCAAATTTTGATCATGTGGTACTGATTACACATAAAGAAATACTTGCTCGAATACCACCTACTGATATTGTGTATTCCATCATGCTAAATGAACCTATAAGTATGAGTTGTGCTATAGATAAGATTTCTGAAATTTCATTTCTGAATTCTAGCACATATTCTCCTTGTTTCACTTTCAATCTGATTGGTGAATATAGCATGCATGAAAATTTTCTTGTGGATCACATATGCATTACTTGTGATAGAATCGTTGAACTGCTATTTTCAGCCATACATCACAAAATGTTTGCTATGGCACAATAGTTCATGTTCCAAATATTATGGAAATACATTCTGGTCTAGTTGATATATTGCAACCAACACAAGTCATTTTACCTTATGTTGGATTGTTCTAATCTTGCTAGAATAGGACCCAAGTTTTCATATTCTTTGTGTTTATCCCAAAAGTCTTTGTCTAGTTTTGTTACTACTTTAGACTTCCTTCATGTTTGCAAATTGAGTTGCATCTTACATATTGGACAACATGATCATGTTCATAATAATCACAGTAGCGCAGTTGAAGCATGGCATGATTCAATTTGGTTTTCAGACATATTGAATTGGTTTGATCTTGTTCACAAATTTGATCATAGATCTTCTTTGAGAAAACTGAATTTAATATTGAAGAATAAGACTATCTATTTAGTTGTTTTTCACCATGATCATGATTCTTTGTACTTCACGTATACTTGCAATTTAAGTTGCTTGATGTATATTGGACATACTTTTCATGTGAACAACAATAATACACCATGTTATATATACATATACTTTGCGTACACGTTGTTCTTTTTGTTTCTCCCACTTTCAGCTTACCTAAATCCGAGGACGGCTTTTCATGAAGAAAGGCAGGATGATGAGGATATATACAGGGATTATGATGATTCTGACTACCTGAACTAGAAGGAAATATTGAGTCAAATCAATAATGACTATCAGGTGAATTCATTCCTAATTGAACCTGATGTTTTACTTAATGAAAACTTTATACTACCAAAGTCTATGCATCTTTGTATGATCAGGTTTATTGATAACACAAGCGTTGCGCGAGGAGGAGGAGAGTTGCAGCAAGAAGGATAAGCGCTGATTTCGAATATCAACAAGTGCGCGAGGGAGGAGCGGGAGGCATGCGCACTAGGAGGCAATGAGGAAATCACGTATGAGCAAGAGAGAGATGGCGCACCAAGAATTATATATGGCGCACCAAGAATTATATGTTTGAGGTGTTCCACGACGTTTGGACTACGTGCCAATAAGGCTGAACCCATATATGGGTTGGTATGTATCAGTTTGAGTCGAACCGAGTCAGTTTGGGCCAAGATACGGCTGTTTTTAGGCCCGTTTAGAGGGGAGGACGCCCCAGCCCTCATATAAACCTCCGTAGCCGTCACAAGTTAGGGTTTAGACCACGTTAAAATATTTTGGAGTTGTTTTTTCATAGAACCTCTGGAATTACCCTGTGTTCGAATCTACAACTATAATTGAGTGTGATCTGTTTTTCCATTGGGAATTAGTAGATTGCATACTACCGTTCGTGGTCACGGCTGCGTGTACAAGAGTGTGGTGTGGTGAATATCCTACAAGGTTCGAGAGCTATTGCATTGGCATCAGGGATTGAGCGGGAGAGATCATAGCTACGCACTAGTTATCTATCATCCACCAACATCATCGACAAGAGCTTGCTGAGAAAATCGGGCCACCTCATATCAAGTTACCTATGGCTTCCCTTCAATGAGCCATCTCTACACCCTAAGGTGACTTCCTTCTACTTGAGGACTCATGCTATAATCTTCATGAATTGGCTATGCTTTGAGTGTTGCTTCGCTTTTGTGGTGAGCTTTGTAGGCTTCATAGATGGTGAAGGAACATTGAAGTGTTGTCAGTTCAATCTTCCCGAGGACGACTATATGGTGAACCCCAGGATAAATAAGGTCTCTCGACATCTTATACATGGTGATAAGCGTGTAGAGTCAAGGACGACTCTTTTTGAAGGGAGGGGAGATGATGTAGCCCGACCTTCAATCGTTACCACATCATGGTCTCCAACTTATGCCAAGTCGTCATGGACTCCAAAGGTGAATCCGTTCCTCTATGTGAACCCACTTCCTACCCTCTTGAATGGTATACTACTTCATACTCCATCCCATATCAATGATAGATTCACACCAACAAGTACGGAGGCATGGGAGGAAGCCTGGAGCAACAAGCACGACAATGTGGAGGCTTAGAAGAGAAGACAGAAGAAGCAGCAGCTGGAGCACTGGAGTCTCTGGCCTGCGCACACCAGAGTCTCCGGCCATGCCGGAGTCTCCGTCCTGAAGACACCGGAGTCTCCGACCTGCATACCCTAGAGTCTCCGGCAAATATCCGGACCGACCCCTAGATCAAGCTCGAGGATAACCAGAAGGCCCCTCTAGAGATGGACCGGAGATCGACTGGAATCTCCGGCCTAGACCGAAGTCTCCGGACCCCCACATCGGAGTCTCCGGCCTGAGCGTATGGGCCTGCGCGCCGCCAGCTGGGCCACCCCTTAGTCCGCCCAGACTTTCCCCTTTTATTCCTAAAGTAGCCTTGA
This sequence comes from Avena eriantha, assembly GCA_910589775.1. Taxonomy (NCBI): domain Eukaryota; kingdom Viridiplantae; phylum Streptophyta; class Magnoliopsida; order Poales; family Poaceae; genus Avena; species Avena eriantha. The sequence goes on from OU342743.1 coordinate 383,632,575, forward strand.
ACTAGTGGCTGGCCTATATATACAGTGCCCCCACCCCCTCATGTAACTCTAGGCATAGATGATAGACTAAAGACAACCCCCTTTGTGGAATCTCTAGTTTTGCCTCATCCCCTTCTATCAAAGGGGATCGACTATCGTCACCACCTTGTTGGAGTTTGCATCACGCCTCCCTCGTTGTACAAGGCCTTGCATCGGTGCCCCTTTGCCAAGACGTCAAGACCCTCTCCAAGGTGTTCTTCCCTCTCTGCGTGGGATCGAGGTAGCACGTTGACCGATCTTTGCTTGCGAGGATTCTATCGGACAGGTGGACACCGACAGGTGTAATCGGCCTTGTATCGTGTGAGTTTTGCGTGTGTTCATCGTGTTCTTCGCGAGGAGTGCATCTTCTTTGGCTACCTTCTCCCTTTCCCCTTCCTTTCCCATCGATTTAACCACCAGATCCGTGAAGATCGGGCCACCCACGGGGTTACCCCATAACACCAAGGAGGGCATCGTGGCGGAGGCGGTGGTGGCAGGAGCAGAAGTCCGGCTCCAAGGCATCGCAACTATAGCGAACAACCAAGACGGCGTTCCATGTCACCAAGTGACGCGAGACACGGAATCAATTCTAACATAGAGGTGTGGCGCTACGAGTCGGATAATATCTACGTAGGGCCAAAGTGCTTCGGATTTGCTATCTCAAGACACATCCAACCCTACGATGGTGTGGCCCAGCCAAATACTTGGCTCCAAGTCTTTTTCCAGGCTAATTGCATCGCCAAAGGCGGAAATAGCTTGGGCACGACCCGATATTTCCCACTTATATTGCGGAAGACTGCACGATCGTGGCTTAATGAGCTTCCGGAGATTACCATCCACAACTGGTATGACATACAAAGTGCATTCTTTCGGAATTTCGAAGGAACATATCGGAGGCTCTATACGATAGGAGACCTACTGATATGGGGTGGCCCGATCTTCTCAGTAAGCGGATGGCGGTGATGATGGTGGATGATAGATAACTAGCCTATAGCTATGAACTCTCCTACTCGAACCCTGATGCCAATGCAACAACTCTCGAACCCTATAGGATATTCACAACACCACGCTCTTGCGCACGTAGCCGTCGACCACGAACGGTAGTTTGCAATCTACTAATTCCCGATGGAATAACATATCACACTCAATTGCAATAGTATAATTCGATCACAAGGTAATTCTAGAGGTTCTAGATAGAAACAACTCCAAAATAGTTTTAACGTGGTCTAACCTAGACTAGAGGGCGTTCCCAGGCTTATATGGCCGCCGAAACGTCCGAAAAACGTGAAACGAAAACGTGTGTGATACAATCAGATCCATCTGGATCTGATGGAAACTTTTAGGACCGGATTGTCCAGTCTAAGTGGGCCGGATTTTCCGGGGGAAAAGTCCGGTCAAATATCCGCCCCGGGACAGAACGTCGCGCGGAAGTCCTTAGCAGAATCTCCAAAGCATGGCCGGATTATCTAGGGTGTGGGGTTCGGATTATCCAGGTTCTTGAGACATGGAAGCACTCATTGGAAATATCTTGGAATTATCTATCCAGCAAGTGCTTATTTTCTTGATTTGGAGTTCGTAGAGGAATCCACGTCCATTTCAATTTCAGGACTTCTGTCTGTCCGAATTGAACGTTTCTTCTCTTTGATGAGCTCCCTTGCTTGTATTGCGCCTGCCTCCCTCTCCTCCCTCGTGCCTTCATGGATGATCATCACGTCTAGCTCCTCTTGATGCAGTCTCCTTAGTGAACCTAAGCACACATAAATGCATAGACTTAGGCAGTATAAAATTCTCATTAGCAAAAACATCAGTGAATTCACATGTTGTTCAAGTAGCTTTGCACGAGCTCTACTAATTGGTCCAATCCTGATTTCATTGGACTTATCCCTGACAGCGACATCAACATCTTCATTAAGATTTGGAGATACCAAATCAGTAGGGATGTCCTCATCACCTACAACGTTGCACCCAGAAAGCCAGAGAAACTTGCTGAGATTAACTCAGACGATGGATCGACACCAAGAACTCATGTGAAGGAGTAAATGATCAAACTGCGATTGACGCTTTCATTGCAGGACTCCCAATTGGTTTACTACGTCACCGCTTGAAGTGTGACAAGATCACTGATCTGGGAGAGATGATAGAAACTTTGTTGTTATCCCAATCTTCGGTATTGCTTTGAATTGTTTCAAGAAGATCCCACTTAGCTTTGACCTCCTTACTCATGAAGGATCCCTCTAAACAAGTATCTAGATAGTCCTTGTAATGTCCTGAAAGCCTTGCATAGAAATTATTAATAACAATATTCCTGGGAAGCTCATGAATGGGACATTTGAGCATTAGTGACTTCAATCTCCCCCATGCTTGGGCAATACTTTCTCCATCATGAGGATGAAAATTATAAATATAATTCCTATCTTTATGAATTTTATGAGGAGGATAAAATTTAGAGTAAAAGAGAGATTCAAGTTCCTTCCACTCCAAATGATGAGGATCATCTAGTAGCTCATACCACTCCCTTGCTTTGCCCTTAAGTGATAAAGAGAATAGCTTCCTCTTAACTTGGTTCATTGAAATACCTGCACACTTGAACAACCCGCATAATTCATGTATAAATAGTAAATGATCACCAGGATGGACAGTTCCATCTCCAAAATAAGAGTTGTTCATAACACGTTCAAAAAAATTTATAGGTATTTTAAAAGGGATGATTTCAGTATGTGGATTTAAAATATCACAAGTATCATTAGAATTACCACATATGGGAGATAAAGTATCATCGGAGCAAATTTTCTTCTTTATAACTGGGGTACTAAAAAGATCATTTTCATAAAAACTAACTTCCCCAAGCTTAGACGTTTCCATAGCATTAGTAACAAAGGTGTTCAAAAGATTCATACTAATAACATTTCTATTAGTATGAAAAGAAGGTTCCAAGGGTTTTTTAATTTTCTTTTCAAAGAATTCATGTTCTACATTAGGAAAAATACTAAAAAGCTCTCTAATTTTGTTGTTGTTTTCCATTAAGCCTAACTAGTGAAAACAAGAAACAAAAAGACAAAATTGCAGAATCTAAAGGAAATAACTTCGAGCACTCACACCGGAGGATGTGAGTACCTTTTACCTTACCTCCCCAGCAACAGCACCAGAAAATAGCTTGATGTCTACGCACTTCTATTCTTGTAGACAGTTGTTGGGCCTCCAAGTGCAGAGGTTTGTAGAACAGCAGCAAGTTTTCCCTTAAGTGGATCACCTAAGGTTTATCGAACTCAGGGAGGAAGTGGTCAAAGGTATCCCCTCTCAAGCAACCCTGCAATCAAGATACAAGAAGTCTCTTGTGTCCCCAACACACCCAATACACTTTTCAGGTGTATAGGTGCACTAGTTCGGCGAAGAGATAGTGAAATACAAGTGGTATGGATAATTATAAGTGGTAACGGTGATAGAAAATAGCTTGATGGCGTGGAAAAGACTAAAGTAAAACTGAAATAAAGATGGAAGCAAGCAAACATGTAATAGATCTAATAGCAAACGGTGTTTCAATGCTTAGAAACAAGGCCTAGGGATCATACTTTCACTAGTTAACACTCTCATATAAATATCTTCTCTAATGATACTACTCTTAACTACTCTCCGGTTGAACACTCTAATCGATGGTAGGGCTATAACAACACACCTCAAAGTTTGCTTTCCGCATCTAGATAACCCCACACTGTCACCTTGAGCACTAGATGGTTCCAACAAACACCACAATTTCATAGAAACATCCAACTCCAAATATAACTCATAACAAGTATTTGTAATCTCTAGCCTAAGTGCCACCATGGTGTGCATGCTGTCACTTTCACACACATGGGGAGAGCAGAGATCTATTAAAGCACTTGAGTAGCAAGGTAGATCTACTTGATTACAACGCTCATGATCACAATATGATCATGCATAGGGAGAGATGAACACATAGCTACCGGTAGAGCCCTTAGCCTCGAGGAAGAACTACTCCCTCCTCATCATGGGAATCAACAATGGTGATGGAGATGGTGGTGGAGATCGATGGAGATGGCTCCGGGGGCACTTCCCTGTCCCGGCAGGGTGCCGGAACAGAGACTTTTTGTCCCCCGAATCTCCCATTCGATGGAAGCGGCGCAGCGGAACTTTTCATGGATTTCTGATTGACGATTTAGGGTTTTCGCATCGAGAGGAATATATAGGCAAAGGGGCAAGGTCGGTGGCCGGCCAGGGGGCCCACACCATGCCCTGGCGCGGCCCGGGGGGACCCGCGCCTAGGGGTGGTCTGGCCACCCTGTGGCCCCTCTCTAACTCTCCTTCTGGCTCCGTGAGTCTTCCCGAAAAATAACAACTTTGGCTTTTGTCCGGTCCAATTCCGATAATATTGATTTTCTGACTTTCCTGGAACCAAAAACAGCAGAAAACAGGCAACTGGCACTGTGGCACTTGTTAATAGGTTAGTTCAAGAAAGTGTATGAAAAGTACTCCAAAGTGTGGACAAAACACAAGAAAGTAGATAAAACCAAGCATGGAACATAAAAAATTATGGATACATTTGCAATGTATCAACATCCCCAAGCTTAACTCCTGCTCGTCCTCGAGTAGGTAAGTGATAAAAAGAAAGAATAATTTTTGAGGTGACATGCACCATCATAAACTTGATCAAAGTATTTGTAAAACATTGATAGCTAGGATCATAGTACTTCAACATAGCATGAAAGATAAAGTTCTAGCAATAAGACAAAGAAACTATGTTGCAACATGAAAAGGCACAAACAAAAGATTCATAAATAACAATGCTTTGCAAGACGTTTGTTTGTTTCACGTAAAGAAAACATAGCATAGTGGCATTCAGCTTGTCCCTCATAGAGTAGCAAATATAAATGCATAGGACACCTTCAAAGTTCATAAGAGTGACTAGATACAAATAGTTTAAAACAAGAAATATCAAGTTATGCATCAATCAACTAGTCTTGGGACAATGCACATAGAACTAAGAATGGCCACTATGCTCTCAAAGTAGGTGCATAATGGTAGAAGGTGGAGACTCAATATAATGATGGAAGAAAGGGCCTTCATAGAAGGAAGTAGGGATTCAAGTCTCATAAAGAGCTTCCAAAAATTATGGTACTTATAGCTTTCAGCTCTCATTGCCCCTGTCATAAGCATCTTGAAGGTGATTAAGGTTAAAGTGACACAACTAAGAGGATATGCTTGACAAGTTATAAACCGAAATCTCATGCCCCTTACTTACGGAGACCGAACCTCATGCTACTCAACTTTAGTCACGAGTAAGCTCTTGTCATTGTAAGTACATATGTATCATAAAGAACCGCCAACGGGGTACCCCTTGCACATAATACAGGAGCTATCCCATAATCAAAATGACAAGGCAAGCAAACAATGAGCATCTCAACGATCTTTTTATTTGCTATTTGCATAGGTTTTTATTGAGGATGCTTCATAGAGTGCTCATTATGGTGATGCTGCAAGTTTCCACCATGATTAAGCATGACTTAGGCTAGCGTCCTAGGCGTTTCTCTAACACACATACAAACTCCATGATCTTACAAGTTACACTTTTATTTCACACCGTCGGGATCCATAAGCAAAAGAACATGATATCAACGGGGTACGAAGTACAAGTGCAATGTTGAAAGCGTTCCCCATGATACATGGTTCTGCTAATTTCAACTTATAAATCGCAAGCATATACGCAACAAAGAAGGTCCCAATGGTTCAAGTTTATTAGATGCAAAAAAGTAAAGTGTGCCATCAAGTTCGTGAGAGCTTTAATCACTAGTTTTCTCATAACAAGTTTAATTTGGAAGATGAACAAAAGCATGAATATACTTGGAATAGCATAAGCTAGTAGGTAGGTATGGTGGACTCTTTGGAATAACTTGGTTTAAGGAGTTGGATGCATGAGTGGAACTCATACTTGGTTACGGAGGCTAGCAAAAGACTGGGAGCGACCAACTAAGAGAGCAATAATGGCCATAATCATGTAGAGCAACAAAACATCATTAATCAAAGCATAAAGTGATACTACAAGTTGAAAACTAAAGGATCATCAAGGCTATGGTGACTTGGGATAGTCATAACATGGTGTTAGCATGCGCCAAGTCAACCCAAATAAAGCATCAAAGGAGAATACCACAATACTATGCTTTAATATGCTAAAACAACGCATGATTCTTCCAAGGCACATTAAGCAATCTCAATTGTTTATAACAAGTCATGCTACAGCAAAGAATACTAAGCATAAAGCCAAAACAATATCAAGCATGGCATGCAAAGTATAGGCCACAGTAAAAAAACAAGCTCTCTTTACCACTTAAGCATAAACTTTCCTACTCTTTTCCAATCCAAACCAAACTATTTGAAAACCAATGTATGAAAGAGAGGGTCCAACTAATTTATTCAGAAAACTAAGAAAACCAAGCAAACTAAAAACCAAAACGAAAACGAAAAAATAAGACGCTCCAAGAACAACATAACTGTGTATGAAACAATAAAAATGAAGCGTTTGAAAGAAACCTAGGATTTTTATTGATGAAGAAGGGGATGCCTTGGGCATCCCCAAGCTTTGACGCTTGTACTTCTTGGATATTTCTTGGGGTGACACGCGTTGCATCCCCAAGATTGAGCTTTAGTCCATCCTTCATCTCATTACTCATTCCTTCCATACACCTGAAATTTTTCCTTCATACAAAACTTCACACAATCTTTATTAGAAACATTAGTGCACTCAAGATAATAGGTCTTTAGGTTCAGTTCCAACACCAATAAAACTTCCATTAAAACAAAAGCTACTGTAGCACTTCCCTCAAAAAGTTCAATTCTCCAAAAAGAACTCAAAAAGGAACCAACAAGAAGCAAATGCAAATAATGGCAGAAATCTGTCAAAACAGACCAGCGGGTAAAATTGAATTTTTTCGAAGACCTTCTGTTGCTCAAATCAAAAAGTGTTGAACTAACAAAAGTTAGATAACAACCCGGGGCAGAAGCACAAAAATTCACGCCTCAAAAGGATGTACAGAATTTTTACACGAATGTTTACGGGGAAGCACATAAATCTGTTTCGGGACAACAACTTTCCCAATCATTACTTCTCTCTCATTAGAGGTTATTATTGGCACAAAAAGCAAATAAAAAAGATAAGGAGCAGTTATTACTGAAGTAATAACTTCTAAGACTCATCTAAAACTTTTGGGTTATCTCCCAATAAGTACTTTTCTTTGACGCCTTTAAGTTAGGCTTGATAGTTTGAGAAGATGCTCACATAAGACATATGAATTGAAGTAAAAGAGAGCATCAAGAAGAAAATTCAAAGAACATTTAAGTCTAATCCACTTCCTATGCATAGGAATCTTGTAAAGGAACAAGTCATGAAAGCACAAAGCAATAAGCATAGGAAAGCAAAACAAGTGCAACTTCAAGAGTTTCAACATAAAGAGGGGAAACTTAATAGTGTTGAGACACATAAAACCATGTTTCCCTCTCTCATAATAACTTTCAGTAGCATCATGAATAAAATTAACAATATAACTATCACATAAAACATTCTTATCATGAGCCACATGCATAAAAGAATTAATACTCCCCACATAAATATAGTCATTCTTATTAGAGCAAATTCAACAAAATGGATATCATTATTATTCTCATCACCATAGTCATCAAATATAGGAGGCATATTGTAATCATAATTAATTTCCTCCTCAATAGTAGGTGGACTGAAAATATCATATTCATCATTGCAATCATCATATATTGGAGGTATAGTATCATCATAAGCAATAGAATAGTTATCTTCCAAAGTGTGTTCATTTGTAAACATATCATCATTGGAAGGAGCATGGATATCACTAATAGTATGGCAATTATTAATATCATCATTTTCAGAATTGGTACCGAAGAGATTTTCAATATCAAAAGTAGTGTGCTTTTCCCAATCATGATCACTTATATAGGTAATAGGCATAGGAACATCATCGAGTTCAGACTCATCAAAAACTATAATAGGAGCAACATGCTTAGGGGAAAATACCGTTTCCTCTCTCCTTTTACTTCTCCTCTTCTTATTTTTCTTCTTCTCTTTAGGAGGGAGAGGCTTGAAAGGAAGATTCTCCATATACCCTGGTTCATTATTAGAGACGATAGAAGAAACTTTGGAGGATTCCTCCTTTTTAGTAATAAGATCAAAACACATATTAGTCCTATCATATTTTGGTAAAATCTCATCTTCTATAATATTTTGTATGTAAGTATTTGTGTGGCAATTATCAACACAATAAAGATGACAACCATGCAGGACACTATTCATATCAAAAGCACTCATATCTACCAAAGAAGTTTTTCTTAATAATTCTTCACACCCCAAAAATAATGTAAGTTCATCATGTTGATTAGGAGTGATCATGTCATCACAATATAAACTTGCAGTACTCATTGGATTAGAAGGGATATTATTATGGCTTGAGCATTGAAAATTTAAATGACCCACTTCAAAGCAAAGTTCACAAATAAAAGGATAAAGGGTACAAACTTTTTTGCCAAGATCATTTAAAGCCCTATACCACATTCTAGTTTTTTCATTCCTGTGGGTGATACAATATTCTTCTTCAATTTGATTGTTCTCACAAGGTCTACGTATTCCACAAAAATTAACATGCTTATAAGAAATAGTACTTTCCAAGGTTTGAGCATGTTTATTGCTGTCATTAACAACAATTTCATTTTCCATGCAAGTGTCTTTCAAAGGCTCATGATACATGTCCCAATATTCTTTAGGAGCATTAATATGAGAAGCAAAGGTTTTAAAACAATCAATAAGAATTTGAGGATCAAGACCATATTTAGCACTAAGCTCTTGAAAATCAGCAGTTCCAGCGAAAGACTTAATGCAATCATACTCATAGTTTAAAACTGGATCTTTACCTTTGTTGTTATCCTAATCTTCAGTATTGCTTTGAATTGTTTCAAGAATATCCCACTTAGCTTTGACCTCCTTACTCATGAAGGACCCCTCTAAACAAGTATCTAGATAGTCCTTGTAATGTCCTGAAAGCCTTGCATAGAAATTATTAATAACAATATTCCTGGGAAGCTCATGAATGGGACATTTGAGCATTAGTGACTTCAATCTCCCCCATGCTTGGGCAATACTTTCTCCATCATGAGGATGAAAATTATAAATATAATTCCTATCTTTATGAATTTTATGAGGAGGATAAAATTTAGAGTAAAAGAGAGATTCAAGTTCCTTCCACTCCAAATGATGAGGATCATCTAGTAGCTCATACCACTCCCTTGCTTTGCCCTTAAGTGATAAAGAGAATAGCTTCCTCTTAACTTGGTTCATTGAAATACCTGCACACTTGAACAACCCGCATAATTCATGTATAAATAGTAAATGATCACCAGGATGGACAGTTCCATCTCCAAAATAAGAGTTGTTCATAACACGTTCAAAAAAATTTATAGGTATTTTAAAAGGGATGATTTCAGTATGTGGATTTAAAATATCACAAGTATCATTAGAATTACCACATATGGGAGATAAAGTATCATCGGAGCAAATTTTCTTCTTTATAACTGGGGTACTAAAAAGATCATTTTCATAAAAACTAACTTCCCCAAGCTTAGACGTTTCCATAGCATTAGTAACAAAGGTGTTCAAAAGATTCATACTAATAACATTTCTATTAGTATGAAAAGAAGGTTCCAAGGGTTTTTTAATTTTCTTTTCAAAGAATTCATGTTCTACATTAGGAAAAATACTAAAAAGCTCTCTAATTTTGTTGTTGTTTTCCATTAAGCCTAACTAGTGAAAACAAGAAACAAAAATACAAAATTGCAGAATCTAAAGGAAATAACTTCGAGCGCTCACACCGGAGGATGTGAGTACCTTTTACCTTACCAACCCAGCAATAGAGCCAGAAAATAGCTTGATGTCTACGCACTTCTATTCTTATAGACAGTTTTTGGGCCTCCAAGTGCAGAGGTTTGTAGAACAGCAACAAGTTTTCCCTTAAGTGGATCACCCAAGGTTTATCAAACTCAGGGAGGAAGTGGTCAAAGGTATCCCCTCTCAAGCAACCCTACAATCAAGATACAAGAAGTCTCTTGTGTCCCCAACACACCCAATACACTTGTCAGGTGTATAGGTGCACTAGTTCGGCGAAGAGATAGTGAAATACAAGTGGTATGGATAATTATAAGTGGTAACGGTGAAAGAAAATAGCTTGATGGCGTTGAAAAGACTAAAGTAAAACTGAAATAAAGATGGAAGCAAGCAAACATGTAATAGATCTATTAGCAAATATCAGATCCGGAGATTATGTTAACCACTAGCAATAGCGTATATGCAACACCATAAAGCCATAGGTGTTCAATACGCAAAGTTTTTCAAACTAGATTATTGACTCTAGTGCAAGTGGGAGACTGAAGGGAATATGCCCGAGAGGCAACAATAAAGTGGTTATTATCTTATTCCATGTTTATGATAAATGTTTATTTTGCATTCTATAATGCTATTAATTGGAAATGTTAATACATGTGTGTTTAATAAACAAGATACAAAGTTCCTAGTAATGCCTCTCATATAAACTAGCTTGTTGATTAACAAGATGATCGAGGTTTCCTAATCATGGACATTGGATGTTGTTAATAACGAGGTCACAACATTGGTGGAATGATGTGATGAACCTTCATCCAAAGAATAGAATTACGATCAGAGTCATTATGTTTATATTGCTATAACATCACACGAAGTAACTTAGTCCTTAGACCATGAGATCATGTTAATTTCTAACACCGGAAGAGTATCTTGATAACATCAAACGTCACACCGTAACAGGGTGACTATAAAGGTGGGTTTAGTGCTACGAAGGTGTTATGTTGAGGCTCATGGATCAAGAGTGGGATTTGTCCATCCTGATAACGGATAGATATACTCTGGGCCCTCTCGGTGATATCACATTGAAATAGCTTGCAAGCAAGTGATGTGATCACTAGAATGTTATATCACGGGAACGAGAAAAGAGTGCATGTCGGTAACATGATCAAACTAGGTATGGAGATACAGATGATCGAATATCGGACATGTAATATATCGTGAGACAAAGGGATTTAGTTGCTAGCGTTAAAGGTTCTCACGATCACAGAAGTCATCGTTGAATGTGTAGGAGTCAGTATGGATCTCCAAGTCCCGCTTCTGATTATTGATCTGAGAGGGGTCTTGATCATGTCTGCATTATTCGCGAACCGTAGGGTGACACAGTTAAGGGATACCGACACCATTTGGAGCAAATATGTTTCAGATAAAGATTTAAGAAAGCGATGGAATTATTTCAATAGACACCGAAACTGTTTCGGGGGAAATTGCTGAAATTGGTCCTGCATGTAATATTGAAATGTTGTAGGGGGTTTTATGTGAATGTTTGTTAATTAAAGTAATTAACAAAAATTCTGAATAAAATTAATAAAAGAGTTTTATTAAATGAGAGAGCATTAAGTTTGGAGAAATTTAATGCATTTAAAGTGGAGACTTTAAAAGAGAATGTGAAGGGGCATTTTAATGTTGAGGGGTTACCACCACATGAATGGGGGAGGTGAAGGGACCCCCTCCATGGGCGCCGGCCATGGGAGGGGTACCCTCCCCCCTCCTTTAAAAGGCCCCCCTCTCACACCTTCATACTTACACCTCCTCGTGAAGGATCTCTCTCCCTCTCTAGTATTATTTCCCCATGGTCTCGGATTAGCGAGATACATGTCCTCGGTGGCTTTATCTGGAAAGGAGTTGCTTCTTTCGCTGCTTTGCTGGAGCGAGGGACGGAGGTTGTCGGGTACCGGACGTGTGTGCGATCACGGATGCACTGCTGCTTTGTGGTGCTAGACTTGGAGGTGCTGGACTTGTTGGAGCTGGATCTGATGGATGTGCTAGAGCCGGACCTACTGGACTTCATCACGATCTTGAGATCGGCAAGCGTACGACTACATCATCCAAGAGTTCCTACTCGTTAACAAAACTCGTTGTCTTCGAGGGTAAGTTCTCCATGGATGTATATCCACCCATTGATCTGTACCTAGTAGATAGATCTTGGCGTATAGTTCTCATCGTAGGATTTTTTTTTCTATGCTGCGAACCCATCAGTGGTATTAGAGCCTGGTATATGCGTAGGTTCTTTGCACGGGTAGTACACATATGTTTATATGTGGGCGATGATGATCATGTTATTGCATCGTCTATGTATTTTGGATATTGGTGGCATAGTGGGATGAAGCGGCCCGGACCAACCTTACATGTCATCGTACATGAGACCGGTTCCACGACTGACATGCAACTTGTTTTGCATAAGTGGCTGGCGGGTGTCTGTCTCTCCTACTATCGTCAATATCTGATTTACAACAAGTTGCTAATAACTTGGTTATCCTCGTTGTGGTTCATGTTCGTGGGTAAGACCGGTTCTATCTCCGAAAGCCCTAAGCCACGTAAAACTTGCAATTGATAAATTAGAGGCGTCTAGTTTAGATCGTTGCTAGGCTAGTGTCTTGATATGGTATAGTTGTAAGTAGATGTATGATAGATACTCTTACAACACACTCAACGTGTAAGTTCCATAGACCTTGGCCTTACACACAAAGGAATGATAGAGATCATACCACGATGCAAATGATAGAGATCAAATGCATGGACCATATCATCTCACTTTACACATTAGATGTTAGCATCTTTACTGCTAGTTTGGCGCTTTTTGTAGCATTGTAAGATGTCCCTCATTTAGATATCAAGATAAAATGTGTTCTTCCTTAAGTATGCACCGTTATATGGATCGTATTTCGAGACATCACGTGATGATCGGGTGTACTCGACTCTGCGCTTTCATACAAACGGGTGTAAGATAGTTTTACACATGCGAGTACTAAGGTTCTTACTTGGCGAGCCTAGCATGTACAGACATGGCCTCAGAACACGGACCGAAAGGTTAAGCATGAGTCATATAGTTGATATGATGCCCATATAAATGCTCGCCTTTGAAGCTACACTGACTCAGAAACCATCATGTGTGAAAGATATTGTGATATCTGAAACAATGTTTTTGGTTGCATTATGATAGAGTATAATTTAGCAAAATACATGTTCGCATATTGTATGAGAATTTGTGAAGGATGGAGATGCTAAGCATCCGGATCTCCCAAAAAGGTTTTGGGAACTAACATTATACTCGCGATTCTTCCTTACAGGATATAGTAGCTTGATCATGAAACTTGTCATGATAAGGATGAATAGAAGATGTAAGTAAAATATTTACTACACTAATAGATTACTAAAGAATGGATTTTTGAAAGAACAGCAAACACTTGATGATGGTGATCCACTTCAAAGTGCAAGTCCAGAGGTATTACAATTTGACTATATACACTTTGTACTATGTGTCATGTGAATGACACCACTATTGATGTTGATAGATTCTTTTAAAAGAAAAGGAATTGTTGAAAGAGAATCTATAAAATATTTGGTAGAAAAGAAAAGGTTGGAGATGTCCAACTTAGGTATATATAAGATATACATGTTATGGCTGTATTCCTTGCTTGTTAAACAATGTGGTTCTGAGGTATTGGATACCGAATTGGTTGGTGTGAAGTGTCATACAGAACAACACAATTCATGAACTGCAATGGCCTAAGTAACTGGCAAAAGAATAAGTGATGATGTTCATCGAAAACAAATAAAGAGTTATTGTGGTTTTCATTGTCGTCAAACCTAGCCTTCAAGATTTGTTTGAATTATTGTTATTTTGTTCCGGTATTATGAGAACAATGGTTGTTCAAATAATTACCGTATTCATAAAGGATGGATGAACTTTTACTAGTCTAGTGGGGGAAATCACATCCATAAACACTATTGCTAAAATGTCACAAGACAAATGATTGAAAGATCACTTATGAAGTGAAATCGCTGTTTAAATTATGTTGGAAAGAAAACATGAAGAAACTCCATGTTGATGGATTTTTGGAGTCTTTGATTTTGATCAACTGACGCTTGTGAGACTTTCCTTGAGATAATTGAAACTTCGTCCATAGGTCAAAGAGGAACGGATGACTAACTTATTGGATATCATACATATTGATGTATATAGTCCATTATATGTAGCCATATGCGATGGATCTTTTTGCTTCATATGCTTTCTCCAAAAATTTGAGTGAATATATCTATATATTTACTTAATAAGGAAGAAGTATGAAACATTTGAAAATTGTTCAAAGACTTTCAAGATGAAGTGAAAAATCATTGTAACAAGAAAATAAAATAGTTTATGATTTGATCATAAAGGAAGATATTTGAGTTACATGTTTAGAAAAACACTTAAGATTTGAGAAATTATTTCATGATTTGTGTTTCCCGGTAAACCATAGGAGTATGGCATATTCGAGAGATGAAATCAAACCATGTTTGACATGGTAAGATCAAAGGTGTCATTTATAAAACTGCCATTCTGTTTTAAGGATTGAAGCTTTAGAGAATACCGCTTTTACACTCAAAAGAGCACCATCGTGATCCGTTGAAATGACACCATATAAGTTATGGTTTGGGATAAAACCCAAATTGTCTTTTCTTAAATTTGGGTATGTTATGCATAAGTAAAATGTTTACAACCAAAGTTGGATAAGCACGTCTTTGTAGGTTATCCCAAAGAATTTGTTGGGAATTTCTCCATAACACCAAGGACAAAAGAGTTTGTTACTTGGAATGTCAAGTTTCTTGAGAAGGAATTTTTTCGCGAAAAGTTAAGTGGTAGGACAATAGAACTTTGACAAGGTTGTTGAACCTTAGCTATATGTGCTAAGTAGCACAGCGTCGGAAAGTGTCCCGGTGGCGGCCACAATGCTCATGGCTCCCGTGATTACAAAGGTTGTGATCTCGGAGATTAGAGTTCCTATTGAACCGTGTGGGTCGGTAAGAATCAAATAGTGTGATTTGATAAGCAAGTTGTTATTGTTTTGACAATGATGAACCGACTACATGCAAAGAAGCGATGATGGGCCCTGACTCCATAAAATGACTAGAAGTCATAGAATCCGTGATAGTATCCATACACGAGAAATCAAGTTTCTGAACTTGGAAGACCCATCCGAAAAGGCTTGAAGCCTATCAGTCGTGTTTGGATCTATAAAGAAATAGACATGGATGTTTAACATCTATGAAATAGTCGACATGTCGGAATGAAGTTTACGACAATGTTCAAGGAGTTGACTATGACAAGATTTGATCTTTCATAGCGATATTTAGTCTTGACGGATTAATGTAGCAACCACTACATATAATTTGATGTATGGTAGTTGAACAAACAAAACAATGTTCTTCTAATAGAATGGTTACCTAGGACGTGTACAAGACACAGTCCTAAGGGTTTTGTTAATTCAAAGGGTGCTAAAAGGGCATGCAAACTTCAATAGTTGAAGTAAGCATAGCGGAGTTGGAATCTTCACCATGATGAAACTATTAAAAGAGTTTAAATTCATCAGAGATGATGAAGATGCTTGCATTTGCAAGTAATTATGTGGGAGCACTGAGACATATTTCTAATACATTATGTAGAGGACATATTGTTGATTGGAAATGATGTATCTTGTATTGACACAAGTTAATAATTTCATTAAAATAAGATTTCGATGAAAGACTTGGGCAAAACCGGAATATTTGGCATCAATATCTATATGGATAGATTGAGGTGCTAATATGGTTGTGCCAGACATACATATATGAGATATTGGAAGGGTTCAATATGGAAACAACAAGAAAGGTTCTTGCTGCATGGAAAGGATTGTATCAAGATTCAAGTGTTTCAACACTTGGTGAGTAAAATCACATGAAGATTTTGATCGATTATACCGTGATATGTATATATCCAGAATGTCCTATGCTCTAAATGTTATGAGCACATACCAGAATGATTCATCAGATGATCATTGGACAATAGTAAAGATATTCTTATGAGCTTTGGAAGAACTAAGAATATATCATGTATAAGTGACAAATAGTTAAAGGTAGTTCATTGTAAAGTGTTACATTGATACTAGTTTTGTCACAAGATACAATTTAAATTTATCTCAATTTAGACTATGGGTGGCACAATGTAATGGAAAGATTGTTCCATGATGGATTTGGATCAGTTCCAAAGTTGAAACCTTGTGACGGATACTACAACAAAAGGGTAAGTATATAACTGCTATAGTAGCAGCAAAGGAGGGCATTTGTGTTAAGTAGTTTGTTATCAAACTAGGTGTGGTTCAAAGTGGGCTAATACTATGAAGATATATTATATGACAATAATATCAACATATTTTAACCCGAACGAACTAAAGGTCTCACCAAATGACCAAATTTATACAATGCCATCTCATTTGAGAATGAGTGATGCGTAGAGACGCAAAGACATGCAAATACACACGGACCTGAAACTGTCATATCCAGAGATTATGTTAACCACTAGCAATAGCGTATATGCAACACCAGAAAGCCATAGGTGTTCAATACGCAAATTTTTTCAAACTAGATTATTGACTCTAGTGCAAGTGGGAGACTGAAGGGAATATGCCCGAGAGGCAATAATAAAGTGGTTATTATCTTATTCCATGTTTATGATAAATGTTTATTTTGCATGCTATAATTGTATTAATTGGAAATGTTAATACATGTGTGTTTAATAAACAAGATACAAAGTTCCTAGTAATGCCTCTCATATAAACTAGCTTGTTGATTAACAAGATGATCGAGGTTTCCTAATCATGGACATTGGATGTTGTTAATAACGAGGTCACAACATTGGTGGAATGATGTGATGAACCTTCATCCAAAGAATAGAATTACGATCAGAGTCATTATGTTTATATTGCTATAACATCACACGAAGTAACTTAGTCCTTAGACCATGAGATCATGTTAATTTCTAACACCGGAAGAGTATCTTGATAACATCAAATGTCACACCGTAACAGGGTGACTATAAAGGTGGGTTCAGTGCTACGAAGATGTTATGTTGAGGATCATGGATCAAGAGTGGGATTTGTCCATCCCGATGACGGATAGATATACTCTGGGCCCTCTCGGTGATATCACATTGAAATATCTTGCAAGCAAGTGATGTGATCACTAGAATGCTATATCACGGGAATGAGAAAAGAGTGCATGTCAGTAACGAGATCAAACTAGGTATGGAGATACCTATGATCGAATCTCGGACATGTAATATATCGCGAGACAAAGGGATTTAGTTGCTAGCGTTAAAGGTTCTCATGATCACAGAAGTCATCGTTGAATGTGTAGGAGTTAGTATGGATCTCCAGGTCCCACTTCTGATTATTGATCTGAGAGGGGTCTCGATCATGTCTGCATTATTCATGAACCATAGGGTGACACACTTAAGGGATACTGACACCATTTGGAGCAAATATGTTTCAGATAAAGATTTAAGAAAGCGATGGAATTATTTCAATAGACACCGAAACTGTTTCGAGTGAAATTGTTGAAATTGGTTCTGCATGTAATACTGAAATGTTGTAGGGGCTTTTATGTGAATGTTTGTTAATTAAAGTAATTAACAAAAATTCTGAATAAAATTAATAAAAGAGTTTTATTAAATGAGAGAGCATTAAATTTGGAGAAATTTAATGCATTTAAAGTGGAGACTTTAAAAGAGAATGTGAAGGGGCATTTTAATGTGGAGGGGTTACCACCACATGAATGGGGGAGGTGAAGGGACACCCTCCATGGGCGCCGGCCATGGGAGGGGTACCCTCCCCTCCTCCTATAAAAGGCCTCCCTCTCACACCTTCATACTTACACCTCCTTGTGAAGGATCTCTCTCCCCCACTAGTATTACTTCCCCATGGTCTCAGATTAGCGAGATACATGTTCCCGGTGGCTTTATCTGGAAAGGAGTTGCTGCTTCCGCTGCTTTGCTGGAGTGAGGGATGGAGGTTGTCAGGGTACCGGACGTGTGTGCGATCACGGATGCACCGCTGCTTTGCGGTGCTGGACTTGGTGGTGCTGGACTTGCTGGAGCTGGATCTGATGGACGTGTTGGAGCCGGACCTGCTGGACTTCATCATGATCTTGAGATCGGCAAGCGTACGACTACATCGTCCACGAGTTCCTACCCATTAACAAAACTCGTTGTCTTCGAGGGTAAGTTCTCCATGGATGTATATCCGCCCGTTGCTTTGTATCTAGTAGATAGATCTTGGCATATAGTTCTCATCGTAGGAAATTGTTTTCTATGCTGCGAACCCAACAAACAACACACCTCAAAGTTCGCTTTCCGCATCTAGATAACCCCACACTATCACCTTGAGCACTAGATGGTTCCAAGAAACACCACAATTTCATAGAAACATCCAACTCCAAATATAACTCATAATAAGTATTTGTAATCTCTAGCCTAAGTGCCACCATGGCGTGCACACTGTCACTTTCACACACATGGGGAGATTAGAGATCTATTAAAGCACTTGAGTAGCAAGGTAGATCTACTTGATCACAAAGCTCATGATCACAATATGATCATGCATAGAGAGAGATGAACACATAGCTACCGGTAGAGCCCTTAGCCTTGAGGAAGAACTACTCCCTCCTCATCATGGGAATCAACAATGGTGATGGAGATGGTGGTGGAGATCGATGGAGATGGCTCCGGGGGCACTTCCCCGTCCCGACAGGGTGCCGGAACAGAGACTTTCTGTCCCCCGAATATCCCCTTCGGTGGTGACGGTGCTGCGGAACTTTTTGTGGATTTCTGATTGACGATTTAGGGTTTTCGCATCGGGGGGAATATATAGGCGAAGGGCAAGGTCAGTGGCCGGCCAGGGGGCCCACACCATGCCCCGACGCAGCCTGGGGGACCCGCACCTAGGGGTGGTCTGGCCACCCTGTGGCCCCTCTCCGACTCTCCTTCTGGCTCCGTGAGTCTTCCAGGAAAATAACATCTTTGGCTTTTGTCCGGTCCAATTCCGAGTATTGATTTCCTAACTTTCCTGGAACCAAAAACAGCAGAAAACAGGCAACTGGCACTATGACACTTGTTAATAGGTTAGTCCAAGAAAGTGTATGAAAAGTACTCCAAAGTGTGGACAAAACACAAGAAAGTAGATAAAACCAAGCATGGAACACCAAAAATTATGGATACATTTGTAATGTATCACCAATGCAACAACTCTCGAACCTTGTAGGATATTCACAACACCACACTCTTGCGCACGCAGCCGTGACCATGAATGGTAGTATGCAATCTACTAATTCCCAATAGAACAACAGATCACACTCAATTATAGTTGCTAGATTCGAACACAGGGTAATTCCAGAGGTTCTATGAAACAAACAACTCCAAAATATTTTAACGTGGTCTGAAACCCTAATCTATGGCGCCCCCATCTATTTATGAGTTCAGGGGGTGGCGGCCTATGATGGAACCCGAGTTGGTTCCACCCAACCTGGATACAAACCGACCACATGTTCTGCCGTGGCAGACTTTCACACGGTTTCTCTGTCGCGGCAGCCTGTCGTGGCAGAGCCGGACTCGGTTTTCCTGCCACGGCAGCCTACCATGGCAGAGAAACGAGGATTTTCTCTGCCGTGGCAGAGAACTCCCTCCTCTTGTTGATCTTCGTCTTGGACAGCTCCTTGCGCTTCCTCCCTCTCCTCCCTCGTGCATTCTTCATTGATCAACACGCCTTGTTCCATTAGCTCCTCCCTCCGTGCTACACCTTCTTCTCCTAAGTACCTGATCATGCAATAATTCAAAGACTTAGGTAGTATAAAATTCTCATTAATTAAAACACCAGGTTCATTAAGAAACAAGTTCACCTGTTGTTCTAGTAGCTTAGCACGAGCTCATGTGATTGGTACAATCCTTATCTCATTGGATTGATCCTTCTTTGCAATTGGAACATATTCATTAGCAATTGGGGTAGGTGTAACTGTAGGGATGTCCTCATCATCTCCCCCCTTCAAAAGGCGTCGACCTCGACGCTCCAAGGTCTTCTCCAACATATGGTGACAAATCAGCAACGTTGAAGCTGTTGCTAGCACCACTAAATTCCTCAATAGGTATATCAACTGAGTAGGCATTGTCATTAATTTTGGCTAACACCTTGTAAGGACCAGCACCACGTGGCTTCAATTTGGACTTGCGAAGTAGTGGAAATCTGTCCTTGCGCAGATGCACCCAAACCATATCTCCAGGCTCGAACAACACTTCTTTCCTTGCTTGATTTCTTGCAGCAGCAATGTTCTTGCCTTTCTTCTGAATTGCCTCTCTAGTCTTCTCATGTATCTTCTTCACGTAATCATCACGTTTTGATGCCTCCATATCAACTCTCTCATGCAATGGCAGAGGCAATATATCAAGTGGCGTCAATGGCTTGAAGCCATACACCACCTCAAAAGGACAAAGCTGAGTAGTTGAATGCACAACCCTGTTGTAAGGAAACTCAACATGTGGCAAACACTCTTCCCACCCCCGTAGATTCTTTCTAATCATGGTCCCTAGCAGCTATGACAATGTTCGATTCACCACCTCCGTTTGACCATCTGTTTGGGGATGACATGTAGTACTGAATAGCAGCTTCGTTCCTAGCTTACCCCATAAGGTCTTCCAAAAGTAGCTCATGAACTTCACATCACGATCAGAAACAATTGTCTTTGGTACTCCATGTAATCTCACGATGTTCCTGAAAAATAGGTTAGCAACATGCGAAGCATCGTCGCTTTTGTGGCAGGCAATAAAATGAGCCATCTTAGAGAACCTATCTACTACCACAAATATAGAATCATGACCTCTCTGATTTTTGGGTAGACCTAGCACAAAATTCATACTAATGCCTTCCCATGGAGTAATCGGTGTAGAGAGAGGTGTGTACAAACCGTGAGGCTTCAGCTTGGATTTCGACTTGTGGCAAGTAATGCATCGGCACACAAATCTGTACACATCACGCCTCATCTTTGGCCAATAAAAGTGATCAGCGAGCATGAGCAACGTCTTATCATGCCCAAAGTGACCCATCAAACCAGTAGCATGTGATTCCTGCACTAAGAACAAACGCAATGAAAATTTTGGAATACATAGTTTGTTAGCTTGAAACAAATATCCATCATGTATATGATACTTATCCCATGTGTTTCTAAGAGCACACAGACGATATGGTTCAGCAAAATCATGGCCAGTTGCATAAAGTGCACAAATAGCTTCTAATCTAGGAATTTTAACATCAAGATTGGTTAATTGATGCAGCCCGTCCTACGGACGCTCCTACATCTACACCACCGAGTCCCCCAAGTGGACCGATGACCCATGCCCGAGCCAAGATCCTTCAAGCTAAGGTGAATTCTCTCCTCTCATCATGTGACTTTGACATACACTTGGATGGCTTGCTACTTCATACCACTACTCTGTGCATCATCAGGTACGAACCCCCGCCGCGTCGACCCACGAGCCCTAAAGCTGCACCTGTCCTGAAGCTGCCGGAGCCGGAGTGTCCCCCCGAATCCAGCCGGAGTGTCCGGTGCAGCTAGAGTCTCCGACACGACTCAGCTAGAGTGTCCGGCCTGCCCTAGCCCGAACCTGGCATGGACATTCAGAAGGCTAGTTCGGACACTACCCGGAGTGTCCGGCCACCCCGAACTATCTGGTCAACTCGACCCGGACTATTCGGCCTGAAGATGGGCCTGCGAGCCTTAGCTGGGCCCTATGGCCCATGTACCCCTCTATTTCACCCAAAACTCTACTTTAATGCCTCAATTACCCCTGAACTTGTGGTTGGCCTATATATAGTCCCCCACCTCCATTGTAAACCCTAGGCATGATATCTGGAATTTGATGAGGACATCCCTACAATTACACCTACCCTAGTGACTACTGAAGATGCTACAACTGTTGCAAGAAAGGATCAGTCCAGTGAGATTAGAATTGGACCTATTACAAGAGCTCGTGCTAAGCTACTTGAACAACAGGTGAATTTACTCCTAAATGAATTTGGTACTTTGATTGATGAGAACTTTATACTGCCTAAATCTATGCATTTATGTATGATCAGGTTCGTTGGAGAAACAAGCATGGCGCGAGGAGGAGAAGGGCTACAAGAGAAGCCCAACATGATGATCGCCCAAGGATGCGTGAGGGAGGAGCAGGAGGAAGGCGCAATACAAGCAAGGGAGATCATCAAAGAGAAGAAACGTTCGATTCGGACAGACAAAAGTCCTGAAATTGAAACGGACGTGGATTCCTCGTACGAACTCCAAATCAAGCAAATAAGCACTTGTTGGATAGATAATTCCAAGACCTTTCCAATGAGTACTTCCACGTATAGAAAGACCCTGGATAATTTGGCCCCCACACCCCGGATAATCCGGCCCTGCTTTGGAGATTCTGCTAAGGACTTCGACGCGACGTTCTATGTCCGGGCGGATATTTGACCGGACTTTCCCCTCGGAAAATCCGGCCCCCGGATAATCCAGCCCACCTAGACCGGATAATCCGGCCCTAAAAGTCTACATCAGATCCGGACGGATCTGACTGTATCAGACATGTTTTCATTTCGTGTTTTTTGGACGTTCCGGCGGCCATATAAGCCGGGGAACACCCTCTAGTTTAGGTTAGACCACGTTAAAACTATTTTGGAGTTGTTTCTTTCATAGAACCTCTGGAATTACCCTATGTTCGAATCTACCAACTATAATTGAGTGTGATCTGTTGTTCCATTGGGAATTAGTAGATTGCATACTACCATTCGTGGTCATGGCTGCGTGCGCAAGAGCATGGTGTTGTGAATATCCTACAAGGTTCGAGAGCTATTGCATTGGCATCAGGGATTGAGCGGGAGTTCATAGCTACATGCTAGTTATCTATCATCCACCATCATCACCGCCATACGCTTACTGAGAAGATCGGGCCACCCCATATCAGAATTAGTGGAAACCCCTTGTGGATCTATCTAGTTCTTGCCTCATGCTCCTTTGACCAAGGAGCACCAAATATCCCAAACCTTGTTAGAGTTTGCATCGTGCCTCCGTGTTGTACAAGGCCTTGGCATCGGTGTCCCTTTGCCAAGACGTCAAGATCTCACCGAGTCTCCCATCTCACTGTGCCGGTTCGAGAGAGTCCTCCGCTCGACGCCGATCCTAGGAATTGCGCCGGACCGATCACCGTCAGCGTGAGCTATTGGTGTGTATCGTGGTTTTGCGTGTGTGCGTTCATCATGTTCTTCGTGCGTGAGTTCGTCGTGTTCATCCTCCCCTCCTTACCCCACACTCCATCCTCGATTTGAGTGGGATTCATGAAAGATCGGGCCACCCTAAAGGTTTGCCCTCAACATATTGGTATCAAGAGCTTCGTTGATGTTGAGGGTAAACCTCTAGGATGGCCCGATCTTTCACGATTCCCTTTCAAATCGAGGATGGAGTGCGGGGAGAGGAGGGGAGGATGAACACGATGAACGCATGCACGAAGAACGCGATGACCACACACACAAAACCATGATACACACCAATAGCTCACGCCGGCGGTTACTGGTCCGACGCAATCCCTAGGATCGGCGTCGGGCGAAGGACTCTCTCTCGAACCGGCACGGAAAGATGGGAGACTCGGTGAGATCTTGACGTCTAGGCAAAGGGACTCCGATGCCTAGGCCTTGTACAACACGGAGGCACGATGCAAATTCCAACGAGGTTTGG
Source organism: Avena eriantha (assembly GCA_910589775.1). Taxonomy (NCBI): domain Eukaryota; kingdom Viridiplantae; phylum Streptophyta; class Magnoliopsida; order Poales; family Poaceae; genus Avena; species Avena eriantha. The sequence goes on from OU342743.1 coordinate 383,656,330, forward strand.
GATATTTGGTGCTCCTTTGTCAAAGGAGAATGAGGCAAGAATTAGATATATCCACAAGGGGTTTCCACTAATTGCAAATATCATGCCTAGGGTTTACAATGGAGGTGGGGGACTATATATAGGCCATCCACTTAAACAAGGGTACTTTAGGAATAAAAGACAAGTTCTGGACGGACTAAGGGGTACATGGGCCGTAGGCCCAAAGGCCTTTTCATACCTTGCGTCGGTCTGACCGGAGACTCCGGTGGGGTGGACCGGAGACTCCGGTCTAGGCCGGAGATTCTGGTCAGTCTCTGGACTAGAATCCGAAGGGGCCTTCAGATTGTCCCATGGCCCGGTGTAGGGGTCAGACCAGAGAGTGGGCCGGAGTCTCTAGGTCTTCAGGCCGGAGACTTTGGTGGACCGGAGACTCCACTGAGCGTAGACCGGAGACTCCGGTCGGAGCAGCTCCAGCGGCTTCTGCTTCACGCTCTACTCCTTGTTCTCCATCCTTGGGTGCTTGGTGATGTGTCGAAGCTTCGTACCTGATGATGCATAGAGTAGTTGCATGAATTAGCACACCATCCAAGGATGTATCAAATTGGCACGGGGAGTGGAGTGAGTTCACCTTAGCTTGTAGGAGTTTGGCTCGGGCACGAGTCATGTGTCCACTTGGGGGACTTGTTGGTGTAGATGTAGGAGCGTCCGTAGGATGGGCTGCATCAGCTCCCGCCCTTGGGAAAGAGTCGTCCTCGACTCTTCATGGTATCATCTTGAACATCTCCATAGTAGGGTGAGAGATCCTTGACATTGAATGAATTGCTTGCAAGGTACTTGGAGGTCGGTATGTCGATGATGTAGGCGTTGTTGTTGATTCGTTTGAGGACCTTGAAGGGACCATCTCCTCTTGGCTTGAGCTTGGAGTCATGTTCCTTAGGGAAGCGGTCTTTGCTTAGGTGTATCCACAAAAGGTCACCTTCTTCAAAGATCATCTCCTTCTTGTCCTTGTTTAACCTTGAAGCTTGGCGAAGGACTTGTTGTTCGATAGTAGCTCTTGTTTCTTCATGAAGTTTCTTCATAGCTTGTGCGTGTTTCTCGACGTCCATGTTCATGCGCTCATGGAGAGGTAGTGGTAGGATATCGAGTGCAGTGAGGGGCTCGAAACCATAGACGATCATGAATGGACTCATCTTGGTTGTTAAGTGCTTGGCACAGTTGTAGGCTAACTCGGGGTGGGGAATGCATTCCTCCCAATCCTTCAAGTTCTTGATCAACACACGTAGGAGAGTTCCAAGGCTTCGGTTGACAACTTCGGTTTGGCCATCGGTTTGGGGGTGCGACGCGGATGAAAATAAGAGTTTGACGCCGATCTTGGACATGAGGGTCTTCCATAAGTAGCTCATGAATTTGACGTCACGGTCGGAGACGATTGTTCTTGGCACACCGTGAAGACGGACGATTTCCCTGAAAAAACAGATTTGCAACATGTGAAGCATCGTCGGTCTTATGGCACGGTATGAAGTGTGCCATTTTGGAATAATGATCCACAACAACAAATATAGAATCATGACCATGCTTAGATCTAGGCAATCCTAACATGAAATCCATGCGAATGTCGGACCAAGGTGTATGAGGAATAGGCAATGGCATATAAATACCATAAGGGTTAGCTTGCGACTTAGCTTGAACACATGTCGTGCATCGTTGAACGTAGCGCTCCACGTCACGCTTCATCTTGGGCCAAAAGTAGTGATTGGAGAGCATGTCCAATGTCTTGTCGCGACCAAAGTGACCCATAAGGCCTCCACCATGAGATTCTTGGAGAAGCAAAAGTTGAAGGGATGACTTCAGAATGCATAGCTTGTTTTGTTTAAAAAGAAAGCCCTTATGCACATAGAAATCATCAACTCCTTTGTCAATGGAGCACTTTGCGAAAATTGGTTCAAAGAACGGATCGGAAGCATACAAAGATTTTATTTCCTCAAGACCCAACATGTTGATTTCAAGTCTAGTAAGAAGGCTTGTATGCTTGCGAGACAAAGCGTCCGCACGTACATTATCTTTGCCCTTCTTATACTTGACAATGTACGGAAAAGACTCCATGAACTCAACCCACTTAGCGTGTCGCTTACTCAAGTTGGCTTGGCCTTTGAGATATTTCAAGGACTCATGGTCAGAATGTATGATAAATTCCTTGGGCCATAGGTAGTGTTGCCAAACTTAAAGGACACGAACTAAGGCAAAAATCTCTTTGTCATAAATTGGATAGTTAAGGCGAGCACCATCAAGTTTCTCGCTATGATAGGCTATAGGACGTCCATTTTTCATAAGGACTCCTCCAATGCCAATACCACTAGCATCACACTCTATCTCAAAAGTTTTTGTGAAATTCGGTAACGCAAGGAGAGGTGCTTCGGTGAGCCTCTTTTTAAGTTCATCAGAAGCTTTTTGTTGTGCTTTTCCCCACACAAAGGTGACATTCTTTTTGGTCAATTCATTGAGGGGACAAGCAATGGTCGAAAACTCTTTCACAAAGCGACGATAGAAACCAGCCAACCCATCAAAACTTCGGAGTTCACTCACATTTGTTGGGATGGGCCAATCTCGTATGTCCTTTACCTTGGAAACATCAATTTCAATTCCCTTCGAAGAAACAACAAATCCAAGAAAAATCAACTTGTCTTTAGCAAAAGTGCACTTGGGAAGATTAGCATAAAGCTTTTCATGTCGAAGGATTTGCAAAACTTCCTTGACATGTGTTATATGGTCCTCAAGTGATTTGCTATAAACAAGAATATCATCGAAATAGACAACAACACTTTTTCCAATGAGAGAATGCAAGATGTGATCCATAAGGTGCATGAAGGTGGATGGTGCATTAGACAAACCAAAGGGCATAACCAACCATTCATAGAGACCAAGTTTGGTCTTGAAGGAGGTTTTCCACTCATCAACTTCAGCCACGCGTATTTGATGGTAACCACTACGAAGATCAATTTTCGAAAAATAGTGGCTCCACACAACTCATCAAGCATGTCACAGAGATGTGGTATGGGATGTCGATAACGCACGGTGATAGCATTGATTGGATGGCAGTCCATGCATAACCGTAACGTATCATCCGTCATTGGAACAAGAATCACGGGTACGGCACTTGGACTAGTGCTAACTTGGATCAGACCTTTGGAGATGAGTTGGTTGATTTGACGTTCGATCTCCTTCATCTCCTCCAGGTTCGTGCGGTAAGCGGCGCGGTTGGGAAGTGGTGTGCCGGGGATGAGGTCAATGCGATGTTCGATGCCGTGAAGAGGAGGTAGTCCATGTGGAAGCTCTTCAGGGAACACATCCTTGAATTCCTGCAAAACACTCATCAAATATGGAGGAACATTGGTTATTTCATTAGTTCCTTGCGCTAGTTCCTTGCAACGGAGGACATAGTGCAAGATGGATGGGTTGTTCCGAATATCTCTCATCTCACTTTTGGTGGCAAGGAGAACACTCTTAGTTTTTCCATTGATGCCAGCTTTTGTTTGGAAGATATTGGAGCGTTGGTCTTCATGCTCTTGTGCTTGAGTGGTCAAGATCCTTGTGACGACAAGTGATGGACTTGCGTCATGCTCACACATGAGGAGTTCTTGATCATCTTCCACTCGTTGCCTTGCCATTGCTTCCTTGACACGGGCATCAAACTCATCTTCACTCAAGTACTCTTCATCGCCATTGTCATGGATGAACAATACTTTCTTTTTTCCACATTCGGCCGACTTGTGTCCTTTTCCTCCACACTTGTAGCACTCACCATTGAAAGGTGTATCACTCTTTGCTTGTTTGCCACTTGGGGCCAGTTTTCCTTGAGGAAGTGTGGGCTTGAAGCAAGGCTTGGAGGTACTTGAGGAGATTCCATTGAAAGTTGGTGGCATAGCGGTTGAAGCTTGCTTGTAGGTGAAATACGTCTTGGGCTTGTTGTCCTTGATGTCCTCTTGCACTTGACGTTCAACCTTTGTTGCGATGTGCACAAGCTCAACCATGGTGTTGTATGTTTGGAACTCGACGATGCACTTGATTGGGTGATTCAAGCCAAGGAGGAAACGTGCCATTGTTTGCTCCATGCGCTCATCAATGTTGGCACGAGTCAAGTTGAGTTCCATTTCCTTGAAGTATTCTTCCATGGTCTTTGTCCCTTGACGAAGCGCTTGAAGGTTGTTGAAGAGGTCACGCGTGTAATGCGCGGGGACAAACCGGGATCTCATGTGAGCCTTCATGTCGTGCCAAGTTGTGATTGGTGGCTCTTGCCTTGCATCACGAGCAACTTGAACTTGTTCCCACCAAAGGTTGGCGTAATCATCAAACTCAAGCGAAGCCATGGCGACCATCTTCTTGTTGCTATAGTTGTGCATGTGGAAGATCTTGTCGACTTTGAGTGCCCATGAGAGGTATTCTTTGGGGTCATTGGAGCCTGTAAACTTGGGCATTGTGAACTTGAGCTTGCCTAAAGTTTCTTCATCATTGCGGTCATTGCGACGAGCTTGGTGACCTTGTTGATGATCTTGTGGTTGATGCGGTGGAACTTGGTTCTCGTGACCTTGTTGCGGAGCTTTCTCTTGATATTGTTGGTGAGGAGCTTGCTCTTGCACTTTGCGCGGTTGTTGACGGTGTTGAGGCACTTGGGCCCCATGAGGTTGTTGAGGATGTGGAGCCTCATGGCGTGGTTGATGATGAAGAGGAGGCTCGTTCCTCGGTTGGTGATGTTGATTAGGCCTCATGGCGAAGAACATGGTCATGAGCCTCTTGACGCGGTGGGCGTCGCTCAACTTGTATCACTTGACACTCCAAGTTTTGTTGAGGTGGAGGAGGTGCCTCATGATGACCATGGTGTCGGTGCGGATGTTCATGATGATGATGACGAGGAGGAGGATCTTGGAGAGCTTCACGTTGAAGACGAGCTTGATTCTCCAAATTGGAGTCATCACTTGTTGTGTCAAGTATGTGTCGTAGTCGATGGTGGTAGACTTGCGGTTCTTCTTGTGGTTGCTCTTATTGGATCACTAATGCCCTTGCATGATGACGGTGTGCTTCTTTCCTTGCTCTTGGCCTGGAAGAGAAATCACCATCATAGCTTGACGTTGCAGCGTGCCGTGGGGAAGGTACATAGTTCGAAGAACTTCCATCTTCAACCAGGGGGGCATCATTGCGTCTTGGAGCACTTGGGTGAAGATCTTGTTGAGGAGGAGCATGACGACGCAAAGAGCTTGAAGAGCTTGATGCGCGTGAACATGGCTTTGCCATACCATCGATGAGGCGTCGAAGATTGTCATTTGTTTCGGCAATGGAGCGTTGGAGCGCTTCATTTTGGTGGCCAAAGTTGTGATGCATTGCGTGCATTTGTCATTCGAGGCCATCGAAGCGGTTGTCGATATTCTTGAACTCGGCTTGTGTCTCGCCAAATTGTTCATCTTGTCGCGTCTTAAGGGCTTGGCAACATTCACGGAACACTTGTCGAACGATGAAGTGACTTGCGCGCGTCATGTATGGTCCTTGATCTTCTTCTCGGGGAGGTGGTTGGCTTGACTCACCGTGCCTATCCATCATGCGAAACACACAAGTATTGTATATGGAAGTGGAATATGGTGGTGTTAGCCTTGTACCTCACCTTGGGGATTGCACCAAATTAGAAACCACAAGTGAGAGCTATAAGCGTGCAAAGTGGAATTGCAAAGAAAACTCACACTAAAGAAAGAACTATTATGGGTCTCCATGTGCATTTACCCTTGGAGTGGCCCGACCTTCATGGATTTGAGGCGGAAGTGAGGGAAAAGACGATGAACACGATGAACACAACTCTAATGCAAGGTAAAGATACAAAAACACGCCAAATCACACCCAATTCGATTTGCTCCCATTGGTTTGAACAACCAATCCAACAGAATCCTCGGCGAGATACCTTGCGGTAGAATCACCAAAGGAGAGATCGGCAAGCGGATGGTAGAATCCAAATCAAGGAGAGAGTAGCAACCAAGTAGAATCCCAAAGGGGAGAGACCAAGCACTACTAGAATCCTGGATGGGGAGAGACCAAACACTTGGCGAGGATCTTGACAACTTGGAGAAGGGCACCGACTCCAAGGCCTTGTACAACTCATAGATTTACTATTGAGAGGGGGTTCCCATCTATGGTTTGGCACATGCCTCAATTCATCATCATCTCTAGGGTTTCAAGGAGGGGGTGGGGGCATATATATAGGCCAGCCACGAGCTAGGGGTAAAACAGGCATAAGCAGGAAGTTTGGGGCGTTACATGGGCCAAGCCCAGCTTAAGGCGCACAGGCACACGATGCTCGGTCCGGAGACTCCGGTCTGGGACGAAGACTCCGGTTTGTCTCCGGTGTCGCCTCCGGAGGGGGTCTCAGATTGTCCCAGGCGCAGGTTCAGGGCTAGGTCTGGAGACGGGCCGGAGACTCCGGTGTGGTAGACCAGAGACTCCGGTCTGCTGGTCTGGAGACTCCGGTCTTGCTTCAGCATCTTCTTGCGTCTTCTCTTCTAGGCCTCTTGCTTGGGTGTCTTGGCTCCAGGGCCATCCTTGCTGCATTTTCTTGGCATCATGTTCATGGACGTAGTCACATCATGGGCATTTGTCTCAAGTAGGATTCCATTCGCTTAATAACCAACAAGAGGCAAAGCATGGAAGGAGTTCACCTTTGGAGTGATGATTAGTGTGGCATGATGTGTACCAAAGGTGGTTTCCGTATGTTGGGCTACATCATCTCCCGCCGCTTGAAAATGAGTCGACCTCGACGATGTTCGTTCATCATGCAAGGAAGGAGGTGTGTCCTTGGCCTTGTTCTTGTACATGGTCGGATCACCGGTGTCGAAGCCATTCTCAAACTTGTTGAAGATCTTGTGGTACATCTTGCCATCATGTTGTGGTTGGAGATATTGTAGCCTTATCCTTGTAGTTGGTGGTGTATCTTGGGTACCTTGCAAAACCGACAACAAAGAGAGAGAATTGTATGAATGATTATTAGTATGGGTCACACTCAAGTCTCTCTTCTCACATTTTGTGGCTTGCGTCATGGCACTCATGATTTTTCCACTCATTTTTGGCTTGTGGCACTCACTCTCTTGATGGTGGTTCACTCTCTCACCACTCGTCTCACAAGGGTCTTTAGCTTGCTTTATCTTGTTGACGGGTGTCATGTTGAATGCGATGACTTGGCTAGGCGTCATGGGTTGGAGCACCAATTTCTTGTCATTCCACTTGAAGGAGTATTGGTTGGTGGAACCATGATGTATTGCTCCTTTATCGTATTGCCATGGCCTTCCAAGTAGCATGTGGCACACAGACATTGGCACGACATCACACTCGACGGTGTCTTCATATGGTCCAATCTTGAATGAGATGTGGACCGTTGATGTTATCTTGAGTGCTCCATTGTCATCTAGCCATTGGACATGGTAAGGGTGAGGGTGCTCTATGCATTGCAACTTTAGTTTCTCGCAAAGCTCCATAATTGCGAGGTTTTGGCAACTACCTCCATCAATGATCACTTTTATTGACTTGCCATCAATTCCGGCACGAGTTTGGAAGATATTGATGCGTTGGTCCTCTCTTGGGATGGAGTTTGTTGGCGAGATTTGTGCTATGACAAGTGCGGGGGCCCGGATCATGCTCGCATACAAGTGTGTCATCCTCTTCCATTGCGACTGTCCTTGCAATAGCTCGTTGAGTGAGAGCTTCATACTCCTCTTCACTTACGGAGTAGGTTGTGCCATTCTCATCCGTAAGCATCACTCATGAGTTGGTGCACTCATATGACTTGTGACCTTTCACTCCACACTTGAAGCAAGTGACTTGACTATCCGATATCGTGTTGGAGGAGGGTGCTAGCACGGTCTTTGCTTGCTTGGATGAGCTCGTTGCTTGGTTTGTTGGCTTTGCAGGAGCATTTGCATTGATGGAAGAAAAGTATGACTTGGCCTTTCCATATTCATTCTCCTTTTGCAAGTGTCGCTCAGCTTTGGTAGCTTGATGGAGGAGCTCGGTGAGGTTCTGGTACAGTTGAAAGTCAACAATCTTCCTTATTGGGTGGCTCAAACCATTGAGGAACCTTGCTATGGTTTGCTCTTCGAGTTCTCTCACATAAGCTCGCATCATGGTTTTCTCCATTTCCTTGTAGAACTCTTCAATTGACTTGGTGCCTTGTTTCAAGTTTTGTAGCTTGTCGAAGAGATCTTGGCGATAATGCTCGGGGACGAAGCGTGTGTACATCACTACCTTCATCTCGGTCCAAGTTTCAATTGGAGGTTCCTCATTCTTCTCGCGGTTCTTTTGGAAGTCTTCCCACCAAACATTTGCATAGTCCTCAAACTCAAGGGATGCCATTTCAACTTTATTCTCTTCGGAGTAGTTGTGGACTCGGAAGATCTTGTCAACTTTGAGCTCCCAATCAATGTATGCATCGGCGTCTTCTTCTCCCTTGAACTTGGGCATAATGAACTTGAGCTTCCCAAACTTGCCCTCTTCATGTTCACGGTGGTAGTTGCGGCGATCTTGCCTTATGCTTGCGTCACTTGATGCACATGGTGGTGGAGGAGCTTGATGCACAAAGTTTCTTGTACGCCTTTGCTCGGGATCATTTGCATTCATTGGTTGTTGATGACGATGGTGGGGTTAACCATAGCGGTGGTTGCTTCTCGCGCTGTGTGCAGCCTCATAATCATCACTTGTATCCCATTGTGGTGCTCGATGAACTTGTTGTTGATGGCGATGGTCATGGTTTGGGTGTTGGCGCCTATCAACGCGGTTGTGTTCACCATGGCGTTCTTGTTCTTGGGGTGGTGGTGGCGCTTGTACCATAGCTTGTTGTGGAGGGCGACCATGTTCTTCTTGGTTTTGCGGATGCGCCTAGTGATCATGGTGTCGATGACGTCTTGCGTGGTGCGGCTATTGATGTTGTGGCTCAACCACTTGTTCAGGGCGATGACAAGCTTGATGTTCCCCATTGTGGTGGTGAGGTTCTCCATGATGAGAATGGGAGCGTGAGGGGTCGCCATGATGACTTGAGGAGCGCACGCGAGACGAACTTGACGAGCTTGAATGGTGTCCATGACGGTTGCCGAGGTTGGCAATAGCTTGGTGAAGAGCTTGGAATTGAGCATTGTGCTCCACTTGGCGTTGCCGGTCACGGTAGTCAAATTCTTGAAAAGTTTCATCAAGCCGGTTCTCAAGCCTCTCAAATTGGGCATTGAATTATTGGCATTGCACCCATAAGTTGTGGCGCGTGGCAAAACCATCTTGGTTGTTGAAGTTGCCATCTCCGCTTTCTCCGCTTTCCCTAGACATGTTATGTTGAGGGCAAACCTCGAGGGTGGCCCGATCTTTCACGATTCCCTTTCAAATCGAGGGTGGAGTGCGGGGGAAGGAGGAAAGGATGAACACGACGAACACACGCACGAAGAACGTGATGAACACACACACGCAAAACCGCGATAAACACCAATAGCTCACACCGGCGGTGACCGGTCCGGCGCAATCCCTAGGATCGGCGTCGGGTGGAGGACTCTCTCTCGAACTAGCACGGCGAGATGGGAGACTCGGTGAGATCTTGACGTCTATGAAAAGGGACACGGATGCCTAGGCCTTGTACAACGCGGAGGCACAATGCAAACTCCAACGAGGTTTGGGGCTATTGGTGCTCCTTAGTCAAGGAGCATGAGGCAAGAATTAGATATCCACAAAGGGGTTTCCACTAATTCCAATATTATGCCTAGGGTTTACAATGGAGGTGGGGGTCTATATATAGGCCAGCCACAAGTTCAGGGGTATTTCAGGCATTAAAGTAGAGTTCTAGGTGAAGTAGAGGGGTACATGGGCCATAGGGCCCAGCTAGGCTCCCAGGCCCATCACTTGGGCCGGACAGTCCGGGTCGGCACGGCCGGACAGTCCGGGCCGGGCAGACACTCCGGGTGGTGTACGGGGAGTGTTCGATTCGACCTTCTGAATGTCCACGCCAGGTCCGGGCTCGGGCAGGCTGGACACTCCGGCTGAGTCGGGCCGGACACTCCGGGGTGGCCGGACACTCCGGCTGGATTCGGGCAGACACTCCGGCAGCTTCAGCTCAGGTGCAGCTTCAGGGCTCGTGGGTCGACGCGGAGGGGGTTCGTACCTGATGATGCACAGAGTAGAGGTATGAAGTAGCTCGCCATCCAAGGAGGTATCAAATTGGCACGAGGAGAGGAGTGAGTTCACCTTAGCTTGCAGGAGTTTGGCTCGGGCACGAGTCATGGGTCCACTTGGGGGACTTGTTGGTGTAGATGTAGAAGCGTCCGTAGGACGGGCTGCATCAGCTTCCCCCCCCTTGGGAAAGAGTCATCCTCGACTCTTCATGGATATCATCTCGAACATCTCCATTGTTGGGTGAGAGATCCTTGACATTGAATGTATTGCTTGCAAGGTACTTGGAGGTCGGGATGTCGATGATGTAGGCGTTGTTGTTGATTCGTTTGAGGACCTTGAAGGGACCATCTCCTCTTGGCTTGAGCTTGGAGTCACATTCCTTGGGGAAGCGGTCCTTGCTTAGGTGTATCCACACAAGGTCACCTTCTTCAAATATCATCTCCTTCTTGTCCTTGTTTAACCTTGAATCTTGGCGAAGGACTTGTTGTTCGATAGTTGCTCTTGTTTCTTTATGAAGCTTCTTCATAGCTTGTGCGCGCTTCTCGACGTCCATGTTTGTGCGCTCATGGAGAGGTAGTGGTAGGATGTTGAGCGCGGTGAGGGGCTCAAAACCGTAGACGATCATGAATGGACTCATCTTGGTTGTTGAGTGCTTGGCTCGATTGTAGACGAACTCGGCGTGTGGAATGCATTCCTCCCAATCCTTTAGCTTTTTCTTGATCAACACACAAAGGAGAGTTCCGAGGCTTCGGTTGACAACTTTGGTTTGGCCATCCGTTTGAGGATGTGATGCGGATGAAAAGAGGAGCTTGACGCCGAGCTTGGCCATGAGGGTCTTCCACAAGTAGCTCATGAATTTGACGTTGCGGTCAGAGACGATTGTCCTTGGCACACCGTGAAGACGGACGATTTCCCTGAAAAATAGATTTGCAACATGTGAAGCATCATCGGTCTTATGGCACGGTATGAACTGTGCCATCTTGGAAAAACGATCCACAACAACAAATATAGAATCATGACCATGCTTAGATCTAGGCAATCCTAACACGAAATCCATGCTAATGTCGGACCAAGGTGTATGAGGAATAGGCAATGGCATATAAAGACCATAGGGATTAGCTTGCGACTTAGCTTGAACACTTGTCGTGCATCGTTGAACGTAGCGCTCCACGTCACGCTTCATATTGGGCCAAAAGTAGTGATTGGAGAGCATGTTCAATGTCTTGTCGCGACCAAAGTGACCCATAAGGCTTCCACCATGAGATTCTTGGAGAAGCAAAAGTTGTAGAGACGACTTCGGGATGCATAGCTTGTTTTGTTTAAATAGGAAGCCCTTATGCAAATAGAAATCATCAACTCCCTTGTCATTGGAGAACTTTGCGAAAATTGGTTCAAAGAACGGGTTGGAAGCATACAAAGATTTTATTTCCTCAAGACCCAACACGTTGATTTCAAGTCTCGTAAGAAGGCTTGTATGTTTGCGAGACAATGCGTCCGCAACTACATTATCTTTGCCCTTCTTATACTTGACAATGTACGGAAAAGACTCCATGAACTCAACCCACTTAGCGTGTCTCTTGCTCAAGTTAGCTTGGCCTTTGAGATATTTCAACGACTCGTGGTCGGAATGTATGATAAATTCCTTGGGCCAAAGGTAGTGTTGCCAAACTTGAAGGACACGAACTAAGGCAAAAAGCTCTTTGTCATAAATCGGATAGTTAAGGCGAGCACCATCAAGTTTTTCGCTATGGTAGGCTATAGGACGTCCGTTTTGCATAAGGACTCCTCCAATGCCAATACCACTAGCATCACACTCTATCTCAAAAGTTTTTGTGAAATCCGGTAAAGCAAGAAGAGGTGCTTCGATGAGCCTCTTTTTAAGTTCATCAAAAGCTTTTTGTTGTGCTTTGCCCCACACGAAGGTGACATTCTTTTTGGTCAATTCATTAAGGGGACAAGCAATGGTTGAAAAGTCTTTCACAAAGCGACGATAGAAACCGGCCAACCCATCAAAACTTCGGAGTTCACTCACATTTGTTGGTATGGGCCAATCTCGTATGTCCTTTACCTTGGAAACATCAACTTCAATTCCCTTCGAAGAAACGACAAATCCAAGAAAAATCAACTTGTCTTTAGCAAAAGTGCACTTGGGAAGATTAGCATAAAGCTTTTCATGTCGAAGGATTTGCAAAACTTCCTTGACATGTGTTATATGGTCCTCAAGTGATTAGCTATAAACAAGAATATCATCGAATTAGACAACAACACTTTTTCCAATGAGAGAACGCAAGATGTGATTCATAAGGCGCATGAAGGTGGATGGGGCATTTGATAAACCAAAGGGCATAAACAACCATTCATAGAGACCAAGTTTGGTCTTGAAGGCGGTTTTCCACTCATCACCTTCAGCCATGCGTATTTGATGGTAACCACTACGAAGATCAATTTTCGAAAAAATAGTGGCTCCACACAACTCATCAAACATGTCATCGAGATGTGGTATGGGATGTCGATAACGCACGGTGATAGCATTGATTGGACGGCAGTCCATGCATAACCGTAATGTATCATCCGTCTTTGGAACAAGAATCACGGGTACGGCACTTGGACTAGTGCTAACTTGGATCAGACCTTTGGAGACGAGTTGGTTGATTTGACGTTCGATCTCCTTCGTCTCCTCCGGGTTCGTGCGGTAAGCAGCGCGGTTTGGAAGTGGTGCACCGTGGATGAGGTCGATGCGATGTTCAATGCCGTGAAGAGGAGGTAGTCCATGTGGAAGCTCTTCGGGAAACACATCCTTGAATTCCTGCAAAACACTCATCAAAGATGGACGAACATTGGTAATTCGTTAGTTCCTTGCGCTAGTCCCTTGCAAAGGAGGACATAATGCAAGATGGATGGGTTTTTCCGAACATCTCTCATCTCACTTTTGGTGGCAAGGAGAACACTCTTCGTTTTCCACTCGAATTTGGCTTGTGGCTCTCACTCACTATGAGGTGGTTCTCTCTCTCACCGCTCTTCTCACAAGTAGGTGTTGTGCTTTGTGCCCTCGCTAAAGCCTTTGCATTGTCCGCAATTATTTGGCTAGGAGTCATTGGTTGCAAAACACATGTTTTGTTGAGCAGCCTTGTCAAATTGCCATTGTCGACCAAGTAGCATGTGGCAAACTGTCATAGGAACCACATCACACTCCACCGTATCTTTGTAAGGACCAATGGCGAAGGAGACCGATACAGTATGCTTGATCTTCACGGACCCTTGGTCACTTAGCCATTGCACGCGGACTCCTCGACAGAAGGTGGCGGCATTCTACGGCGATAGGAGGGTAGGGACCATGTCAAGAGGGTTGAGGACCTCACCAGCGACCGATAGGTGCAGAAAGACGGCTCGAGGTGGACGTGATCCTTGGCGAGGCTCACGGCTGGCTTCATCGGCTCTCTCGCGGGTGTGGTGGCGACAGCGATGATCCGGCGAGGTCCAGGCACGGCTGCAGGTTCTAGGCGACGTAGAGGAAGCTGGGGAGGCGCTTGACGCCTTGCACAGGCTTGGCGGCCACCATCTTGAGCAGGTATAGAGGGAGGCCAAGCTAGGGTTGAGGCCATGGCCATGGGAGGTGGCCGAAAGAGGAAGAAGAAGGGAGGGGAGGAGCTGGCTTCGCCCAGATGGAATCTGAGAGGAGTTCTGGGTGGTTGGGGTTGGAGATGTGAGAGAGGACAGATCACAAGGGGGTCACCTTATGCAAAAAGAGAAGGAGGAAGGCTTCGGTAGTCTAGGGCTAGGTCTTCCCTTCTCTCCCTTTGTTTTCTTTGCTTAAAGAGGAAGGAGATGGGGAGCAGGAGGGGAGGGGCGGGCGTGGGGTGCTGGCCATCTTCTTGGTTTGCAAGAAAAGAAGAGGGTAAGGGATATGGGGTGATGTGGGATCATGCCATCCATGTGTGCCATGGCAAGCACATGGGTGGTGGCCACGGTTTGGGAGGGGGGTAGTGTGGTGGGGTTAGGTTGGTAGATTAGGCTAGTTAGGTTTGATTTTAGTTGACCAAAAACAATTAACCAACTCTTTAGGAAAAACCCAAAACACACCAAAACAAATAGAAGGAAAAGAGGTGTAGATGGTGCCCATATTGCATGTGCCATGCAATGCATCCATAATGCATGTAGGCCAGTAATTGAGCATGCATGTATGTGAGCATATTTAGTTAAAACTAAATATGTGACAGGTAAGTGAGATACAAGAGTGAGAGAAAGCAAATAAATCCAAATTGGGATAGATTTGAATTAAACCACATGTATGCATGTGTAAGAATAAAATATTGGGTCCATACATGTATGAGTGACAAGAGTAAAATGCCAAGGCAAGGTAAAATGGTCACTTACATATATATGGTGGAATTAAGATGATGCCAAAAGGAAGGTGGCCATTGTTAGTAGATGAAAGGATTAAAGAGAGATGCCCTCAGCTCATTTTGTTAAACAATATTAAGGTCTCATGGCATTTATTCACATGCATTCCAAAATATGGAGCTAAGGCCAAGCTAAAAGAATTGGAAAAGAGATGTTCCATGTGGAGTAGATGGAGAAGGTCATATTTGAATATAATTAGGACTTGCTAGTGTGTATATTCCACTAGGTGCATTATATTCTCAACAATATTCCAACATGAGCATTTATTCCAAACCAATCCATATGAAAGCTAGAAGGAGGGGTACCAGTCACAAGGCATGCAAAGGTTGCTCCACATATCAATAATGTGAAAACATCATGATGCTTGTATGTGAGCATGTGGATTTGTAAGAGGATCCATCCCAACCCATATGAGCTAGAGGTAAACCCAAATAAGATGTAAAGCTCACATATAGTTGGATGGTGGAATTATGGGGTGGTGACAAGAAAGGTGGTGGAGTTAATAAAAGATATGCCCCCAACTCAACTTGGGCATCAAGCATTTATCAAGAACCAAATACAATATATCAAGAGGAAAATACAATTAATAATGCATATGAGAGAAGAACCAAATGAAAAGGGTTTTATATGATGCTCAAATGCAAGGTGGCGTGATGACATGAGCATGATATAATTATGATGTAACAATTATATGTAGGAAGTAGCATATATAGACTAGGCTAGTAGCATTGTAATTGTTAGACAATTGGTGAATTACGCTCTTAGTTGCAAGCCTGAATGAGCGAAAGTGGTTAAAATAGTACGGTGGGGCCCAGGGGCCACTCATAGGTAGACCTTTCGGCCGTCCTAACCACTTTCAGAACATCGGGACAAGAACGAGCGGCGTAATCGGCAGGCGAAGGGATCAACTACATACACAAGTGAGTATGTATGCAAGCCACATACAGCAGTTCTCAGAGCCATTCCATTTAAAAGAAATAGAAATATTGCAACGCCATACGGCAAGATCCAAATATCCTAGATAGAGATAATAGTTTAGGATAGCTCCTCATACATCAAACATCAGAGTATCAGGCGGAAGCGGAAAACAGATCCGGGTACGGATAAGAAGCAAATCGGCATAAGATGCCACATAAATAAAACATCCCGCACACAGATCTCACGGATCCCCGTTCCCGGAATCTCTACACCGAGTGATTGTTGCCCACATCATCCGTCTCCTCCACCCAGTATCCATCTTGCGAATACACCTGTTCATCTGAATCAAACAATTTATCGTGTGAGACCCTAGGGGTACTCAGCAAGTCTTTATGCCTCTAAAGGGGACATATACCTGGGGTGACACAATTGCAGCAAAAGAGAATAACTAACAAGCCTATAGATACTCGCTAACCATCCTCCTAACCAATGATAGACGGATGTCCGTTAATTAGAAATAACAGTTATAACAGTATAATTAACAGATCCATCCTCCTTCTCGCTTACCAACGAGAAAGCGGACGAACAACCCATCCGTTGGCAGTTTTATTAACCATTCCATGAGTATTGCACTATTTACTAATCAGGTACTTAGTCAGATTAAAAGCTGTACTTTAGTTCTACTTGTCTATGATCGAGAAATTGTGCTCCAAGTCGTCCATAACCGCAGACACGGCTTTCAGAAAGATTTACCCTGTAGGGGTGCACAAATAGCAACACACACTCGATCAACCTCGGAAAAACCAACTCAAAACCCAACGAGGCATTCACGACAAAGCGATCACAGGATTCAGAAATATTTCAGAGGGCCACCCCACTAAGCTACCCGCAACGAAGTTGGCCGGCTCTGGAACGGACCCAGGGTTTGCGACGACGGCTGTAAACGACTGGGAACCCGAAAATATGACTGGGCTTGTCCATACCGCAAAAACGTGGCGCGATCCAAAACAGTACAGGTGCTCCACGCACAATCTTAAATAAAATAGTAAGCATGGCATAAGTACAGAGTAGTAACAAAACCCCAAACTACTTTGTGGCCCCAAGAAATAGAAATGAATCAAGCTCTGGCTCAGGAGGGTCCATAAGGCCTCCCGGATGTGGATAGTGCGAATAGTCAAGGAATAGGAATCAAGTACTCAGGGTCCTATGGGACACAAGTGAGCATGAAAAACCAAATAGCAGATATTGCTCACCGGTGCCTCTTTCATTACTTATCCCATTACTACTCAGGTTAAGTTGTTTAAGTACCTCGTTATCCATCAGACACTCACATACCCTACACATGTTTTTCTACGACTCGCATGGCTCAAACAACTCCTGTAGTAATGCCTCATGGGATTGAGGAACAGGCTCGGTGGGGTTTAAAAGTAAAGGCTATGCAGTACTTGGGATTCAATTTAATGCAATCGCGACTCAATGATGCAAGAATAAGATAGAGGCAATAGGTACTATATGTATGCAAGCATGTGGTACTGCTTGCCTGGCAGCTCAGTTGAAGCGAGAGATGGATCTGGGTAGAACTCCTGTGATTCCTGATAATTCTCCTGCTGGGCGTCTATTCGAAGAAGAACCAAACAAACAAGGGCCAACATAAATAAAGTGCACAAGCATATAAATTAAAATGTGACAAGCAAACGAGCATGCCATAATGAATGATGCATAACTTACATGGCATTAAAGTAGCGTGGCATGGGTGAGGTGTGGGGACAAGAATAAAGCATTTTATTATTTATTTGGTAAAGTTTTATTGCCATAAACAGTTCTGATTTTTAATACTGACATGATGCATGCTTCAATTCAGAACAAGGAATGCATAGATAGAACTGGCTCATCGCGCTGATCGATTTAGACATATTATTTGTCGAATTTGGAGTTGTAGAATTAAAGTTATTAATTTATTAAGAAAAGGGCATTTTATTGTAATTTTAATCATCTCGAAATTTTAAAGTGTTCAAACGTTATTTTGAATAGCATATTTGAATTCCTCACATTTTTCTGATTCAAAAACATATATCATATGTATTATTTGGAATGATAATTTAAAACTTATTAAAAACAGATTTAAATTTGAATTTAAACATTTCTGAAATTGTTTTATATAAACAGATGAACAGCCATACTTTTTATACCCAAGTCGAGCTAGCCCCAGTCACCGAAGAGTGGGGCCGGCGCTGACTCAGCCACAGGTGGGGCACAGCGGACTATGGGGGTTTTCTTACCCGAACCGCAGCTAGCCATAGCCACCGACAAGCGGGGCTAGGACCCGTGGGACCACGCGTGCGTGGCGCCCAGCCGGGACGTGACACGTGGGCGATCCTAGGCAGGCGCGGCCAAAACAGGAAAGCACGGGGCCCTATTTGTAAAAAGGCATGGGAGAATGGCAGGTGGGCCACTTGGGACCGCGGGTTGAGACGGGAAAAACTGCAGGGGCTTATCGGTGAAAACGACGATGACGCCGGACTGTCGGCTGTACGTCGTCAGTAGAGAACAGGGGCTCGGCCTGGTTTGCGGCTGCAGTGGCGGCTAAACGGCGGCGAGTTTTGCTGTGCCGTACAAAGGAAAGTTAGAGAGGGATCCACGGCCTACAACTTTCGTTCAGGTGTCATCGCCGGAGCAGGTCTGCAGCACGCGGGGCACGACGAGGAACAGAGGCAGGACGGACGCTGCTGCTGCTGGTGCTGTCGACGAGCGCGGCGGATGCCGCGGTGCAGGCGGTCGGGCGACTACGCGAGGACGGTGGCGACGCCGTTGTTGCTCGGACGGCGTCGGCGCAAAAACAAAAGGCAAAGAGGGGACTCTCGGCTACAAAACTCTCTCAGGTGGCTTGGTCTAAGGAGGACTGTAGCGGCCGCAAATCATCGAGGAACAGGGCTCCATCGCGGTGTCTGTTGTTGTATGCCAGAGCGCGGCGCGCGGCAGCGAGCGCGCACGCGAACTGCTCGACAGAAGGTGATGGCGTTCTATGGCGATAGGAGGGTAGGGACCATGTCAAGAGGGTTGAGGACCTCACCAGCGACCGATAGGTGCAGAAAGACGGCTTGAGGTGGACGTGATCCTTGGCGAGGCTTGCGGCCGGCTTCATTGGCTCTCTCGCGGGCGTGGTGGCGACAACGACGATCCGGCGAGGTCCAGGCACGGCTGCAGGTTCTAGGCGACATAGAGGAAGCTGGGGAGGCGCTTGGCGCCTTGCACAGGCTTGGCGGCAACCATCTCGAGCAGGTATAGAGGGAGGCCGAGCTAGGGTTGAGGCCATGGCCATGGGAGGTGGCCGGAAGAGGAAGAAGAAGGAAGGGGAGGAGCTGGATTCGCCCAGATGGAATCTGAGAGGAGTTCTGGGTGGTTGGAGTTGGAGATGTGAGAGAGGACGGATCACAAGGGGGTCACCTTTATGCAAAAAGAGAAGGAGGAAGGCTTCGGTAGTCTAGGGCTAGGTCTTCCCTTCTCTCCCTTTGTTTTGTTTGCTTAAAGAGGAAGGAGATGGGGAGCAGGAGGGGAGGGGCAGATGTGGGGTGCTGGCCATCTTCTTGGTTTGCAAGAAAATAAGAGGGTAAGGGATATGTGGGGATGTGGGATCATGCCATCCATGTGTGCCATGGCAAGCAGATGGGTGGTGGCCAGGTTTGGGAGGGGGTTATTGTGGTGGGGTTAGGTTGGTAGATTAGGCTAGTTAGGTTTGATTTTAGTTGACTAAAAAAAATTAACCAACTCTTTAGGAAAAACCCAAAACACACCAAAACAAATAGAAGGAAAAGAGGTGTAGATGGTACCCATATTGCATGTGCCATGCAATGCATCCATAATGCATGTAGGCCAGTAATTGAGCATGCATGTATGTGAGCATATTTAGTTAAAACTAAATATGTGACAGGTAAGTGAGCTACAAGAGTGAGAGAAAGCAAATAAATCCAGATTGGGATAGATTTGAATTAAACCACATGTATGGATGTGTAAGAATAAAATATTGGGTCCATAGATGTATGAGTGACAAGAGTAAAATGCCAAGGCAAGGTAAAATGGTCACTTACATATATATGGTGGAATTAAGATGATACCAAAAGGAAGGTGGCCATTGTTAGTAGATGAAAGGATTAAAGAGAGATGCCCTCAGCTCATTTTGTTAAACAATATTAAGGTCTCATGGCATTTATTCACATGCATTACAAAATATGGAGCTAAGGCCAAGCTAAAAGAATTGGAAAAGAGATGTTCCATGTGGAGTAGATGGAGAAGGTCATATTTGAATATAATTAGGACTTGCTAGTGTGTATATTCCACTAGGTGCATTATATTCTCAACAATATTCCAACATGAGCATTTATTCCAAACCAATCCATATGAAAGCTAGAAGGAGGGGTACCAGTCACAAGGCATGCAAAGGTTGCCCCACATATCAATAATGTGTAAACATCATGATGCTTGCATGTGAGCATGTGGATTTGTAAGAGGATCCATCCCAACCCATATGATCTAGAGGTAGACCCAGATAAGATGTAAAGCTCACATATAGTTGGATGGTGGAATTATGGGGTGGTGACAAGAAAGGTGGTGGAGTTAATAAAAGATATGCCCCCAACTCAACCTGGGCATCAAGCATTTATCAAGAACCAAATACAATATATCAAGAGGCAAATACAATTAATAATGCATATGAGAGAAGAACCAAATGAAAGGGGTTTTATATGATGCTCAAATGCAAGGTGGCATGATGACATGAGCATGATATAATTATGATGCAACAACTATATGTAGGAAGTAGCATATATATAGACTAGGCTAGTAGCATTGCAATTGTTAGACAATTGGGATGCTACAGAACAGATATATATACAACAGCGACTCAATGAGTCAAGAATACATATATACAATACAAAGATCCAAATCACATTGAAAACGTTACAGCGTCCGAGTATGGACAAGATGCAAATGGGGCTAAGAGCCCTGAAGAATAACCAATGGCATCCATAACCCTGCCTAGGCCAAGCCGGAAGGGTAACCCTGCTAATGACGTCGATCTCAAACCTGCTAAAACAAAAGGGGTGCCGACAAAGGGCAAAGGAAAAAGAGGAGTGTCAGTACTGAGGCCAGTACATGGCGAGGCTAGAATTCGGCGGTCCTCGCCTACATAGGTATGGTGGACTGAAGCGGCAGCGCTGCAGCACTAAACAACCTATAGAGACTCAGTAAAACTGGCGGCTATTAGAGAGAGATAAGAAAGACCTACTCGGATCCAACCTGATACTAACACGAAACATACCCATCCTGGCATTTCCCCCCCCCCCCCCTCGATACCAAACGAGGAAGTCAAAACCGAGGAACTCACACGGTTGGCAGTTTTATCCATTCCATTATAGTTGAAGCTCTTACTAATCAGATATAGATAGCATGAGTCATCCTGTTAGCATAAGTACTGGGCAGTTTTAATTAACCATTCACTTGTGGTTGCAGTACTTACTAGTCAGATACAATTAGCATGTGACATCCCAAACCCAGCAGCTGTTGGCACTTTTATTTCATTCCATTGGAGTTGCGATACTTACTAGGAAGGTATAACTTGACACGATACACCCCAGTTTCACCAGTTGTTGGCACTTTTATTTATCCATTCCGTTGTAGTGAAGCCGATTACTAGGCACAAATAGCAACACACACACGATCAACCTCGGAAAAACCAAATCAAAACCCAACGAGGATTTCACGATAAAGCAATCACAGGATTCATAAAATATTTCAGGGGGCCACCCCACTAAGCTACCCGCAATGAAGTTGGCCGGCTTCGGAACGGACCCAGGGTTTCCGAGAACGGCTGTAAACGACTGGGAACCCGAAAGTGTGACTGGGCTTGTCGATACCGCGAAATCGTGCCGCGATCCAAAACAGTACATGTGCTCCACGCACAATCGTAAATAAAGCAGTAAAGCATGGCATAAGTACATGATAGTAATAAAATCCCAAACTAGTTTGTGGCCCCAAGAAATAAGAAATGAATCAAGCTCTAGCTAAGGGGGATTCATAGAGTCTCCCGTATGTGGATAGTGCGAATAGTCAAGGAACAGGTATCAAGTACTCGGGGCCTACGGGACACAAGTGGGCATGAAAAACCAAATAACATATATTGCCCACCAGTGCCTCTTTCATTAGTTATCACAGCAATTTAATAGTTGTAATTAAAGACATGATCATCTCCACCATAAACATCTGCCAGCATACCAACAACTGTGGTACTCGACAACACGAGATCGCACCTGAGCAAGCAACTACGACTCGCAAGGCCAGCTATCTACCATACAACAGGTATTAGGAGGTGTCCATGGCAATATAGAGGCTACACGGGATATAACTGGTGCACGGAAACTAAAGCATCGCGACACGGATGGCAATAGATCAACAGGAGGAAATAAAGACTATAAATGCAAAATAGGTAGAAGGGGGAGAGATGCTCGCCTGGGAAACACTGTCGGAGATTCATTCGGAGAACTTCTCGATACTCGCATCCCCTCATCGGCC
This sequence comes from Avena eriantha, assembly GCA_910589775.1. Lineage (NCBI taxonomy): Eukaryota > Viridiplantae > Streptophyta > Magnoliopsida > Poales > Poaceae > Avena > Avena eriantha. The sequence continues at coordinate 383,678,365 of OU342743.1, forward strand.
TAGTCCGCGAAGAAGCAAACACTAGAAGAAACACCCGATGCAATATTTAATGCTAAGGCAGAAGAATCGGCATGTTCATGGTATGATGCATGGCATGGCAAAAGTGCGGTGCAATTAGGCAGTATTAAGCGGAACCGGGGTCCCGACAATTAATTAAAAGGTTCAAGTTATTTAGATACCCCACTTTTTAAATGTTGTCTTCACAAGGCAAAACATGGCATCGGTTCGCTACACAAATTTAAATGGAGGCACTAATAGACAGGAATAGCCCGCGTAAGCGCTCCATATTTTATTATTAGGTGAATCTGTATAATGCCCCCAAACCACAGACAGGTATGCATGTATGAACAATTTAAATGTAATAGATTGATATTATATATTATAAAAATAGGGATAAGATAGGGGTCACACATCAAGGTCCGAAGATCTTGGGGTTTCGAGGGTTCGATGGGGTTCGGGCTCGGCGAGATCGGTCTTCGGAGTCTCGACCATCGGATCCGTGTAGAAGCATTTCTCGTTCCGGGAAGAAGAGCTTGGTTGTCGTTGGGTTCGGACTTCGCCTCCGGGAACAGGGTCTTCGGGTCCGAGATCGGGCATCTTGTCATCGACGACGAACTTGGGTTTGTACCGTTGGTCTTCAGAAGATCTTCGTGATACTTCGGTACTCTTCAGGTGGCATCACGCATCTTCACACGGTCGTCGTCCACGCCACACCCCACTCGTAGATCATCCGGACAGATCTTAGGGGCCACTGTGGCATCATCGGTACATCACACTTCCAAAACATGAGCTCAAGGCACAAGGATAAAACATAGAACAGGATCAAAGTGCTCTGGGGGGGGAACATGCCCTGAGCATACATTTTCTCAAACACCTGGTGGAAACCGAGGCATTGACTGCAGGGCGGTGACAGATCGGTGCAGGGCCGGCAGCTGCTGTCGCGCACGCTGGAACAGGGGCCGGCTCCCATGAGTGTGGACGGGGTGCAGAAAGGAGCAGCGCTGGCGAGGTCGAGGCCGCGCGGGCCAATGCGTGGTGCTGCAGGGGAGGCGGAGCACCACGGTGGAGAGGGGACGAGGCGAGGAACGACACGGTCGAGCTCCAGGCAGAGGCGCTGGGCACACTCTCGCGCACAGCGGCAGAGAGGGGGCATGGAGACGGGGGGCGCGTCAAGGAGGAACGGTGGCCGGCGATGCAGACGTGAAGCAGGGGCTCGATGGAGCGGTGACGGACAGGAGGATGGTGACGAGCAGCCTCATGGCAGGGAAGGGGCTTCCGCGGCGGCACGACCTTGCTGGCGGTGCGGAAGTCGCGGGGCGGGCCGGAGGACGACGGAGAACTAAGGTGGACGTAGGCTTGAGCGGCCGGCGGGCGCGACACGGGAGGCGGGCAGCCGGCGCAGGGACACGGGAAGCTCGAGGACAGGGGCCGCACAACGGCGGCTCTGGGAGCGCTCCGGAAGGGGCGACGAGGAGGCAGGCTCCTGGGAGCAACGACGGGAGAAGCCCCCTGGCGGCAGCGCTCACTCGGCATCGAGGACGGAACAGGGGTGCAGGGAGAGGGAGATGGCGGCGATGGTGGGGATCGAGCAGGGAGAGAGACCGAGCGATGCAAGAGGGGTGAGGCAGACAGGGTGGGGCCAGGGTGATTCGATCGGGTGAGGAAAGCATGCGTGCACATGCTTGCGGTGCAACGCGGCCAGAGTGTGAGCGAGCAGTGTATGCTGCGAGGCACGGGATCGCGGGGCGCGGGCGATGGGGTGGTGGGGCCAGGCGGCGGAGCGTGCAGGGTTGGGATCAGGTTGACCGCAGGGTGGATGGTCGCTGGCGGTAGGTGGTGTGTGGTGAGGGAGTGGCGGCGGCAGGGATGGGTTGGGGAGTATGTGGCGGTAGGATTAGGGTTTGGGGTGGCCTGGCTAGTTGGGCCTCGGGCCTGGCCGGCTGGGTTGCCCCTATAAAAAACTTAAACTTCTATTTTATTTTTAAAACAGACTTTTGTAATTTGTTTTTAGGCAAATAAAATATCCAGGAAGACCTGGTTTTATAATTTGAAATAAAACGAGGCTAATTAGAAAACAAATTAGGGATTTGCAAAGATACTTTTATGATCAAACATGTATGATGATGTCATGATGATGCACAAAGCACAAACTCCAAGCGATTTTCTAGTAGTGTTTTTAGCGGGGTGCTACAATTCGACACCACTAACAATGGATCTCGCCCTCGAGATCCGCCTCATGGTCCGGGAAGAAGGCCGGCGATCTGAATCTTCTCGCTTCATGTAGTTCCTCGCGACACCACTAACAAGAGGTCGTTGTCCGTGATCGTCACGAGAACACTCCAGAAAACAAAGGATGAAGGTAAAGGTATCCACAAATAAAGCCACCTCTAACTTCGATAGAAAGAGAGAACCGATGCATTCTCATCCACTTCAATGTACACGAGCAAATAGAGTGGGTAGTCGGCATGGGGGCCAATCCATCACGCACCCAAACTATTACTCCGCACAATCAGTAGATAAGCGTGCAACCATTCTCGGAATCAGACTGAAGATCTCGACAATCGAGGGTCGGAACAAAGGAGTGATGCAGGATCTGCATCGGATCTGGCATAGATGATGTCGTCGCGTCGGAAACACCGGAAGGCACAAACAAGGAACAAAGAATGGTACCACAGATAAAGGATCACTCAGATAGCATGAAGTCCGGAGGTAGAAACACAGTTGCCAAAGGAGGAAGCGAAACCCTGAAGGTACGACAAAACCCAACCACGAGAAATCCTGGACTTGAAGACAAGCTAAGAGAGTAGATTCAAAACACGCAGAGGTAAGAGGAGAATAGCAGAGGGGAAAGGAGTAAAAGCAGACCTCATCAGATCTATCCAACCGATTTTTCAAAAATAGTTTTGACACTGTAGATCGTCCATTAGCTAGGTTATCCTACAAGCTGGACAAGTGGGGTATCGCAACTGCTGAGCTCTGATACCACTCTATAACACCCTCGAATCGGCCTTATGCAAGTTTTAGCCCTTTCCGCCAAACCTGCATACAAACGATTCAAGGGCGCCCACCAGGCACTTTCGTGCGGGTGGAAAACGAAGTAATACCATTACACAACAGTCCTCGATGGGACCCACAGAACGGATATATATACAACATCGACTCAACGAGTCAAGAATACAGATATACAATACAAAGATCCAAATCACCTTGAAAACGTTAGAGCGTCCAAGTACGGACAAGATGCAAATAGGCTAAGAGCCCTGAAGAATAATCAATGGCGTCCATAACACTGCCCAGGCCAAGCCGAAAGGGTAACCCTGCTAATGACGTCGATCTCAAACCTGCTAAAACAAAAGGGGTGCCGACAAAGGGCAAAGGAAAAAGAGGAGCGTCAGTACTGAGGCCAGTACATGGCGAGGCTAGAATTCGGCGGTCCTCGCCTACATAGGTATGGTGGACTGAAGCGGCAATGCAGCAGCACTAAACAACCTATAGAGACTCAGTAAAACTGGCGGCTATTACAGATGGATAAGAAAGACCTATTCGGATCCAACCTGATACTAACACCAAACATACCCATCCTGGCATTCCCCCCCTCGATACCAAACAAGGAAGTCAAAACCGAGGAACTCACACGGTTGGCAGTTTTATCCATTCCATTATAGTTGAAGCTCTTACTAATCAGATTTAGATATCATGAGTCATCCTATTAGCATAAGTAGTGGGCAGTTTTAATTAACCATTCAGTTGTGATTGCAGTACTTACTAGTCAGATACAATTAGCATGTGACATCCCAAACCCAGCAGTTGGTGGCACTTTTATTTCATTCCATTGGAGTTGCCATACTTACTAGGCAGGTATAACATGACACGATACACCCCAGTTTCACCAGTTGTTGGCACTTTTATTTATCCATTCCGTAGTAGTGAAGCCGATTACTAGTCACCTATTAAGTCAAATTTATAGCACTACTTTACTTATGCTTGTCTATGATCGAGATACTGTGCTCCAAGTCGTCCATAACCGCTAACACGGCTTTCGGAAAGATTTACCCTGCAGGGGTGCACAAATAGCAACACACACACGATCAACCTCAGAAAAACCAAATCAAAACCCAACGAGGCTTCCACGACAAAGCAATCACAGGATTCATAAAATATTTCAGGGGGCCACCCCACTAAGCTACCCGCAACGAAGTTGGCCAGCTCCAGAACGGACCCAGGGTTTGCGAGAACAGCTGTAAACGACTGGGAACCCGAAAGTGTGACTGGGCTTGTCGATACCGCGAAATCGTGCCGCGATCCAAAACAGTACAGGTGCTCCACGCACAATCGTAAATAAATCAGTAAAGCATGGCATAAGTACATGATAGTAATAAAACCCCAAACTAGTTTGTGGCCCCAAGAAATAAGAAATGAATCAAGCTCTGGCTAAGGGGGATTCATAGAGTCTCCCGTGTGTGAATAGTGCGAATAGTCAAGGAACAGGTATCAAGTACTCGGGGCCTACGGGACACAAGTGGGCATGAAGGACGAAATAACATATATTTCCCACCGGTGCCTCTTCCATTAGTTATCACAACAATTTAATAGTTGTAATTAAAGACATGATCATCTCCACCATAAACATCTGCCAGCATACCAACAACTGTGGTACTCGACAACACGAGATCGCACCTGAGCAAGCAACTACGACTCGCAAGGCCAGCTATCTACCAAACAACAGGTATTAGGAGTTGTCCATGGCAATATAGAGGTTGCACGGGATATAACTGGTGCACGGAAACTAAAGCATCGCGACATGGCTAGCAATAGATCAACAGGAGGAAATAAAGACTATAAATGCAAAATAGGTAGAAGGGCGAGAGATGCTCGCCTAGGAAACACTGCCGGAGATTCATCCGGAGAACTTGTCGATACTCGCATACCCTAATCGGCCTAGTTCGTGAAGAAGCAACCACTAGAAGAAACACCTGATGCAATATTTAATGCTACGGCAGAAGAATCGGCATGTTCATGGTATGATGCATGGCATGGCAAAAGTGCGGTGCAATTAGGCAGTATTAAGCGGAACCGGGGTCCCGAGAATTAATTAAAAGGTTCAAGTTATTTCGATACCCCGCATTTTAAATGTTGTCTTAACAAGGCAAAACATGGCATCGGTTCACGACACAAATTTAAATGGAGGCACTAATAGACAGGAATATCCCGCATAAGTGCTCCATATTTAATTATTAGGTGAATCGGTAGAATGCCCCCAAACCACAGACAGGTATGCATGTACGAAAAATTTAAATGCAATAGATTAATATTATATATTATAAAAATAGGGATAAGATAGGGGTCACACATCAAGGTCCGAAGATCTTGGGGTTCCGAGGGTTCGATGGGGTTCGGGCTCGGCGAGATCGGTCTTCGGAGTCTAGACCATCAGATCCGTGTCGAAGCACTTGTCGTTCCGGGAAGAAGAGCTTGGTTGTCGTTGGGTTCGGACTTCGCCTTCGGGAATGGGGTCTTCGGGTCCGAGATCGGGCATCTTATCATCGATGACGAACTTGGGTTTGTACCATTGGTCTTCGGAAGATCTTAACGAAAACCGGGAACATAACTTCGCGATACTTCGGTACTCTTCAGGTGGCATCACACATCTTCACACGGTCATCGTCCACGCCACACCCCACTCGTAGATCATTCAGGCAGATCTTAGGGGCCACTGTGCCATCATCGGTACATCACACTTCCAAAACATGAACTCAAGGCACAAGGATAAAACACAGACCAGGATCAAAGTGCTCTGAGGGGGGGAACATGCCCTAAGCATAATTTTTCTCAAACACCTGGTGGAAACCGAGGCGTTGACTGCAAGGCGGTGACAGATCGGTGCAGGGCCGGCAGCTGCTGTCGCGCATGCTGGAACAGGGGGCGGCTCCCGTGAGTGTGGACGGGGTGCAGAGAGGAGGAGCGCTGGCGAGGTCGAGGCCGCGCGGGCCAATGCGTGGGGCTGCAGGAGAGGCGGAGCACCACGGTGGAGAGGGGACGAGGCGAGGAACAACACGGTCAAGCTCCAGGCAGAGGCGCTGGGCACGCTCTCGCGCGCAGCGGCAGAGAGGGGGCGTGGAGATGGGGGCGCGTCGAGGAGGAACGGTGGCCGACGATGTAGACGTGAAGCAGGGGCTCGATGGAGCGGTGACGGACAGGAGGCCGGGGACGAGCGACCTCGGGGTGGGGAAGGGGCTTCCGCGGCGGCACGACCTTGCTGGCGGCGCGGAACTCGGGAGGTGGGACGGAGGACGCCGGAGAACTAAGGCGGACGCAGGCTTGAGCGGCCGGCGGGCGCGTCACGGGAGGCGGGCAGCCGGCGCAGGGACGCGGGAAGCTCGAGGACAGGGGGCCGCACAACGGCGACTCTGCGAGCGCTCCGGAAGGGGCGACGAGGAGGCAGGCTCCTGGGAGCAACGACGGGAGAAGCCCCCTGGCGGCAGCACTCACTCGGCATCGAGGACGGAACAGGGGAGCAGGGAGAGGGAGATGGCGGCGATGGTGGGGATCGAGTAGGGAGAGAGACCGAGCGATGCAAGAGGGGTGAGGCAAACAGGGTGGGGCCAGGGTGATTCAATTAGGTGAGGAAAGCGTGCGTGCGCGTGCTTGCGGTGCAACGCGGCCAGAGTGTGAGCGAGCGGTGTATGCTGCGAGGCACGGGATCGCGGGGCGCGGGCGATGGGGTGGTGGGGCCAGGCGGCGGAGCGTGCAGGGTTGGGATCGGGTTGATCGCAGGGTGGATGGTCACTGGCGGTAAATGGTGTGTGGTGAGGGAGTGGCGGCGGCAGGGATGGGTTGGGGAGTATGTGGCGGTAGGATTAGGGTTTGGGTTGGCCTGGCTAGCTGGGCCTCGGGCCTGGCCGGCTGGGTTGCCCCTAAAAAAAACTTAAACTTCAATTTTATTTTTATTTTTAAAACAGACTTTTGTAATTTGTTTTTAGCCAAATAAAATATCCAGGAAGACCTGGTTTTATAATTTGAAATAAAACGAGGCTAATTAGAAAACAAATTAGGGATTTGCAAAGAAACTTTTATGATTAAACATGTATGATGATGTCATGATGATGCACAAAGCACAAACTCCAAGCGATTTTATAGTAGTGGTTTTAGCGGGGTGCTACACCCATGTGCCTAATCTACATCACCAACAGAGGAACGAGCCTCCTCTTCATCATCAACCACGTCATGAGGCTCCACATCCTAGACACCCTCATGAGGCCCAAGTGCCCCAATGTCGTCAACAACCGCGCCAAGAGCAAGTGCAAGCTCCACAACAACAGCATCAAGAGCAAGCTCCGCAACTAGGTCACGAGAACCAAGTTCCTCCTCCTCAACCACAACAAGCTCATCGCAACGATCTTATGGAAGATGAAGACCATCATCAACATGGCAACAATCACTACCGTGACCGCCATGAGGAAGAAACATTTGGCAAGCTCAAGTTCATAATGCCCAAGTTCACCGGATCAAATGACGTCGAAGAATACCTCTCATGGGCACTCAAGGTCGACAAGATCTTCCACATGCACAACTATAGCAATGAGAAGATGGTCACCATGGCTTCTCTTGAGTTTGATGATTACGCCAACCTTTGGTGGGAACAAGTTCAAGTTGTTCGTGATGGAAGACAAGAAAAGCCAATCACAACTTGGCATGACATGAAGGCTCATATGAGATCCTGCTTTGTCCCCGCGCATTACACGCATGACCTCTTCAACAACCTTCAATTGCTTCGTCAAGGGACAAAGACCATGGAAGATTACTTCAAGGAAATGGAACTCAACTTGATTCGCGCCAACATTGATGAGCGCATGGAGCAAACTATGGCATTTTTCCTCATTGGCTTGAATCACCCAATCAAGCGCATTGTCGAGTTCCAAACATACAACACCATGGTTGAGCTTGTGCACATGGCAACAAAGGTTGAACGTCAAGTGCAAGAGGATATCAAGTACAACAAACCCAAGACGTACTTCCCCTACAAGCAAGCTTCAACCGCTACACCAACAAATTTCAATGGAAGCTCCTCTAGTACCTCCAAGCCTTCATTCAAGCCCACACTTCCTCAAGGAAAACTGTCCCCAAGTGGCAAACAAGCAAAGAGTGACACATCTTTCAACGGTGAGTGCTACAAGTGTGGAGGCAAAGGACACAAGTTGGCCAAATGTGGAAACAAGAAAGTATTGTTCATACATGACAATGGCGATGAAGAGTACTTGAGTGAAGAGAAATTTGATGCCCAAGTCAAGGAAGCAATGACAAGAAAATGAGTGAAAGATGACCAAGAACTCCTCATGTGTGAACATGACTCAATTCCATCGCTTGTCGTCACAAGGATCTTGACCACTCAAGCACAACAGCATGAAGACCAATGCTCCAATATCTTCCAAACACGAGCCGACATCAATGGCAAATCTATCAAGGTGATCATTGACTAAGGGAGTTGCCACAACCTTGCTAGCACCGAGTTGTGTGAGAAGCTCAACCTCACCCTCCATCCACACAAGCACCCCTACCACGTGCAATGGCTTAGTGACCAAGGGTCCGTGAAGATCAAGCATACCGTATCGGTCTCCTTCGCCATTGGTCCTTACAAAGATACGTTGGAGTGTGATGTGGTTCCTATGACAGTTTTCCACATGCTTCCTGGTCGACCATGGCAATTTGACAAGGCTGCTCCACATGATGGTCACACCAATGTATACACCTTCAAATGGCTCAACAAAACATGTGTTTTGCAACCAATGACTCATAGCCAAATAATTGCGGACAATGCAAAGGCTTTAGCGAGGGCGCAAAGCACAACACCTACTTGTGAGAAGAGCGGTGAGAGAGAGAACCACCTCATAGTGAGTGAGAGCCACAAGCCAAATTCGAGTGGAAAACGAAGAGTGTTCTCCTTGCCACCAAAAGTGAGATGAGAGATGTTCGGAACAACCCATCCATCTTGCACTATGTCCTCCTTTGCAAGGGACTAGCACAAGGAACTAATGAATTAACCAATGTTCCTCCATCTTTGATGATTGTCTTGCAGGAATTCAAGGATGTGTTCTCCGAAGAGCTTCCACATGGACTACCTCCTTTTCGCGGCATCGAATATCGCATTGACCTCATCCCCGGCGCACCACTTCCCAACCGCGCCGCTTACCGCACGAACCCGGAGGAGACAAAGGAGATTGAACGTCAAATCAACCAACTCGTCTCCAAAGGATTGATCCAAGTTAGCACTAGTCCAAGTGTCGTACCTGTGATACTTGTTCCAAAAATGTATGATACGTTACGGTTATGCATGGACTGCCATCCAATCAATGCTATCACCGTGCGTTATCGACATTCCATACCACGTCTAGATGACATGCTTGATGAATTGTGTGGAGCCACTATTTTTTGGAAAATTGATCTTCGTAGTGGTTACCATCAAATACGCATGGCTGAGGGTGATGAGTGGAAAACCACCTTCAAGACCAAACTTGGTCTCTATGAATGGTTGGTTATGCCATTTGGTTTATCTAATGAACCATCTACCTTCATGCGCCTTATGAATCACATCTTGTGTTCTCCCATTGGAAAAAGTGTTGTTGTCTATTTCGATGATATTCTTGTTTATAGCAAATCACTTGAGGACCATATTACACATGTCAAGGAAGTTTTGCAAATCCTTCGACATGAAAAGCTTTATGCTAATCTTCCCAAGTGCACTTTTGCTAAAGACAAGTTGATTTTTCTTGGATTTGTCGTTTCTTCGAAGGGAATTGAAGTTGATGTCTCCAAGGTAAAGGACATACGAGATTGGCCCATCCCAACAAATGTGAGTGAACTCCGAAGTTTTCATGGGTTGGCCGATTTCTATCGTCGCTTTGTGAAAGACTTTTCCACCATTGCTTGTCCTTTCAACGAGTTGACGAAAAAGAATGTCACCTTCATGTGGGGAAAAGCACAACAAAAAGCTTTTGATGAACTTAAAAAGAGGCTCACTGAAGCACCTCTCCTTGCGTTACCGGATTTCACAAAAACTTTTGAGATATAGTGTGATGCTAGTGGTATTGGCATTGGAGGAGTCCTTGTGCAAAACGGACGTCCTATAGCCTACCATAGCGAGAAACTGGATGGTGCTCGCCTTAATTATCCAATTTATGACAAAGAGTTTTTGCCTTAGTTCGTGTTCTTCAAGTTTGGCAACACTACCTATGGCCCAAGGAATTTATCATACATTCTGACCATGAGTCGTTGAAATATCTCAAAGGCCAAGCCAACTTGAGTAAGAGAAACGCTAAGTGGGTTGATGATGAGGATATATACAAGGATTATGATGATTCTGACTGCTTGAACTGGAAGGAAATATTGAGTCTAATCAATAATGACTACGAGGTGAATTCATTCCTAGTTGACCATGATGCTTTCATTTATATGAACTTTATATAGCCTAAGTCTTTGTGATATTGTATGATCAGGTACATGGGAGAAGAAGGCGTAGCACGGAGTGAGGAGCTGAAGCATATGGTGTATGGCGTGTTGATCAATGAAGAATGCGTGGGGGAGGAGAGGGAGGAAGCGCAAGGAGCTGCCAATAAGAAGACCAACACCTGGCAGGATCTCTGCCGCGGCAGAGAAACGATGCGTTTTCCTGCCACGGCAGGATGCCACGACACAGAAACAAAGTCCTTTTCTGCCACGGCAGGCTGCTGTGGCAGAGAAACAGGCCCAAACTCTGCCACGGCAGAAACCTGAGTCGAACCCAATTTTGGGTCGGTTTGTACCCTAGTTGGGTGGGACCAACTCGGCCACCCCCTTAGCGGCCGCACCCCCAGACTTATAAATAGATGGGGCACACTTATATCTAGGTTTAGACCATGCTAAAGTTATTTTGGAGTTCTTTCTTTTATAGAACCTCTGGAATTACCCTGTGATTGAATTTTACTAATTGCAATTGAGTGTGATCTGTTGTTCCATTGGGAATTAGTAGATTGCAAACTACCGTTCATGGTCGACGGCTACGTGCGCAAGAGCATGGTGTTGTGCATATCCTACATGGTTCGAGAGCTGTTGCATTGGCATCAGGGTTCGAGCGGGAGAGTTCATAGCTATAGGCTAGTTACCTATCATCCACCATCACCATCGACAAGTGCTTGTTGAGAAGATCGGGCCACCCCATATCATCTTGGTATCAGATTTCCTTGTTGCCTCGGTAAGCAATCCACAATCCATCCATAGATTAGAGAGTGTTTTAGCCCTATACAGAATAAGCCCCACAAAAAGAGTTGCCATAGCCTATATTGCATCATAGACGAGTACTAGTTGCTGGTCGTGTTCATCCTTTAGTTTAGATCTAGATCTATTCTTCGTAGATCTATTTTTCTAGTTTTGTTCTAGCCGAATCCACCATTGTTTCTGCCACCACAAGGTCAGATCTAATTAATCTAAGAGTCCTAGTGGTTTACTCTTGGCTGAGTCGGAATTAAAAAAATTTCCTACCGACTCTACCGCGGCACGGAAACAACCTGTTTTCCTGCCGCGAGTCATGTTCTGCGACGATTCGGATTCGCTGCCGCGGCACGTTTTTGACGTGTTTTCTGCCGCGGCAGGATTTTCTGCCACGACATGATTTTGGCCTGTTTTTCTGCCACGGCAGGAACTTTTACAAAGTGTGAAATTTGCACTTTTCCTTAACCTTAGCCACAGCCAATCTACTACATAGGTGTAGTCTTATGGGGTAACCCCGTGGGTGGCCCGATCTTCACGGATCTCGTGGTCAAATCGATGGGAAAGCGAGGGGAAAGGGAGAAGGTAGCGGAAGCGAATGCACACCTCGCAAAGAACATGATGAACACACACAAAACTCACATGATACAAGGCCGATTGCTCTCACCGGTGGCCACCGGTCCGATAGAATCCTCGCAAGGAAAGATCAGTCAATGTGCTCCCTCAATCCCACGCGGAGAGGGAAGAACACCTTGGAGAGGGTCTTGACGTCTTGGCAAAGGGACACCAATGCCAAGGCCTTGTACAACGAGGGAGGCGCGATGCAAACTCAAACGAGGTGGTGACGATAGTCGATCCCCTTTGGTAGAAGGGGATGAAGCAAAACTAGAGATTCCACGAAGGGGGTTTTCTTTAGTCTATCATCTATACCTAGGGTTACATGAGGGGGTGGGGCCACTATATATAGGCCAGCCACTAGTTCAAGGGTACTTTAGGAATAAAAGGGGAAAGTCGGGGCGGACAAAGGGGTACATGGGGCAAAGGCCCAGCTGGCGGTGCGTAGGTCCATACGCTTAGGCCGGAGACTCCAGTGTGGTGGTCCAGAACTCCGGTGTGGACCTGAGATTCTGGTTGGTCTTCGGTCCGTCTCTAGAGGGGCCTTCTGTCTGTCCTCGAGCTTGATCTCGGGGTCAGTCCTAAGATGGTTCCGGAGACTCCAGGGTCTGCAGGCCGAAGACTCCGGTGTCTTCGGGCCGGAGACTCCGGTGTGGCCAGAGACTCCGGTGTGCGCAGGCTAGAGACTCCGGTGCTCCACCTGCTTCTTCTTCCGTCTTCTCTTCCAAGCCTCCATCTTGTCGTGCTTGGTGCTCCAGGCTTCCTCCCATGCCTCCGTACTTGTTGGTGTGAACCTATCATGGATATGGGACAGAGTATGAAGTAGTACACCATTCAAGAGGGTAGGAAGTGGGATCGCATAGAGGAACGGATTCACCTTTGGAGACCATGATGACTTGGCATAAGTTGGAGACCATGATGTGGTACGACCGAAGGTCAGGCTACATCATCTCCCCTCCCTTCAAAAAGAGTCATCCTCGACTCTACACGCTCATCACAAAGTAGAAGATGTCGAGAGACCTTCTTGATCCTGGGGTTCACCATATAGTCATCCTCAAGAAGAATGAATTGACAACACCTCAATGTTCCTTCACCATCTATGAAGCCTACAAAGCTCACCATAAAAGCGAAACAACACTCAAAGCGTAGCCAATTCATGAAGATTATAGCATGAGTCCTCGAGTAGAAGGAAGTCATCTTAGGATGTAGATATGGCTTGTTGAAGGGCAGCCATCGGTAACTCTCTTCAATTCGTCTTATCAACTCTTTGTCCATAGAGGTTGACACATACGCAATTGTACCTTCACACAACAAAGACCAAGCAAAATATGTTTGTGTGTGATAGAGGAGCATGTCATTTGTGGCATGTCCAATCTTGTTCACAACACTATTAGCACAACTCAAGTATAGCAAACGGGATGCATATGCAAGGTCAAAGTGCATTGAACTCGTTTGAACATGATCCAAATGTGGGAAATCAAAAACTCCATAAAACATCTTAGTGTGGAACTCAAAGCAATGGACAATATTGGTCAACATCTTTGATGCAAGAGTAGGAGAATTCGGCAAAAACACAAGTGGGAAGAACATCCAAAACAACATCATTATGTGTGCAAACCAACCATTGGAAAGAACAATTGTTCAATATGTTGGATGCCATACACATATCATCAAAAGCCAAGATCATGGGGGTATGAGTATCGCAAGCGGAAACAAAAACAACATGTTTGCAAACAAACCATATGAAAGAGCAAGTGGTCCTTATGTTTGTTGCAACAACAATATGAGAGACTTGGAAGCTCTCGTGACAATACATGCTCATAATGCGATTATGGTTGCACATAAAACATCGGAAAGAGAAATTGTTGAACATTTTTGTGGCAACACACAAAGCATCAATATCCAATAGCAACGAGACATGATTGTCACAAGGTGAAAGAATACCATCAACATGCTTGCAATCAAACCATAGGAAAGAGCAATTTGTCAACATGAAAGATGCAAAGCATGCAAAAGGTATCAGAGCTGGGTTCGGTCTTGAACTCACTTGGGGGATGCTCTCTAGAGCTCTTTTTGTCAACTCGTGCTCAACCGAGGTTGACATTCTTGTGCGGGTACCTACACACATCATAGATAAAAGGAAGAACGTGTGTGCATGGTAGAGAAATACATCATCCATCATGACATATCTCTTCTTGTGCACATCACCATTAGTGTCAATCAAGTATGAAAAATGTGCATGGTGAGTATGCAAGTGGGGAACATGCTTATCATGGCAATCATCAAAATCTCCAAAAATTGAGAAAGCTATGGGGGCCATCTCAATATAAACCATATGAGAATTATTGTTGCAAGCAAAACAAGTGAAAGAGAAATTATTCAACTTATTGCAAGCAACAGGAGAGATTGTAAAACAGTCATGACAAAGCATGGTCGGAGGGGTAATATTATGATTATCATTGCAAGCAAAACATTGGAACAAGCAATTGTTCAACAAAGTGCAAGAAATGATATCATCGACGTAACGTTTAGAGCATGGCATGACTATGGCAATATCCACATGCTCAACATTATGAAAAGGCAAAGTATCACATGGAAATACCAATGAGTCATATGTGATATCACAAACATCATCCATAGCATGCCAATCATCACAAGTCATCATGTCCACTAGTGGGATCATGGCATCATCAACACCCTTATTTTTACCTTGTTCATACCTCTCATATGAAGTGGGTCTTGTGGTAGCATTGGCCTCCATGTGGGCGACTTCTTCATCATCCATGGGGATGGCATCATCTTCATCCACCATGTACATGTTCTTGGTTGGAGGCATCATCATCTCCAAGTTTGGCGCTTCTTGATCAATGGAACCTAGCACATCATGAGAAAACACACTAGAGGTAGAGGGTAAGTTGTCAGAAATCAAAGTGGTCTCACATGACCTATCAACTACCACTCTCAACTCACTAGGTGTATCACTCATGCCCTCAAAGTGGAAGAACTCAATCTCACATGTGGTGGAGTCACTCATCTCACTCTTCTTCTCACTCAAGTGGGCTAAGTGGCTCTCATACTCACATGGGATTGGTACAACATCATCACTCAAGCATATGGGGATAGGCTCGGTGTGCTCAACTCCATGCGCCGCCTTTGGTGAAGGGAAAATCCCACTCACCAATCTTGACCTTGTCGTTGCCATCTTGCACCTTGTATTGTGTAGTCCTCTTCACATACGCGTCCAACTTGGCAAAGTAGAGGTCTTCGTCTTCCTCATCCACGAAGTTGCATGCTGTAACACCCTCGAATCGGCCCTATGCAGATTTTAGCGCTTCCCGCCAAACCCGCATAGAAATGATTCAAAGATGCCCACTAGGTACTTGCGTGCGGGTGGAAAACGAAGTAATACCATTACACAATAGTTCACGATGGAACCAACAAAACATATATATACAACAACGACTTCATGAGTCGAGAATACAGATATACCATTCAAATATCCAAATCACCTTGAAAATGATACAAAATCTGAGTACGGATAAGATGCAAATGAGGCTAAGAGCCTTGAAGAATAACCAATGACGTCCATAACCCTGCCTAGGCCAAACCGGAAGGATAACCCTGCTAACGATGTCGAACTCAAACCTGTCAAACAAAAGGGGTGCCGACAAAGGGCAAAGGAAAAATGGAGCGGTCAGTACTGAGGCTAGTACACGGCGAGTCTAGAATTCAGTGGCTCTCACCTACATAGGTAGGTGGACTGAAGCGGCAGCAAAGCAGCACTAAACAACCTATAGAGACTCGATACAACTGTCGGCTATCAGAGAGAGATAAGAAAGACCTGTGCGGGACCAACCTGATACTAACACCAATCATAACCATCATGGTCTTTCCCCCTCGAGACCAAACGAGGAACTCAAACCAAGAAGCTCACACAGTTGGCAGTTTTATTCATTCCATTATAGTTACAGAATTTACTAGTCAGATATAGATATCATGAGTCATCCCGATATCACCAGCAGTGGGCAGTTTTAGTGAACCATTCCATTGTAGTTTCAATACTTACTAGTCAGATTCAAATAGCATGAGACCTCCCAAAACCAGCAGTTGTTGGCACTTTTATTTACTCATTCCGTTGTAGTGAATCTGATTATTAGACATGTCAAAGTCAAATTTATAGCACTACTTTAGTTATGCTTGTCTATGATCGATATACTATGCTCCAAGTCGTCCATAACCGCAGACACGGCTTTCAGAAAGATTTACCCTGCAGGGGTGCACAAATGGCAACACACACACGATCTACCTCGGGAAGAACCAAATAAAACGCAACGAGGCCTCATGACAATGCACTCATAGGATCCATACAATATTTCAGGGGGCCACCCCACTAAGCTACCCGCAACAAAGTTGGCCGGCTCGGAACGGACCCAGGGTTAGTGACAACGACTGTAAATCACTGGGAACCCGAAAGTGTGACTGGGCTTGTCGATATCGCGAAAACGTGGCACAATCCAAAACAGTACATGGCACCGATGGTCTTCGATTGGCATCGCGGTGGTTCTCATTGTTACCCTAGGCAGATACTTGCCTGACATATAGGTCTTGTCAAGTTAAGAGGCCTCGGGCAACATCACCAGCTAGCAGTACCGGAATGGAGTAGCATTGCTACTAAACAACAATACCGAGACCTGATTAGAGAGCAACATGAGTAGCAAAACAAAGAGGTAGGTGCAGAGGCGACTAGGGGCGCGGCCAGGCGACCCTGTAGAGGGCGACGAGGAGCACAACAGGGACTCACGGTAGCAGGCCGATGCGAAGGAGAGAGACGTGTGGCAGGGCTCACGAGGAAGGGATGACCAGAGCGAGCTTGATGCGGAGCAGCCAGGGGTGGAGCTCTATGTCGAGGGGCGTTGGCGGCAGGCGACCAGGGGGTCCCGGTGATGAGGGAGGGCGACACGTTAGTGATAGAGGGCGTTCGCTGCGGAGAGCGAGGAGGTGCTCGAGCAGTGATGAAGGAGAGGACGCCGAGGACGAGCGGCCGAGGAGAGGGAGGCGCGATCAGCACGGGAAGCCCGGGGCGACGGCGATGCTCGGTCGAGGAAGGCGACGCGTGGGGTCTGGACGGTGAGGCCGGGGTCGGGGCGAGTGGTAAATTCGATGGAAGGCAGGGAGAGGCCGAGGTGCAGCACGACGGCGGCTCGATCGAGCGGCGCGAGGCGAGGTGAGCCAGACTGCGGAGTGGATGCAGAGGAAGACTGATAAGGGGTGGCCCGATCTTCTCAGCGAGCTGGGGTAGATGGCGATGTAGATGATGAAGATAACTTGTATGAACCTGAGAACTCTTCGGCTAATCCCTGCTGCTAGATGCAACAGCTCTCAACCCTTTGGATATTCGCAACTCCACACACTTGCGCACGTAGCCGCTGACCACGAAGCGGTATTGCAATCTACTAATTTCCAGTGGAACAATAGATCACACTCAAACTTGCAATTGGTTAATTCCCAATGGAATAACTAATCACACTCAGATTATTGTAGCAACACACCAGATCGATACAAATTGGTGCTGAATAATTCAAAGGATTGCTTGTAGCAGATCTAACGGGAACTAGAGTTTATTTTAACATGGTCTAACCTAATTGTGACAGCTGCTGGAGTATATATGAGGGCTGGGGCGTTCTCCCCTCTAAACAGGCCTAAAAACAGGCATAACTTGGCCCAAACTGACCCGGTTTGACTCAAACTGATACATACCGACCCATAGATGGGTTCGGCCTACTTGGCACGCAGGCCATATGTCGTGGTGCACCTCAAACGTGTTCTGGCGCGCCACATATCTTTCTTGGTTATGCTTGGTCTCCTTATTGCCTCCTAATGCATCTTCCATCTCTCGGTCGCATTCCTCCCTCTCCTCCCGCTGGCGCTAGTCCGATAGATGCCAAATCTAGTTAAACAATAACACCATGATTTATGTAGTATAAAAGCTCTTATAAATCAAAGTATCATGTCCAACTAGGAATGAGTTCACCTTCTGATATTTTTCAATGAGGCTCAATATTTCCTTCCAGCTCAAACAAGTAGAATCATCGTACTCTATGAGTGCATCCTCATCATCCACCCTTTCTTCAATAAAAGCCGTCCATGGCTTTGGATATGCTGAAAGTGGAATAAACAAAAAGAACAACCTGTACGTAGAATAGATGTATTTATAACCCGTGGTATTAGGTGTGGAAAACATAATGATTATTCCCAAATGACAATATACAAACATGTAACACAATTGGAAATCAGGAAGCAATGACCATTGTAGCAAACAACAATCATAATTGCAGATATAAGTGAAGTTCACATAGTCAGGATCACAAAGAAAAACATGTGTGTATATATTCTTATTGTTCAGTATCAACTCTAGTGTTCTCACAGAAGATCTATGATCAAATTTCTTGGTAGCCAAATCAACCCAACTGAAAAAATGCAAATCATGAGAAAGTGGATACCACGCTTCAACTGCGTTGCTCTGATATATATAACAAGTAGATGACCAAACAATAGTGCAATCAGATTTATGTTTAGTATTATACCTAGTATGTAAGAAGTAACTAGGCATCAATGCGTGGAACAGAGAACAAAAATATGACAAATCACATCCAATTCTAGGAAAAACTGAACCAACCAACATAAGTAAAGGTACTTTTGTTGGCTGCACAATATCAACTAGAGTAGAATGTATATTCATACTATCTGGAACATGAGCTAGTGTCCCAAAGCCATCAGAAATTCGCACATTACATACTTGAGTAAAAATATTAAGATCGAAATCAGCAAGTCCGTCACAAGTAAAGCAATATTCACGCTATATTCACCAATTAGATTGAACGTGAAACAAGGAGAATATGTGCTAGAATTCACACATGAAATTTCAGAAATCCTATCCATAGCATAACTCATATTCATAGGTTCATTTAGCATGATGGAATACACAATATCAGTAGGTGGTATTCGAGCAAGTATTTCCTTATGTGTAATCAGTACCACATGATCAAGATTCAAATTTGGTAAACTATCACATGGTGTTGTAACATTAGTGCAAGACAAGTCATAAGGAGGCTTTAGTAAAGGAATAGACTCACAATATGTCGCACATATTGGCTGAAGCTCCAAATCAGTGCCAATGTCATCAAGAATCTGCTTAGTTTTAGTAGGTACTAAGACATCCTCCTCAAGTGACAATACACGATCGTGTGATGCAGGTTGTAAAATAGACGGCTCCCTTTCTTCAAAAGCAACCTGCATATCACAAGAAACAACACTAGGAGTAGAGATGATTACATTAGTAGAAACCTCATTTGTCTCATCAACTCTCACTCTCGGTTCTTCTATGACAGGATCAACATGTGGTTTCATGTTGGTAGTTATAGGTGCACATAGGTTTTGATGCCTAATCTCCTAAAATTGATTAATATGCGTACGTGCTAACCACGTGTGCTTACCATTCCAAAAGATATAAGGATCAGAACAGTCACTACCAAAGGTAACCTGAAATTCTTTACACCACCTTGTTCCTAACATGATATGGCAGGAGTTAAATGCTCTAGGAACGACATAACAAGAAACATATCTTCTAGGACCATAAATGGTGAGCGGAACACTTGCGATCTGAGTAATTGGTAGTGCATGACCAGAAGTTGCTAACATGAATGGGAAAGTTATTGCACATGTATATAATTTTAGATTTTCAATAACCTCAACACTAACCAAATTCACGGAAGAACAAGTATCAATGGTAGTAGCAGCTTGTCTACCACAAATTTCTGTCATGAAGTGGAAAAAACCTGAAGTAGGTACCACTCCCGATTCCTCCTCCCAAAATGTGTTGCTATAGTAGGAGCATAATGGAAAGAGATAATCATCTGCATCCTTTTTTTTGCATCACATCAACACTACTATAATACATGATTAGTACATTAGTGCACAAAACAAAATCTGGTGGTGGAAACTCTCACAACTCACTCAACTAGAAGAAAGAGGAATCTTACCGTTCCAAAGTAAATTAGATAAGCTTACCAACTTGGATGAACAACTATGTGCACGGATCTGATGAAGCGAATACCAAGGGTACAATAAACTATCACATGACAAACAAGGTATATGGTGGAGTTTGGTTGGGATACCTAACAACACCAATTCAGAAATCCTAGTGTTGATCGTATGACATCAGACCCACAGAAACACACACGGTGGAGATAAGTGGGGCAATTGCAACTACGAAAAAGATCTCAAAAATTAAGGTATGTCAGAGGAACGCTCGTGTCGGAATGCACAAGGAGAGACGCTAGCGATGTCTCAACAAAACGGGCACAAGATTGCTAAACTGAGCAACCCACTGAGCACTAAGCACGCTAGTCTCGTAGGATAGTTTTAGACACAAAGAAAGGCTTACTAAGGCTCACAAGGATAGGTACGCTATGTGGACTCAGGAAAAAATTAAACAAAAAAAGAAAAAAAATTGACCTGAAAATTGGTCTCTGCCACGGCAGAAAAAAGGGTCAAAATCCTGCCGCGGCAGGATGTCGGCAGACACAAAAAATTCTCGTATGAGGACAGACTTGTCTGTGGTCAGGCGAGGGGTCCGATTTTTTTTTGCCTGACTCTCACGCTAGAGGTCAGACCACCTTTGTGGTTAGGCGAGAAGCAGCGACCCGTTTTTTTCCGCTTTCACGTGAGGAAACTCACGTAAACCAAGTCAGGTACGATCGTGAATTCTTCTTTGTTTTTTTCTTCTTCTTCTTTGAAACGGATCTACAACTCCAGAACTAAAAGAAAACAGATCTAATAAATCTAAGACTCAAGAACACGACGAACAGTCTCAAAAACACGAGAACCAGTCTAGCAATAGTCTAGGGAATCCGACGACGCAACAAAAACAGACAAAAACTACGACTCAGACTTAGAAGAAAGGCTACGCAAAAAGACTACGACCAGCAACTAGAACTCATGAACAGTGTTATCTAGGCTATGGCAAATACTAAACCTAATCTTTTTGTGCCTTTTTCTGTATAGGACAAAAACAAGAACTAATCTGCGGATGGATTTGTGGATGCTCACCGAGTAAATGCTGGAATCTGATACCAAGATGATAAGGGGTGGCCCGTTCTTCTCAGTGAGCTGGGGTAGATGGCGATGTAGATGATGAATATAACTTGTATGAACCTCAGAACTCTCCGGCTAATCCCTGCTGCTAGATGCAACAGCTCTCAACCCTTTGGATATTCGCAACTCCACACACTTGCGCACATAGACGCTGACCACGAAGCGGTATTGCAATCTACTAATTCCCAGTGGAACAATAGATCACACTCAAACTTGCAATTGGCTAATTCCTAATGGAATAACTAACCACACTCAGATTATAGTAGCAACACACCAGATCGATACGAATTGGTGCTGAATAATTTAGAGGATTGCTTGTAGCAGATCTAATTGGAACTAGAGTTTATTTTAACGTGGTTTAACCTAATTGTGACGGCTGCTGGAGTATATATGAGGGCTGGGGCATCCACCCCTCTAAACAGGCCCAAAAACAGCCATAACCTGGCCCAAACTGACCCGGTTTGACTCAAACTGATACATACCGACCCATAGATGGGTTCGACCTACTTGGCGCGCAGGCCATATATCGTGGTGCACCTCAAACGTGTCCCGACGCGCCACATATCTTTCTTGATTATGCTTGGTCTCCTTATTGCCTCCTAATGCATCTTCCATCTCTCGGTCGCCTTCCTCCCTCTCCTCCTCTTGGCGCTAGTCTGATAGATGCCAAATCTACTTAAACAATAACACCATGATTTAGGTAGTATAAAAGCTCTTATAAATCAAAGTATCATGTCCAACTAGGAATGAGTTCACCTTGTGATATTTTTCAATGAGGCTCAATATTTCCTTCCAGCTCAACCAAGCAGAATTATCGTACTCTATGAATGCGTCCTCATCAAAGACAAGGGAGGGACGCGAGGCAGCGCGCTAGGGATAGGAGCAGCTGGAGACGCGAGGCCCGACACGGAGCTCGGCTTGGCGGCGGCGGGCCGTCTCGATGCGGCAGAGGCGAGCGAGGTTGGGGAACGACGGACGGGTCTTGTCGAGGAGACGCGGTCGGTGGGATGGGCCCACGATCGAGGGGTTAGTGGTGAGGAGAAAAACGAGGCAGGGGTGGTTCTCGTGCGACGCGAGTGAGGCGCGTGAGCGGAACTGAGTGACGTGTCGGTGGGGTGGTTGCGCGTGCTTGCGTGCATGTGCCGCAGGGTGGGGATGCGGTGCACCGCGGTGGTTAGCTGGCTACAAGCGCACGTGTGTTGCGTGGCGTGTACGCGAATGCGGGTGTGTGCTCTGTTGGTTGGCGGCGGCAGTTGGGGACTAGGATTAGGGCAGGGGATCTAGGGTTTGGTTGGTCTGGGGTTGTAGGCCAGTTGCTAGCTGGGCCTTTTGGGCCAGGCCGGCGGCTGCCTCCCCTGATTTTGAAAAAACGTTTATATTATATTATTTATTTATAAAACCTTTTGTAAATCGTTTTTGTGCAAATAAAAGATCCGGAAGAAGCCAAGGTTTATAATTTGAAATAAAGAGGGCATTTAGAAAACAAATGTAGGATTTTAGAAAATAGTTTTAGGGAAACAAATGCAAGATGTCACGATGATGCTCAAATCCAATGTGGCATGATGACATGAGCATGCAGTAATGATGATGCGCAAAACAAAAACACATCAACTTTCTAGTAATGATTTTACCGGTGCTACAATTCGACACCACTAACAATGGATCTTGCGCTCGAGATCCGCCTCATGGTACGGGGAACAAGGCCGACAATCTGGGTCTTCTCGCTTAGTGTAGATCCTCGTGACACCACTAACAAGGATTCTTACTCCATCTTGAAATCAACGACACCACCAACAATGGTCGCTGCTCACGATCATCGAGAGAACACTCCGGAGAACAAAATACGAAGATAAAGGTATCAAAAGATAAGGCCACTGATATGGGGTGGCTCGATCTTCTCAGTAAGCGGATGGCGGTGATGATGGTGGATGATAGATAACTAGTGCGTAGCTATGATCTCTCCCGCTCGATCCCTGATGCCACTGCAACAGATCTCGAACCTTGTAGGATATTCACAACACCACACTCTTGCGCACGCAGCCGTGACCACGAATGGTAATATGCAATCTACTAATTCCCAATGGAACAACAGATCACACTCAATTATAGTTGGTAGATTCGAACACAGGGTAATTCCAGAGGTTCTATGAAAGAAACAACTCCAAAATATTTTAACGTGCTCTAAACCCTAACTTGTGACGGCTACGGAGGTTTATATGAGGACTGGGGCGTCCTCCCCTCTAAACGGGCCTAAAAATAGCCATAACTTGGCCCAAACTGACTCGGTTCGACTCAAACTGATACATACCGACCCATATATGGGTTCGGCCTCATTGGCACATAGTCCAAACGTCGTGGAACACCTCAAACATGTAATTCTTGGTGCGCCATCTCTCTCTCTTGCTCATACGTGATTTCCTCATTGCCTCCTAGTGCGCATGCCTCCCGCTCCTCCCTCGCGCATTTGTTGATATTGGAAATCAGCACTTGTCCTTCTTGCTGCAACTGTCCTCCTCCTCGTGCAACGCTTGTGTTATCAATAAACCTGATCATACAAAGATGCATAGACTTAGGTAGTATAAAGTTCTCATTAAGTAAAACATCAGGTTCAATTAGGAATGAATTCACGTGGTTATTATTGATTTGACTCAATATTTCCTTCCAGTTCAGGCAGTCAGAATCATCATAATCCCTGTATATATCCTCATCATCCTCCCTTTCTTCATGAAAAGCAGCCCTCGGCTTTAGGTAAGCTGAAAGTGGGAGAAACAAAAAGAACAACGTGTACGCAAAGTATATGTATATATAACATGTTGTATTATTGTTGTTCACATGAAAAGTATGTCTAGTATACATCAAGCAACTTAAATTGCAGGTATAAGTGAAGTACAAAGAATCATGATCATGGTGAAAAACAACTAAATAGATAGTCTTGTTCTTCAATATTAAATTGATTTTTTGCAAAGAAGATCTATGATCAAATTTGTGCACACGATCAAACCAATTCAATATGTTTGAAAACCAAATTGAATCATGCCATGCTTCAACTGCGCTACTCTGATTATTATGAACATGATCATGTTGTCCAGTATGTAAAATGCAACTCAATTTGCAAATATAAGTGAAGTATAAAGCATTAGCACAACTAGACAACGAATTTTGGGACAAACACAACGAATATGAAAACTTGGATTCTATTCTAGCAAAATTACAACGATCCAACATAGGTAAAATTACTTGTGTTGGCTGCATTATATCAACTAGACATGACTTTAGTTTCATATTATCACAAATTTTAGCATATATCCCACAACACAAAATCGTCGACACACAACATGGATGGCTGAAAACAGCATGTTTCAGTTCAGCGATTCTATCACAAGTAATACATATGTGATCCACAAGAAAATTTTCATGCATGCTATATTCACCAATCAGATTGAAAGTGAAACAAGGAGAATATGTGCTAGAATTCAGAAATAAAATTTCAGAAATCTTATCCATAACACTACTCATATTCATAGGTTCATTTAGCATGATGGAGTACAGAATATCAGTAGGATGTATTCGAGCAAGTATTTCCTTATGTGTAATCAGTACCACATGATCAAAATTCAAATTTGGTAAACTATCACATGGTGTTGTAACATTAGTGCAAGGCAAGTCACAAGGAGGCTTCAGTAAAGGAATAAACTCACAATATGTCGCACATGTTGGCTGAATCTCCAAAACAGTACCAATGTCATCAACAATCTTCTCAGCTGTAGTAGGTACTACGACATCCTCCTCAACTGACAATACTAGATCGTGTGATGAAGGTTGTAAAATAAGCGGCTCCCTTTCTTCAAAAGCAACCTGCACATCACAAGATACAACACTAGGAGTAGACATGATTACGTTAGTAGACAGCTCACATGCCTCATTAGTGTCCACTCTCAAAATTTCTGGAATAGGCCATTTGTAGTTGTTCAAAAACATAGAACGTAGAAATTTCTTGAAATCTCCCCAAAGGATTTTTTTACCCATGACACCATACACAATCATTGCATCCTTCCACCAACGAGCTACCTCTTCATCCACACGTCGGTGAGCAGGAATGTATTCTATATGGCCATTAAACTTGCTATCAAAAGTACGACATCTCGCAAAACCAAATCCCATATCAATTTCTCAAATCTGATATTCTGCGGGTGTGGCGGAACCTTCCAATCGCCACTTGATTGTAGTTGGATCATATGCCATGCCAACCACAATAGCTAAATAGTCATGGTAAACATCATCTGATTTCTGCATCACATCAACACTAGTAGAAGTCATGATTAGTACATTAGTGCAAAAACATAAAACTGTTTTGGTGGCACACTCACAACTCACTCAAAAACTGACAAGAAAGTAGATCTTACCGTTCCAATGTGAATAGTGATGCTTACCAATTCAAAATCAAGGACTGATGCACTGATGTGATGAAGTGAATATCAAAGGTATAGAGAATGATCGCAGGACACACAGGTTATTTATGGTGGAGCTGTAGGTATGGTATCCTAACTACACCGCAAACAAGTCCTAGTGCTGATCGTATGACAAAGACCCACGGAAATACACACGGTGGAGATAAATGGGGCAATTGCAACTATGAAAATGAGCTCAATAACGTGAGGTATGTTGGAGGAACGCTCGTGTTGCAATGCACAAGGAGAGACGTTAGCAATGTCTCAACGAAACGGGCACAAGATTGCTAAACTGAGCAGCCCGTAGAGCACTAAGCACGCTAGTCTCGTAGGATAGTTTTAGACACAAAGAAAGGCTTACTAAGGCTCACCAGGATAGGTACGCTATGTGGACTCAGCAAAAAAATAAACAAAAAAAAGAAAAAAAATTTACCTGAGAATTGGTCTCTGCCACGGCAGAAAAACGGCCTAAAATCCTGCCGCGGCAGGATGGCGGCAGAATTTTTTTTCTCGTACTAGCACAGACTGGTTTGTGGTGCAGTGATGGTCCGATTTTTTTTTCGGATTTTTTTTTTGCTTTCACGCTGGAGCACAGACGCGTCTGCGGTCAGGCGTGATGCAGCGAGCTGAAATTTTTTTTCTGCTTCACGTGAAGGCTCACGTACACCAAGTGAGCGCCGATATGGATTTTTTTCTTTTTACTTCAGCGTGAAGCAAACTCACGTACAAGTCTAGATCCGATCAGTTTGCGTTTTTTTTTCTCCTTCTTTCAAATGGATCTACAACCTTAGACTAAAAAAAATAGATCTAATAGATCTAAGACTCAAGAACACGACGAACAGTCTAGAAATAGTCTAGAGACTCCGACAACGGATCAAAAACAGACAAAAACTAGACAAAAAACTACGACTCAGATTTAGAAGAAAGGCTACACAAAAGGATTACGATTAGCAACTAGAACTCACGAACAGTGTTATCTAGGCTATGGCAATGAACTATGAACCATAATATTTTTGTGTGGCTTTTTCTGTATAGGACAAAAACAACTAATCTATGGATGGATTTGTGGATGCTTACCGAGGCAACATTGGAAATCTTATACCAAGATGATATTGCTCACCGAGTAAACCCAGCGATCTGATAGCAAGATGATATTGGGTGGCCCGATCTTCTCAGTAAGCGGATGGCAGTGATGATGGTGGATGATAGATAACTAGTGCGTAGCTATGATCTCTCCCGCTCGATCCCTGATGCCAGTGCAATAGATCTTGAACCTTGAAGGATATTCACAACACCACACTCTTGCGCACGCAGCCGTGACCACGAACGGTAGTATGCAATCTACTAATTCCCAATGGAACAACAGATCACACTCAATTATAGTTGGTAGATTCGAACATAGGGTAATTCCAGAGGTTCTATGAAAGAAACAACTCCAAAATATTTTAACGTGGTCTAAACCCTAACTTGTGACGGCTATGGAGGTTTATATGAGCGCTGGGGCGTCCTCCCCTCTAAACGGGCCTAAAAACAGCCATAACTTGGCCCAAACTGACTCGGTTCGACTCAAACTGATACATACCGACCCATATATGGGTTCGGCCTCATTGGCATGCAGTCCAAACGTCGTGGAACACCTCAAACATGTAATTCTTGGTGCGCCATCTCTCTCTCTTGCTCATACGTGATTTCCTCATTGCCTCCTAGTGCGCATGCCTCCCGCTCCTCTCTCGCGCATTTGTTGATATTGGAAATCAGCGCTTGTCCTTCTTGCTGCAACTCTCCTCCTCCTCGCGCAACGCTTGTGTTATCAATAAACCTGATCATACAAAGATGCATAGACTTAGGTAGTATAAAGTTCTCATTAAGTAAAACATCAGGTTCAATTAGGAATGAATTCACCTGATAGTCATTATTGATTTGACTCAATATTTCCTTTCAGTTCAGGCAGTCAGAATCATCATAATCCCTGTATATATCCTCATCAGCCACCTTTAACTTCCGTGAGAGGAGAGAATAAGTGCAATATAATCCACTTCAATGTACAGGAGCGAATAGAATGAGTAGTCTGCATGGGGGCCAATCCATCATGAACCCAAACTATTACTCCGCACATGCAGTAGAAAAGCATGACACCCGTTCTCGGAATTCACACTGAAGATCTCGACAAGCGAGGTTCAAAAACAAAGGAGTGATGCAGGCTCTTCATCAGATCTGATGTAGCTGATGATGATGTCGTCGTGTTGGAAAACACCGGAAGATACAAAGAAAGATTTCAGTGGATTTTGATCCACCAAAAGGTACAATAGATGAAGGGTTCCTTAGATAGCATAAAGACCAGATATAGTAACACCATTGCAACAAGAAATATTAGAAACCCTTAAGGTACGACGGAAACCCAACCGCGAGAAATCCTGGACTTGAAAAAGGTAAGAGAGTAGATTCAAAAAACGCAAAGGTAAGAGGAGAATATCATAGAGGTACGGAGTAAAAGCAGACCTAATCAGATCTATCCAACCGATTTTCGTAAAATAGTTTTGACACTCAACATCGGCCGTTAGCTAGGTTATCCTACAGGCTGGACCTGTGGGGCATCACAACTGCTGAGCTCTAATACCACTTTGTAACACCCTCGAATCGGCCCTATGCAGATTTTAGCACTTCCCTCCAAACCCGGATAGAAATGATTCAAAGATGCCCACCAGGCACTTGCGTGTGTGTGGAAAATGAAGTAATACCATTACACAATAGTTCACGATGGAACCCACAAAACACATATATACAACAACGACTCCATGAGTCGAGAATACAGATATACGATGCAAAGATCCAAATCACCTTGAAAATGATACAACATCCGAGTACGGATAAGATGCAAATAAGGCTAAGAGCCCTGAAGAATAACCAATGACGTCCATAACCTTGTCCAGGACAAGCTGGAAGGGTAACCCTGCTAACGACGTCGAACTCAAACCTATCGAACAAAAGGGGTGCCAACAAAGGGGAAAGGAAAAAGGGAGCGATCAGTACTGAGGCCAGTACACGGCGAGTCTAGAATTCGGTGGCTCTCGCCTACATAGGTATGGTGGACTGAAGCGGAAGCGAAGCAGCACTAAACAACCAATAGAGACTCGATACAACTGTCGGCTATCAGAGAGAGATAAGAAAGACCTGTGTAGGACCAACCTGATACTAACACAAATTATACCCATCCTGTTCTTTGCCCCTCGAGACCAAACGAGGATGTCAAACCAAGAAACTCACATAGTTGGCAGTTTTATTCATTCCATTATAGTTGCAACATTTACTAGTCAGATATAGATAGCATGAGTCATCCCGATATCATCAGCAGTGGGCAGTTTTAGTGAACCATTCCATTGTAGTTGCAATACTTACTAGTCAGATTCAAATAACATGAGACTTCCCAAAACCAGCAGTTGTTGGCACTTTTATTTACTCATTCCGTTGTAGTGAATCTGATTACTAGACATGTCAAAGTCAAATTTATAGCACTACTTTAGTTATGCTTATCTATGATTGAGATATTGTGCTCCAAGTCATCCATAACCGCGAACACGGCTTTCAGAAAGATTTACCCTGTAGGGGTGCACAAATAGCAACACACACACGATCAACCTCGGGAAGAACCAAATAAAACACAACGAGGCCTCATGACAATGCACTCATAGGATTCATACATTATTTTAGGGGGCCACCCCACTAATCTACCCGCAACAAAGTTGGCCGGCTCCGGAACGGACCCAGGGTTTGTGACGACGGCTGTAAATGACTGGGAACCCGAAAGTGTGACTAGGCTTGTCGATATCGCGAAAACGTGGCACGATCCAAAACAGTACATGTGCTCCACGCACAATCGTAAATAAAGCAGTAAAGCATGGCATAAGTACAGGATAGTAATAAAGCCCCAAACTAGTTTGTGGCCCTAAGAAATAAAGTGTGAATCAAGCTCAGGCAAAGGGAATTCATAGAGTCTCCCGTTTGTGGATAGTGCGAATAGTCAAGGAACAGGTATCAAGTACTCGGGGCCTACGGGACACAAGTGAGCGTGGAAAACCAAATATTATCTATTGCCCACCGATGCCTCTGCATTAGTTATATCTATTCCTAGCATTTTAATATCAAGTTGTAATTAAAGTCATGATACTCTCCACCATTAAGCATATGTCAACCTTCCAACAACGGTGGAACAACAACGACTTGAAGCAGCACCTGAGCAAGCAACTACGACTCGCAAGGCCGACTATCTATCAAACAACAGGCAATAGGATGTGTCCAAGGCAATATAGAGGCTGCAAGGAATATAAATGGTACGAAAACTAAAGCATTGCAACACGGATATCAATAGGTCAACAGGAGTAAATAAAGACTATAAAGACAAAATAGGTAGAAATGGGGAGATTGCTCGCCTGGAAAACACTACCGAAGATACATTATCCGAAGAACTTGTCGATACTCGCATCAACTCAACGGCCTGATCTGCGAAGAACCAAAGCACTAAAAGAAACACCAGATGCACTATTTAATACTATGGCAGAAGATCGGGCATGATACATGTATGATGCATGACATGGCAAATATGCGATGCGACTAGGAATATTAAGCGGTACCGGGGTCCCGACATTTAATTATATGGTTCAAGTTATTTAGGTACCTCGTAATTTAAATGTTTTTTACCAAGGCAAAACATGGCATTGGTTCGCTACACAAATTTAAATAGAGCCAAATATAATACTAGAATATCCCACATATGGTCTCCATATTTAATTATAAGGTGTATTATCATAATGCCCCCAAAACCACAATACGTATGCGACATGAACAATTCAATATGCACAAATTAAATATCATGTTATAAAAATAGAGGTTTAGGGTCACACATTGGGGCGAAGGTCTTGGGGCTCGGAAGGTTCAGGGGATCGGTCTTCGGATCCGGGAAGTAGATCTTGGGCTTCCGGCATCACTGGATCTATGGAGTAGAACTTGGTTTTCGGCTTCGGTTGCCGATGGTGAACTTGGAACGGCACCGATGGTCTTCGATTGGCATCGCAGTGGTTCTCATCGGTACCCTAGGCAGATACTTGCCCGACATATAGGTCTTGTTCAGCTCAGAGGCCTCGGGCAACATCACTAGCTAGCAGTACCGGAACGGAGTAGCATCGCTACTAAACAACAATACCGAGAGCTAATTAGAGAGCAACACAAGTAGCAAAACAAAGAGGCAGGCGCAGAAGCGACCGGGGGCGTGGCCAGGCGACGCTGTAGGGGGCGACGAGGAGCATGACAGGGACTCACGGTGGCGGGCTGATGCGAAGGAGAGAGACGCATGTCAGGGCCCGCGTGGAAGGGATGACCAGAGCGAGCTTGATGTGGAGCGGCAAGGGGCAGAGCTCTGCGTCGAGAGGCGTTGGCGGTAGGCGACCTGGGGGTCCCGGCGATGAGGGAGGGCGACACCGCAGTGATAGAGGGCGTCCGTGGCAGAGAGCGAGGAGGCGCTCGAGCGGTGATGAAGGAGAGGAGGATGAGGACGAGTGGCCGAGGAGAGGGAGGCACGGTCAGCACGGGAAGCCCGGGGCGACAGCGACGCTCGGTCGAGGAAGGCGACGCGCGGGGTCGGGACGCTGAGGCCGGGGTCGGGGCGAGCGGTAAACTCGACGGAAGGCAGGGAGAGGCCGAGGTGTAGTGCGACAGCGGCTCGATCGAGCAACACGAGGCGGCGAGGCGAGCCAGACGGCGGGGTGGTTGCAGAGGAAGATGAGGGAGGGATGCAAGGCAGCGCGCTTGGGAGAGGAGCGGCCGAAGACGCGGAGCTCGGCTTGGCGGCGGTGTGCTGTCTCGATGCGGCAGAGGCGAGCGAGGTTGGGGAATGACGGACGGGTCTCGTCGAGGAGACGCGGTTGGTGGGGTGGGCCTGTGATCGAAGGGTTGGCGGCGAGAAAAAAACAAGGCAGGGGTGGTTCTCATGCGACGCGAGCGAGGCGCGTGAGCGGAACTGAGTGCCATGTCGGTGGGGTGGCTGCGTGCGCTTGCGTGCATGTGCCGTAGGGTGGGGCTGCGGTGCACCGCGGTGGTTAGCTGGCTACATGCGCACGTGTGTTGCCTGGCGTGTACGCGCATGCGGGTGTGTGCTCTGTTGGTTGGCGGTGGCGGTTGGGGACTAGGATTAGGGCAGGGGATCTAGGGTTTGGTTGGTCTGGGGTTGTAGGCCAGCTGCTGGCTAGGCGTTTTGGGCCGGGCCGGCGGCTGCCTCCCCTAATTTTGACAAAACGTTTTTATTATATTATTTATTTATAAAACCTTTTGTAAATCGTTTTTAGGAAAATAAAAGATCCAGAAGAAGCCAAGGTTTACAATTTGAAATATAGAGGGCATTTAGAAAACAGAGGTAGGATTTTAGAAAATAGTTTTAGGCAAACAAATGCATGATGTCACGACGATGCTCAAATGCAATGTGGCATGATGACATGAGCATGTAGTCATGATGATGCGCAAAACAAAAACACAGCAATTTTCTAGTAGTGATTTTACCGGGTGCTACACATGCATCATCTAGGACGTCAAGTCTTGGCGTTGAAGCTTGATGGCGTGGAGGAGAGCTTTCGCTTGGTGCCATTTTGGTGGTGGCACGAGTAGTAGAAGGTGCCTTATGATGGTGTCGACGGAGGTCATTGGCGTGCCTTGCCAAAGGTTGATGTAGATGGCGCACTTGGTCATCCACATGACGCTCGCGACGATGGTCCTTGTCCTTGGCACTCTTCTTGTGATGGTGGCGCCTTCATGAGCTAGGTTGAGCATTATGGATGGTGCTCAGCATGTATTCTCCTTCTTCATGGCGAAGATGCTTTGAACGACGTCTTGTATCTTCTTGATGTTGGCGATGATCTCTAGAGGATGTATGTCGATGAACATTCTTGCCTTATGGCGCCTTGTGTGGAAGATGATGTTTGGGCGCCACTCTTCTTGGAGTAGATGGCACTTGATGCCTTGTAGGTAGATGCACTTGACGCCTTGTAGATGGTGGTTCTTGGCGCCTTGGAGATGGTGGTGCTTGACGGCTTGGAGGTGATGGCGCCCGTTGCCTTAGAGATGGTGGTGCATGACGCCATGTAGGTGGTGGAGCTTGACTCCTTGGAGGTGGATCATCGAAGTAGGTGGTGCCCTTTGGTGTGGCATGCTTGGCCTTGAAGCTCATGCTTTCTTGATGATGCATCTCCACAAACTTGGTGTAGTAGTCCTCCATCTCCAAGCGGTGGACGTATTCTTCATGGCTCATGGAATAGCCCTCGAAGTGGGTGAAGGTCGCCATCTCCTCCATGCTTGGTGAGGCGTCGTCATTGTAGCACTCGAAGTCATCCATGCTTGGGGAGTCGTTGTTGATGTAGTACTCCATGTCACCCAAGCATGTGGAGCCATTGTCGGTGTAGTGCTTCATGCATGAGGAGCCACTGTCGATGTAGAGCTCCATGTCCTCCATCCTTGAGGAGCCATAGTTGATGACGTGCTCCATGTCTTCCATGCATGTGGAGCCGTCATAGGTGCAATGCTCCGGGTCCTCAAAGCATGCGAAGCCATTGTCGGTGTAGTGCTCCATCATGTCCTCTATACTTGTGGAGTCGTAGTCGTGGTGGCTCATCATGGATTCTTCATAGATATCGTACTCGATTCCAGAGTCCCTAGACATGATTCACAAGACCAAGTGGTGTATATGGAAGTGGTAGGGGGTTAGGGATGCAACGTCAAACCTTACATTACCTTGGAAGATAGTATCGTGCAAGTGGCAACACTTGAGAGCAATCAAAACCAAGCAAAGTGAAGTTCACGTGGAACACCAAAACCAACTAACCACTAAAAAATATACACACACACAAATCTTATGGTGGATAGGTATGGAAGGTGGTGTGTCCAAGAACAATCCGAAATCAAGATATTGTAATGGCAAGTAAAGAACCACGATGATCACAAAGCAAAACAAGTCAATCCACAAGATAGGAATATACAAGGAAACACACACGGTGGGATAAATGGGACTTGTGCAACGAAAAAAGTGAGCTAAGAACCAAATGATTACCTAGCGAAGACAATAAGCTCGTGTCGCACAAGTACAAGGAGAGACGCTAGTTCGATTGCAATTAAATTGGTGGGATACAAGATATGCACAATAAGTACCACTTATTTGATGTTCATCGAGCTTGCACTTCCTATTCTATGAGACATTTCTTTCTTTCTTTTTCTTCTTTTTCTTTTTATATTTTTCTTTTTCTTTTCTTTTTCACTTGCCTCTTCTTTGTGCTAACAACTATAGAAGATAACTATATGAGATAGCATCCTCACAACTTTTGCTCGGAATTCTACAAGGTATCAAATGTGCATATCCCAAGTAATCATAGGAGGAACTAGTTTCAATAGGTGTTTGTTGTTCGCAAAGATAGTGTAGCTCACAAAGGAATGCAAGTGGAGAGAAGTCGCGGAATTTTTATACCTTTCTTCGCCGATCTTCTCCCTTTATTGGTGGATTCCGCCTTGCTCACGGAATTGGATGGAGTAGATAGCATGAACCACGTACATGATTATGTAGAGCTCCTTCTCCTCTTCGAAACGAGCTAAAGAACACCAAAATCCGAGTTTGTATGCAAAAGTTATGCTCAAAACCGTGATGCAGATTTTTCTGTCAGTAGGTAGGGCGGAGTCTTAGCCAGAAACTCCGGTCTGGACCGGAATCTCTGGTTTAGGGGCCGAAATCTCCAGTCTGGATCAGAATCTCCGGTCCGGAGGTTCCAGGACGTGCAGAACTCGTCCGGGATGCGATTTTGGCGGAATAACTCGAACCAGAACACTAAATTGGTGGGGGAAATCAAGGAATTAGGCCATGGGAACGCAGGAGAAGTTAGATCAACAAGTTTAGCAAGTAATCCATAGAGCAAAACCTACCAAAAGACACTCAAATCATAGATCGATCCAAAACACGAATTGGGGCTGTTTTTGGTGGAATTTTCGAATTTATGGGGAAATAGACCAAATCGAGGAGAAATCTGTGGCAACCAAAAGTTGCTGATACCAGATGTTATGGGGTAACCCTGTAGGTGGCCCGATCTTAACAGATCTTGTGGTCAAATCGATGGGAAAGCGAGGGGAAAGGGAGAAGGTAGCGGAAGTGGACGCACACCTCGCGCAGAACACGATGAACACACACAAAACTGACACGATACAAGGCCGATTGCTCTCACCGGTGGCCACCGATCAGATAGAATCCTCACAAGGAAAGATTGGTCAATGTACTCCCTCGATCCCACGCGGAGAGGGAAGAACACCTTGGAGAGGGTCTTGACGTCTTGGCAAAGGGACACCGATGCCAAGGCCTTGTACAACGAGGGAGACGCGATGCAAACTCCAACGAGGTGGTGACGATAGTCGATCCCCTTTGGTAGAAGGGGATGAGGCAAAACTAGAGATTCCACAAAGGGGGGTTTCTTTAGTCTATTATCTATGCCTAGGGTTACATGACGGGGTGGGGCCCCTATATATAGGCCAGCCACTAGTTCAAGGGTACTTTAGAAATAAAAGGGGAAAGTCTAGGCGGACTAAGGGGTACATGGGCCAAAGGCCCACCTGGCGGCGCGCAGGCCCATACGCTCAGGTCGAAGACTCCGGTGTGGTGGTCCGGAGACTCCGGTGTGGACCGGAGATTCCGGTCGGTCTCCGGTCCGTCTCCGGAGGTGCCTTTTGTCTGTCCTCGAGCTCGATCTGGGGGTCAGTTCGGAGATGGGTCCGGAGACTCTAGGTCTACAGGCCGGAGACTCCGGTGTCTTCAGGCCGGAGACTCCGGTGTGGCCGGAGACTCTTGTGTGCGCAGGCCAGAGACTCCGGTGCTCCAGCTGCTGCTTCTTCCGTCTTCTCTTCCAACCCTCTGTATTGTCGTGCTTGGTGCTCCAGGCTTCCTCCCATGCCTTCGTACTTGTTGGTGTGAACCTATCATGGATATGGGACAGAGTATGAAGTAGTAAATCATTCAAGAGGGTAGGAAGAGGGATCGCATAGAGGAACGGATTCACCTCTTTGGAGTCCATGATGACTTGGCATAAGTTGGAGACCACGATGTGGTACGATCGAAGGTCGGGCTACATCATGTAGGAACTTGCTCATTGAGACTAGTTTCCGCTCCTACAGGCTGCTCTTAGGATTTTGGTGCTGTACTTTATAATTGCCCGTGTGTTATCTATAAAATCAAAAAAGAGAAAAAGCAATATAGCAACAGAAAAAGCAAAAGGAGCTATATAGAAGAAAAAAAATTGTGGAAAAAGAAAATTTGAGCAAGAGGCCTAGTGATATCTTTGTGCACCGGTAGATTAAGCAATCTTGTGCCTGTTTACTTTGAGCTTTGCTAGTGTCTCTCGAGCGTAGTGCAACACCCTTAATATTTGCATTGCCACGTTTTTCTCCACATGTGTGTTTCTTGGGTATTTGTAAGATCAGCACTAGGACTTGTTTACGGTGTAGATAGGATACCATACCTATAGCTCCACCATAAATAACCTATGTGCCCTGTGATTGTTCTCTATACCTTTGATATTCACTTCATCACAGCAGTGCAAAAGTCATTGATTCTGTTTGGTAAAGCATCTTTATTCACTTTGGAACGGTAAGATCTCCTTTCTTGTCAGTTGTGAGTGAGTTGTGAGAGCTCCACCACCAGATTTTGGTTTTGTGCACTAATGTACTAATCATGTCTTCTAGTAGTGTTGATGTGATGCAGAAAAAGGATGGAGATGATTATCCCTTTCCATTACAATCCTACTTCAGCAACACATTTTGGGAAGAGGAGTCAGGAGTGGTACATACGTCGGGTTTGTTCCCCTTCATCACAGAAATTGGTGGTAGACTGATACATTGCAAATGTATCTATAATTTTTGATGTTCCATGCTTGGTTTTATCCACTTTCTTGTGTTTTATTCCAACTTTGGAGTACTTTTCATATGATTTCTTGGACTAACCTATTAACAAGAGCCACAGTGCCAACTGCCTGTTTTCTGCTGTTTTTGGTTCTAGGAAAGTCAGAAAATGAATATTCTCGGAATTGGACGGGACAAAAGCCAAAGTGCCTATTTTTCCGGATGTCATCAAGTGCTAGAATACAAGACGGAGAGGGGCCAGGGGGGCACCACACCACCTGGCCGTGCGGCCAGGCCTGGCCCATGCCAGGGGGTGGTGTGGCCGCTCCCGGCACCCCCTCGGCCTCTCCTTCCGCCTATATAATGCCCTCGGGACGAAAACCCTAAGTGCCCGATCAAAATTCCCGAAAGAGTCTGTAGCCGCCGTCATCTCCATCCCTAGATCGGGAGGGATCTGAAGCTCTTCTCGGCACCCTGCCGGAGAGGGGAATTCACCCTAGAGGCCTTCTTCATCACCATGCAAGCCTCCGGTGTGATGTGTGAGTAGTTCATCCTTGGACTACGGATCCATGTAGTAGCTAGATGGCTGGTTCTCCTCCTTTGTGCTTTCATGTCTAGATCTTGTGAGCTCCGTTCATGATCAAGATCATCTATTTGTAATTCTGCATGTTGTGTTTGCGGGGATCCGATGGATATTGAGATATTATTTCAGATTGATTATTGATTCTATCATGTCTTTGTTATTTGTGATCTTGCATGCTTTCCGTTGTTAGTAGCTATCTTGGCCAAGTAGGTGCTAGCAACTCCAAGAGTTAGTATTTATGCTCGATAGTGGGTTCATGCCTCTGGTAATCTGGGGAAGTGACAGAAATCTCTAAGGTACTAGATGTGATGTTGCTACTAGGGAGAAAACAACAATCCTTTGTTTATAGAAAAATTGTATTGTTTACTTTACACGCAGTTCGTAAAGTAATAATCTATTGCTTGCAACTTAATACTGGAGGGGGTTCGGATGATAACCTGAAGGTGGATTATTAGTCATAGATGTAGTTGGATGGCGGTCTATGTATAATGTTGTAATGCCCAATCAAGTGGCAAAGGAGTCAAGATGATTAGTATATGAATGTATTGCTTTGTCGGTGTTTGTCAATTTCCCCGCTGTAATTTGTTCACCCAGCATGTTATCTATCTTAAGGAGAGCCACCTCTAGTGAACTATGGATCCCGGTCCTTGTCTTTTACATTCAATCTACAATATTTTACTTCTTTGTGTTTACTTTCTGCAAACTTTTACTTCTTTCCATTCGATACGTTTAATCCTTTGTTTTCCGCAAAACACGGTGAGATTGACAACCTCATCGCAAGTTGGGGACAAAGTTCTGTGGTTGTGTTGTGCAGGTCTCCACATTGCTACTAGCACCGGTAGTGCGCCCTGCCAAAGCTCAGCTAGTAACGCCTTTGGGGTGTTTCCTTGCTCTTACTAGTTCGATTAAACCTTGGTTTCATAACTGAGGGAAAGTTACTGCTGTGCTCATCATACCTTCCTCTTGGGGTTCCCAATGAGCTCTACATCAACACCACCATCAAGCATTTTTCTGGGCGCCGTGCATTGAGCCATCATAGACAAGCTGCTACTACCATTGATACTTGTTCTTACATAAATTTGGTTAGTGTTGAAGTTGTTGAAAAGCTACAATTATACACAAGTGTATTAAAAAAACCATTTATGTTAGCAACTTCTGGTCATGCACTCCCAGTTACTCAGATCGCATTTGTTCCACTCACCATTTATGGTCCTAGCAGGGAGATTTCTTGTTTTGTTGTTCCTAGAGCTTTTCACTCTTGTCATATCATGTTGGGAACAAAGTGGTGTAATCAATTTCAGGCTGTGTTTGGTAGTGAGTGTTCTGATCCTTCGATCATTTGGAATGATAAGCAAACTTGGTTATCACGTACATGTATTAAGAAATTTCAGCAGATTAGGCGTCAAAACCTATGTGCACCTGTAACCACCAACCTCAAACCACATGTTGATCCTATCGTAGAAGAACCGAGAGTGAGAGTTGATGAGACAAGTGAGGTTTCTACTAATGTAATCATCTCTACTCCTAGTGTTGTTTCTTGTGATACCCAGGTTGCTTTTGAAGAAAGGGAGCCGTCTATTTTACAACCTATATCACTGGACTATGCATTGTCACTTGTGGAGAATGTGTTAATACCTACTACAACTGAGGAGATTGTTGATGACATTGGTATTGATTTGGAGCTTCAGCCAACATGTGCGACATATTGTGAGTCTTTTCCTTTACTAAAGCCTCCTTGTGATTTGCATTGCACTAATGTTTCAACATCATGTGATAGTTTACCCAATTCAAATTTTCATCATGTGGTACTGATTACACATAAAGAAATACTTGCTCGAATACCACCTATTGATATTGTGTATTCCATCATGCTAAATGAACCTATGAGTATGAGTTGTGCTATGGATAAGATTTCTGAAATTTCATTTCTGAATTCTAGCACATATTCTCCTTGTTTCACTTTATATCTGATTGGTGAATATAGCGTGCATGAAATTTTTCTTGTGGATCACATATGCATTACTTGTGATAGAATCGCTGAACTGAAACATGTTGTTTTCAGCCATACATGTTGTGTGTCAACGACTTTGTGTTGTAGGATATATGCTAAAATTTGTGATAATATGAAACTGAAGTCAGATCTAGTTGATATAATGCAGCCAACACATCTAATTTTACCTATGTTGGATTGTTGTAATCTTGCTAGAATAGAACCCAAGTTTTCATATCCCTTGTGCTACTGCTCTATCTATACCTAATAATAAAGGAAGTAATGTTTCTGTCAACCGTCTGTTTGGAAATTACCGATTTAACCCTAAAGTTGGTGAAATTTACCCGCGCATGCCATTGGCGAGTGAAAAAATGGTTCGATCCACCGCCGTTGACTCCCACGACCTCCCAGGCGTACCCCTCTCCTGCGCCTACAGCCACCACAGCGCCTAGCTTCACCCCGGCCCATGATCCACCCTCCGTCGGTGGAACGGAAGGGCCTTTGCCCTGGACTCCTTCCCGTACGCAGCACGGGTGGAACACCGAGAGTGATCTGCAGCCTCTTTGTTCCGAGCGAAGGGAACCTATTGATCTAAAAGAAAAGAAGTTCCCGAGCCCCATCCCCCGTTGCCCCTCACATCGGCCGTGGTGCGCCACCTCCCTCCGGGCACATACACCGGAGCAACAGTCCTCTGTCTGTCGTTGCCCCAAACCCTCTCTAGGTCCCTCGGTTCCCTGCAAAGAAACGTAATCCCCGCTTGCCCAGATCTGGTGATCCCCTCAATGGTCGAGGCTCTGGCGGCCAGCCATGGGGCGGAGGAGGCAAGGAGCCGACGGCGTGTGGAGGAGGCGGCCTGGGGTGACAGGCAAGCTACTAGAGGCCCGGGCCTACGTCATGCAGTCCAACCTTCTCCAGCGTCTAATCTCGCCTCGGACGCCGTCCATTCGTAAGCTCTAACACCTCCGTATCCAAATCGATCTTGCCTGCCCACCAATTGTTCAATTTTTTTGCTTTTAGAGTTTAGAGCAAAGCAGCAACGGTATGCATCGGGAGCTGGGGGATCCGATCAGAGCCCGGCAACTATTCTCTAGGAAGAGGAGCAACACTGTTGATATTAATTGAAGAAAATACTTGCGATTAGATCATGGTGCTATGCATCGGAAGTTATGATAGGTTGCATTTGTTGATATTCAATTGTCTATTGAAGATTTTTTCACTAAGTAAAATTGCTAGGAAAAAATTTGTGATGATCTGGTGTTGGTGTGGGTTACAACACTTACAATGTTTAGGGCCAATGGTAGATTCTGTCTCAGGTAGTTTAGCGAGAGGTGTCGGCTACAGAGAAATTTTCCTTGAAATATTGACTATGTTGCTATAACTTGATATCGTGTTGTTGTTTTCAAAAGAAAAGGATTTCCTCTGAATATTGGATGCATATATAGTACCACCGCTAGACGGCTAGAGGCATAATGTCGTTTTCTAGTATTATGGACTAAGCTTCCCTTGAAATTCTTAGCTAACAATAAAAACCATTACTACTTTTAGAATACCTATTGATTATTACTAATACTAAGAACTGTGGCAACACACGAGTATTCAACGATCTCTTCTTAATGATATACTACATAGCATTCATTCTATGGTACAAAGTTAATGTAAAATAAATTCACACTTTATCATCACGGCTAGCATTATCTAACAGACATCCTCATTATGCTAACAAGAAGTTATTTTTTATGACTAATATTTTTTTTGTCCCCGTTGCAACGCACGGGTAATTTTGCTAGTACTTCACTTATATTTGCAAATTGAGTTGCATCTTTCATACTGGAAAACATGATCATGTTCATATTAATCAGAGTAGCGCTGTTGAAGCATGGTGTGAATCAATTTGGTTTTCACACATATTTAATTGGTTTGATCTTGTCCACAAATTTGATCATAGATCTTCTTTGAGGAAATTGAATTTAATATTGAAGAACAAGACTATCTATTTAGTTGTTTTTCACCATGATCATGATTCTTTGTACTTCACATATACCTGCAATTTAAGTTGCTTGATGTATACTGGATATACTTTTCATGTGAACAACAATAATACAACATGTTATATATACATATACTTTAGGTACACGTTCTTCTTTTTGTTTCTCCCACTTCCAGCTTACCCAAAGCCGTGGACAGCTTTTCATGAAAAAAGGGAGGATGATGAGGATATATATAAGGGTTATGATGATTCTGACTACTTGAACTGGAAGGAAATATTGAGTCAAATAAATAATGACTACTAGGTGAATTCATTCCTAGTTGACCATGATGCTTTCATTTATAAGAACTTTATATTGCCTAAGTCTTTGTGCTATTGTATGATCAGGTACATGGGAGAAGAAGGTGTAGCATGGAGCGAGGAGCTGAAGCATATGGAGTATGGCATGTTGATCAATGAAGAATGCGCGAGGGAGGAGAGGGAGGAAGCGTAAGGAGCTACCAATAAGAAGATCAACACCTCGCAGGATCTCTGCCGCGGCACAGAAACAGAGTCCTTTTCTTCCACGGCAGAGAAACAGGCCCAAACTCTACCATGTCAGAAACCTGAGCCGAACCCAATTTTGGGTCGGTTTGTACCCTAGTTGGGTGGGACCAACTCGGTCACCCCCTTAGACGCCACACCCCAGACTCATAAATAGATGGGGCGCACTTCTATCTAGGTTTAGACCACGTTAAAATTAGTTTGGAGTTGTTTCTTTTATAGAACCTCTAGGATTACCCTATGATCGAATTCTACCAATTGCAATTGAGTGTGATCTGTTGTTCTATTGGGAATTAGTAGATTGCAAACTACCGTTCGTGGTCGATGGCTACGTGCGCAAGAGCATGGTGTTGTGAATATCCTACAAGGTTTGAGAGCTGTTGCATTAGAGTCACGGTTCAAGCGGGAGAGTTCATAGCTACAGGCTAGTTATCTATCATCCACCATCATCATCGACAAGTGCTTGCCGAGAAGATCGGGCCACCCCATATCAGTTGAGTTCATGAAATCTTTTCCGTACATTGTCAAGTATAAGAAGGGCAAAGATAATGTAGTTGCGGACGCTTTGTCTCGCAAACACACAGGCCTTCTTACGAGACTTGAAATCTACGTGTTGGGTCTTGAGGAAATGGCACACTTCATACCGTGCCATAAGACCGATGATGCTTCACATGTTGCCAATTTGTTTTCAGGGAAATTGTCCATCTTCACAGTGTGCCAAGAACAATCATCTCCAAACGTGATGTCAAATTCATGAGCTACTTATGGAAGACCCTCATGGCCAAGCTCGGCGTCAAGCTCCTCTTTTCATCCACGTCACATCCTCAAACCGATGGACAAACCAAGGTTTTCAACCGAAGCCTCGGAACTTTTCTACGCGTGTTGATCAAGAAAAACTTGAAGGATAGGGAGGAATGCATTCCCCACGCCGAGTTCGCCTAAAACCGAGCCAATCACTCAATAACCAAGATGAGTCCCTTCCTGATCGTCTATGGTTTCGAGACCCTCACCGCGCTCGACATCCTACCACTACCTCTCCATGAGCGCACCAACATGGGCGTCGAGAAGCACGCACAAGCTATGAAGAAACTGCATGAAGAAACAAGAGCTACTATTGAGCAACAAGTCCTTCGCCAAGCTTCAAGGTTAAACAAGGACAAGAAGGAGATGATATTTGAAGAAGGTGAACTCGTGTGGATACACCTAAGCAAAGCCCGCTTCCCCAAGGGACGTGACTCCAAGCTCAAGCCAAGAGGAGATGGTCCCTTCAAGGTCCTCAAATGAATCAACAACAGTGCCTAAATCATTGACATACCTACATCCAAGTACCTTGCAAGCAATACATTCAACGTTAAGGATCTCTCACCCTACCATGGAGATGTTCAAGATGACAACCATGAAGAGTAAAGGACGACTCTTTCCCAAGGGGACCGATGACCCGTCCTACGGACGCTCCTACATCTACACCAC
The DNA here is from genome assembly GCA_910589775.1 of Avena eriantha. Lineage (NCBI taxonomy): Eukaryota > Viridiplantae > Streptophyta > Magnoliopsida > Poales > Poaceae > Avena > Avena eriantha. Next base: position 383,721,297 of record OU342743.1, read on the forward strand.
CGAGTCCCCCAAGTGGACCGATGACCCGTGCCCGAGCCAATCTCCTTCAAGCTAAGGTGAATTCGCTCCTCTCATCATGTGACTTTGACATACACTTGGATGGCTTGCAACTTCATACCACTACTCTGTGCATCAACAGGTACAAACCCCCGCTGCGTCGACCCACGAGCCCTGAAGCTGCACCTGTCCTGAAGCTGCATGAGCCAGAGTGTCCGCCCGAATCCAGCCGGAGTGTCCGGCGCAGCCGGAGTGTCCGGCCAGCCCTAGCCCCAACCTGGTGTGGACATTCAGAAGGCCAGTTCGGACACTACCCGGAGGGTCTGTCCACCCCAGACTGTCCGGCCTGAAGATGGGCCCGCGAGCCTTAGATGGGCCTTGTGGCCCATGTACCCCTCTACTTCGCCCAGAACTCTACTTTAATGCCTGAGTTACCACTGAACTTGTGGTTGGCCTATATATAGTACCCCACCTCCATTGTAAACCATAGGCATGATATTTGGAATTAGTGGAAACCCCTTGTGGATCTATCTAGTTCTTTCCTCATGCTCCTTTGACGAAGGAGCACCAAATATCCCAAACCTCGTTGGAGTTTGCATCGTGCCTCCGCGTTGTACAAGGCCTTGCCATCGGTGTCCCTTTGCCAAGACATCAAGATCTCACCGAGTCTCCCATCTCGCTATGCCAGTTCGAGAGAGGGTCCTCCGCCCGACGCCGATCCTTGGGATTGCGTCGGACCGGTCACCGCCGGCGTGAGCTATTGGTGTGTATCGTGGTTTTGCGTGTGTGTGTTCATCATGTTCTTCGTGTGTGAGTTCTCCGTGTCCATCCTCCCCTCCTTCCCCCGCACTCCATCCTCAATTTGAGTGGGATTCCTGAAAGATGGGGCCACCCTAGAGGATTGCCCTCAACATTAATAGCATATTCTTCCTAGATGAACTCAACCCATTTAGCTAATCTTCTATGCAAGTTGGATTGAGCTTTCAAGTATTTCAATGCTTCATGATGAGAATGTATGATGAATTCCTTTGGCCACAAATAATGTTGCCAAACCTCAAGTACTCTAACAAGTGCATACAATTCTTTATCATAGATAGAATAATTCAAACGAGCACCAATAAGTTTCTCAGAAAAATATGCTATAGGTCGACCCTCTTGCATCAAAACACCACCTATGCCTATACCACTAGCATCACATTCAACTTCAAATTGCTTCGAAATATGAGGTAAAGCAAGTAATGGTGCAGAAGTAAGCAAACGTTTCAATGTATCAAATGCAATGTCTTAGGCCACGCCCCATACAAAAGGAACACCTTTCTTTGTCAAATCATTCAAAGGTGCAGCAATGGTGCTAAAATGTTTCACAAAGCGCCTATAGAAACCAGCTAAACCATGGAAACGGCGCACTTGACTTACATTCGTAGGAGTAGGCCAATTCTGACTTGATTCAATTTTAGATTGATCTACCTCTACTCCTTGCTTAGATACAACAAATCCTAGGAATACGACCTTATCTTTTGCAAATGTATACTTCTCAAGATTAGCATACAGTTTATTATCACGTAACACTTGCAAAACTTGCCTAATATGAGTGCAATGTCAGATTCTTGTGGCTATATATGAGTATATCATCAAAGTAGACACCCACAAAATGACCAATAAACTCCCTCAAAACATGATTCATCAAACACATGAAAGTACTAGTTGCATTAGTAAGACCAAACGACATGACTAACCACTCATACAAGACGAATTTAGTTTTGAAAGCAGTTTTCCACTCATCCCCTTCTTTCATCCTAATTTGATGATAACCACTACGCAAGTCAATTTTAGAAAAAACAGCAGCAGCACTCAATTCATCTAGCATATCCTCTAAGCGTGGAATAGGATGGCGATATCGAATAGTGATGTTATTAATCGCTCTACAATCAACACACATGCGCCATGTACCATCTTTCTTAGGAACTAAAATAACAGGAACAGCACAAGGGCTAAGAGAAACACGAATGTACCCTTTATCCAGCAACACTTGTACTTGCTTTTGAATTTCCTTAGTTTCTTCGGGATTAGTCCTGTAGGGTGCACGGTTGGGAAGTGTGGTGCCAGGAATCAGGTCCACTTAATGTTCTATACCACGCAATGGAGGTAAACCTGTGGGTACATCTTCTGGAAACACATCCCCAAAGTCCTGCAAAACAGAAGAGACACCAAGAGAAATAGGGGTCATGTTGTTAGAAACCAATACCTCGCCCTTATACATGAGCACAAGTGGCATGGTTGTAGGATCCTCACGAAATTCTCTCATATCCTCCTTGGTGGCTAGTATCAATAAACCAGGCACTCTCTCACTTTTCGTTATATATATCAATTTAGGCTCAATTACATCAGGAACAGCTGTCACACAATCTCGCCGGGTGGTAGAATCTTCCTTCAAAATCACTTCTATCTTCTGGCGAGAATCATTCACAATATCTTGTGGTGTCATTGGCTGCATAGTAATCTTGTTCCCTTTGAATTCCAAGTGATATGTATTAGCTCGGCCATTGTGTTGCACATGGCGATCATAGAGCCAAGGCCGACCCAATAGTAGGTGACAAACAGTCATAGGAACCACATCAAAATCAATAGAATCTTTGTATGGCCCTATTTGAAAATTCAAACGTACCATATGATTTACCTTCATCTCACCATTGTTGCTCAACCATTGTATGTAATATGGCTTGGGATGAGGTAAGTATGTCAAATTCAGTTTGGGACAAAGTTCCTGATTTGCAAGATTTCTGCATCTACCTCCATCTATAATGACCTTGCAAGCCTTTTTATGTCCAACTAGAGCCTTTGTGTTGGAACAAGTTGCAACGCTAGGATTCCTCAACCGGTTGCACACTCAGTATACGTGAAGATACGACAATAGTTGGAGCACGCTCAGGATACGCATCAGCACCATCCTCGGCATCATCAACATCATCATCAGAAGCTTCATCTCCACTCTCTACTTCGCCTTGTTCGTTAATAAACATAACTTTGCTGTTTGGACAATCATTCTTGTAGTGCCCTCTACCTCCACAAGTATGGCACACCACATCACGAGTACATGCTGTAGACATGTTGGAACCCGAGCTAGCAGCAGGAGTAGCGGGTTTCCGAGCATTAGAACCACGAAACGAAGGAGTACTTGCAGGTTTGGCCGATGGTGTAAACGGAGCAGCAGCTGGTGGTGTGACTGTAGGAGGAGTAGATCTAGCCGAAAATCTGCTGGAGGATGGAAAACGAGCACGTGACTTTGCCTCTTCTGCCAACTGGGATTCGGCCTCTCTAGCATGGTGCAATAGCTCATTCATGGTCTCATACTTATGATGAGGAACTATGCTCTTGATTGGTAACTTCAGATTGTTGAGGAATCACTGCATGGTCATCTCAATGGACTCATGAATTCTAGCACGCTGCATAAGCAGCTCCATCTCCATGTAGTACTCATCAACTATCATTGTGCCTTGCTTCAATTGCGTCAATTTATCAAAAAGTGATCGCAAGTAGTTGGTTGGTACGAAATGAGCCTTCATGATTTGCTTCATCTTGCGCCAATCCATCACAGGAAGTTCATTGTCCTCCCTCCTATGTTGCACAAGAGCATCCCACCAACGCAATGCATAACCATCAAATTCAGATGCTGCAAGCTTGACCTTCTTACCTTCTTGATAGTCAAATAAGCGCCAGAGTTCCTCAATCTTCAACTCCCATGTGAGGTAATCTTCTGGATCAATGGAACCATCAAACTTGGGAATCGAGAATTTTGGCTTGCCCAAACCATCAGCAGCAGCTTGGTTGAGCACACGCTGAGCACGCCCAAGAGTGGCAAGCCCACGGCCATGAGCAGGTGCATGGACAGGGGAATAGCATGTCCCCGGCCAACACGTGGAGCAGCATCAACAACACTATCCTCATCAAAATCATCAAAGGCATCATCATGTTGAGGATCTTGCCTTCTATGGAAGGCGGCTGTCAAACCCTCAATGGAACGTTGCAAAGTGGTGACATTGACACTGAGCGTAGCCACTTGTGTTTGGATAGTATCAACCGTTCCAACATGCCGATCCAATCTCATATTCATATCTTGTAGATTCTTGTCAATGGCATCTATCCTGTGAGTAAACACACGTGTCAAGTGTGACTTCAAAGCCTCATATTCACGCCAATTAACAAGCTCCTCATCCTTCTTTTTCTGCGACACAACATCATCATCACTAGAAGACATGATTAGTAGGTTAGTGCAAAAATCAAAATCTGTATGGTGGAAACTCTCACAGCTCACTCAACAACTAATAAGAAAGGAGATCTTACCGTTCCAAAGTGAATAGAGATGCTCTACCAAAAGAAATCAACAACTGATGCACTTGATGTGATGAAGTGAATATCAAAGGTATAGAGAACGATCGTAGGGCACACAGGTTATTTATGGTGGAGCTATAGGTATGGTATCCTATCTACACGACAAACAAGTCCTGGTGCTGATCGTAGAAAAACCCAAGAAACACACACGTGGAGAAAAACGTGGCAATGCAACTATGAAGAGTGTTGCACTATGCTCGAGAGACACTAGCAAAGCTCAAAGTAAACAGGCACAAGATTGCTTAATCTACCGGTGCATAAAGATATCACTCGGCCTCTTGCTCAAATTCTCCCTTTTCCACAATTTGTTTTTCTTTTTCTTTTGTATAGCTCTTTGTTTTTGCTTTTTCTTTTTCTATATTTCTTTTTCTCTTTTTTTGATTTTATAGATCACACATGGCCAATTACAAAGTACAACACCAAAATCCTAAGAGCAGCCTATAGGAGCGGAAACTAGTCTCAATGGGCAAGGTCCTACACCTATGTAGTAGATTGGTTGTGGCTAAGGTTTATGGAAAAGTGCAAATTGATCACACTTTGTAATTATGGTGTCGTGGCAGGAAAAACAGCACAAAATCCTGTCGTGGCAGAACAAATCTTGCCGCGGTAGAGGACTGGGGAGAAATCGTGCCGTAGCAGAGTGGCGATAGCAAAACAGGTGGAAAACGTGACGTGGTAGAGCGGTGGCAGCGCGCGGTAGCAAATCTATGCCGCGGTAGAGCAGCGGCATCAAGGCGCGCGCGACAGGAAAAGTGTGCCATGGCAGAGTCGCTGTCGGACTCGGTTTCATGATAGGAAAATCAACTGTTTCCGTGTCGCGGCAGAATCGGTAAGGACTTTTTTTAAAATTATCGCAAACCGACTCGGCCTGGAGTAAGACAAAGGGACTCTCAACCTAGATCAGATCCGCTAGAGGCGCGGAAGAACAAGTGATGAACACGACTAGAAAGAAGAAAACAATGAAAGAAAAACTAGATCTAGACTAATTGATGAACACGACCAACAACTATTACTCGTCTATGATGTAATCTAGGCTATGGTGAATCTTTTTGTGGGGCTATTTTATGTATAGGAAGACAACACTCTCTAATCTATGGATGAATTGTGGATTGCTTACCGAGGCAATGAGGAAATCTAATACCAAGATGATATTGCTCACCGAGTAAACCCAACGCTCTGATACCAAGATGATATGGGGTGGCCCAATCTTCTCAGCAAGCACTTGTCGATGGTGATGGTAGATGATAGATAACTAGCATGTAGCTATGAACTCTCTCGCTCGATCCCTGATGCCAATGCAACAGCTCTCGAACCTTATAGGATATTCACAACACCACGCTCTTGTGCATGCAGCCGTGACCATGAACGGTAGTATGCAATCTACTAATTCCCAATGGAACAACATATCACACTCAATTATAGTTGGTAGATTTGAACATAGGGTAATTCCAGAGGTTCTATGAAAGAAACAACTCCAAAATATTTTAACGTGGTCTGAAACCCTAATCTACGGCGCCCCCATCTATTTATGAGTTCAGGGGGGTGGCGGCCTATGGTGGAACCCGAGTTGGTTCCACCCAACCTGTATAAAAACCGGCCACAAAGTGGCTCAGCCACATGTTCTGCCGTGGCAGACTTTCACACGGTTTATCTATCACTGCAGCCTGTCGTGGCAGAGTCGGACTCGGTTTTCCTGCCGCGGTAGCCTGCCGTGGCAGAGAAACGAGGCTTTTCTCTGCCATGGCAGAGAACTCCCTCCTCTTGTTGATCTTCGTCTTGGAAAGCTCCTTGCGCTTCCTCCCTCTCCTCCCTCGTGCATTCTTCATTGATCAACACGCCTTGTTCCATTAGGTCCTCACTCCGTGCTACGCCTTCTTCTCCTAAGTACATGATCATGCAATAATTCAAAGACTTAGGTCGTATAAATTCTCATTAATTAAAACACCAGGTTCATTAAGAAACAAGTTCACCTGTTGTTCTAGTAGCTTAGCACGAGCTCTTGTGATTGGTCCAATCCTTATCTCATTGGATTGATCCTTCTTTGCAATTGGAACATCTTCATTAGCAATTGGGGTAGGTGTAACTGTAGGGATGTCCTCATCACCAAGTGTCATTTCAATGACGACATCAAGAAAGACGATACCGCTGGCTACAGGGCTAAGCGGAAGAAGGGAAAGAAGAATCCCAAAAATGAGAAGGAGACCAAGGAAGATTCCTACATGGAGGAAGCTGACCCTTCAAATCCCAAGTCAGATGGAAAGAAGAACTGCCCAACGAAGAAAGACACTTACATCACTTTCCTTGGGTCTCAGATAGCTAAGGTCAAGAAGGCAATTTTGCATGAGCTCAACGGAACTATTTCGGCTGTCCCACAATTTTTGGACTGGTCAGAAGTGGCAATCACCTTTGACCGTGCTGATCATCCGCCTAAGTTGCACAGGCGAGGAAAATACGCCTTAGTCGTCAACCCACTCATTGATGGCTATGGTTTCTCCAAGACTCTTATGGACGGCGACAGCAGCATCAATATTCTGTACGTCGAAACGCTACGTCGGATGCGGATCTTGCAGACACAACTGAATCAGAGCTCTATGATCTTGCACGGAGTTGTCCCAGGAAGACAAGCAAATTCCTTGGGAGAGATCACTTTGGATGTTACCTTTGGAACTCCAAAGAACTATCAGACGAAGGCACTTTCCTCCGAAGTAGTCCCGTTCAAGAGCGTGTACCACGCTATATTTGGGCGTCCGGCTTACTGGGCTTTTATGGCTCGTCCGTGTTACATTTACAATATGATCAAAATTCTAGGTCCCAAAGGCGTGATCATCATCAGGGGCGACCCAAAGAAGACCCGAGAGTGCGAGGACGGAAATGCCGCCTTTGCTGAAGCCGTGCTACATGCCCAGGAGTACCAGGAGATCAAGAAGACCATCGACCCATCCAAGATGCCCGCGATGAAGAAGGAGGTGACAAAGCTGACTTCGGAGTTCAAGGCATCGGAAGAGACGAAGAAGACGCCGTTGAAGGATGATGACCCCTCCAAGGTGACCCAGATAGGTGTTTGTTTAGATAGCGCATAGGAAAGCGCGCTCGTCAAGTTCCTCCAAGGAAATCAAGATATCTTTGCATGGCATCCATCTGACATGACCGTAGTACCTAGGGAACTTGTCGAGCACTCTCCAAATGTACACCCAAACGCTTAACCCGTCAAACAGTCCTTACGACATTTCGGCGGTGAAAAGCGAAAAGCAATAGCTAAGGAACTAGCCCGGCTCGAGTTAGCTGGATTCATAGAAGAGGTCATCCACACTGAGTGGTCGGCCAATCCTATAATGGTCCCAAAAAAGGACACCACTGATTTAAGGATGTGTGTTGATTATACTGCCTTGAACAAGGTTTTCCCAAAGATCCGTTCGCTCTGCCTAGAATTGATCAAGTTATTGATTCCACGATAGGCTTGGAACTCCTATGTTTTCTCGACGCATATTCTGGTTATCACCAAATCGGATGAAGGAATCAGACAAAGTCAAAACTTCATTCATAACCTGATATGGGGTGGCCTGATCTTCTCAGCAAGCACTTGTCGATAATGATGGGGGATGACAGATAACTAGTGTGTAGCTATGATCTCTCCCGCTCGAACCCTGATGCCCATGCAACAACTCTCGAACCTTGTAGGATATTCACAACACCACACTCTTGCGCACACAGCCATCGACCATGAACGGTAGTTTGCAATCTACTAATTCCCAATGGAACAACAGATCACACTCAACTATAGTTGGTAAAATCGATCACAGGGTAATTCCAAAGGTTCTATGAAAGAAACAACTCCAAAATATTTTAACGTGGTCTTAACCTACATAGTAGTGCGCCCCCATCTATTTAAGAGTCTAGGGGCGGCGGCCTAGGGTGGAAACCGAGTTGGTCCCACCCAATTAAGGGTACAAACCGACCCAAAGTGGGTTCGGCTCAGGTTTCTGCCGCGACAGAGTTTGGGCCTGTTTCTGTGCCGCGGCAGCCTGTCGTGGCAGAAACGGACTATGTTTTTGTGCCGTGGCAGGAAAACACATCGTTTCTCTGCCGCGGCAGAGATCCTACCATGTGTTGATCTTCTTCTTGGTAGCTCCCTGCGCTTCCTCCCTCTCCTCCATCACACATTCATTATTGATCAACACGCCATGCTCCATATGCTTCAACTCATCGCTCCGTGCTACGCCTTCTTCTCCCATGTACCTGATCATACAATATCACAAACACTTAGGTAGTATACAGTTCTTATAAATGAAAGCATCATGTTCAACTAGGGATGAATTCACCTGATAGTCGTTATTGATTTGTCTCAATATTTCATTCCAGTTCAAGCAGTCAGAATCATCATAATCCCAGTATATATCCTCATCATCCTCCCTTTCTTCATGAAAAGTCGTCCACGACTTTGGGTAAGCTGAAAGTGGGACAAACAAAAACAACAATGTGTACGCAAAGTATATGTATATATAACATGTTGTATAATTGTTGTTCACATGAAAAATATGTCCAGTATACATCAAGCAACTTAAATTGCGGGTATAAGTGAAGTACAAAGAATCATGATCATGGTGAAAAACAACTAAATAGATAGTATTGTTCTTCAATATTAAATCCAGTTTTCTCAAAGAAGATCGATGATCAAATTTGTGGACAAGATCAATCCAATTCAATATGTGTGAAAACCAAATTGATTCATGCCATGCTTCAACTACGCTACTCTGATTCTTATGAACATGATCATGATGTCCAGTATGTAAGATGCAACTTAATTTGGAAAATCTGTGAAGTCTAAAGTAGTAACATAACTAGACAAAGACTTTTGGGACAAACACAATGAATATGAAAACTTGGGTTCTATCCTAGAAAGATTAAAACAATCCAACATAAGTAAAATTACTTGTGTTGGTTGCAATATATCAACTAGTCCAGAATGTATTTCTGTAATATCTCGAACATGTACTATTGTCCCAAAGCAACCATTTTGTGACACATTGCATATATGGCTGAAAACAGCTTGTTTCAGTTCATCGATTCTATCATAAGTAATGCATATGTGATCCACAAGAAAAATTCCGTCCATGCTATATTCACCAATTAGATTGAAAGTGAAACAAGGAGAATATGTGCTAGAATTTAGACATGAAATTTCAGAAATCTTATCCATATCACAACTCATACTCATAGGTTCATTTAGCATGATGGAATACACAATATCAGCATGTGGTATTCTAGCAAGTATTTCTTTATGTGTAAGCAGTACCACATGATCAAAAGTAAAATTGGGTAAACTCACAATATGTTGCTTGTTGACTATAGCTCCAAATCAGTACCTATATCAATTGTGTTCTCTTCACATCTAGTGGATACTGTTACATCCTTCGCAAGCACAATCCGACGATGCAGGTTGTAAAATAGATGTCTCCCTTTCTTTAAAAGCAACCTGCATATCACAAGAAACAATAGCAGGAGTAGAGATGATAACATTAGTAGGTTTGGCTGATGCTGGAGGGTGGCTAGCAACCGCTACAGGTGGCGCCATAAGAGGCGGTGTAGATCTGGCCGCAAAACAACTGGTTGATGGAAAACATGCACGTGACTTAGCTTCATCAGCTAGGTATGACTCGGCCTCTCTAGCATGGAGAAACAGTTCGTTCATAGTCTTGTACTTGTGATAACGAACAATGCTCTTGATTTGAAGCTTCAAATTGTTGAGAAAATGCTGCATTGTCTTCTCAGGAGATTCACGAACTCTAGCTCATTGCATAAGCATCTCCATCTCCATGTAGTACTAATCTACGGATGGATTTGTGGATGCTTACCGAGGCAACAAGGAAATCTGATACCAAGATGATATGGCTCACCGAGTAAACCCAGCGCTCTGATACCAAAATGATATGGGGTGGACCAATCTTCTCAGCAAGCACTTGTCGATGATGATGGTGGATGATAGATAACTAGTGTGTAGCTATGATCTCTCCCGCTCGAACCCTGATACCCATGCAACAGCTCTCGAATCTTGTAAGGTATTCACAACACCACACTCGTGCGCACGCAGCCGTCGACCATGAACGGTAGTTTGCAATCTACTAATTCTCAATGGAACAACAAATCACACTCAATTACAGTTCGTAAAATCGATCATAGGGTAATTCTAGAGGTTCTATGAAAGAAACAACTCCGAAATATTTTAATGTGGTCTTAACCTAGATAGTAGTGCGCCCTCATCTATTTAAGAGTCTGGGGGGCGGCGGCCTAGGGTGGAAACCGAGTTGGTCCCACCAAACTAAGGGTACAAACCGACCCTGATGCAGCCCGTCCTACGGACGCTCCTACATCTACACCATCGAGTCCCCCAAGTGGACCGATGACCGGTGCCCAAGCCAAGCTCCTTCAAGCTAAGGTGAATTCGCTCCTCTCATCTTGTGACTTTGACATTCACTTGGATGGCTTGCTACTTCATACCACTACTCTGTGCATCATCAGGTACGAACCCCCGCCGTGTCGGCCGACGAGCCCTGAAGCTGCACCTGTCCTGAAGCTGCCTGAGCCGGAGTGTCCGCCTGGATCGAGCCAGAGTGTCCAGCGCAACCAGAGTGTCTGGTGTGACTCAGCCGGAGTGTCTGGCCTGCCCTAGCCCCAACCTGGCATGGACATTCAAAAGGCTAGTTTGGACACTACTCGGAGTGTCCGGCCACCCCGGACTATCCGGTCAACTCGACCCAGACTATCTGGCCTGAAGATGGGCCTGCTAGCCTTAGCTGGGCCATGTGGCCCATGTACCCCCTACTTCGGCTAGAACTCTACTTTAATGCCTGAATTACCCCTGAACTTGTGGTTGGCCTATATATAGTCCCCCACCTCCATTGTACACCCTAGGCATGATATTTGGAATTAGTGGAAACCCCTTGTGGATCTATCTAGTATTGCCTCGTGCTCCTTTGATAAAGGAGCACCAAATATCACAAACCTTGTTGAAGTTTGCATCGTGCCTCCGCGTTGTACAAGGCCTTGGCATTGGTGTCCCATTGCCAAGACGTCAAGATCTCACTGAGTCTCCCATCTCGCCGTGCCAGTTCGAGAGAGAGTCCTCCGCCCGACGCTGATCCTAGGGATTGCGCCGGACCGGTCACCGCTGGCGTGAGCTATTGGTGTGTATCGTGGTTTTGCATGTGTGTGTTCATCGTGTTCTTCGTGCGTGCGTTCGTCATGTTCATCCTCCCCTCCTTCCCCCACACTCCATCATCGTTTGAGTGGGATTCGTGAAAGATCGGGCCACCCTAGAGGTTTGCCCTCGACATATTGGTATCAAGAGCTTCGTTGCTCACGAATTCCCCCACAAATTTTTCTTCTATCCACCAAAAAATTCGAAAATCCCCCCAAAAAGAGCCCCATATTTGCCTTTGGATCGACCTCTTGATTTGGAGTGTTATTTGTGGTTTTGATCCGACCAAACCTTGTCTTAGGAGTTGGTCCATCCTTATCCTGCGTTTTCATAGCCCGATTTGGCTAGTTTTTCGCGGATTTGATGCCTTAAGGCGAGGATTTCCGCTCAAGACCACGAGCAGGAAACCCGCGCCGGAGTGTCCGGACCGTTTCGACCGGAATGTCCGATTGAACCAGACCAGAGTGTCCGGCCTGACCGGAGTATCCGGGACAGACATGCCGGAGTGTCTGGCTACAACGCCAGTCTTGACATTTTTGCCTCATTTCTCGCATTGGCTAATTTCCGTTGTTTTCTCGTGTCCCATATGCGTGCCAGTAACTAACAGCAAGCTTTCGCATCAACTATCCCCGCGCTCATTGACACCATGGCCCATGAACATCATCTCGCAACACCGACGGCAAGTTCATCATCACCAACGAAGGTATAACTTGCGTGACCTTGTTAACCCCTATGTTCCTTTGTGTGTACCTATCCCATGAGAGTGCCTCCTCTTGTGTTTGCTTGAGCATTATGCATTTGTCCTTGGATAGTGAGAGTGCAAGAGCAATTTCAAGTGTGACTAGGTAGCATCAAGGGAGAGCAAAAAAAAGAAAACAAGAAATAAAAAGATACAAAGCAAAAGAAAATAAGTCTCCCTTGCAAAAGAGAGTCTCAAAGCTTGTAAGCAAGAGAGAAAAAAGAGCGCCCAAGGCAAGTGCACAAATCCATTGCTCATTTTTCTTCGTTGCAAATGAGCCACGGTCTGTCCTTGCATTGGCACGACAATGAGCTTAGTCTTCGTTAGGACATTTTGTTTGCTCATTTTCATAGTCGTGTCAATCCCAACTATCTCCACGTGTGTGTATATAGTCGTATGTTCCCGTCACCCCTTTTGAGTTGTTGACCTTCGCCTTTGACTTGAGTTTTGTTGCATTTTACCCACTTTTGACTATCCCTTTTCTTTTGGTTGGTTCTTTGGCATTCACAATCCTAACCTACTAATGTCTACACACTTCTATTCTTGTAGACAGTTGTTGGGCCTCCAAGTGCAGAGGTTTGTAGAACAACAGCAAGTATTCCCTTAAGTGGATTACCCAAGGTTTATTGAACTCAGAGAGGAAGTGGTCAAAGGTATCCCTCTCAAGCAACCCTGTAATCAAGATACAAGAAGTCTCTTGTGTCCCCAACACACCCAATACACTTGTCAGGTGTATAGGTGCACTAGTTTGGCGAAGAGATAGTGAAATACAAGTGGATGGATAATTATAAGTGGTAACGGTGCTAGAAAATATCTTGATGGCGTGGAAGAGACTAAAGGCAAACTAAAATAAAGATGAAAGCAAGCAAACATGCAATAGATCTAATTGCAAATGGTGTTTCAATGTTTAGGAACAAGGCCTAGGGATAATACTGTCGCTAGTGAAGACTCTCATATAAATATCTTCTCTTTATGATACTACTCTAAACTAATATCTGGTTGAACGCTCTAATCGATGGTAGGGATATAACAGCACACCTCAAAGTTCGCTTTCCGCATCTAGATAACCCCACACTATCACCTTGAGCACTAGATGGTTCCAACAAACACCACAATTTCATAGAGACATCCAACTCCAAATATAACTCATAACAAGTATTTGTAATCTCTAGCCTAAGTGCCACCACGGTGTGCACACTATCAACTTCACACACATGGGGAGAGCAGAGATCTATTAAAGCACTTGAGTAGCAAGGTAGATCTATAAATTACAAGCTCATGATCACAATATGATCATGCATAGAGAGATGAGCAGATAGCTACTGGTAGAACCCTTAGCCTCGAGAGAGAACTACTCCCTCCTCTTCATGGGAATCAGCAACAGTGATGGAGATGGTGGTGGAGATCGATGGAGATGGCTCTGGGGGCACTTCCCCGTCCCGGCAGCTTGTCGGAACAGAGACTTTTTGTCCCCCGAATCTCCACTTCGGTGGCAGCGGCGCTGCGGAACTTTTCATGGATGGAGGCTGGACTCTTTAGGGATTTTGCATTGGGAGGCATCTTATAGGCGAAGAGGCAGGGTCGGTCGGCGCCCAGGGGGCCCACACCACCTGCTGGCGCGACTAGGGCTAGCCCGCGCACCACATGGTGTGGCCACCCTGTGGCCCCTCTCCGTCTCGTCTTCTGGCTCTATGAGTCTTCCGGTAAAATATCGACTTTGGTTTTTGTCCGGTCCAATTCCGAGAATATTCATTTTCTGACCTTTCTGGAACCAAAAACAAAAGAAAATAGGCAACTGGCACTGTGGCATCTTGTTAATAGGTTAGTCCAAGAAAGTGTATAGAAATACTCCAAAGTGTGGGCAAAACATAAGAAAGTAGATAAAACCAAGCATGGAACATCAAAAATTATAGATACGTTAGCAACGTATCAACATCCCCAAGCTTAACTCCTGCTCGTCCTCGAGTAGGTAAGTGATAAAAAGAAAGAATAATTTTTGAGGTGACATGCACCATCATAAACTTGATCAAAGTATTTGTAAAACATTCAAAGCTGGGATCATAGTACTTCAATCATAACATGAAAGACAAAGTTCTAGAAATAAGACAAAGAAACTATGTTGCAACATGAAAAGGCACAAACAATAGATTAATGAATAACAATGCTTTGTAAGAAGTTTGTTTGTTTCACAAAAAGAAAACATAGCATAGTAGCATTCAGCTTGTCCCTCGTGGAGTAGCAAACATAAATGCATAGGACACCTTCAAATTTCATAAGAGTGACTAGATACAAAAGTTTAAACAAGCAATATCAAAGTTATGCATCAGTCAACAAGTCTTGGGACAATGCACATAGAACTAAGAATGGCCACTATGCTCTCTAGTAGGTGCATAAAGATAGAAGGTGGAGACTCAATATAAAAGTGGAAGAAAGGCCTTCATAGAAGGAAGCAGAGATTCAAGTTTCATAAAGAGCTTCCAAAAATTATGGTACTTAATAGCTTTCAGCTCTCATTGCCCGTATCATAAGCATCTTGAAGTGATTAAGGTTAAAGTGAACAAACTATGGTGTATATGCTTGACGAAGTATAAGTTGGAAATCTCATGTCCCTTGAATACGAGGGCCGCTCCTCATGCTACTCAAGTTTAGTCACCGGTAAGTTCTTGTCATTGTGAGTACATGTGTATCATAGAGAACCGCCAACAGGGTACCCCTTGCCCGATGATATGGAAGAATCCCCATATCAAAATGACAAGGCAAGCAGACAACGAGCATCTCAGCAATCTTCTTATTTACCATGGGAATATGGTGCTTTTTTCTCTCTTTCCTCTTTTCATAATCTCTTTTTTTCTTTTTCTCTTTTTTCTCAATATCTGACTCTTTTTTTATAAGAAGAATGCTTCATAGACAGCTCATTATGGTTACGCTATAGGTTTCCCCCATGACAGCATGGATTAGACCAACGGCCCAGGCGTTTCTCTAACACACATACCTAACTCCATGGACTTACAAGCTCCCCTTTCATTTCACACCGACGACATCCATAGACAAAAGAGCATGATATCAACTAGGTACAAAGTACAAGTGCAATGTTGAAAGTGTTCCCCATGACAACATGGTTCTACTAGTCCCCAACATATAAGTGCAAGCATATACAACATAGACGACACAATGGTTCAAGTTTATTAAGGGCAATAAAAGTAAAGTGTGCCATCAAGTTTGTGAGAGCTTTAATCACTAGTTTTCTCATAACAGGTTTAATTCGGAAGGTAGATAAAAACATGAATATACTTGGAATAGCATATGCTAGTAGGTAGGTATGGTGGACTCTTTGGAATAACTTGGTTTAAGGAATTGGATGCATGAGTGGAACTCATACTTGGTTACGGAGGCTAGCAAAAGACTGGGAGCGACAAACTAAGAGAGCAATAATGGCCATAATCATGCAGAGCGACAAAACATCATTGATCAAAGCATAAAGTGATACTACAAGTTGAAAACTAAAGGATCATAAAGGCTATGGTAACTTGGAATAGTCATAACATGGTGTGAGCATGCGCCTAGTCAACCCAAATAAAGCATTAAAGGAGAATACCACAATACTATGCTTTAATATGCTAAAACAACACATGATCCTTCCAAGGCACATTAAGCAATCTGAATTGTTTATAACATGTCATGCTACAACAAAGTTCACTAAGCATAAAGCTAAAACAATATCAAGCATGTCATGACAAAGCATAGGCCAGAGTCAAAAACAAGCTCTCTTTACCACTTAAGCATGAACTTTTCCAAGTCTTTTTCCAATCCAAACCAAACTATTTGAAAACCAATGCATGAAAAAGGGGGTCCAACCAATTTATTCAAGGAAACTAGGAAAACCAAGCAAACGAAAACTAAAAACAAAAACAAAGACGCTCCAAGAACAACACAATTGTGCATGAAACAATAAAAATGAAGTGTTTGGAAGAAACCTGAGACTTTTCTTTAACGCCTTTAAGTTAGGCATGATAGTTTCAGAAGATGCTCACATAAGAAATATGAATTGAAGTAAAAGAGAGCATCAAGAAGCAAATTCAAAGCACATTTAAGTCTAACCCACTTCCTATGCATAGAAATCTTGTAAAGAAACAAGTCATGAAAGCACAAAGCAACAAGCATAGTAAAGCAAAACAAGTGCAACTTCAAGACTTTCAACATAAAGAGGGGAAACTTAATATTATTGAGATGCATAAAACCATGTTTCCCTCTCTCATAATAACTTTCAGTAGCATCATGAATAAAATTAACAATATAACTATCACATGAAACATTCTTATCATGAGCCACATGCATATAATCATTATTACTCTCCACATAAGCATAGTTATTCCTATTAATTGTAGTGGGAGAAAAATCAACAAAATAGCTATCATTATTATTCTCATCACCATAATCATCAAATATAGGAGGCATATTCTAATCATAATTAATTTCCTCCTCAATAGTAGGTGGACTGAAAATATCATATTCATTATTGTAATCATCATATATTGGAGGTTTGGTATAATCATAAGCAATAGAATAGCTATCTTCCAAAGCTGGGGAACTAAAAAGATCATTTTCATAAAAACTAGCTTCCCCAAGATTAGACTTTTCCATAGCATTAGCAATAATGGTGTCCAAAGAATTCATACTAACAACATTGCTATTAGCATGCAAATAAAGTTCCATAGGTTTTTTAATTTTCTCTTCAAACACTTCATGTCCTAACTCAAGATAAATATTATAAAGCTCTCTAATTTTGTTGTTGTTTTCCATTAAGCCTAACTAGTGAAAACAAGAAACAAAAAGACAAAATTGCAGAATCTAAAGGAAATAACTTTGAGCACTCACACCGGAGGATGTGAGTACCTTTTACCTTACCTCCCCGGCAATGGCGCCAGAAAATAGCTTGATGTCTACACACTTCTATTCTTGTAGACAGTTGTTGGGCCTCCAATTGCAGAGGTTTGTAGAACAGCAACAAGTTTTCCCTTAAGTGGATTACCCAAGGTTTATCGAACTCAGGGAGGAAGTGGTCAAAGGTATCCCTCTCAAGCAACCCTGCAATCAAGATACAAGAAGGCTCTTGTGTCCCCAACACACCCAATACACTAGCCAGGTGTATAGGTGCACTAGTTCAGCGAAGAGATAGTGAAATAGAAGTGGTATGGATAACTATAAGTGGTAACGGTGCTAGAAAATAGCTTGATGGCATGGAAGAGACTAAAGGCAAACTAAAATAAAGATGAAACCAAGCAAACATGCAATAGATCTAATTGCAAACGGTGTTTCAATGTTTAGGAACAAGGCCTAGGGATCATACTTTCGCTAGTGAATACTCTCATATAAATATGTTCTCTTTATGATACTACTCTAAACTACTCTCCGGTTGAACACTCTAATCGATGGTAGGGCTATAACAGCACACCTCAAAGTTCGCTTTCCGCATCTAGATAACCCCACAGTGTCACCTTGAGAACTAGATGGTTCCAACAAACACCAAAATTTCATAGAGACATCCAACTCCAAATATAACTCACAACAAGTATTTGTAATATAGCCTAAGTGCCGCCACGGTGTGCACACTGTCAACTTCACACACATGGGGAGAGCAGAGATCTATTAAAGCACTTGAGTAGCAAGGCAGATCTTTAGATTACAAGCTCATGATCACAATATGATCATGCATAGAGAGAGATGAACACATAGCTACCGGTAGAACCCTTAGCCTTGAGAGAGAACTACTCCCTCCTCATCATGGGAATCAACAACGATGATGGAGATGGTGGTGGAGATCGATGGAGATGGCTCCGGGGGCACTTCCCCGTCCCGGCAGGGTGCCGGAACAGAGATTTTCTATCCCCCGAATCTCCCCTTCGGTGGCGGCGGCACGGAGGAACTTTTTGTGGCTGGAGGCTGGACTCTTTAGAGTTTTTGTATCGGGAGGCATCTTATAGGCGAAGAGGGAAGGTCGGTGGGTGGCTAGGGGGCCCACACCACCTGGTGGCGTGGCCAGGGCTAGCCTACATAACCACATGGTGTGGCCACCCCGTGGCCCCTCTCCGTCTTGTCTTCTGGCTCCGTGTGTCTGCCGGTAAAATATCGACATTGGCTTTTGCCCAGTCCAATTTCGAGAATATTCATTTTCTGACTTTTCTAGAACCAAAAATAGAAGAAAATAGGCAACTGGCACTGTGGCATCGTGTTAATAGGTTAGTCCAAGAAAGTGTATAGAAACACTACAAGAAATGTGTTAACTTGTGACCTTCTCATAGTGATGTGAAATGAAATCGTCATAGATCTATGACGAGTTGGTACAAGATGGTCATAGGTTGTTTGGAGATGTCAAAATCCTATAGAATTACGACGATTTGTGTCAAATCGTCGTAATTTTAGTATATGAAATCGTCATAACCCCCAGGATACAGCTTAGAGCCTTATTTATACCCCACTATGACCAATTTAAATCGTCATGTCGTCTAAAATTTTAGACATTAAATTGAGTGATCGGCCACATCATCAGTTACACACACGTGGCAAGTCTATACGCCAATTATTGTACATGTGTATGTCACTGTATGTCCATGTGTCAATACACGTGGCCCTCACGAAATAATGAATACACATGTACATGGACCTGGTGCCTCGGGAAATAATCGCAAAAAATGCCCAACTAGGGGAATCGAACCCGCAACCTCCCAAACTCCCAACGACCTCAACCACTACATCACACCATGGTTCTTGTAACATTTATGCGCATGAGTATATTAGCACAGAGTTGGTTTGCTAGGCTTAGCCAAAGTCAGCGAATAATTGCGGCAAAAATACGGTCGATCCAGGAATCAAACCAGCGACCTCAAACTCCCTCACTTTCTGGCGACCCTAACCACTGAAGCACACAACGGTT
Source organism: Avena eriantha (assembly GCA_910589775.1). Classification (NCBI taxonomy): domain Eukaryota; kingdom Viridiplantae; phylum Streptophyta; class Magnoliopsida; order Poales; family Poaceae; genus Avena; species Avena eriantha. The sequence continues at coordinate 383,740,548 of OU342743.1, forward strand.
GTTGTAGTGTTCCAGTAATCGAAATTATTACTTACACACGAGACCCACCACTATTTAGTGGGATTATTAGTAAAAAATAGGTCAAGCGAGGACTTGAACTCGCGACCTCGCAATCAAGCCTCTGCGTTTCTTACCACTAGGACAGCTAGGTGTTCGTGCTCTATTGGAACCGCAAATTCCCTTTAAACGATAGTTTTGGCTATTGGGCCTGGACCTCAATCCCTAGAACAGGCGTTCTTAGGAAGAGAGGCCGGCTGCGGTAAATTAATTTTGGGCTGGTCTTAGACTTGCACGTAGTAGATTAGGTCTGGGCCAGCTCGGCAGGTCCAGTTAGAATATTTTTTTTCTATTTTTTTTCTTATTTCTTTTGTATCTTTTTCATAAGTACAAAAGAATTGATTTTTGTCTCTAAATTTTTATAAAATTCAATACATGATCTTATCGTGTTATTGAGAAAAAAATGACTATTTTAAAAAATTGGATTTACTAATCCCATATTAGTCCACAGTAGGGACAATATCATATTTTGAAACTAGGGAGTGACCGTTCTCGTCTATGGGCTGAGTATTGCTAAAATATTAATGGATTTCTGAAGAAACATCATATTGTGAGTCTAAACTGATTTTTTCAACAAATCATGAGCATTAGATCATGTACCTATAGTTCAAACCGGACCCACTTCCTACCGATTCGACATATATTTGTATTTTTCACCAGGGGTGGAAGAAAAGGTTTTAAAATTCCCGGTTAGGACATTGTCCATGTAAGGTGGTCTAGTATTTTTGAAAGATGGGGTGGTAGCATTTTTGAATTGAACATTTGATGTTGCTTCACAAAACGCCCCGATTTTGGCACTAGAAAAATAGAAAATGGCTTTTTCATGGGACGAAAAGGAAAAATTCCTCCTACAACATCATTCGCTATCCCAATATGCACATGTGTGCATAATATGGACACATTATCACAAACTATGCCGCTATTCTAGCCATAACACTGGTCGTTTGGCCCGAAAGCCATGAAACCTCGAACATGATAAGTCATTTCCGTGAAGGTTTTTTCGAGATGCAATCAATATACCAAGTTTGGTATTTTTTTCTTGCAACTATGTCACATAATATGACACCACGTGAAGGATTTACATTGTTGGGAGGGTTTTTGAATTTCTTATGCCCGTTTTAAAATTTTCCTATTTCAAACTATGGCCAAAACGACGGGCATGATGATAGGGGATGAGCCGCGCTAAAACTTGCACTGGATCTCTAAAGAAACATCATATTGTGTGCCTAAAAATGATTTTTGCTAAAAATCACGAGCATTAGATCATATACCTGTAGTTCAAACCAGACCCACTTCCTACGGATTCGACTGACATTTGTCTTTTTTACCAGGGGTGGACGAAGAGGTTTTAAAATCCCTGATTGGGACATTGTTCATTTAAGGTGGTATAGCATTTTTAATAAATGGGGTGGTAGCATTTTTTAATTAAACATTTGGTGTTGCTTCACAAAACGCCCCGATTTTGGCACTCGAAAAATAGAAAATGGCTTTTCCGTGCAACGAAAAGGAAAACTTCCTCCTACAACATTGTTCGCCATCCCAATATGCACATGAGTGCACAATATGGGTACATTATCACAAACTATGTCGCGATTCTAGCCATAACACTAGTCGTTTGGCCCGAAAGTCATGAAACCTCGAACATGATAGGTCATTTCTGTGAAGGTTTTTACAAGACACGATCAATATACCAAGTTTGGTATTTTTTCCTTGTAACTATGTGATATAATATGACACCATGTGAAACTTTTACATTGTTCGAATCATTTTTGAATTTCTTATATCTGTTTCAAAATTTTCCTATTTCAAACTATGGCCAAAATGACGGGCATGAAAATAGGTGATGAGCCTCGCTAAACATGTATTGGATCTCTGAAGAAATAGCATATTGTGAGTCCAAAAATGATTTTTGCAAAAAATCACGAGCAATAAATCATGTACATGTAGTTTAGATCAGACACACTGCCTATCAATTCAGCAGGAATTTGCGTTTTTTACCAGGGGTAGATAGAAAGGTTTGAGAACCCCCGATTGGGACATTGTCCATGTCAGGTGGTCCAGTATTTTTTCAAAATAGGGTGGTAGCATGTTCAAACTTTAATTTGGTGTCTGCTTCACAAAACATCCTCTTTTTGACACTCGAAAAATGAAAAATGGATTTTTGGTGCGAGGAAATGAAAAAATTCCTCTGATTAAAATATTGTGCACACATGAACATCTTGGAATTGCGAACAATGTTGTCGGAGGAACCTTTTATTTTTGTTGCAAAAAACATGATTTTCCATTTTTCGAGTGCAAAAAAGAGATGTTTTGTTAACCGACCAATCAAAACACAGGGAACCGCCTCCCACAGATCATCCTTATCATCCAGATCTAAACCGTACAGTTCCGATCCAACGCCTAGCCACTCACCTAAAGAAGCACACCCGACTCCACAGTCCCCACCGCACCCACAGCCCCATCTCGATCCCTTTTCCTTCCCCGACTAAAACCCGTTATTCTCTTCTCAAACGCGAGCCCCTCCGCCTCTCCGACCCAAACCCTAACACCGACGCTGCTTCTCCCTTCACCGGCCGAAGCTGTTTCTCCCTTCACCGGCTGGCCCTGCCCCATCTCCCACCGCCCTAGACCTCCTCCCCTCAATTCCACCCAGGCCCACCAATTCCACCCACCCCGCCACCATCTCCCGCTGCCACCACCTACCTCCCTAGATCTGGAGCTAATATGCCCGACCCGCTCTGTCATCGGCGTGCTCGCGGCCATGGCAGTGGCTGCGCTATGTTGCACGGCGGCCTCTGTTGCGCCCAGATCTCCCTCTCCATCTTGTTCTCCCCTCCTCAATGACAAGAACGGGAAGCAGCGCCACCCATCTGCCTCTCTCCCCATCACTTTCTGCCCATCCTCCTCTAATCCTTTGTATTTGTTGAAACAGGATCCCACGATGTCGATCTCCCTGCAAAGTTGCGCCTTGCCTCAAAGGCCTCCTCCACCAGATCCCCTCCGACCTAGTCTTCCGTGTTCGTCGACACGCCGTAGAAGTTACAGGCTGACGAGCACGTCATCGTTCCCTCTTCAAGAACACCCCATTCGGACCACGCTGTCAGGTAAGACCGAAGCCCGCTCTCCCGTTTCAGGTTTTGAGTTGGGAACTAGACTTACACGAACGTGACCTGTAGGAAGATCGACCGCGTGGATTCGTGTTATTTTGCGGGGTGGGGATTCGTGGTTCTTGGCGCATATAACACGAGATCCGCGTCCCAGATGACCTCAACTACCGAGGACGATCTATAATTGCTGAGGGTAGAACTCTAGTCTTTTGTGCTTCTAACTGTAATTGTTGGATGCTCATTTGCTTGGTTATTCACATGGTTATTTCAGTCAAGCAATATTTAATTGGTATTCTAAGTTTTCAGTAGCTTGTTGCTTAGCTACTCAAGGAATCATTGAAAATATCTAGGATCTCTCTTAAGCATTGAATTCCTGGATGTTGAATTACTTGCTAAGTACTTACAATATTAGTAGGCCTAGTACTTACATGACATGTATCCTGTGAATAACAACTCGAGTGATTTACTACCTGGTGTGATTTACTGCTAAATCTGCATGCCATGTTCCCTATTGGGAGCAAGGGTCCTGCCTTTAGCCTGTAGATTTGATATGTTGGACAGTAGTTGTTGTTTGGATATGTGGGAGTGAAAAAATGTGAAGTGAGTAGAAATTTGGACAGGTGGATGGTCTGGTACATGTAGAATGCTATGGCATTATCATTTCTGAATATATTTTGTAATTGTAGCCTATAATAGGATTGTAGCCAATTTGGACAGGTGGATGGCCTGGTAACTACCTAAATTCTCACACGGGATGATTGTCTACCTTAACAAATTGAGTTTACCCCTGTTAAGTTGCTAGAAATTGTATCTTTGTTACAACCAAAAGGCTACTAGTTATCCAGCCTCATTGCATGTCCTTTATTGTTGTTCACCGGATGATAGAACGGGCTTGTTTTAATGTTGAACAACTATTTGTGCACAAAGTAGGTTTATTTGTTCAGTATATAGTCTATTCATTTGTTTGGTATGGAATCTAAGTGAAATGAATACCTGGTTTCAGTATAATTTTTTTCTGCAAGGAGGAGCTCCCTAGTATGCACAACATCTCTGTTGGTGTTGTCTTTAGTTCTGCATGACATCAACCCCTTTGTTGATCCTCATGTATTTGTATCATATTTAACCACAGGGACACATTGGTGCATGCTTCCTCCTTCGTCTCCATTGTTGGTAAGTCCCGGATTCCTAGATTGTCACATTGTTCTTGTCACTTCTCAAGTGCAGATCTTCTAGGGAAATGCTGCTGTATAGCCTAGTTTTTGTGATACTGCTTTGCATGCGCTGTTCTGAGAAACTAGGCTCTTTTTGTTCCAGTACTTCTATATGATCATGCAGTACCTAGAAGAGTCCTTACTCTTACTATTCCAACAATTGATTCATACTTAAAGATGCAATGCTTAGCTAACTCGTGACTACATAATCTCATATGGATGGAAAAACACTGTATGATATGATGTTGCAGACCAGATCTTCGACTACAGTCCCATCCACCTCATCGACACGGAAGTCAGGTATCTACTTGTCTTCTCGAACATATACGGAACTGATAATTGATTATCTGATGCTTGATGCATGTATCATGTGACAAATACATTAGTAAATCTGATTACTTTGATGTAGTTGCTCTGTAATCTTGCATTGGGTTAATCTGCACTGAGTAGAAATAAATTTGAAATGCGTACTGCACCAAGATGTTACTGCTACTTACAACTGTAAGTATGTGTGTAATTGTTTGCTGATTATGTATTAGTGCATGCTTGATCTTGTGGATAATTATGTATGAATGTAATGCATCCAGATTTCAAATTACTGCACACACACACTTGTTCTAATTGTTTCCTAAAATTTCCATATAGTAGTTGCTATCTATAGTCAAGTAAGATTTCATATTAGCATATGCCTGATAATTGGTAGCTCTGATGTTTTTCTTGTACCCTCCAGTTCTTCATGGAACTAGTTTTATTATTCTACTGCTTTTACTCCTAGAGAGATCTCAAGATGAAGCCTACGTGTTATTTAGAAGATTGTTCTTCAACAGGCTAAGGAGGAGGAGCTACAGGTCGAGCAGATTGAAGAGCAGCTACAGGTTGAGCAGGTCGAGGAAGAGCAGTGGGACTGCATGACAGAGGATGAGTGGCACTACGGACTAGAGGATGACCAACGGCTCAGCGCACAGATGAGGGCCAACGGTGAGCACACAGAGTAGTGCAGTGCGCGCGAGCAGAGAATAGGCTGGCGACGAGCGACGCGATCCCAGATAACGACGGGGGCGATGCTGATCCAGATAGTTGAGATTTAGTGTATTTTGATAGCTGAATACCTGATTAGTACTGTGAGTTATTGTAATATATTGTTTGGATGTCATATGAAATACTTATGACTTTATTGGCTTGTTTGAATTGGATTACTAGTTTTTGAACAAATACATGACTGATGAGTGGGGCCTAAATAGCACGTGATGCCTGGTGGAACGTGCATTAAAATAGGAAAGAAAGAATAGGAGACTGATAAGTGTTACCATGCACCCATCTTTCTAGTGGGACCAGAATCAGAATAAGATTTAAATTTCGAAATAGGAAATAAAAATAATGTGAAAATTCCAAAGTTTAGAAATAAAAATGCTGAATTGTTGGGGCTTGGCCCATTTAGCCAACCAGAACTAGTAGAACATGAATCATACATTGCCCAAATTATTGGGCTCAGCCCACATAAATGACCGAATGGACCAGGCTGAATTCGATTTAAGACAATTTAATTTCGTCATAATTTTGCCACGTCGGATCGGCCACGTCGGATCTGACCTGGCCGGGCTAGACGGTCCATGACGATATTGAATCATCATAGAGGTTATGACGATCCAATATCGTCATAGACGGTTATGACGATTTTACCAGAAACGTCGTTATAGCTCATTTGGGACGCCCATCTTTCGACGATCTCAAAATCGTCATAGAATCATCATAAACAGACTACTATGACGATTTTGTGACGAAAATAGAGGGTCATATATAGCCATATTCCTTGTAGTGAAATACTCCAAAGTGTGGGCAAAACATAAGAAAGTAGATAAAACCAAGCATGGAACATAAAAAATTATAGATACGTTAGCAACGTATCACCTACCACCAACAAGCTTTTGAGAGTTAGTTCTTTCTTTAGTGTGAGTTTTCTTTGCAATTCCACTTTGCACGCTTATAGATCTCACTTGTGGTTTCTAGTTTGGTGCAATCCCCAAGGTGAGGTACAAGGCTAACAGCACAATATTCCACTTCCATATACAATACTTGTGTGTTTTGCATGATCGATAGGCACGGTGAGTCGAGCCAACCACCTCCCCAAGAAGAAGATCAAGGACCGTACATGAGACGCGCAAGTCACTTCATCGTTCGACAAGAGTTCCGTGAATGTTGCCAAGCCCTTGAGATGCAACAAGATGAACAATTTGGCGAGACGCAAGCCGAGTTCAAGAACATTGACAACCGTTTTGACGGCCTCGAACGACAAATGCATGCAATGCATCACAACTTCGGCCACCAAAATGAAGCGCTTCAACGCTCCGTCGCCAAAATAAATGACAATCTTCGACGCCTCATCAACGGAATGGAAAGACCATGTTCACGGGCATCAAGCTCTTCAAGTTCTTCGCGTTGTCATGCACCTCTTTAACAAGATCTACATCCAAGTTCTCCAAGACGCAATGATGCCCCCATGGTTGAAGATGGAAGTCCTTCGAACTATTTACCTTCCCCACGGCACGCCGCAACGTCAAGCTATGATGGTGATTTATCTTCAAGGCCAAGAGAAAGGCAAGAAGCACACCCCCATCACGCAAGGGCATTAGTGATCCAACAAGAGAAACCACAAGAAGAACCACAAGTGCAACCGCAAGCCTACCGCCATCGACCACGACACATACTTGACTCAACAAGTGATGACTCCAATTTGGAGAACCAAGCTCGTCATCGACGTGAAGCTCTCCAAGATCCTCCTCCTCGTCATCATCGTCATGAACGTCCGTACCGACACCATGGTCATCATGAGGCGCCTCCTCCACCACAACAAAACATGGAGCGTCAAGTGGTACAAGTTGAGCGACGCCTACCACATCAAGAGGCTCACGACCATGAACTTTGCCGTGAGGCCCATGTGCCTAACCAACATCACCAACCGAGGAACAAGCCTCCCCTTCGTCGTCAACCACGTCAAGAGGCTCCACACCCTCGCCACCATGAGGGCCAAGCGCCTCAACCACGTCAACAACCGCGCCAAGAGCAAGAGTAAGCTCCGCAAAAAGTTCACGAGAACCAAGTTCCACCTCCTCAACCACAAGATCGTGATGTAGCCCGACCTTTGGTCGTTACCACATCATGGTCTCCAACTTATGCCAAGTCGTCATGGACTCCAAAGGTGAATCCGTTCCTCTATGTGAGCCCACTTCCTACCCCATTGAATGATATACTACTTCATAATCCGTCATGTATTCATGATAGGTTCATACCGACAAGTACAGAGGCATGGGAGGAAGCCTAGAGCACTAAGCCCGACAAGACGGAGGCTTGTAAGAGAAGACGGAAGAAGCAACAGCTAGAGCACCAGAGTCTTCGTCCTCCGCACACCGGAGTCTCCAGCCTGAAGACACCGGAGTCTCCGGCCTGCATACCCTGGAGTCTCCGGACCCATCTCCGGACCGACCCCTAGATCGAGCCCGAGGAAAGTCTGTCTGCCACTCCAGAGATGACACCGGAGATAGACCGGAGTCTCCGGCCTAAGCGTATGGGCCTGCGCGTCGCCAGCTGGACCCTTGGCCCATGTACCCCTTAGTCCACCCAGACTTTCCCCTTTTATTCCTAAAGTACCCTTGAACTAGTGGCTGGCCTATATATAGTGCCCCACCCCCTCATGTAACCCTAGGCATAGATGATAGACTAAAGACAACCCCTTTGTGGAATCTCTAGTTTTGCCTCATCCCCTTCTACCAAAGGGGATCGACTATCGTCACCACCTCGTTGGAGTTTGCATCGTGCCTCCCTCGTTGTACAAGGCCTTCGCATCGCTGTCCCTTTGCCAAGACGTGAAGACCCCCTCCAAGGTGTTCTTCCCTCTCCGCGTGGGATCGAGGGAGCATGTTGACTGATCTTTCCTTGCGAGGATTCTATCGGACCGATGGCCGCCAGCGAGAGCAATCGTCCTTGTATCATGTGAGTTTTGTGTGTGTTCATCGTGTTCTTCGCGAGGTGTGCGTCAGCTTCTGCTACCTTCTCCCTTTCCCCTCACTTTCCCATCGATTTGACCACGAGATCCGTGAAGATCGGACCACCCACGGGGTTACCCCACAACATCTGGTATCAGTAGCTTTTGGTTGCCACAGATTTCTCCTTGATTTGGTCTTTTTCCCCATAAATTCGAAAATTGCACCAAAAACAGCCCCAATTCATGTTTGGGATCGATATGTGATTTGAGTGCGTTTTGGTATGTTTTGATCCGTGGATTACTTGCTAAACTTGTTTATCTACCTTCCCTTGTGTCCCCATGGCCTAATTCATTGATTTCCCCCACCAATTTGGTGTTTTTGTTCGAGTTTTTCTGCCAAAATCGTGTCCCGTTTGTGTTCATGACGCGCAAAAATCAACCGGACCGGAGTCTCCGGCCCCGGACCTCCAGACCGGAGTCTCCGCCCTACATGCTGATAGACAAATCTGCTTCACGGTTTTGAGCATACCGTTTGCATACGAACTCGGATTTTGGTGTTCTTTAGCTCGTTTCAAAGAGGAGAAGGAGATCTACATCATCATCTCCGAGGTTCATGCTATCTACTCCATCCAAATTCCGTGAGCAAGGCGGAATCCACTAATAAAGGGTGAAGATCGGCGAAGAAAGGTATAAAAATTCCGCGAATTCTCCCCACTTGCATCCCTTTGTGAGCCACACTATCTTTGCATACAACAAACACCTATTGAGACTAGTACATCCTATGATTGCTTGGGCTATGCACATTTGATACCTTGTAGAATTCCGATCAAAAGTTGTGAGCGCGCTATCTCATATAGTTATCTTGTATAGTTGTTGGCACAAGGAAGGGGCAAGTGAAAAAGAAAAGAAAAAGAGAAAAAAATAGAAAAAGAAAAAGAAGAAATATAAAAAGAAAGAAACAAGTGCCTCATAGAATAGGAAGCGCAAGCTCGATGAACATCAAATAGGTGGTACTTATTGTGCATATCTTGTAGCCCACCAATTTTATTGCAATCGAACTAGCGTCTCTCCTTGCACTTGTGTGACACGAGCTTATAGTCTTCGCTAGGTAATCATTTGGTTCTTAGCTCACTTTCTCCGTCGCACAAGTCCCATTTATCCCACCGTGTGTGTTTCCTTGTATATATTCCTTCTTGTGGATTGACTTGTTTTGCTTTGTGATCATCGTGGTTCTTTACTTGCCCTTACAACATCTTGATTTCGGATTGGTTCTTGACATGCCACCTTCCATACCTATACACCATAAGCTTGGTGTGTGTGTTTTTTTAGTGGTTAGTTGGTTTTCATGTTCCGTGTGAACTTCACTTTGCTTGGTTTTGATTACTCTCAAGTGTTGCCACTTGCATGGTACTATCTTCCAAGGTAAAGTAAGGTTTGACGTTGCATCCCTAACCCCCCTACCACTTCCATATACACCACTTGGTCTTGTGAAACATGTCTAGGGACTCTAGAACCGAGGATGCTATCTATGAAGAATCCATGATGAGCCACCACGACTACGACTCCACAAGTATAGAGGACATCATGGAGCACTACACCGACAATGGCTCCGCATGCTTTGAGGACCCGGAGCACTACACCTATGAAGGCTCCACATGCATGGAACACATGGAGCACGTCATCAACTATGGCTCATCAAGCATGGAGGAATTGGAGCTCTACATTGACAATGGCTCCTCATGCATGGAGCACTACATCGACAATGGCTCCACATGCTTCAGCGTACATCAACAACGACTCCCCAAGCATGGACGACTTCGAGTGCTTCAACGACAACGCCTCACCAAGCACAGAGGACATGGCGAGCTTCACCAACTTCGAGGGCTCTTCCATGAGCCATGAAGAATACCTCCACCGCTTGGAGATGGAGGACTACTACGCCAAGCTAGCAGAGACACATCATCAAGAAACCATGACCTTCAAGGCCAAGCGTGCCACACCAAAGGGCACCACCTACTTCGATGATCCACCTCCAAGGTGTCAAGCGCCACCACCTACATGGCGTCATGCACCACCATCTCCAAGGCGACGAGCGCCATCACCTCCAAGCCGTCAAGCACCACCACCTCAAAGGTGTCATGTGCAACAACCTCCTAGGCATCAAATGCCACCAACTACAAGAAGAGCGGCGCCCCAACATCACCTTCTAAAAGAGGCACCAAGAAGCAAGAATCTTCATCGACATACATCCTCTCGTGATCATCACCAACATCAAGAGGATACAAGACATCGTTCAAGGCACCTTCGCCATGAAGACGAAGAATACATGTTGAGCACCATCCATAATGCTCAACTAAGCTCAAGAAGGCAACACCATCACAAGAAGAGTTCCAAGGACGAGGAGCATCGTCGCGAGCGTCATCTGGATGACCAAGTGCGCCATCTACATAAACCTTTGGCAAGGCATGCCAATGACCTCCGTCGATACCATCATAAGGCACCTTCAACTACTCGTGCCACCACCAAAATGGCACCAAGAACATGCTCTCTCCACGCCATCAAGCTTCAACACCAAAACTTGACGTCCTAGTTGACACATGCAACTTCATGGATGAGGAAGACGAAGACCTCTATTTCGCCAAGTTGGACGAGTACGTCAAGAGGACTACACAAGGCAAGGTGCAACATGGCAACGAAAAGGTCAAGATTGGTGAGCATGGGATTTTCCCTTCACCAAACGAGGCGCATGGAGTTGAGAGAACCGAGCCTACCCCTACATGCTTGAGTGATGATGTGGTACCAATCCCATGTAAGCATGAGAGCCACTTAGCCCACTTGAGTGAAAACAAGAGTGAGATGAGTGACTCCACCATATGTGAGATTGAGTGCTTCCACTTTGAGGGCATGGGTGATACACCTAGTGAGTTGAGAGTGGTGGTTGATAGGTCATGTGAGACCACTTTGATTTCTAACGACTTACCCTCTACCTCTAGTGTGTTTTCTCATGTTGTGCTAGGTTCCATGGATCAATAAGTGCCAAGCTTGGATATGATGATGCCTCCGACCGAGAAGATGAACATGGTGGATGAAGCTAAGGAAATACCCATACAATAAGAAGAAGTTGCCCACATGGAGACCAACACTACCACAACACCCACGTCATATGAGAGGTATAAACAAGGTAAGAATACGGGTGTTGATGATGCCATGATCCCACTAGTGGACATGATGACTTGTGATGATTGGCATGCTATGGATGATGTTTGTGATATCACATATGCTTCATTGATTTTTTCCATGTGATACTTTGCCTTTGCATAATGTGAGCATGTGAAATTATTTGATTGTGATGATGTTGCCATACACATGCCATGCTCTAAACGTTATGTTGATGATATCATTGCTTACACTTTGTTGAACAATTGCTTTTTCCAATGTTTTGCTTGCAATGATGTTACCAATGATAACCCTCGTACAATGCTTTGTCATGGATGTTTTACAATTTATCCCGTTGCTTGCAATAAGTTGAATAATTGCTCTTTCACTTGTTTTGCTTGCAATAATAATTCTCATATGTATTCTATTGAGATGGCCCCCATAGCTTTATCAAATTTTGGAGATTTTGGTAAATGACATGATAAGCATGTTCCCCACTTGCATACTCACCATGCACCTATGTTACACTTGATTGACACTAAAGGTGATGTGCACAAGAAGAGATATGTCATGATGGATGATGTATTTCTCTACCATGCACACACGTTCTTCCTTTTGTGTTTGATGTGTGTAGGTACCTGCATGATCATGTCAACCTCGATTGAGCACGAGTTGACAAAAAGAGCTCTAGAGAGCATCCCCCAAGTGAGTTCAAGATTGAACCCAGCTCTGATACCTTTCGCATGCTTTGCATCTTTCATGTTGACAAATTGCTCTTTCCTATGGTTTGATTGTAAGCATGTTGATGGTATTCTTTCACCTTGTGACAATCATGTCTCGTTGCTATTAGATATTGATGCTTTGTGTGTTGCCACAAAAATGTTGAACAATTTCTCTTTCCGATGTTTTGTGTGCAACCATAATACCATTATGAGCATGTATTGTCACGATAGCTTCCAAGTCTCTTGTATTGTTGTTGCAACAAACATGAGGACCACTTGCTCTTTCATATGGTTTGTTTGCAAACATGTTGTTTTTGCTTCCGCTTGTGATACTCCAATGCCCATGATCTTTGATTATGATGATTTGTGTGTGGCATCCAACATATCGAACAATTTCTCTTTCCAATGGTTGGTTTGCACACATAATGATGTTGTTTTGGATATTCTTCCTCATGTGTTTTTGCCGAATTCTCCTATTATTGCATCAAAGATGGTTATGAATATTTTAGTCCATTGCTTTGAGTGCCATACTAAGATGTTATATGGAGTTTTTGAGTTTCCACATTTGGATGATATTCAAACGATTTCCATGCACTTTGACCTTGCATATGCATTCTGTTTGCTATACTTGAGTTGTGCTAATAGTGTTGTGACCAAGAATGGACGTGCCATAAATGACATGCTCCTCTATCACACACAAACATATTTTGCTTGGTCTTTGGTGTGTGAAGGAACATTGAGGTGTTGTCAATTCAATCTTCCCGAGGACGACTATATGGTGAACCCCAGGATCAAGAAGGTCTCTCGAGATCTTCTACTTTGCGATAAGCATGTAGAGTCGAGGACGACTCTTTTTGAAGGGAGGGAGATAATGTAGCCCGACCTTCGGTCGTTACCACATCATGGTCTCCAACTTATGCCAAATCGTCATGGACTCCAAAGGTGAATCCGTTCCTCTATGCGAGCCCACTTCCTACCCCATTGAATGGTATACTACTTCATAATCCGTCATGTATTCATGATGGGTTCATATCGACAAGTACGGAGGCATGGGAGGAAGCCTGGAGCACTAAGCCTGACAAGACGGAGGCTTGGAAGGTAAGACGGAAGAAGCAACAGCTGGAGCACCGGAGTCTCTGGCCTGGGCACACCGGAGTCTCCACCCACACCGGAGTCTCCGGCCTGAAGACACCGGAGTCTCCGGCTTGCATACCCCGGAGTCTCCGGACCCATCTCCGGACCGACCCCCAGATCGAGCCCGAGGACAGTCTGTCTGCCACTCCAGAGACGACACCGGAGATAGACCGGAGTCTCCAGCCCACACCGGAGTCTTCGGACCCCACAGCGGAGTTTCCGGCCTGAGCATATGGGCCTGCGTGCCGCTATCTTGGCCCTTGGCCCATGTAACCCTTAGTCCGCCTAGACTTTCCCCTTTTATTCCTAAAGTACCCTTGAACTAGTGGCTGGCCTATATATAGTGCCCCCACCCCCTCATGTAACCCTAGGCATAGATGATAGACTAAAGACAACCCCCTTTGTGGAATATCTAGTTTTGCTCCATCCCCTTCTACCAAAGGGGATCGACTATCGTCACCACCTCGTTAGAGTTTGCATCGTGCCTCCCTCGTTGTACAAGGCATTGGGATCGGTGTCCCTTTGCCAAGACGTCAAGACCCTCTCCAAGGTGTTCTTCCCTCTCCACATGGGATCGAGGGAGCACGTTGACTGATCTTTCCTTGTGAGGATTCTATCGGATCGAGGGCCGCCGACGAGAGCAATTGGCCTTGTATCATGTGAGTTTTGTGTGTGTTCATCGTGTTCTTCACGAGGTGTGCGTCCGCTTCCGCTACCTTCTCCCTTTCCCCTTGCTTTCCATCGATTTGACCATGAGATCCATGAAGATCGGGCCACCCACGGGGTTACCCCATAACAGATCGTCAGCAAGGTCATCGCAACGATCGCATGGAAGATGAAGACCATCATCAACATGGCAACAATCTCTACTGTGAATGCAATGAGGAATAAATATTTGGCAAGATCAAGTTCACAATGCCCAAGTTCACCGGATCAAATGACCTTGAAGTATACCTCTCGTGGGCACTCAAGGTCGACAAGATCTTCCGCATGCATAACTATAGCAACGAGAATATGGTCGCCATGGATTTTCTTGAGTTTGATGATTCCGCCAACCTTTGGTGAGAACAAGTTCAAGTTGCTCGTGATGCAAGACAAGAACCGCCAATCACAACTTGGCATGACATGAAGGCTCACATGAGATCCCGGTTCGTCCCCGCGCATTACACGCATGACCTATTCAACAACCTTCAATCGTTTCGTCAAGGGACAAACACCATGGAAGAGTAATCAAGGAAATGAAACTCAACTTGATTCGCGCCAACATTGATGAGCGCATGGAGCAAACAATGGCAAGTTTCCTTATTGGCTTGAATCACCTAATCAAGCGCATCGTCGAGTTCCAAAGATACAACACCATGGTTGAGCTTGTGCACATCGCAACAAAGGCTGAACGTCAAGTGCAAGAGGATATCAAGTACAACCAGCCCAAGACGTACTTCACCTACAAGCAAGCTTCAACCGCTACACCAACAACTTCAATGGAAGCTCCTCAAGCACCTCCAAGCCTTCCTTCAAACCCACACTTCCTCAAGGAAAACTGCCCCAAGTGGCAAACAAGCAAAGAGTGATACACCTTTCAATGGTGAATGCTACAAGTGTGGAAGTAAAGGACACAAGTCAGCCGAATGTGGAAACAAGGAAGTCTTGTTCATCCATGACAATGGTGATGAAGAGTACTTGAGTGAAGATGAATTTGATGCCCGAGTCAAGGAAGCAATGGCAAGACAACGAGTCGACGATGACCAAGAACTCCTCATGTGTGAACATGACGCAAGTCCATCGCTTGTCGTCACAAGGATCTTGACCACTCAAGCATAAGAGCATGAAGAACAATGCTCCAATATCTTCCAAACACGAGCCGGCATCAATGGAAAATCTACAAAGGTGATCATTGACGGAGGGAGTTGCCACAACCTTGCTAGCATCGAGTTGTGTGAGAAGCTCAACCTCACCCTCCATCCGCACAAGCACCCTACCATGTGCAATGGCTAAGTGAACAAGGGTCTGTGAAGATCAAGCATACCGTATCAGTCTCCTTTGCCATTGGTCCTTACAAAGTTACGGTGGAGTGTGATGTGGTTCCTATGACAGTTTGCCACATGCTTCTTGGTCGACCATGGCAATTTGACAAGGCTCCTCAACATGATGGTCGCACCAATGTATACACCTTCCAATGGCCCAACAAAACATGTGGTTTGTAACCAATGACTCCTAGCCAAATAATTGCGAACAATGCCAAGGCTTTAGCGAGGGCGCAAAGCACAACACCTACTTGTGAGAAGAGTGGTGAGAGAGAGAATCACCTCATAGTGAGTGAGAGCCACAAGCCAAACTCGAGTGGAAAAACTAAGAGTGTTCTCCTTGCCACCAAAAGTGAGATGAGAGATGTTTGAAACAACCCATCCATCTTGCACTATGTCCTCCTTTGCAAGGGACTGGCGCAAGGAACTAATGAATTAACCAATGTTCCTCCATCTTTTATGATTGTTTTGTAGGACTTCAAGGATGTTTTACCCGAAGAGCTTTCACATGGACTACCTCCTCTTCGCAGCATCGAACATCGCATTAACCTCATCCCCGGCGCACCACTTCCCAACCCGCCGCTTACCGCATGAACCCGGAGGAGACAAAGGAGATTGAACGTTAAATCAACCAACTCATCTCCAAAGAATCTCATGGTGGAGGCCTTATGGGTCACTTTGGCTGTGACTAGACATTGGACATGCTCTCCACTCACTACGTTTGGCCCAGTAGGAAAAGCGACGTGGAACGCTACGTTCAATGATGCACGTCATGTGTTCAAGCTAAGTCACAAGCTAACCCTTATGGTCTTTATATGCCATTGCCTATTCCTCATACACCTTGGTCGTGATTGGATGGATTTTGTGTTAGGATTGCCTAGATCTAAGCATGGTCATGATTCTATCTTTTTTTGTCATGGATCGCTTTTCCAAAATGGCACACTTCATACCGTGCCAAAAGACTGACGATGCTTCACATGTTGCCAATTTGTTTTTTATGGAAATCATCCATCTTCACGGTGTGCCAAGAACAATAGTCTCCGACCGTGACGTCAAATTCATGAGCTACTTATGGAAGACCCTCATGGCCAAGCTCGGCGTCAAGCTCCTCTTTTCATCCGCGTCGCATCCTCAAACCGATGGACAAACCGAGGTTGCCAACCAAAGCCTCGAAACTCTTCTATGTGTGTTGATCAAGAAAAACTTGAAGGATTGGGAGGAATGCATTCACCACGCCGAGTTCGCCTACAACCGAGCCAAGCACTCAACAACCAAGATGAGTCCCTTCATGATCGTGTATGGTTTCGAGCCCCTCACCGCGCTCGACATCCTACCACTACCTCATCATGAGAGCACCAACATAGACGTCAAGAAGCGCGCACAAGCTATGAAGAAACTGCATGAAGAAACAAGAGCTACTATCGAGCAACAAGTCCTTCGCCAAGCTTCAAGGTTAAACAAGGACAAGAAGGAGATGATATTTGAAGAAGGTGATATTGTGTGGATACACCTAAGCAAAGACCGCTTCCCCAAGGAACGCGACTCCAAGCTCAAGCCAAGAGGATATGGTCCCTTCAAGGTCCTCAAACGAATCAACAACAATGCCTACATCATCGACATAGCGACATCCAAGTACCTTGCAAGCAATACATTCAACGACAAGGATCTCTCTCCCTACCATGGAGATGTTCAAGATGACAACCATGAAGAGTCGAGGACGACTCTTTCCCAGGGGGGAGCTAATGCAGCCCATCCTACGGACGCTCCTACATCTACACCATCGAGTCCCCCAAGTGAACCAATGACCCGTGCCTGAGCCAAGCTCCTTCAAGCTAAGGTGAATTCCCTCCTCTCATCTTGTGACTTTGACATTTACTTGGATGGCTTGCTACTTCATACCACTACTCTGTGCATCATCAGGTACGAACCCTCGCTGCGTCGACCCACAAGCCCTGAAGCTACACCTATCCTGAAGCTGCCTGAGCCGGAGTGTCCGCCCGGATCCAGCTGGAGTGTCCGGTGCGACTCAGCCGGAGCGTCCGGCCTGCCCCAGCCCCAACCTAGCGTGGACATTCAGAAGGCCAGTTCGGACACTACCCGGTGTGTCCGGCCACCCCGGACTATCCGGTCAACTCGACCCAGACTGTCCGGCCTAAAGATGGGCTTGTGAGCCTTAGCTGGTCCCTATGGCCCATGTATCCCTCTACTTCGCCCAGAACTCTACTTTAATGCCTGAATTACACCTGAACTTGCGGTTGGCCTATATATAGTCCCCCACCTCCATTGTAAACCCTAGGCATGATATTTGGAATTAGTGGAAACCACCTGTGGATCTATCTAGTTCTTGCCTCATGCTCCTTTGATAAAGGAGCACCAAATATCACAAACCTCGTTGGAGTTCGCATCGTGCCTCCGCGTTGTACAAGGCCTTGGCATCGGTGTCCCTTTTCCAAGACGTTAAGATCTCACCGAGTCTCCCATATTGTCGTGCTGGTTCGAGAGAGAGTCCTCCGCCTGACGCCGATCCTAGGGATTGCGCCGGACCGGTCACCACTGCAGTGAGCTATTGGTGTGTATCATGGTTTTGTGTGTATGTGTTCATCGCGTTTTTCGTGTGTGCGTTCGTCATGTTCATCCTTCCCTCCTTCCCCCACACTCCATCCTTGATTTGAGTGGGATTCGTGAAAGATCGATCCACCCTAGAGGTTTGCCCTCAATAGACCCAAAGTGGGTTGGGCTCAGGTTTCTGCCGTGGCGGAGTTTGGGCCTGTTTCTGTGCCGCGGAAGCCTGCCGTGGCAGAAACGGACTCTGTTTTTGTGCCGCGACATCCTGTCGTGGCAGGAAAATGCGACGTTTCTCTGCCGCGGCAGAGATCCTGCCATGTATTGATCTTCTTCTTGGTAGCTCCTTGCGCTTCCTCCCTCTCCTCCCTCGCGCATTCTTCATTGATCAACACGCCATGCTCCATATGCTTCAACTCCTCGCTCCGTGCTACGCCTTCTTCTGCCATGTACCTGATCATACAATAGCACAAAGACTTAGGCAGTATAAAGTTCTTATAAATGACATCATCATGTTCAACTAGGGATGAATTCACCCGATAGTGATTATTGATTTGACTCAATATTTCATTCCAGTTCAAGCAGTCAGAATCATCATAATCCATGTATATCCTTATCATCCTCCCTTTCTTCATGAAAAGCCGTCCACAGCTTTGGATAAGCTGAAAGTAGGAGAAACAAAAATAACAACGTGTACGCAAAGTATATGTATATATAACATGTTGTATTAGTGTTGTTCACATGAAAAATATGTCCAGTATACATCAAGCAACTTAAATTGCGGGTATAAGTGAAGTACAAAGAATCATGATCATGGTGAAAAACAACTAAATAGATAGTCTTGTTCTTCAATATTAAATTCAGTTTTCTCAAAGAAGATCGATGATCAAATTCTTGGACAAGATCAAACCAATTCAATATGTGTGAAAACCAAATTGATTCATGCCATGCTTCAACTGCGCTACTCTGATTATTATGAACATGATCATGTTGTCCAGTATGTAAGATGCAACTTAATTTGCAAATATCAGTGAAGTCTAAAGTAGTAACATAACTAGACAAAGACTTTTGGGACAAACACAATGAATATGAAAACTTGGGTTCTATCATAGAAATATTCAAACAATCCAACATAGGTAAAATTACTTGTGTTGGTTGCAATATATCAACTAGACCCGAATGTATTTCTGTACTATCTCGAACATGAACTATTGTCCCATAGCAAACATTTTGTGACACATTGCATATATGGCTGAAAGCAGCTTGTTTTAGTTCAGCGATTCTATCACAAGTAATGCATATGTGATCCACAAGAAAATTTTCATCCATGCTACATTCACCAATTAGATTGAAAGTGAAACAAGGAGAATATGTGCTAGAATTTAGACATGAAATTTCAGAAATCTTATCCATAGCACAACTCATACTCATAAGTTCATTTAGCATGATGGAATACACAATATCAGCAAGTGGTGTTCTAACAAGTATTTCCTTATGTGTAAGTAGTACCACATGATCAAAAGTAAAATTGGGTATACTATCACATGGTGCTGAAACATTAGTGCAAGAAAAATCACAAGGAGGCATCAACAAAGGAATAGACTCACAATATGTTGCGCTTATTGACTGTAGCTCCAAATCAGTACCTATACCAATAGTGTTCACTTCACATCTAGTAGATACTGTTACATCCCCCGCAAGTGACAATGCACAATCCAACGATGCAGGTTGTAAAATAGATGGATCCCTTTCTTCAAAAGCAAACTGCATAGCACAAGACACAATACCAGGAGTAGAGATGATTATATTAGTAGGTTTGGCCGATGGTGGAGGGTGGCTAGCAGTCGCTACAGGTGGCGCCATAGGAGGTGGTGTAGATCTGGCCACAAAACGGCTAGTTGATGGAAAACATGCACGTGACTTAGCCTCCTCAGCTAGCTATGACTCGGCCTCTCTAGCATGGTGCAACATTTCGTTCATAGTCTCGTACTTGTGATTACGAACAATGCTCTTGATTTGAAGCTTCAAATTGTTGAGAAAACGCTGCATTGTCATCTCAGGAGATTCACAAACTCTAGCACATTGCATAAGCATCTCCATCTCCATGTTGTACTCATCAACTGACATGGTTCCTTGCCTCAACTGTGTGAGCTTATGAAAAACTGATCGCAAGTAATTGGTGGGGACAAAATGATACTTCATAATTCTCTTCATCTCACGCCAATCCATCATAGGAAGTTGATTGTCGTTCCTTCTATTCTGCACAATAGCATCCCACCAACGCAAAGCGTATCCATCAAATTCTGAAGCTGCAAGCTTGAACTCTTTGTCTTTGGGATAATCAAACAAACACCAGAGCTTCTCAATATTCAATTCCCAAGTAAGATAATCCTCAGCATCAAGTGAACCATTGAAAGAAGGAATTGTAAACTTGCGCTTGCCCAAACCACCATCAGCAGCTTGTTTCTGAACACGTTGAGCATGTCCCAAAGGAGCATAACCACGGCCATAAAGAGGACTAGTAGCAGGTGCAGGGGGATTGGCACGTCCCCTGCCATGATGTGGGGCAGCATCAGCCGCACTACCCTCATCAAGATCCTCAAACACGTCATCATGTTGATGTTCATGTCCTTGCTGAATTGCCGTTGTAAGAGTCGCAATCAAACGCTGCAAGGTCGCAACATTGACATTGATTGCTGTCACTTGAGTTTGAATATTATTGATTGCGCCAGTATTCTGATCCACTGCCTCTTGCATGTCCTTCATTCCCATCAATAGACTCATGCCAATTAACATGATCCTCAACCTGCTTTTTATGTGCACAACTTCATCATCACTTAAAGACACGATTAGTAGGTTAGTGCAAAAATCAAAATCTGTTTGGTGGAAAACTCTCACAACTCACTCACAACTGACAAGAAAGCAGATCTTACCATTCCAAAGTGAATAGAGATGCTTTACCAAACATACTCAAAGACTTATGCACTGATGTGATGAAGTGAATATCAAAGGTATAGAGAATGATCACAGGGCACACAGGTTATTTATGGTGAAGCTATAGGTATGGTATCCTATCAACACCGCAAACAAGTCATAGTGCTGATCGTACAAAACCCAAGAAACACACATGTGGAGAAAAACGTGGCAATGCAACTATGAAGGGTGTTGCACTAATCTCAAGAGACACTAGCAAAGCTCAAAGTAAACAGGCACAAGGTTGCTCAATCTACCGGTGCACAAAGATATCACTAGGCCTCTTGCTCAAATTCCCTTTTTCTCTTTTTCTTTCGTATAGCTTCTTTCTCATTTTGCTTTTTCTTTTGCTATATGCTTTTTGTTCCCTTTTTTAATATCACAAACACCCAAAGTATAGAGCACAGCACCAAAACCCTATGAGCAGCCTATAAGAGCGGAAACAGGCTCAATGGGAAAGTTCCTAAACTTATGAAATAGAATGTTTGTAGCTAAGGTTTGTAAAACTGCAAAGTTTCCCAATTTTTTTAAATGGCTGCCGTGACAGAAAAATAGGACAAAAGTGTGTTGTGGCAGAGAATCTGTACCTCACGGCAAAACGCATGCCGCGGTAGAAAAACAGCACAAAATCGTGCCGCGGCAGGAATCGGGTCCGTAGTAGACACGGACTCGCGACAGAAAACGGGCGTTTTCTGTGCCGCGGCAGAGTCGCCAGGATTTTTTTTAATTCCGACTTGCCAAGTAGTGTAGCATCCCAATTGTCTAACAATTGTAATGCTACTTGTCCTAGTAAGATATTGGCTACTTCATATATATTATTATTGCATCATAATTATATCATGCTCATGTCATCATGCCACCTTGCATTTGAGCATCATATAAAACCCTTTTCTTTTGGTTCTTCTCTCACATGCATTATTAATTGTATTGCCTCTTGATATTGTATTTGGCTATTGTTATATTGTTCAAATGCCCAAGTTGAGTTGGGGGCATATCTTTATTTCCATTCTACCACCTTTCTCTTACACCACTTTATAATTCCACCATCCTACTAGACCATGAGCTTGTTTGTCTTTATTTTGGTTTTATTCTAGCTCATTATCTTTTGCTGCAATTGCGTCACCCAGGTTGTGTCCCCTTTAGTGGCATAAAGACTTGCTGAGTACCCCTAGGGTCTCACACGATAAATTGTTTGATTCAGATGAATAGGTGTACCCGCAAGATAGATACTGGGTGGAAGAGATAGATGATGTTGGCAACGATCATTCGGTGTAGAGATTCCGAGAACGGGGATCCGTGTGATCTGTGGGTGGGATGTGTTTATTTATGGGGCATCTTATGCCAATTTGCTTCTTATCCGTACTCGGATCTTGTTTTCCGCTTCCGCCTGATACTCTGATGTGTGATGTATGAGGAGATATCCTAAATTATTCTATCTATCTAGGACATTTGGATCTTGCCATATGGCGTTGCAATATTTCTATTTCTTTTAGATGGAATGGCTCTAAGAACTGTTGTATGTGGCTTGCATACATACTCATTTGTGTATGTAGTTGATCCCTTCGCCTGCCGATTACTCCGCTCGTTCTTGTCCCGTTGTCTGAAAGTGGTTAGGACGGCCGAAAGGTCTACCGTGAGTGGCCCTGGGCCCCACCGTACTATTTTAACCACTTTCGTTCATCCAGGCATTAACTAAGAGCGTAATTCACCGAGGTAGTTACAATTGGTATCAGAGCCATCCCGCCCTTTAGGGTCTCAGCCAAAATGGTCGTTGTCAGTCTAGCAAATATTTTGGTAGTTATGTATACTAGGGAAAAACAAAGCGTGAGAGTAGGACTGCTTCCATTTTTCTTCTTACCCACCCACCCACCCTTTTCTGGTAAGGAAGTGTAACGTTTTCAATCCTCTTCTAAAATTCAAACTAGGATTCACGTGTTCTGGGTTCCGTAGTACCATAGGTTGTGTTTGTGTGTGTGTGTGTGTGTGTGTGAATTCTTTGTCTATCTGTTACATCCAAATGATATCACTATCTGCCTTTTGGTTATCAACTGTTGGTACATTCCACACCGACGGGCCTTTGTAAACCGACGCGATCTATTCTGATTCGTTGTACACCGATGCGATCTATCTTACTCTTTGTTATCCGACGTTATCTTGTTTGGGGTGTTCGTTTCCGTAGTTACCAATCTTTAGGTTCATCTTAAGAAGAAGGTATTGGGATATGTGTTTTACTGATTCATGTGCGGAGTAATGATTTGAGTGCGGGATGGAGTCGCGACCATACCACTACTTCTATCATTTGCTTTTGTATATTGAACTAGTAGAGTTACTAATCTTGATTTGGTAAGTGGTTTTGCGCATATAGTGGTATTTTAATGCCGGAATTTGCGGAAATTTTTTGTTTGTTAGTTGTGTACCACACTCCTTGTTCAGTCGTGTGTGTTATGCTTAATATCTTCTAGTTGCCTTGAACTTTGTTGATATTTTAATATCATCTCAGTGAATTGCATTCTTTAATCTTGATTAATTCCATTTTGGTACTATAATGGATTATAATAATTCTCCATTATAGTACTGACTTGTGTTTTATATCAA